>CM066320.1:91475071-92085071 GCA_033807775.1 Saussurea involucrata
TCTTAAATTTTCAGAATCTGGAAGATTGTTGCATGTACTTTGGACGACCATATCTTGGTCAAATCAGGTCCAAATTTCTTCATTTTCTTCTGGGGTAAGGTTTAAGGAGTTGGGATTCAAACCCCACTGGTCTCATACGAAAATATTGAGTTTTGAGCCCTCAACTCCTTAGAACAATTTTGGTGTGCAGCTGTTAGTCTGTCAGATTTTAGTGCCATTTCATTTTGTATATAACTCTCTGAAAAATGCATGAAAGTGTCTCATTTTCTTCTGGAAGGTCCTTATATGTGTTAGGTCTCACATGCATGTGGTTTCACACAAATATATGGTGTTTTGGTCATTCAAAAATTTTATGCAAGCCAAGTGTGTCAAGCTGTCCAGAATGGACAGATTGGTACATGCAACTTCATTGGGCCATAACTCACTCAAAACTCATCTTAAATTCGTGAATTATTTTTCCATAAGATACCTTTATGTGTTAGGTTTCCAAAACATGTAAAAACTCTGAAAGAGATTATGTTTTGACCCTCCAAAAGCCTGTTATGGCAGAAGGGTGTAATCTGTTTTGGACTCTGTGTTGCACTGTTTTATAGAATTTATTTGGACCCCTTAAACACTTCCAAAATTCATGAAATTTGGTCAAAACTTCCTTAACTTAGTATAGTACCACATATAAAAAAATGGGTAAATTTGCTATTCTGGAAGTTGTTATAAAATAGTCATATTTGTGGCATAAAGTTTCTGACAGATTCTGTATTTTTGGAACTAATGAGTTTTCTTGTAACCATTCATCTTGATTGTTTAAAAACACTTGAACAAGGCTAAATTGTGTATTTCAACTTAATTACTAAAGATAAGGCATTTCACAAGACGTGGATTAAGTTAGTTAGGTTTAACATTGGAATAGCTATGAAGGACTTATAGATATCGTATGACTTTATAGGGAGCCTGTAAAGAGCGCTTAAGTGAGAAAGCTTACACGACGTTCACATCTACGCTACAAGGTGAGTTTTCACAGCCCCGTTTTACTTGTTTAAATGTTTGGGGTGAAAAGCATGTTATGATTTTAAAATGCTAAATGATTCATGATAGTAAAATTGTGGATATTTGCGAATTAAGACATGAGTACAAATGAATGTACAACTTTACATAAGTGACCAAGATATGTTGAGTGATAATAAAAATGTTAAGTCCCCAATAGGTACACTACTTATTAACTCATAACGAGCCGGTGATATTTGTGGATAGCGCTATTTGGTCTGACAAACCCACCTTAAACTGACGAGTAGGGGTGCACTTTATCTGTTAATAATGTTCTACTCATGTGGCCACCATACCACCTCTGAGGTAGTCCGTGGGGCGTAAGTGGTCGGAGGCTTAGTAGTGGCTCAACAAACATATATCTTGCATAAGTCATTCATAGTAATGTGTACTCATAAGAATAAGATTTAAAGTTTGTCGTGACAAAAGACTCACGAAAATTAATCTTTGATTTAAAAATGTTTGGTTATGAAAAACCTGTGAACTCACCAACTCTTTGTAGTTGACCTTTGTTTTAAACATGCTTTTCAGGAGCTAAGCAGGTAAACGACAAGATTTAATTTAGCATGCATGTCGGCATCCTCCAAGACTCGTCTATTGGTCACATTTTGGGAAAAGCACTTTTTGGGTTAAATTGTAAACTTTGAATTGTAAACTTTTAACCTTAAGTCCCTTTTAAACTTGGAAATGTTATATGTTATGAAATGGTATGGTTGATGTTGTCTATCTCCCTATGCTATGAAACTTCGGCTGTTACATCTCGTGTTTCCGCTTTAGCGGGGTGTGACAGATTTGGTATCAGAGCCTAAGGTTATAGAGAATGTCGGTTTTCTTATGGGAACCCCAACTATAACCTAACTATAATGTGTCAAGCTGTCCAGAATGGACAGATTGGTACATGCAACTTCATTGGGCCATAACTCACTCAAAACTCATCTTAAATTCGTGAATTTTTTAAAGCGTACTACTGATATAACTAAGATGAGTGTCATATTATTATACCTCAATTAAACAAAGCCTGATCACCTATGTTTAATTTAGGATTATATAATGGGGGACTTGGATTGGTTATATTAAAGGTATGCTTAAAATAAATTCCATACTTAAAAACGAAAGCATGATTTTGTGTGTGTTTGCATAAGCACTGCATATTTTAAACATTTACAATGACACACTTAATAACTAAGTCTACAACTATCGCAGTCCACCATGTCGTCCGAACACGATCCTTCAGAGCACTCACCATCCGAGTACTCTAACTCGGCGGACCCTTCAGGCGATACTACTAACCGACCTAGGGGAAATCCACCGGTTGAGGCGGAGAGAGATCCGTATGACGAAGACCTTGAAGTGAGTTATGCATCACTCATTAGGCCCCATTCGACTACGTTCCGTGGCCCAAGAGTGATAACCACGACACGGAAAAGCGTGCCGATACCCAGATGTATGAGATTCACAAACCCCTCACGAGACATAGGAGAGTCGTCCCGGCAAGGGGCGCAATCCGGAGCCACCCAAGTGGTAACCGGGGTTCCTGTGACTAACCCTCCGGGCATGACCGCCCTAGAGAGTCAATGGGTCTCGATGATGTCGCAAGACATACAACTTCATCAAGCGAGGTTGGATCATCAGCACCAAACCCTGAATGCGGTGAGGGGGATGCTAAATGCACAAAGTGAAGTCTCGGACCGAACCATGACGGTTATCACCTTCACTCGAAGGGAAATGAGGACCTTACGCATGTACTTAACTTGGATGATGGGAGCATTCGTAGTGATGTTGGGACTACTAATTTGGGAACTTGTGCGTTAGAAGGCCACAAACTGTGAAGCTTTTGGAATTTATTAAACTTGAAATCATATTGTATTTTTGGGGGCATATGGCCATTTAATTTCAAACATTGCATGTTTTGGTTAACTATATCTTTTGAGAAAATTGATGTGTTTGGTTTATGAATGAAATGTTTGAATTATGCTTATATATATTTCAAGTACTTCTAATGCATGATTATGAAATTGGGGTATGTACAATGACAACACGTGTAAATAATGGTGATAGTATGCATGAAGTAGTACCGTCACTCAAATTAACATAACAAGTAGGAAGTGTAACCAAATAATAGTATTAGTAACCATGCGACTAAATCTTTAATTAAAACCATAACTGTAGGACTATGCCTCCAAGAAGAGAGAATCCTGAAGTCGCACGGCTCGTGGCGGAGCAAATTATGGCTGCACTTCCGAACATTGTCAGCCAAGTAGCAGCTGGGCTGAATGCAAATTCAAACAATGCGGGAGCGACTGGAAATCGGGAATGCACATATAAGACCTTTAGGGGCTGCAACCCTAAAGAATTCCATGGAACTGAAGGAGCTGTGGGATTACTGACATGGATTGAGGGTATGGAATCCGTTCTTCATATCAGCAAGTGCACAGAAGGAAACAAAGTAGAATTTGCTGCTTGTTTGTTGCAAGGCCGAGCACTAACATGGTGGAACACACAAGTACAAACCCGTGGACGGGAAGCTGCTTACAACCTTACGTGGGAAGAGTTCACGAAGCTACTCAAGGGAGAGTATTGCCCAAGAAGTGAAATCCAGAAGCTGGAGGCAGAACTGTGGAATCATGAAATGAAGGGAAACGATATAGACTCTTACACTGCCCGTTTCCATGAGTTGGCAAAGCTGGTGCCACATTTGGTGACGCCCGAGGAAAACAGAGTGGATAGGTATGTGTGGGGTTTATCTGAAGGAATCAGAGGAAATGTCACTTCAGCTGACCCAAAGACTCTCCAAGAAGCAGTAAATTTAGCAACAAGACTCACCAACAACGCGAATCGTTCAAGAACATCAGGGAATGACAAGGCCGCTGGGAAAAGAAAGATAGAAGGGCCTGCAAGAAGGTAGTTTGGGGGAAGAACAGACAAGGGTCATAGGGTGACAGGAAATTTTGGGGTTCAAGCACAGGTCGAAGAGAAGGAAAGAGGGTTATGCCCAAGATGCACCAAGTGCAATAATCGTCATCTCGGAAGATGCATCATTTGCCTCAAATGTAACAAAGGAGGCCATGTCGCCAGAGATTGCAAGGGCGGGGGAAAACGAACTTGCCATGAATGTGGGAGCCCAGATCATTTTCGGAATGCATGTCCGAAACTGAACCGAAGGCCTAATGTAAATCAGGCGCGACCATTTAATCAAGGAAATCAAGGAGGTCAGGCCCGAGGTCGAGTGTTTGAGATCGGGGCAGATGAGGCAAGAAGGAACCCGGATGTAGTAACAGGTACGTTTCTCTTGAATAATCATTATGCAACAGTACTATTTGATTCAGGAGCAGATAGGAGCTTTGTATCACTAGAGTTTAGGCCGAAAATTAACTTGAAACCTCAAAAGTTGAAAGAGGTCTACGTTATTGAATTTGCTAATGGGCAGGAAGTTAAGGTCAGAGACGTAATTATGGACTGTAATTTAAATTTAGCTAATAAGAGCTTTAGTATAGACCTTATTCCGATTGAGCTAGGAAGCTTTGACATAGTCGTGGGCATGGATTGGCTATCCAAAAACCGGGTAGACATATGTTGTTCTGAAAAGATCATCCGAAGTCCGCTACCAGAGGGTAAAACACTCGTCGTACATGGAGAGAAGTCCGGAAAGAACCTTAAGCTAGTGACGTGTATGAAGATGCGAAGGTACTTGAAAAAGGAATGCATCGCGTTTTTGGCTCATGTTTAGGTTAAGGAAATGAAAGAGAAACGCATTCAGGATTTTCCTGTAGTTCGGGATTTTCCCGAGGTATTCCCAGATGAGCTACCAGGATTACCCCCGTCAAGACAAGTCGAATTCCACATCGACTTAGTTCCTGGAGCTGCACCTATGGCTAAGTCACCATACCGTTTGGCCCCATCAGAAATGCAGGAATTGTCAGGATAACTCCAGAAGCTGCTCGACAAAGGACTTATAAGACCTAGCTCTTCACCATGGGGAGCTCCAGTTCTCTTCGTTAAAAAGAAAGATGGATCCTTGCGGATGTGCATCGATTATAGAGAACTCAATAAGCTAACTATCAAGAACCGATACCCTCTTCCCCGAATCGACGACCTGTTCGACCAACTTCAAGGTGCTACCTACTTTTCAAAAGTTGATCTTCAATCTGGATATCATCAAATGAGGGTCCGTGAAGAGGATGTTCCCAAGACGGCGTTTAGGACTCGTTACGGCCACTACGAGCTCCTGGTTATGCCTTTCGGGCTAACCAACGCACCAGCTGTGTTCATGGACTTAATGAACAGGGTTTGTAGACCGTACCTGGACGAGTTCGTGATCGTGTTTATAGATGATATACTAATTTACTCGCAAAGCAAGGATGATCATGAGCGACATCTAAAGTTGATACTAGAGCTGCTCAGAGACCAAAAATTGTATGCAAAGTTCTCCAAATGCGAGTTTTGGATTCGTGAGGTACAATTTCTTGGCCACGTGATTAATGAGAAGGGAATTCACGTAGATCCGACAAAAAATGAGGCCATGAAGAAGTGTGAAGCCCCGAAGACCTCGACAGAAATTCGTCAATTTCTCGGTTTAGCAGGCTATTATCGGCGATTCATTGCGAATTTCTCAAAAATTGCGCAACCACTAACGGCATTAACCCAAAAGGATAAGAAGTTTATTTGGGGAGAGAAACAAGAAGAAGCATTCCAAACACTGAAGCATAGGTTATGTAATGCACCAATTCTGGCATTGCCAGAAGGCGAGGAGAATTTCGTAGTTTACTGCGATGCATCACACCAAGGTTTAGGGTGGGTGTTGATGCAGAAGGACAAGGTCATTGCATATGCTTCGAGGCAACTTAAAGTTCATGAGAAGAATCTGTCACACCCCGCTAAAGCGGAAACACGAGGCATAACAGTGTAGGGTTTCATTCAAAAGGTAACAGACAACACCAACCACAACATTTAATTCAGTAGTATTAAAATATTACATTACAACGTCTTCACCGAATTGTTCCAAAAGAAGACGGCGAATACAAAAAATTAACAATAGAAGTTTTAAGGTTCTTAGTGTTGATGTCATTACACAAAATGCATCCTACAAGTCTTCACTTACTTATTAGCACCTGAAAAGCATGATAAAAGAAAGGGTCAACTACAAAGAGTTGGTGAGTTCACAGGTTTTCCATGTACACAACAGTTTTTCATCCAATGGTTACTCTCATGAAACGTCCGTTCATGACAAGCTCCAAATTTAAAAGATTTATATATGCACAACAGTTTTTCATCCAATGGTTACTCTCATGAAACGTTCGTTCATGACAAGCTCCAAATTCAAAAGATTTATGTATGCACAACAGTTTTTCACCCAATGGTTACTCTCATGAAACGTTCGTTCATGACAAGCTCCAAATTTAAAAGATTTATGAGTACAATTTACCATGAGTGATTTTTGTAAGATATATAAGTGTTGAGCCACTACTAAGCCTCCGACAATCTACGCCCCGCGAACTACCTCAGAGGTGGTATGATGGCCACATGAGAAGAACATTATTACCAGATAAAGTGCACCCCTACTCGTCAGTCAAGGTGGGTTTGTCAAACCAAATAGCGCTATCCACAAATATCACCGGCTCGTTATGAGTTAATAAGTAGTGTACCTATTGGGGACTTAACATTTTCATTATAACTCAACATATCTTTATCACTTATGTAAATTCGTCCATTCATTAGTACTCATTCTTCAAAGCATAAATATCCACAATTTAATATCATGAATCATTTAGCATTTTAAAAACATAACATGCTTTTCACCCCAAACATTTAAACAAGTAAAAAGGGGCTGTGAATACTCACTGCGTTCCGGAAGGATCTCCAAGGGTTGCCGCACGGATGCACAGTTTCTCGATTCTAGGTCCTTCCTAAGGAAGTGAAACATATTATCAGTTTCGATCTAACTCTTATGGCTAAAGCATTGCTTAGCCTATCATGTCTTATAAAATGCCTTAAGTTTAAGTATTATCTTCCGTCGACGATTTCTAGTAATTTATTGGTTTTTAAACGGTTTGTAGGATTTTGTTGTTACATAATAAACTTTATAGGTTATAAGTAGTATTTAATCCATTTTACCACGTTTTATATTTTCTTCATGACGAACACTTTCATTAATTTCCTATGTAATTGTATTTCTCATTTACCTTGTGATTTAAAATGTTCGGTTTGTTATAAATCTATTATTTGTTAGGGTATTATTTATACCTTCACATACATGTATATATAGTTTTTATTTATGTTTTGACAATTTCTACAATTTATAAGCTTTTTATCTTTTAGTAACTCTACAAATCCTTTTTTTCTTTTGGATTAGAGTTTTACTTTTCTGGTGGCAGAATATTAAGTCCACTTATGGTCATTTTTAACTATCTTCTGGATATTTTTATTAGTCCAACTTTTTATATGTATCACTTTAATGTCTTAGGGAACTTTTGACATAATTACCATCATTTGTAGAGTTGGGTAGCTATTTTAATCATTACACTTAAGTTTAAGTGTCACAGTTACCAAAACAGTCTGCACCATCTTTTTGTCAAGTCCATTTGGAGGGTCAAATCTCAACATTTTTCAGTGATTCAAATTGGGTTTTAAACTTAACTCATAAAAGTATCTTCCAGAAATATTTCATTATTTTTAGTTACATTTTGAGGAAGATATGACGATTTTAAGTTAGGTCTTCCATTCTGCCAGATTCTGATTTCTTGCACACCAATCTTGGTTTGAGTGTTTGAGACCCCAAATCTTAATATTTTTGAGTGAAACCAATTTTGTTCGATTCATAACTCATTAAAGTAATTTCTAGAAGAAAAATCAAGAATTTTAGTGGAATATTAAGAGACTTATAACTGATTAAAGTAGAGAATTTTCTCTGCCAGATTTTCTTTGCACACGTAATTTCATATGAGTAGTTGAAGGGTCAAATATTCGAGTTTTTACATGAAACCACTTGGGTTGGAAACATAACACAATAAACAAAGTTCCAGAAAAAGATTCATATCATTTGGTTAAGTATTTTTCAAGATATGGTCCGAAGAAGTTCATGCATGTAATCTGCCAGAAATTAAAAAATGCTATTTCATGAAAAATGAGTGTTTTATATCCATATTTTCACTCATATGGTTGGTTCTTTGCTTGAACACTCATCTACCACTACTTTGACAATGTTCTTAGATAAAAAAATATATTTTTGACTTTTGAAAACACATGCATGAACTCACACATCTCAGATTTTAACAAAACCCACATGCATGTAGTTAAAACATCATTTTCTTGAGTTCTTGATGTATGGCTTAAGGATTATCACCATTTGTTTGACATAACATGCCTTTGGTGATTAATCCACCATGAAAAGGGTCTATTAAGGCCCCTTTATCCAGAAACTCAAGTGGTTACAAAGGAAAATGAGAAAAAGATGGAGAAATGACAAGAAAAGGAAGAAAATGAAGAAGAGTACAAGAGGGATGAGTTTTACTCACACTAGGGATGATTTTACCTTCATGGATCTTCAAGGATGGATTGATTTGGTGGTGTTGTGGCTAATTTTCGGCCAAGGGAGAGGAAGAGAGAAAATGGAGAGTGTTTGAATGTAGAGAGAGAGAGGAGGTGGGAAAATGAGAGGGTTTTCTTGAGAATTTGCAAAACTAATATGGAAGTGTGTTGGGTCATGTGAGGGGCTGAATTTGGGCCACATATTCAGATTTATTATTATTATTTTTTTCCTTAAAATGCTAATTAATATTGTATAATTTTACATCTTATGTAATTTATATAAAAAGATTGATTTAAAGTAGCTAAAACCTCATTTATCTTCTTAATTTTTGGTTTGGTTATTTAAAGTTTTAAATTTTAGATTTGGGTATATATAAACTATATATTTACTCCTCTTATTATTAATATAGTTATAATTAAATGTTAACTGTTCCAATCGGCATTTTATAAGACAGCTTAAGCAGTTCCGTGCGGTAACAGGATTTTCTCAGTGTCCTATTGGAATTCTTAGGAAACTAACCCTTAACCATCAATATTAAGTCATTATGAGTTATTCCTACTTGTTAAAACAAGTATTATACTATTCAGTTGCTAACCTGAGTGTTTTGGTTTGACGGGTGTCACAGTCTTCTCTTGTTAGAAGAATTTCGTCCCGAAATTCGTTGATTGCCATTCCCCGTCTGATCCTTTGCAAATAGGTGAGGGTACTTACGTTTCATGTAATCTTCTCGCTCCTATGTATACTCAGGTCCATGCCTCGAATTCCAACGAACTTTCAAAATTGGGATCTTACTACGCCTTGTTCGTTTGACTTCTTAATCAAGGATTTCTATCGGTTCTTCTATAAAGTGTAACCGATCGTTGATCTGAACGTCTTCTAGGGGTAGAACCAATGATTCATCAGTCAGTATTTTCTTAGGGTTTGACACATGGAACGTATCGTGGATGGCACTTAGCTCTTGAGATAAATTGAGTTTATATGCTACTGGACCAATCCTTTCGATTATTTCAAATGGGCCAATATACCTCGGACTTAGCTTGCCTCTTTTTCCGGAGCGTACTAATCCTTTTCATGGCGATACTTTCAAAAGCACTTTGTCTCCCACTTGGAATTCTAATGGCTTCCTGCGGTTATCTGCGTAACTCTTCTGACGATCTCTTGCGGCCTTGATTCTGTCCTTAATAATTGCGATCTTGTCAGTAGTTTCTTGAACGATTTCAGACCTAGCCAACTGTCTGTCGCCAATTTTCAACCAACTAAGTGAGGATCTACACTTGCGTCCATATAAGGCTTCATACGGTGCACACTGGATGCCAGTATGATAACTATTATTGTAGGAGAACTCCACTAATGGTAGGTGAGTATCCCAACTTCCACCAAAATCTATCACACCTGCACGCAACATATCCTCTAGCGTCTGTATAGTTCTTTCTGACTGACCGTCCGTTTGAGGATGGTAGGAAGTGCTCAAGTCCAAACGCGTATCCAACGCTTTCTGGAGTGATCGCCAGAATCGTGACGTAAAACGATTATCTCTGTCCGAGATGATGGAAATAGGAACTCCATGACGCATAACGATTTCATTGATGTAAATTTGTGCAAGTTGTTCCATCTTGTAGTCTTCCCGAATAGGAAGGAAATGCGCAGATTTCGTAAGTCGGTCCACTATAACCCATATTGCGTCGTGCCCTTTCCTAGTCCTAGGCAGCTTAGTTACGAAATCCATAGCTATTTGTTCCTATTTCCATTGGGGAATCCTGGGTTGTTGTAATAGACCAGATGGTTTCTGATGTTCGGCCTTAACTTTTGCACAATTTAAGCACTTGTTCACGTACAAAGCGATGTCTTTCTTCATACCCGGCCACCAGTAGTATTCCTTTAGATCTTTGTACATCTTATCAGCTCCTGGGTGAATCGAATATCTTGATTTATGGGCTTCATCCATAATTGTTGATCGTAGGTTATTAACCTTTGGTATCCAAACTTTGTCTTCAAAGTAACGTACCCCATCTGGCCTTGTTTTAAATTTAAGTTCCCATTGATGTAGGGCCTCGTCCTTCAGGTTCTCTGCTTTCAACGCTTCTTCCTGAGCTTCAAGAATTTGTGTCTTTAGACTCGTCTGAACGAACACACCCATTGCTCGCACTCTTGACTGCTTCACCCTTTCTTTCCTGTTTAGTGCGTCGGCTACCACATTAGCCTTGCCTGGGTGGTACTTTATTTCACAGTCATAGTCGCTAAGCAGTTCCACCTATCTTCTTTGCCTCATGTTAAGCATTTTCTGGTCAAAGATATGTTGAAGACTTTTATGATCGGTGTAGATGGTGCATTTCGTACCGTAAAGATAATGTCTCCAGATCTTAAGTGCGAACACTACGACTCCTAATTCAAGGTCGTGAGTAGTATAGTTCTTCTCATGAACTTTAAGTTGCCTCGAAGCATATGCAATGACCTTGTCCTTCTGCATCAACACCCACCCTAAACCTTGGTGTGATGCATCGCAGTAAACTACGAAATTCTCCTCGCCTTCTGGCAATGCCAGAATTGGTGCATTACATAACCTATGCTTCAGTGTTTGGAATGCTTCTTCTTGTTTCTCTCCCCAAATAAACTTCTTATCCTTTTGGGTTAATGCCGTTAGTGGTTGCGCAATTTTTGAGAAATTCGCAATGAATCGCCGATAATAGCCTGCTAAACCGAGAAATTGACGAATTTCTGTCGGGGTCTTCGGGGCTTCACACTTCTTCATGGCCTCATTTTTTGTCGGATCTACGTGAATTCCCTTCTCATTAATCACGTGGCCAAGAAATTGTACCTCACGAATCCAAAACTCGCATTTGGAGAACTTTGCATACAATTTTTGGTCTCTGAGCAGCTCTAGTATCAACTTTAGATGTCGCTCATGATCATCCTTGCTTTGCGAGTAAATTAGTATATCATCTATAAACACGATCACGAACTCGTCCAGGTACGGTCTACAAACCCTGTTCATTAAGTCCATGAACACAGCTGGTGCGTTGGTTAGCCCGAAAGGCATAACCAGGAGCTCGTAGTGGCCGTAACGAGTCCTAAACGCCGTCTTGGGAACATCCTCTTCACGGACCCTCATTTGATGATATCCAGATTGAAGATCAATTTTTGAAAAGTAGGTAGCACCTTGAAGTTGGTCGAACAGGTCGTCGATTCGGGGAAGAGGGTATCGGTTCTTGATAGTTAGCTTATTGAGTTCTCTATAATCGATGCACATCCGCAAGGATCCATCTTTCTTTTTAACGAAGAGAACTGGAGCTCCCCATGGTGAAGAGCTAGGTCTTATAAGTCCTTTGTCGAGCAGCTTCTGGAGTTATCCTGACAATTCCTGCATTTCTGATGGGGCCAAACGGTATGGTGACTTAGCCATAGGTGCAGCTCCAGGAACTAAGTCGATGTGGAATTCGACTTGTCTTGACGGGGGTAATCCTGGTAGCTCATCTGGGAATACCTCGGGAAAATCCCGAACTACAGGAAAATCCTGAATGCGTTTCTCTTTCATTTCCTTAACCTAAACATGAGCCAAAAACGCGATGCATTCCTTTTTCAAGTACCTTCGCATCTTCATACACGTCACTAGCTTAAGGTTCTTTCCGGACTTCTCTCCATGTACGACGAGTGTTTTACCCTCTGGTAGCGGACTTCGGATGATCTTTTCAGAACAACATATGTCTACCCGGTTTTTGGATAGCCAATCCATGCCCACGACTATGTCAAAGCTTCCTAGCTCAATCGGAATAAGGTCTATACTAAAGCTCTTATTAGCTAAATTTAAATTACAGTCCATAATTACGTCTCTGACCTTAACTTCCTGCCCATTAGCAAATTCAATAACGTAGACCTCTTTCAACTTTTGAGGTTTCAAGTTAATTTTCGGCCTAAACTCTAGTGATACAAAGCTCCTATCCGCTCCAGAATCAAGTAGTGCTGATGCATAGTTCTAAGGCGTAGTTTTAAACAGGAATTTGGTCATATTTTTGACACAAGTTCTACTCAACTAGGTGATGAATATCATATGGTATGTCTACAACTAATCATTCGAGTATATAAATATAGTAACATACAGTAACTCTATATTCATGCATTTCAAAACACTTGGTTCTAACAAACACAGGTTCAACCATCACATAAGTTCAATAAACAACAAAATGTTTCCCCCAAAAGTTATCTAGTACTTAGAGTTTTAAATTGTCGGCTACATGCCACCAAAATAAGTTTCCAAGTTTAATCATCAAAAGTAGTCAAAAGTTCTTTCACTAACGCCACTTTCTTGGAACCATTCCTTCACAACTTTCCCTAATGCATCATTACCAAGCGTTCTATTGTAAGTGCCTAAGATATGCAATGTTTATGCATGCACACGCAAAAATCATGTTTTCCATGTTTTGGTAGAAAATTTATTTTTAAGCACACTTCCAATATAATTAATCCAAGTCCCCCATTATTCATACCTAAATTAAACATAGGTGATCAGGCTTTGTTTAATTGAGGTATAATAATGTGACACTCAACTTAGTTATATTAGTAATATGCTTCAGATTTTGAAAATCATTTTGAAAACCGTTTTAATTTTTATTTTATTTTTTAAACTGTTGGGTTATAGTTTGTGGTTTCCATAAGAAAACCGGCATTCTCTATAACCTTAGGCTCTGATACCATTTGTAACACCCCGCTTACCACGACACAATATTGTCCGCTTTGCCCCACTGGCTCACGGCTTTGTTCTTGGCGACCTGGCGAGGACTTCCCAGGGGGTCACCCATCCTGGTACTACTCCCACCCAAGCACGCTTAACCACAGAGTTCCCAAGGAACCCGCATGCTTGTGCCCCAAAACGCGTTGTGTCTGGTAAGACCAAGGTTTACTAATATACCCAGCATCTCTCCTGCCCTCTAAAGGATGTGGGATATGCCTAAGGTGTAAGGTTAAAAGTTTACAATTCAAAGTTTACAATTTAACCCAAAAAGTGCTTTTCCCAAAATGTGACCAATAGACGAGTCTTGGAGGATGCCGACATGCATGCTAAATTAAATCTTGTCGTTTACCTGCTTAGCTCCTGAAAAGCATGTTTAAAACAAAGGTCAACTACAAAGAGTTGGTGAGTTCACAGGTTTTTCATAACCAAACATTTTTAAATCAAAGATTAATTTTCGTGAGTCTTTTGTCACGACAAACTTTAAATCTTATTCTTATGAGTACACATTACTATGAATGACTTATGCAAGATATATGTTTGTTGAGCCACTACTAAGCCTCCGACCACTTACGCCCCACGGACTACCTCAGAGGTGGTATGGTGGCCACATGAGTAGAACATTATTAACAGATAAAGTGCACCCCTACTCGTCAGTTTAAGGTGGGTTTGTCAGACCAAATAGCGCTATCCACAAATATCACCGGCTCGTTATGAGTTAACAGTAGTGTACCTATTGGGGACTTAACATTTTTATTAAACTCAACATATCTTTGTCACTTAAGTAAGTTTATTCATTCAATTGTACTCATTTCTCAAATCATAAATATCCACAAATTTTAATATCATGAATCATTTAACATTTCAAAAACATAACATGCTTTTCACCCCAAACATTTAACAAGTAAAACGGGGCTGTGAAAACTCACCTTGTAGCGTAGATGTGAACGTCGTGTAAGCTTTCTCACTTAAGCGCTCTTTACAGGCTCCCTATAAAGTCATACGATATCTATAAGTCCTTCATAGCTATTCCAATGTTAAACCTAACTAACTTAATCCACGTCTTGTGAAATGCCTTATCTTTAGTAATTAAGTTGAAATACACAATTTAGCCTTGTTCAAGTGTTTTTAAACAATCAAGATGAATGGTTACAAGAAAACTCATTAGCTTCCAAAAATACAGAATCTGTCAGAAACTTTATGCCACAAAGATGACTATTTTATAACAACTTCCAGAATAGCAAATTTACCCATTTTTTTATATGTGGTACTATACTAAGTTAAGGAAGTTTTGACCAAATTTCATGAATTTTGGAAGTGTTTAAGGGGTCCAAATAAATTCTATAAAACAGTGCAACACAGAGTCCAAAACAGATTACACCCTTCTGCCATAACAGGCTTTTGGAGGGTCAAAACATAATCTCTTTCAGAGTTTTTACATGTTTTGGAAACCTAACACATAAAGGTATCTTATGGAAAAAAATTCACGAATTTAAGATGAGTTTTGAGTGAGTTATGGCCCAATGAAGTTGCATGTACCAATCTGTCCATTCTGGACAGCTTGACACACTTGGCTTGCATAAAATTTTGAATGACCAAAACACCATATATTTGTGTGAAACCACATGCATGTGAGACCTAACACATATAAGGACCTTCCAGAAGAAAATGAGACACTTTCATGCATTTTTCAGAGAGTTATATACAAAATGAAATGGCACAAAAATCTGACAGACTAACAGCTGCACACCAAAATTGTTCTAAGGAGTTGAGGGCTCAAAACTCAATATTTTCGTATGAGACCAGTGGGGTTTGAATCCCAACTCCTTAAACCTTACCCCAGAAGAAAATGAAGAAATTTGGACCTGATTTGACCAAGATATGGTCGTCCAAAGTACATGCAACAATCTGCCAGATTCTGAAAATTTAAGATTCTTAAGAAAACTTCATTTTTGAGCATTCCATCATCCATAGATGTGGATTTCCTTGCTAGGGATTCAATCCCCACATCAAATGACATGATTTTGAAGTGAAAAACTTAAAATTTGTAAGAACATATGCATGCAAATATTTCAAAAACTCAGATTCTATTTCAAGAACAAAAACCCTCATTTCTTGATGATTTTGCTAACAAAAAAAAATGGAGGAGATGACAATATTAGAACCCTTACCTTTAGAGAGATGTTTTAAGCACTAATAACCCTTTTGATTTTCGATTTTTATGCTTGAATGTGGCTGAAAAGGCTGGAGTTTTGAAGGTTCTTGATGAACTAATGAAGATGATGACAACTTTAGAGAGAGAGAGAGAGAAAAGGAGATGAAAGGTTTTCTTTCTAGTTTGAAAATGAACAAATGAAAGCAAGTTGGAGGGTAAAGGGAGAGGGGAGGGGCCGGCCAAAACATAGGCCCCCAACCCTTGCAATTATTTTTTTTTTATTAAAAATAAGGCCCAAAGTTTATATGTAGTATTTCTTTAGTTTTCTTTATAAAATTTGCATTATAAAACCCTAAAATACCTTCTTAAATTTTTTTTTTAAAATTTTGTAAAAAGAAAATTGTATGTATAAAAGGAAACCCTATATTTTATATAGTTTATAAGTTATTTGAAGCGTTTTGGCATTTCACAAGGTGTTTCGGTTAGTCTTGGGTCGAAACCGGGTCTTTTCGGTAACTACCGGGAATTCTAGCGAATTTTCGCCTAAATTTTATTTCGAATAGGTCTTAATAAGGTGTGTTTCCTATGTTAACATTTGTAATGGTTAAATGGTGCTAACCTGAGAGTTTTGATTTTTTTTTTTTTTGTCGGATGTTACAGTTTTCCCCCGTTCGAGAAATTTCGTCCCGAAATTCAATGACTGGTACTCGCCACCGAATTCTTGGTGAACAGATGAGGATACTTACTCCTCATAAAATCCTCTCGTTCCCAAGTGTATTCAGGTCCGTGCCTTGCGTTCCATCGAACTTTTACGATCGGGATCTTGCTACGTCTTAACCGCTTAACATCTCGGTCAAGTATTTCAACGGGTTCCTCTACAAAGCGTAACTGCTCGCTCACCTGTATGTCTTCCAACGGTAGCACCAACGATTCATCCGATAGGCATTTCTTCAAATTCGACACATGGAATGTGTCGTGAATGGCGCTTAACTCTTGTGGTAGCTCGAGTCTGTATGCAACCGGTCCAATCCTTTCTAGAATCACAAATGGACCGATATATCTTGGACTCAACTTGCCCTTCTTCCCAAATCGTACCAAACCTTTCCATGGCGATACCTTGAGTAACACTTTATCGCCCACCTGAAATTCCAATGGCTTCCTCCGATTATCTGCATAACTCTTCTGACGAGTTCTGGCTACTTTAAGTCTTTCTTGTATGGTTATGATCTTGTCCGTAGTCTCCTGAATGATGTCAGGTCTTATCAGCTGTTTGTCACCGACCTCCAACCAACTGAGTGGTGATCTACACTTGCGTCCATATAAGGCTTCGTACGGCGCGCACTTTAAACTGGTATGGTAGCTATTGTTGTAAGAGAATTCGACCAGCGGTAAGTGAGTATCCCAATTTCCCCCAAAATCTAATACGCAGGCTCGCAGCATGTCTTCCAGTGTTTGTATAGTTCTTTCTGTCTGACCGTCCGTCTGCGGGTGGTAGGCAGTGCTCAAATCCAAACGCGTCCCCAACGCTTTCTGGACTGACCGCCAAAGGCGTGACGTAAAACGGCTATCTCTGTCCGAGATTATTGAAGTAGGTACTCCATGACGCATAACAATCTCGTTGATGTAAATCTGAGCAAGCTTTTCCACCTTGAAGTCCTCTCGGATAGGCAGAAAATGTGCAGATTTCGTAAGTCGATCCACTATAACCCAGATTGAATCATGTCCTTTCCTTGTCCTGGGTAACTTAGTTATGAAATCCATACTTATTTGTTCCCATTTCCACTCGGGAATCTCCGGTTGCTGAAGAAGACCTGATGGTTTCTGATGTTCAGCCTTAACCAGTGCACAAGTTTGGCACTTGCTTACATACAAAGCAACATCTTTCTTCATCCCTGGCCACCAATAGTATTCCTTCAAATCCTTGTACATTTTATCGGCCCCGGGGTGGATTGAATATCTTGATTTATGAGCTTCATCCAAGATTACTGCTCGCAGTTTTTCCACCTTAGGTACCCAAACTTTATTTCGGAAGTACCGCACCCCGTCTGGTTGTGTTTCAAATTCCTTTTCCAGATGATGTAGGGTTTCGTTTTTCAAATTCTCCTCTTTTAATGCCTCTTCTTGAGCTTCGAGGATTTGATCCTTAAGACTCGTCCGGACCATTGTTCCCATAGCTCTTGCCCTCGATGGCTTCACCCTTTCTTTTCGACTTAAGGCATCAGCTACAACATTAGCCTTGCCTGGATGGTACTTTATCTCGCAATCATAGTCGCTAAGCAGTTCAACCCATCTCCGTTGCCTCATATTCAGCATTTTCTGATCGAAAATGTGTTGTAGGCTCTTGTGGTCGGTAAAGACGGTACACTTAGTGCCGTAGAGGTAATGTCTCCAAATCTTGAGTGCGAACACTACGGCTCCTAGTTCCAGGTCATGGGTGGTATAATTCTTCTCGTGAACTTTAAGTTGCCTTGAAGCGTAGGCAATGACCTTGTCTTTTTGCATTAGCACACACCCCAATCCTTGGTGTGAGGCATCGCAGTAAACCACAAAGTTGTCAACTCCCTCTGGTAGAGCTAAGATCGGTGCATTGCATAACTTATGCTTAAGCGTCTGAAAGGCTTCCTCTTGTTTTTCTCCCCAATCGAACTTTTTATCTTTCTGGGTTAATGCCGTCAATGGTTGTGCAATCTTAGAGAAATTTGCAATGAAACGCCGATAGTAACCCGCTAAGCCAAGAAACGAACGAATTTCTGTCGGAGTCTTTGGGGCTTCCCACTTCTTTATGGCTTCTATCTTGGCTGGATCGACATGAATTCCATCTTCATTAACTACATGACCAAGAAATTGTACTTCACGAATCCAAAATTCGCATTTGGAAAGTTTAGCATACAACTTCTGGTCTCTGAGCAGTTCTAGTATCAGCTTCAAATGTTGCTCATGCTCCTTCTTGCTTTGCGAATAAATCAATATGTCATCTATGAACACAATTACGAACTTGTCCAAGTATGGTCGACATACTCTGTTCATCAGATCCATAAAGACTGCTGGAGCGTTTGTCAGACCAAAAGGCATGACTAGGAACTCATAATGTCCATATCGAGTCCTAAACGCTGTCTTAGGAATGTCCTCCTCACGAACTCTCATTTGATGGTATCCGGACCGAAGGTCGATCTTTGAAAAGTACGTAGCGCCTTGAAGTTGGTCGAACAGGTCATCGATTCGAGGAAGAGGATATCGGTTCTTGATGGTCAGCTTGTTAAGTTCCCTATAATCGATACACATTCGAAAAGAACCATCTTTCTTTTTAACGAATAAAACTGGAGCTCCCCAGGGTGATGAGCTGGGTCTGATGAATCCTTTATTGAGTAGCTCCTTAAGTTGTTCTGACAACTCCTGCATTTCGGAAGGTGCTAACCGGTAAGGTGATTTCGCCACGGGTGCCGCTCCTGGAATTAAGTCGATATGAAATTCAACTTGTCTTGGTGGTGGTAATCCAGGTAATTCATCTGGGAATACCTCAGGAAAATCTCGTACTATTGGAAAGTCTTGAATACTCTTCTCTTTGATCCCCTTATCCACCACGTGTGTCAGAAACGCAACACAATCTTTCCGCAAATATTTTCGCATCTTCATACTCGACACTATTTTGAATTTCCTCCCCGAGCTGTCTCCCTGTATTTCCAGTACTCTTCCTTCGGTTTGAGGTATTCGGACGATCTTTTCAGAGCAAACAATCTCAGCGCGATTCTTTGATAACCAATCCATACCTACGACTATATCGAAGCTTCCTAACCTGATTGGGATTAAATCTATGCTAAAATCTTTATCCGCCAGTTTTAAGGTACAGTTCTTAATTACATCTCTGGCCCTAACTTCCTGTCCATTAGCAAATTCTATAACATAGGCTTCTTTCAACTTTTGAGGTTCCAAGTCAATTTTCGGCCTAAATTCTAGTGATACAAAGCTCCTATTTGCTCCTGAATCAAATAGTACTGTTGCATAATGATTATTCAAGAGAAACGTACCTGTTACTACATCCGGGTTCCTTCTTGCCTCATCTGCCCCGATCTCAAACACTCGACCTCGGGCCTGACCTCCTTGATTTCCTTGATTAAATGGTCGCGCCTGATTTACATTAGGCCTTCGGTTCAGTTTCGGACATGCATTCCGAAAATGATCTGGGCTCCCACATTCATGGCAAGTTCGTTTTCCCCCGCCCTTGCAATCTCTGGCGACATGGCCTCCTTTGTTACATTTGAGGCAAATGATGCATCTTCCGAGATGACGATTATTGCACTTGGTGCATCTTGGGCATAGCCCTCTTTCCTTCTCTTCGACCTGTGCTTGAACCCCAAAATTTCCTGTCACCCTATGACCCTTGTCTGTTCTTCCCCCAAACTACCTTCTTGCAGGCCCTTCTATCTTTCTTTTCCCAGCGGCCTTGTCATTCCCTGATGTTCTTGAACGATTCGCGTTGTTGGTGAGTCTTGTTGCTAAATTTACTGCTTCTTGGAGAGTCTTTGGGTCAGCTGAAGTGACATTTCCTCTGATTCCTTCAGATAAACCCCACACATACCTATCCACTCTGTTTTCCTCAGGCGTCACCAAATGTGGCACCAGCTTTGCCAACTCATGGAAACGGGCAGTGTAAGAGTCTATATCGTTTCCCTTCATTTCATGATTCCACAGTTCTGCCTCCAGCTTCTGGATTTCACTTCTTGGGCAATACTCTCCCTTGAGTAGCTTCTTGAACTCTTCCCACGTAAGGTTGTAAGCAGCTTCCCGTCCACGGGTTTGTACTTGTGTGTTCCACCATGTTAGTGCTCGGCCTTGCAACAAACAAGCAGCAAATTCTACTTTGTTTCCTTCTGTGCACTTGCTGATATGAAGAACGGATTCCATACCCTCAATCCATGTCAGTAATCCCACAGCTCCTTCAGTTCCATGGAATTCTTTAGGGTTGCAGCCCCTAAAGGTCTTATATGTGCATTCCCGATTTCCAGTCGCTCCCGCATTGTTTGAATTTGCATTCAGCCCAGCTGCTACTTGGCTGACAATGTTCGGAAGTGCAGCCATAATTTGCTCCGCCACGAGCCGTGCGACTTCAGGATTCTCTCTTCTTGGAGGCATAGTCCTACAGTTATGGTTTTAATTAAAGATTTAGTCGCATGGTTACTAATACTATTATTTGGTTACACTTCCTACTTGTTATGTTAATTTGAGTGACGGTACTACTTCATGCATACTATCACCATTATTTACACGTGTTGTCATTGTACATACCCCAATTTCATAATCATGCATTAGAAGTACTTGAAATATATATAAGCATAATTCAAACATTTCATTCATAAACCAAACACATCAATTTTCTCAAAAGATATAGTTAACCAAAACATGCAATGTTTGAAATTAAATGGCCATATGCCCCCAAAAATACAATATGATTTCAAGTTTAATAAATTCCAAAAGCTTCACAGTTTGTGGCCTTCTAACGCACAAGTTCCCAAATTAGTAGTCCCAACATCACTACGAATGCTCCCATCATCCAAGTTAAGTACATGCGTAAGGTCCTCATTTCCCTTCGAGTGAAGGTGTCACACCCCGCTAAAGCGGAAACACGAGATGTAACAGCCGAAGTTTCATAGCATAGGGAGATAGACAACATCAACCATACCATTTCATAACATATAACATTTCCAAGTTTAAAAGGGACTTAAGGTTAAAAGTTTACAATTCAAAGTTTACAATTTAACCCAAAAAGTGCTTTTCCCAAAATGTGACCAATAGACGAGTCTTAAGGATCAAATCCTCGAAGCTCAAGAAGAGGCATTAAAAGAGGAGAATTTGAAAAACGAAACCCTACATCATCTGGAAAAGGAATTTGAAACACAACCAGACGGGGTGCGGTACTTCCGAAATAAAGTTTGGGTACCTAAGGTGGAAAAACTGCGAGCAGTAATCTTGGATGAAGATCATAAATCAAGATATTCAATCCACCCCGGGGCCGATAAAATGTACAAGGATCTGAAGGAATACTATTGGTGGCCAGGGATGAAGAAAGATGTTGCTTTGTATGTAAGCAAGTGCCAAACTTGTGCACTGGTTAAGGCTGAACATCAGAAACCATCAGGTCTTCTTCAGCAACCGGAGATTCCCGAGTGGAAATGGGAACAAATAAGTATGGATTTCATAACTAAGTTACCCAGGACAAGGAAAGGATATGATTCAATCTGGGTTATAGTGGATCGACTTACGAAATCTGCACATTTTCTGCCTATCCGAGAGGACTTCAAGGTGGAAAAGCTTGCTCAGATTTACATCAACGAGATTGTTATGCGTCATGGAGTACCTACTTCAATAATCTCGGACAGAGATAGCCGTTTTACGTCACGCCTTTGGCGGTCAGTCCAGAAAGCATTGGGGACGCGTTTGGATTTGAGCACTGCCTACCACCCGCAGACGGACGGTCAGACAGAAAGAACTATACAAACACTGGAAGACATGCTGCGAGCCTGCGTATTAGATTTTGGGGGAAATTGGGATACTCACTTACCGCTGGTCGAATTCTCTTACAACAATAGCTACCATACCAGTTTAAAGTGCGCGCCGTACGAAGCCTTATATGGACGCAAGTGTAGATCACCACTCAGTTGGTTGGAGGTCGGTGACAAACAGCTGATAAGACCTGACATCATTCAGGAGACTACGGACAAGATCATAACCATACAAGAAAGACTTAAAGTAGCCAGAACTCGTCAGAAGAGTTATGCAGATAATCGGAGGAAGCCATTGGAATTTCAGGTGGGCGATAAAGTGTTACTCAAGGTATCGCCATGGAAAGGTTTGGTACGATTTGGGAAGAAGGGCAAGTTGAGTCCAAGATATATCGGTCCATTTGTGATTCTAGAAAGGATTGGACCGGTTGCATACAGACTCGAGCTACCACAAGAGTTAAGCGCCATTCACGACACATTCCATGTGTCGAATTTGAAGAAATGCCTATCGGATGAATCGTTGGTGCTACCGTTGGAAGACATACAGGTGAGCGAGCAGTTACGCTTTGTAGAGGAACCCGTTGAAATACTTGACCGAGATGTTAAGCGGTTAAGACGTAGCAAGATCCCGATCGTAAAAGTTCGATGGAACGCAAGGCACGGACCTGAATACACTTGGGAACGAGAGGATTTTATGAGGAGTAAGTATCCTCATCTGTTCACCAAGAATTCGGTGGCGAGTACCAGTCATTGAATTTCGGGACGAAATTTCTCGAACGGGGGAAAACTGTAACATCCGACAAAAAAAAAAATCAAAACTCTCAGGTTAGCACCATTTAACCATTACAAATGTTAACATAGGAAACACACCTTATTAAGACCTATTCGAAATAAAATTTAGGCGAAAATTCGCTAGAATTCCCGGTAGTTACCGAAAAGACCCGGTTTCGACCCAAGACTAACCGAAACACCTTGTGAAATGCCAAAACGCTTCAAATAACTTATAAACTATATAAAATATAGGGTTTCCTTTTATACATACAATTTTCTTTTTACAAAATTTAAAAAAAAAAATTTAAGAAGGTATTTTAGGGTTTTATAATGCAAATTTTATAAAGAAAACTAAAGAAATACTACATATAAACTTTGGGCCTTATTTTTAATAAAAAAAAAATAATTGCAAGGGTTGGGGGCCTATGTTTTGGCCGGCCCCTCCCCTCTCCCTTTACCCTCCAACTTGCTTTCATTTGTTCATTTTCAAACTAGAAAGAAAACCTTTCATCTCCTTTTCTCTCTCTCTCTCTCTCTAAAGTTGTCATCATCTTCATTAGTTCATCAAGAACCTTCAAAACTCCAGCCTTTTCAGCCACATTCAAGCATAAAAATCGAAAATCAAAAGGGTTATTAGTGCTTAAAACATCTCTCTAAAGGTAAGGGTTCTAATATTGTCATCTCCTCCATTTTTTTTTGTTAGCAAAATCATCAAGAAATGAGGGTTTTTGTTCTTGAAATAGAATCTGAGTTTTTGAAATATTTGCATGCATATGTTCTTACAAATTTTAAGTTTTTCACTTCAAAATCATGTCATTTGATGTGGGGATTGAATCCCTAGCAAGGAAATCCACATCTATGGATGATGGAATGCTCAAAAATGAAGTTTTCTTAAGAATCTTAAATTTTCAGAATCTGGCAGATTGTTGCATGTACTTTGGACGACCATATCTTGGTCAAATCAGGTCCAAATTTCTTCATTTTCTTCTGGGGTAAGGTTTAAGGAGTTGGGATTCAAACCCCACTGGTCTCATACGAAAATATTGAGTTTTGAGCCCTCAACTCCTTAGAACAATTTTGGTGTGCAGCTGTTAGTCTGTCAGATTTTTGTGCCATTTCATTTTGTATATAACTCTCTGAAAAATGCATGAAAGTGTCTCATTTTCTTCTGGAAGGTCCTTATATGTGTTAGGTCTCACATGCATGTGGTTTCACACAAATATATGGTGTTTTGGTCATTCAAAAATTTTATGCAAGCCAAGTGTGTCAAGCTGTCCAGAATGGACAGATTGGTACATGCAACTTCATTGGGCCATAACTCACTCAAAACTCATCTTAAATTCGTGAATTTTTTTTCCATAAGATACCTTTATGTGTTAGGTTTCCAAAACATGTAAAAACTCTGAAAGAGATTATGTTTTGACCCTCCAAAAGCCTGTTATGGCAGAAGGGTGTAATCTGTTTTGGACTCTGTGTTGCACTGTTTTATAGAATTTATTTGGACCCCTTAAACACTTCCAAAATTCATGAAATTTGGTCAAAACTTCCTTAACTTAGTATAGTACCACATATAAAAAAATGGGTAAATTTGCTATTCTGGAAGTTGTTATAAAATAGTCATCTTTGTGGCATAAAGTTTCTGACAGATTCTGTATTTTTGGAAGCTAATGAGTTTTCTTGTAACCATTCATCTTGATTGTTTAAAAACACTTGAACAAGGCTAAATTGTGTATTTCAACTTAATTACTAAAGATAAGGCATTTCACAAGACGTGGATTAAGTTAGTTAGGTTTAACATTGGAATAGCTATGAAGGACTTATAGATATCGTATGACTTTATAGGGAGCCTGTAAAGAGCGCTTAAGTGAGAAAGCTTACACGACGTTCACATCTACGCTACAAGGTGAGTTTTCACAGCCCCGTTTTACTTGTTTAAATGTTTGGGGTGAAAAGCATGTTATGATTTTAAAATGCTAAATGATTCATGATAGTAAAATTGTGGATATTTGCGAATTAAGACATGAGTACAAATGAATGTACAACTTTACATAAGTGACCAAGATATGTTGAGTGATAATAAAAATGTTAAGTCCCCAATAGGTACACTACTTATTAACTCATAACGAGCCGGTGATATTTGTGGATAGCGCTATTTGGTCTGACAAACCCACCTTAAACTGACGAGTAGGGGTGCACTTTATCTGTTAATAATGTTCTACTCATGTGGCCACCATACCACCTCTGAGGTAGTCCGTGGGGCGTAAGTGGTCGGAGGCTTAGTAGTGGCTCAACAAACATATATCTTGCATAAGTCATTCATAGTAATGTGTACTCATAAGAATAAGATTTAAAGTTTGTCGTGACAAAAGACTCACGAAAATTAATCTTTGATTTAAAAATGTTTGGTTATGAAAAACCTGTGAACTCACCAACTCTTTGTAGTTGACCTTTGTTTTAAACATGCTTTTCAGGAGCTAAGCAGGTAAACGACAATGTTAGGTCTAGAGTTTTGTCAAAAACACAAGTGTTGAGTTCTGAGTAAGAAGACTAAAGAAGACTCAGAAGACTCAGAAGTTCTGAGTAGAAGACTCAGAAGTTCTGAGTGAGAAATCTCAAAAAGATTCTAAGTGTTGGATTCTGACTAGAAGGTTCAGAGTTCTGAGTAGGAGACTCAGAACTTCTGACTATGAAGACAAATGTTCTGAAGCGCTTATTCAGAAGTATGTTCAGAATTCATATCTTGGGATATTATCTGTTATATTCAGTTACTAATTAGGACACGTGTAATTGTTCTATTAGTCTGTTTCTTATATGTACTATAGCTTTAGCTATTCTCTACAGTATATATAGGAGTTAGCAACTGTAGCTAATAGAATTTTTGGAGAGAATCTTTGACATAATCTTTGGTGAATCCATTTAGAGAAATTCATTGTAATATCTTGTAATTCACAGATTGTTAATAAATCATATGACCAGTTTCTATCATTGATTCAAGAAATTTGAATTTGTCTTTCTGTTGAATCGATATCTTACAATCAAGTCATCCAAAGATTTTCTCTCTATGCTGATTAATTCTCGAAATTAAACAGAGATCACCGGTATGTTTTCGAAATTCTTGATTGGTTTCTTGATCAAAGTGATTATATCTGCTGCATGTTGATTAGTATTCATATTTTTTGTTGAAAAGAAGATTTCATTAATTCATGTACTCTAACTGTTTGATGAAATGCATGTGACAGATTTGATTAATTCTTGCATGTTCTAGATTTGTGTTGATTCTCATTTTTGATCATAATTGATATTTGAATTTGTCATTTCATCATGCCTGAGATTGTTGAAGTTTTTGTGAGACCTGCAATTTCTATAACCAGTTCAGACAATTTACAAAAATTAAGTCCTGTAAAAGCAAAAGAAACAATTTCTGAACCAAAAACTGAGATTGTTCATTTTGAAAGCAAGATTGCTAATCTTCAAGCAAAACAAGACGAAAATGCAAAAGTTATAAAGATTTTGCAAAAAGAGAAATCTGATTTTCTAAAGGATTTTGAAAAGGTTCAAGAAAACATAAAATTGTTAGAAAAAGAGAATGTTGATTTGAAAGAGAAAGGAAATTTTAGAAGAAAGATGTTGACAGAGTCTGAAAATAGAATCAAATCATGTGAAATGAAAAATTGTCAACTCTTGAAACAGATCTATGATTTTGAACAAGTACTTATACTTGAAAGAGTGAAATTTGAGAAAGAGAGAAGAGACTTTCAAACTGAGAGGAAAGGTTTTGAAACAAAGTCTGTTGAATTATCTTTGAAAATTTCTGATTTGGAGAAAATTCTTGCAAAAGAAAGAAAAGAGTTTGAATGCAAGAAAAATGTTTTTCAAAAAGAAAAGAATGGTTTTGAGAAAAAGAAAACAGGAATGTTAAATGAGTTTTCTGTAAAAATAAATGAGTTGGAGAAAGAGTTAGAAGATGGAAGGAAAGAGACTGAAAAGAAGAAGGTAAATGGCTTCTGAATAATTCTGTTTAGGACCCGTACTTCAGAGACTAAGACTTCTAAACAAATCAGTTTAGAACTCATATTTCTCAGGTGATATCCTTAACTGTCATATTTTTATGTTTCAAGGAACAAGTGGTGAAAGGTAACATTGCATTATGTTTATTTCTATTGCTTTGAATGCTTGAAACTTATCAACTTTAATTCAATGATATGATTTTTTTTTAATTTTCATTCAATGAATAAAATGTGTGTCAAAGAGTGATTTTACAAGTATGTTGTATTATCTGAGCTATATTTGTTTCAACTTTCACTTCTGAATTAAATCAAAAGGTAAGCAAAACATGAATGAAATTATGCCGAATGCTCAATGTTATGAAATCTATACTTATATAAAATATAATGCTCAAAAAGCCTAAATGTCAGAATGATGGATGGAAACGAAAATATGGGGGAAGTACTACGTTTTAGAACCAAGTGATTGAGATGAAATATAAATATATATAAATTCATTTAGTTTGAAAGTTTGTACATGTGGCCTTTCTGGTTTGGGAGAGTAAGTCCTAAGGGGTGCTCGACACCTAGTCCCTAAGATCAACTGGTCTGGGATCGGCTGACCCAAATCCTGCAATAGAACCAGATAGAAAGCCATGTTCTACTGGTACAAATGGGTTTAAGATATATCGATGTGGCCTTTCTGGTTTGGGAAATTAAGTTCCATGGGGTGCTTGTCACCTAGCACCTAAGACCAACTGGTCTGGGATATGCTGACCCAAATCCTGCAATAGAACCAGATAGAAAGTCATGTTTAACGATGTATCTTATTCTTACTAAACTTTTTGATTAAAAGATGCCAATGTGCACAAAATTAAAAGATGTCAATGAGCACAAAATTAAAAGATGCCAATGAGCACATATCTCTTGAAACTTTGGGAAAATTCAAAGTCGCAATAAACCTGTAAATTTGTGAAAATCCTGATTTTGGACAAATAGTGTGAGTAGAGCAAAGTATTCTTATATGTTTTAGAATTGCATATGCTTGAAGCTAATCATATTTCGCATGCTAAGCACACCAAATAGATTTAATAAAGAGATTGAAACTGAACATTTTTAACTTGATATGCAATGATGACTTGTATTTGAATTCAAACACATGCATTTGATTTCATTTGATTGAAAAATCTGATTAAGTTGGATTTCTTTTGTAAAATTTTCAAATGATCAAATGTTAGTAGTTATCAAGTGTAGTTCAGTGAATCTTATTTTTCTTGTATAAATGTTTTCATTAAAGCACTATATTTGAAATGAATAATTTTAATGAAATATATGCATACTTTCAGGGGGAGAAAACAAACTGCTCCATAATTCTTATTTTGAGGGGGAGCAAGGTTATGCATTAAGGAGGAGAAAAAGCATAGACTTCATTCGAAGAAAAAGCATCGCTAAAGTTTTGAAAAACAAGGGGGAGAAAAGCTAAAGATTTTTTTGAAGATGATTTTGCTTTCCAAAACTTTAGGGGGAGAAAAGCTAAAGATAAGATTTGTCATTTCAAGGGGGAGCAAAGAAAAAGCAAATATGTAACAGAAATCATTTTGGAAATCATTGCTGCTGCTGATTAAAGACTGACCAGAAGTTATTAACTCAGATTATTCAGAATTCTGAGCAAAAGTTGTCAAAGCATTCAGAAGAGCTCCTTCTGAAGATTGTTCCTGCTCTAAGAATTTGATGATGAAAAGTACAAGTGTGTTTGACAAAAAGGGGGAGATTGTTAGGTCTAGAGTTTTGTCAAAAACACAAGTGTTGAGTTCTGAGTAAGAAGACTAAAGAAGACTCAGAAGACTCAGAAGTTCTGAGTAGAAGACTCAGAAGTTCTGAGTGAGAAATCTCAAAAAGATTCTAAGTGTTGGATTCTGACTAGAAGGTTCAGAGTTCTGAGTAGGAGACTCAGAACTTCTGACTATGAAGACAAATGTTCTGAAGCGCTTATTCAGAAGTATGTTCAGAATTCATATCTTGGGATATTATCTGTTATATTCAGTTACTAATTAGGACACGTGTAATTGTTCTATTAGTCTGTTTCTTATATGTACTATAGCTTTAGCTATTCTCTACAGTATATATAGGAGTTAGCAACTGTAGCTAATAGAATTTTTGGAGAGAATCTTTGACATAATCTTTGGTGAATCCATTTAGAGAAATTCATTGTAATATCTTGTAATTCACAGATTGTTAATAAATCATATGACCAGTTGCTGTGAATACGATCTTGAATGTTCATATTTGATTGTAAGAGTGTATCCTGAACTTTCAGACAAGATTTAATTTAGCATGCATGTCGGCATCCTCCAAGACTCGTCTATTGGTCACATTTTGGGAAAAGCACTTTTTGGGTTAAATTGTAAACTTTGAATTGTAAACTTTTAACCTTAAGTCCCTTTTAAACTTGGAAATGTTATATGTTATGAAATGGTATGGTTGATGTTGTCTATCTCCCTATGCTATGAAACTTCGGCTGTTACATCTCGTGTTTCCGCTTTAGCGGGGTGTGACATATTACAATGAATTTTTCTCTAAATGGATTCACCAAAGATTAGTTAGCAAACTGTTGCTAACACTATATATACTGTAGAGAAAAGCTAAAGCTACAGTACATATGAGAAACAGACTAATAGAACAATTACACGTGTCCTAATTAGTAATTGAATATAACAGAGAATATCCCAAGATATGAATTCTGAACATACTTCTGAATAAGCGCTTCAGAACATTTGTCTTCATAGTCAGAAGTTCTGAGTCTCCTACTCAGAACTCTGAACCTTCTAGTCAGAATCCAACACTTAGAATCTTTTTGAGATTTCTCACTCAGAACTTCTGAGTCTTCTTTAGTCTTCTTACTCAGAACTCAACACTTGTGTTTTTGACAAAACTCTAGACCTAACAATCTCCCCCTTTTTGTCAAACACACTTGTACTATTCATCATCAAATTCTTAGAGCATGAACAATCTTCAGAAGGAGCTCTTCTGAATGCTTTGACAACTTTTGCTCAGAATTCTGAATAATCTGAGTTAACAACTTCTAGTCAGTCTTTAATCAGCAGCATCAACTATTTCCAAATTGATTTCTGTTATATATTTGCTTTTTCTTTGCTCCCCCTTGAAATGACAATTCTCATCTTCATTTCAGCTTTCATAAGATTTCTTTATAAGAAACAACCGATCAGTTTTCTTTTCCTCTTCTCCTTCTTAAAATAACATTTCTCTCTTTTGTTATTTATGTACAAAAACCATATCAATCTTCAAAATCTTTAGCTTTTCTCCCCCTAAAGTTTTGGAAAGCAAAATCATCTTCAAAATCTGTAGCTTTTCTCCCCCTTGATTTTCAAAACTTTAGCGATGCTTTTTCTTCGAATGAAGTCTATGCTTTTTCTCCTCCTTAATGAATAACATTGCTCCCCCTCAAAATAAGAATTATGGAGCAATTTGTTTTCTCCCCCTGAAAGTATGCATATATTTCATTAAAATTATTCATTTCAAATATAGTGCTTTAATGAAAACATTCATACAAGAAAAATAAGATTCACTGAACTACACTTGATAACTACTAACATTTGATCATTTAAAAATTTTACAAAAGAAATCCAACTTAATGAAATTAATCAGATTTTTCAATCAAATGAAATCAAATGCATGTGTTTGGATTCAAATACAAGTCATCATTGCATATCAAGTTAAAAATGTTCAGTTTCAATCTCTTTATTAAATCTATTTGGTGTGCTTAGCATGCGAAATATGATTAGCTTCAAGCATATGCAATTCTAAAAACATATACGAATACTTTGCTCTACTCACACTATTTGTCCAAAATCAGGATTTTCACAAATTTAAAAGTTTATTGCGACTTTGTATTTTCCCAAAGTTTCAAGAGATGTGTGCTCATTGGCATATTTTAATTTTGTGCTCATTGACATCTTTTAATTTTGTGCACATTGGCATCTTTTAATCAAAAAGTTTAGTAAGAATAAGATACATCGTTAAACATGACTTTCTATCTGGTTCTATTGCAGGATTTGGGTCAGCATATCCCAGACTAGTTGGTCTTAGGTGCTAGGTGACAAGCACCCCATGGAACTTAATTTCCCAAACCAGAAAGGCCACATCGATATATCTTAAACCCATTTGTACCAGTAGAACATGGCTTTCTATCTGGTTCTATTGCAGGATTTGGGTCAGCCGATCCCAGACCAGTTGATCTTAGGGACTAGGTGTCGAGCACCCCTTAGGACTTACTCTCCCAAACCAGAAAGGCCACAGGTACAAACTTTCAAACTAAATGATTTTATATATATTTATTGTATCTCAATCACTTGGTTCTAAAACGTAGTACTTCCCCCATATTTTTGTTTCCATCCATCATTCTGACATTTAGGCTTTTTGAGCATTATATTCTATATAAGTCTAGATTTACATAACATTGAGCATTCGGCATAATTTCATTCATGTTTTGCTTACCTTTCGATTTAATTCAGAAGTGAAAGTTGAAACAAATATAGCTCAGATAATACAAAATACTTGTAAAATCACTCTTTGACACACATTTATTCATTGAATGAAAATTAAAAAAATTCATATCATTGAATTAAATTTGTTAAGATTCAAACGTTCAAAGCAATAGAAATAAACGTAATGCAATGTTACCTTTCACCACTTGTTCCTTGAAACATAAAAATATGACAGTTAAGGATATCACCTGAGAAATATGAGTTCTAAACTGATTTGTTTAGAAGTCTTAGTCTCTGAAGTACGGGTCCTGAACTGAATTATTCTGAAGCCATAGTCATTTAAGTACGGGTTCTGAACTGATATGTTCAAAAACCTAAAACGTTGAATCACGGGTTTTGAACATTATCTTGAAACAATCAGATCAAATTTTGAGTCAATACTTCCTCTGAAATCAAGATAATCCTGCAAAATCAAGAGATTTTGGTAATCATCTACGATGATTCCTCCTTAGTTATCAAAAAAAAATCTGAGTAGTAGAGTCAGAATTCTGAGTAACTTGCTCAAAATTCTAAGTATCAGAGTCAGAATTCTGATTAGTTGAGTCAGAATTCTGAGTAGTAGAGTCAGAACTTCTGAGTAGTAGAGTCAGAACTTCTGAGTAACAGAGTCAGAATTCTGATAAAACTATCCAGAGAAAATGCCTTAGAAAAATGTTTGGATTTTGTGATTTTTGAACATTCTGAACTTCAAATCACCATAACTTGCTCAAAAATCAGAATTTTTCAACCAAAATTTGCAGGGTTGCTTAAAATGTGACTCTGAACACATTCTCCGGAAATGTTTTCTAGCAAAAATATCCACAACTATGAGTTCGATAACCCCATAGTAAACAGAACTTTTTCGTAAAAAATATTCGTCAAAGTCAACAAATTGATCTGTATGAATCAGAAATCCATAATCACATTCAGACCGAGTTTTGGACTGAAGTATCCAAAAGTCAAAATTTTCAATTTAAGCACATCATCTGTTTTCAGTCATGTGTCGGTATGGATCATTCATTCAGCTCTACACATGAATAACCTCCAAAACAGATTAAGTTGTCTTTGGTACCCATATGAACTTGGGTCCAGGTTTGTTAGGTGCAGTGGCATATGCAGATATTCTATAAGAACCATACCAGTGCTGAATAAAATTCTTGTTCACAAAATAATTAGTCCCACAATATGAACAACAAAGTTTATTTTGTGCAATTCTGATTAATTGATTTACAGAATAAATCACATCAGGTTTAACAAAAGATTTTCTTTGAAATGTATTGTTCTTCTTGACATTTGAATTAGGAACCTTTGATTTTGGCACTTCTTTCTTGGAAGTTGTTCCTTTAACTCTCCATTCCATTTTTATCTTTTTAAAAGAACAAGTATAAGATTTATCAATAGCAGAATCATAAAACAGATTAGAAGAACGAATCTGATCTTTTGAACTATGATTTGATTTGTCAACAACTTTCGTTTCAAATTCCCTAAACTTTTTAACATACAAATCAAACCTTGACTGCAAATCAGATTTGGACTTCCTCTCTATCATGATTTTAGTTGATAAATCAGATAATTTCTTAATAAGCCTCCTTATCTCCAAATGAAAAACTTTCTTTTCCTTCTCAAACTCATCTTTTAAGCATTTTTCTTTAAAGCCATTTACCTTCTTCTTTTCAGTCTCTTTCCTTCCATCTTCTAACTCTTTCTCCAACTCATTTATTTTTACAGAAAACTCATTTAACATTCCTGTTTTCTTTTTCTCAAAACCATTCTTTTCTTTTTGAAAAGCATTTTTCTTGCATTCAAACTCTTTTCTTTCTTTTGCAAGAATTTTCTCCAAATCAGAAATTTTTAAAGATAATTCAACAGACTTTGTTTCAAAACCTTTCCTCTCAGTTTGAAAGTCTCTTCTCTCTTTCTCAAATTTCACTCTTTCAAGTATAAGAACTTGTTCAAAATCATAGATCTGTTTCAAGAGTTGACAATTTTTCATTTCACATGATTTGATTCTATTTTCAGACTCTGTCAACATCTTTCTTCTAAAATTGCCTTTCTCTTTCAAAGCAACATTCTCTTTTTCTAACAACTTTATGTTTTCTTGAACCTTTTCAAAATCCTTTAGAAAATCAGATTTCTCTTTTTGCAAAATCTTTATAACTTTTGCATTTTCGTCTTGTTTTGCTTGAAGATTAGCAATCTTGCTTTCAAAATGAACAATCTCAGTTTTTGGTTCAGAAATTGTTTCTTTTGCTTTTACAGGACTTAATTTTTGTAAATTGTCTGAACTGGTTATAGAAATTGTAGGTCTCACAAAAACTTCAACAATCTCAGGCATGATGAAATGAAAAATTCAAATATCAACTATGAATTTTGATCAAAACTGAGAATCAACACAGATCTAGAATATGCAAGAACTAATCAAATCTGTCACATGCATTTTATCAAACAGTTAGAGTACATGAATTAATGAAATCTTCTTTTCAACAAAAAATTTGAATACTAATCAACATGCAGCAGATATAATCACTTTGATCAAGAAACCAATCACGAATTTCGAAAACATACCTGTGATCTCTGTTTAATTTCGAGAATTAATCAGCATAGAGAGAAAATCTTTGGATGACTTGATTGTAAGATATCGATTCAACAGAAAGACAAATTCAAATTTCTTGAATCAATGATAGAAACAAATTCAAGAATTGTTAGGAATTCAAGAATTGTTAGCAGCAGCAGAATCAATTGTCGAATTGATCAAGAAACTTCAAGAACGCGATCAAACACACTCTTGGACGAATTTGTTTGTTGATTGTCTCTGATACCAATTGAAAGTTTCAGGATACACTCTTACAATCAAATATGAACAATTAAGATCGTATTCACAGCAACTGGTCATATGATTTATTAACAATCTGTGAATTACAAGATATTACAATGAATTTTTCTCTAAATGGATTCACCAAAGATTATATCAAAGATTAGTTAGCAAACTATTGCTAACACTATATATACTGTAGAGAAAAGCTAAAGTTACAGTACATATGAGAAACAGACTAATAGAACAATTACACGTGTCCTAATTAGTAACTGAATATAACAGAGAATATCCCAAGATATGAATTCTGAACATACTTCTGAATAAGCTCTTCAGAACATTTGTCTTCATAGTCAGAAGTTCTGAGTCTCCTACTCAGAACTCTTAACCTTCTAGTCAGAATCCAACACTTAGAATCTTTTTGAGATTTCCCACTCAGAACTTCTGAGTCTTCTTTAGTCTTCTTACTCAGAACTCAACACTTGTGTTTTTGACAAAACTCTAGACCTAACAGGAATTTCCATCGCGAAGGATTCAATCCAGCCACAGGTTCCCCTACGGCTACCTTGTTACGACTTCACCCCAGTCAAAGACCCCACCGTGGTATACGCCAATAAGACCACCAAAAGCCTTTGTGGCACTAGTGGTACACAAAAGTCATGGGTGGTCATTGGTCCGATGCTTCGGGCGAAACCTATTCCCAGGGTGTGACGGGCGGTGTGTACAGGGCCCGGGTACATATTCACCGCGGCATGCTGATCCGCGATTAATAGCGATTCCAACTTCATGTTCCCGAGTTGCAGAGAACAATCCGAACTGAGGCAATCTTTCCGGATTCGCTCCGCCTTACAGCCTTGCTTGCCATTGCAATTGCCATTGTAGCACGTGTGTGGCCCAGCCCATAAAGGCCATGCGGACTTGAGGTCATCCCTACCTTCCTCCAGTATATCACTGGCAGTCCTTCGTGAGTGCGGCACGCACCTTTTTGTTTGTTTCAGAGCCGTTTTGGCAGGGCGTACTAAACCCACTACGTACCACACCACCGGGCGACTCGCCTAAATGCCCAGTCTTTCTCTGCCGTCAACTCGACGTCGTCGTCACCTGCAAGATAAGGCCAAAAACTTGACTTTACTAACCAAGCGAGAAAAGCCCTTTCTATCTTCTTAGTCAAGCGCGCTAGATGCAATCAAACTAAAGCGCACACTAGAAAAGAAAGGGCTTAGGCTTCGAAAGGCGCCGACTACCTTCTTACTGACAGCACAGCTACGTGCTGGCACTCAATTAGTAGCGTTGGCACGCCACTCGGCTCCTCGGCTGACTTCGGCTGCAAAGACTTTCTCCTTAGGCGCATGTCTCAGCAACACAAAACGAGGGTTTCGCTCGTTATAGGACTTGACCAAACATCTCACGACACGAGCTGATGACAGCCATGCAGCACCTGTATGAAAGTAAGTACCATCCCGTTAAGGACATGTTTTCTTGTTCATATGTCAAGGGATGGTAAGGTTTTGCGTGTTGTGTTGAATTAAACCACATGCTCCACTGCTTGTGCAGGCCCCCGTCAATTCCTTTGAGTTTCGGTCTTGCGATCGTACTCCCCAGGCGGAGTGTTTCACGAGTTAGCTGGGCCCCTGATCCACGTAGACCAAGGGAGAACACTCATCGTTTACGGCATGGACTACCAGGGTATCTAATCCTGTTCGCTCCCCATGTTTTCGCACCCCAGCGTCGGTAGGGACCCAGAGAACTTCCTTTGCTTTTTGCGTTCCTTCGTATATTTACGGATTTCACCCCTACACACGAAATTCCACTCTCCTCTGTCTCACTCAAGTGAATTGGTTTCGAGAGCATTCCGCCACTTTTTGGCGACTTTCACTTTCAACCCGATTCACCGCCTACGTGCCCTTTACGCCCAGTCATTCCGAAGAACACTTGCCCCCCCCCCCCCCCCCCCCCGTCATTCCGAAGAAATTTCTAGTTAGCCGTCCGAAAGCATTCAAAATGTATGAACTCCAGAGCTAGGTTGTATGACTTCCGTCCTTACTACTAAGGCTAGCTAGTTGACCCACCTCCTAATAAATCTTGCCTTCCTCTGCTGCCCCGGGAGAGTGAGTTTGTATGCCTGTTGGGTCTTTTCCTGGCTTTCTCACTAGGCAAATTATCAAGTCAATGCTCATATAACTGCATTTTGATACTCTCACTTTTCCCTTCGATGAGCTGATCTTTAATTGCAAAAGTGATAGCTTATATAACTGCATTTTGATACTTTTTTTAAGACGAGAAAGAGTTAGCCTTAAATGTCCCTATTCAATAGGCTTTCTTTCTCCCTGTAGTTGGTCAACAACCAAATCTAGCTAGCAAGCAAGGTCATTAATACGCTAAAAAAAGGCAATTTAAGGCCCAATATTTCCCCCTGTTTTTCCTAAAGAGAAATATCCTTATAGAAAGTTTTAGGGCTTGAGTCAAGCATTGGTCTAAAGACAACCGCTACTCTTTTCTATCATTACTAGACTAAATATAGGGCCCTAAGGGCTAAAGTAATGATAGACAAGAAAGGGAGACTGAAAGCTTGCTGCGAACGGGTTAGTTAGTCACTAGATGATAGCATCCCTACTGAATTAGAGGAAGTGAAAACAGACTGAAAAGGATAGGAAGGAGACTCGACCTTAGGGAGAGAAAATCCCTTTTTCTCAATCTCTTCTAGTTAGTAGTACCTACCGGATGAATTACTTTCCTTAAAGGCCTACCTTCCTTGGCACATAGATTAGCATTATTCCCCTTACCTTAGATACGGAAAGCATGTCAGACTGTAGAGTGGGCTTCCTACAATCGGGGGCGAGTCACCTTCATGCGGGGCTACCTAGCTACCATGGAAGACAAACCTTCCCCCATTGCCCATTCGAAGGGCGCTGACTTTCATTATCAGGGTATTTTCGAGGGGTGAAAGGTGCATGTGGGGTTTTCGTACGTGGCTTAAAGCAAGCATTTCAGGAATTTCTTAATGAATAGCTAGATGGTCTCCGCCGTCTAGGATCTATAGATAGAGACGACGAGGGGAGAAGAACATCATCAAGTTCCTTTTTCCGGGATTTTGGCTACCTATAGGCGAAAGAATTATACTTTTCTCGGCTGACTATTCATAGGCGAACGAATTAGGCTTTTGAGAAGGACTAAGCAGCAATCTCAGTGAAACGTGAGAGGCTCATTGCATACGAGCTTCAATAGTGAGAGCTAAGCTAGGAACAGGGAAGGATGAGCAGAGAGGGAAGGACTTTCTAACTGAAGTTGACTTACCCATAGAAGGAACGACTTAAAGGGTTCAGGTTTCTGGTTGAATACCTATCCCTGCCTTCTAGCATTCATGCCTCATCTTTCAGATTGATCTATCATTCCATACCGGATTTCTGATATCTCTATCTTTTTGATCCGGATTTCGTATCTATCTTTCTCATATTTGACTGATTTTGTATGCTCATGTCTAATCCTCTTGATTAGACTATCTATGCCTATCTTTCAATCAGGATTTGATATCCCTCTCTAACCTCTTCAAGGCATGGGAAACCTAAAAAAGCAAAGGAGAGGCTAGCGGCGAAAGCAGATTGATTGGGGGTCACCCGGCTCTTTCTAACTAAAGGTCGGCGTATCCTATCACCTAATCCTTCTAAGGAGCGAGAGCATGGGAAACCTCTCAGATTGAACTAGACCTTCTGAAGCATACCTTGCATCGTCTAACTGCCCCCGCTAAATCATGATTGAATGTCTCATTTTCCTCTTTCTTCTTTCTCGTCTTTGACACCATTCGTCTGATCATGGCTAAGACTCACTAATATTCTCTTTGCCAGCAGGCTCCCACTTGCTGGTTCCGGGCTTGCTGGCCTATAATCCAGATTGATCTATTCAGATTGAGGAAACACCGAGTTCAGGTCTTCTTTCTAAGCCCTAACTGGATAAACTCTGAGATTTCTCACTATTCGTATGAAAATGGGGAAACAGTCTTTCTCAGACTCAAATCCTTCTTTGTTTATGCCACGGACTCCCCGAACGGACTTATAGCAGCAATACTAGCCAGAACCTCTGATGAGACCTATCCATCGTACTATCACTCTCTGCTATTAGTATTAGAGAGGCTTTTCACCCACATGCGGGTCTTCCTTCTCTAATACCTGCTATAGGAAAGCTAAAATAATGGTCCACCCTCATGCTTTACGCCTATAATAGAATGGGTTTAAAGAGGTATCCTTAACGTGGTTTTGACCTAGGTAAAATAGCATTCTATCGGGATCAAAATCCCGTGACATGTATTGGATGAAAGGTCCTAACTCCTAGCAAAGTCATTCTTAACTGTTTTTCCCTTTCCTTATCTGTTTTTCCCCTTACCTTTGCCTGTCTTGAAAGCTTCTGGCCGGGAAGATGCGGAACATTCTTTGCCTCATCTTTCATGCCTACCTACCATGCTAATCAAGATGGAAGATCTCATTTCTTGATCTTCAAAAATCAAAAGTAATAGTTGAGGTTTTCATTGTGTTTGATCTTTAAATGGTTATTGTGATATAAGGCTTGGAAAGATGTTGCAAGGTATCTCCTTCTTGAGTAACTTAAAGTTTGGTTGAGGATTACAAGAACCCTTCTTTGAGCAATGAAAATTTGTCTTGCTCATTGTCATATAACATCTTTTGATCATCATTATTACGTGAATTATATGTGGTGATACTTTTATAATGTGGTTATGAAGTTTGAAGCTCCAATATGGAGCCATATGAAGTTGAATCACTTATATATAGTTATTACTTTTTAGATAAAAAAATGTCATATGTACTGAAATTCGTTATAATTAAGAATGTTGTATCTACAATGAAACATAAGTGAATAGAGCAACTCCAAAAAAATTAAATGATAAAAAAACAATCATCAACCAATATATATATATATATATTGTTATATGTTGTTAGCTTCAATCTTCCTAATCATAGAAGTATTTAGAAGTAGTGAAAAATAGGCTAAGTGAAGAAAGCCTCTTACAGAGGCTCTGCCGACATTACCGAGAAATCAAGGTCAAGAAGCTACAGAAGCAGCAGAGGCTTCCTACAGAAGCTCTGTCATACGCACAAAGAAGACCAAAGACTCGGAATCCGGCGAAGACTGCTCCACAGAGGACCAGACCGCAGAACCTCTGTAACTCATTACAGAGCCTCTGTGGTCCTCACTGAGACTTGAAGATATTTATAATATCTTGCTACTGTTCCAAGACCTGTTCATCAACTTGCATGGAAAAGTACTGTCAAAACACGTGTCAAGCTCTGAGTGGACTCAATAGGGCATGGTACAAAATAGACGTCTGCGCCATTTAATGCATTTACCAATAGTACATCTGCTCCATTAAATGCGCATGGCTCAAACAACTGCTCACACCATCCAGTTCACTATTCATGCCGTAAAAGGAACAGTGACCTACTTCATAGTCTTCTAAGAGTAGTATAAAAGGAAGACTCATGTTGAGTTCTTCCAAACAACAACAAAAGGACGAATACACAAGGAATCACTAATACTCTCAAGCTTTATTGTCAAATATTTGAGTGCTATATTCTCACACACACCAACAGTTCTTAATCTGTTATTCGTGTTGTTATTATATATTGAATAACAGTAACTGTTCAAGAAATCCTTTTCATTCTTTACTGTTTTCTTTATATGTGTGCGTTCTAATATCTATCAAACATATCTGTTAGTTTAATACGCTTCCGCATCAAACTCTAAACTCAACTAATAGACTGTTAATCTTGATTAAGTGTATCTGGGTTCCAACAATTGGTATCAGAGCCTGCCTTGATTTTCAATATCAAGAAATCCTCTTATCAAGATTCATGATAAATATTATTTTAAATCGTTATTCTTTTCTCTCTCGATCTTTCAAACATCAAAAATGTCTAAACTAAAATTTAGTGCTGATGCTGATTCTCCTTTTTATTCAAGACTCAGTACAAATGTTAGGAAATAAATTCCTACTCTTGAGAAAGAATTAGAGGAAAGAAACAAGATCATTCTTATTAACTCAGACAACATTGCCAAGCTTGAAGAATCTGTTAAAATCTTAAACTATGAAAATCTTGAACTAAAAAGGAACTTATCTATGTCAGATGAAGAAAAGAAAAGACTTGAACTAAAATGTTTAAATTTCTCTAAACTAATTTCCAATTTTGAAAATATTGTGGTAAATGAAAGAGGAAATTATGAAGAGAAGAAAACTGTTCATGAAACAAAGTCTATGGAGCTTACATGTAAAATCTCAGAATTGCAGAATATTCTTGAAAAAGAAAGGAAAGAATCTGACTCTGAAAGAAAAGAATCTGAACAGCTGAAGGTTCAAAGATTTCAAGATTTAAGTCAAAAAGATGACTTTGAAAAAGAGAGAAGGATCTTTAAAACAGAAATATCCAAACTAACAAAAGGACTCTCTAATTTATCAACTGAAATCATGTTGGAGAAAAGATGCAAATCTAATCTCCAAAAGATGCTAGAGGAAAATTTAAGGAAAAAGAAATTTTTTGCTAAACGGATCAAGAAATTTAATTTTGAAAGATCTTTTAAGCCAAATATGTTTTCAAATCTTCAGACCTCTACATCAAATTTCTTTTATGATCATAGGTTGGACAAATTAGTTAATCAAACTTTTAAAAAGGTGAAAAAGGTTTGGATAGTCAAAGGCTCTATACCTGTTCAAAATATTCAAAATGACAAAAAGCCTTTCATTTCTGGTATGTATGACAAGTGCATAAAGGCGTTTCATACAATAGGACCGATTCGAATATGGGTACCCAAAACCTCGGTAAGTATAACCTAGATACTCTGTATTTTCTGTAAATAATAAGTAAATACATTGCTTAATTTATTGCTTTGATTGATTCTACTTCTGTATGTAAATTCTTAAAACCTTAAATAGTTCTTAAAATCACAGAGCTTCTGTAAGTCAACTCAGAACCTCTGACGACCCCTACAGAACCTCTGAAAAACATGACCTATGTTCTATGCAAAACTTATCATTCTTTGATCCAAGCATAGGTCAAGGGGGAGCAAAAGGAAATTACTTGATCTACAGAGGTGATTAGATCAAGGGGGAGCAGAAGGGAACCCTGAAATGATCTAAAGAGATAAAACTTTCAAGGGAAAGCCAAAGAAAAATGTCGATGACTCCATATCGACAGAAGTCAGATATCACTGCCGAGAAAAGAAGAACCAAAAGGTATGTCTCTCGCACAAAAGGTTTTTGGAAAACAATTTTCTAGGACAAGAATTGTCAAATATGTCCTAAATATACTGTGAATAACATTTCAAAAATCAAAAGCTCAAAAAGTTTCAAAAAATCGAATTAGGAGAAATTTAAGGTCATAGAGCTTCTGCTGAGCTCAACAGAGGTTCTGCAAGAAATATGCTATGTGATCACAAATTAACCCTCTGTCGATCTTTTGGAATGTTATCTCGGAAACCGAAAACACAGACCATGACCTTCTCGAACAAACCGTTTTTTTAACAGTTTTCTCGGACACAAACTTTCAAATATGTCCGAAAAACATCTCTTAAACCAAATCAAAAATTGGATGATCAAAAATATTAATAAATTTTTTGTTATGAGATTTTTTCTCTCACAGAGCTTCTGCTGGCCCTCACAGAACTTCTGCAAGTTCCAACAGAGCCACAAAACCTCTGCGAAGGAAATTTCTTCACAAAAATCCGATTTTATCCTCTCCAATGCCTTTACAAATGTTTTGGTTAAAGAAGAACCCCACAGAAGTCATGATAACAATGAGATATATGAAAAAGGGATAAACATCAAAGATTTTCAAGATCACAGAGCCTCTGTAAACTACAGAAGCTCTGTCAATCTGATTACTTGGGCATCTCTGTAGTAATAACGGTTACTTTTACTAAGAGTGAATTACATGTGGCTAAGAATAACCCCACGCGCCTAGCATTAATGGGGCACGCACGACGTCATGTCATCCTCTGACATGGCCTACATGTCCTATTTTCATTGGGCGTACATGAAACGTTTTCTTTGGAAAGTTGAACCCGCCATTCTAACTCGAGTACGGATTCCAAATTTTAATCCATTGCCATATATTTTACTCTTTCGAATTCTACCGTTTTACCCTCATATAAAAACCAAACTTACCCTCTCATAAAACATTTTACAAACTCTCATCTTCTTCTCCGGCGAAATCCTGCAAAAAACCTGCAAGTTTCTTATTCTCAGTATCAAATGGCTTCATCTTCTCAAGCTATCTCCCCTGCACACTCTCCGGCGACCTCACCAGAACATTCACCGGCTCATTCTGAACATTCAGAAAACCCCAACCCTGCCCAGAACATTGAACTAGAAGATTCCGGCGACTCAGCAGACTTTGCTCCGACAACACATCTGCAAAACTTCATAGCTAAGGATCACTTCGAAAAAGTACTACCAATCAAATCCAACAACTGCTATTTGGTCCCCTCACCCACTGCTTTTGGCGAAGCCCACGCCATTCTTCTGAACATAATGGAAAATCACATCCTCTTCCCTCTACTATCAAGAACACCAGAGACAATACCCGTAAGGTATTTGAACCAATTTTGGCAGAGCTGCAGGTACGACAAAGATGATTCTCTCATCAAGGGGTACATTTCCAGGCCTAACAACTCTGAGCATCTGGAACTGAAATTTAACCGAACTATGTTCTCTCTGGAGTTCAATCTACCCACGAGGGGTCTTCTGGGATTAAAGTCCTATGTAGAACCACCCACAGACGAGGAGCTCTGTGATTTTGTAGAGATGCTTGGGTACAATACTCACCTGAGAAAACGCAATGACTTCCGCAGAGGCAGATTACCACCTCTATGGAATACCCTATTCTCAATCCTCAACAGGTGCTTAACAGGGAAGATTGGGAGCATCGACCAAAGCTCGCATCAAATTTTGGCAATCATGTACGGAGTGTATTACGATATACCTCTCGACTATGCAACACTCATGATGCAAGAGATCGTACATACGATTGAAAGGAAGGACAATACCAAAAGATCAAGAGAGAAGGATCCCAACTTTCTACCACCGCTGCAGTTTCAGAGAATCTTAGGGGTTCTGTTTGAGCCTCTGTTGCTAATAGAAAATTGGCCAATGGAAGGGCCAAAGGCTAAACAGTTCCCCATGAACAGGAACATCCCCACAGATCACAAAGATGGCTACAGATTCTGTAGGCCAATATCCAAGAGACTTCTGAGCTACTCCACGAGCAAATCCCTAACCCGTAGGTATATACGCCATCACAGAACTCCAGAACCGAGTCCTGTGACACCCCCGCGTCTAGGAATCCCCTTAGGAGAAATAATTATAGAACCCCTCTCACCCACGACTAAGGAACAGAGACTAGCAAAACACCTGGAGATTCAACAGAGCTTCAATGCCAAACGTGAAGAACTCAGAAGAAAGAAATCCTCGAAAGCCTCTGCCTCAACAAAGAAACCTATGAAGAGGAAATCTGCAGAAGGCACCTCTGCAGAAGTTGCTGAACCTCAACCTTCACCCCCTCATGCCACAGAACTTGGATCTTCTGAACCTCGGAAAAAGAAGAAAAAGAAATCGAAGAAACATTCCAAGAAGAGAACTGCAGAAGGCACTTCTATGGATGTTACAGAAAAATCCTCTCCCACCAACGAAGGTGGTTCCTCTACCCAACCCTCTTCTTCTTCAAAACCAGAGAAGAAGCGAAAGTCAAAACCTACAGAGGAAGGGGCCCCCAAACCAAAAAGGAGAAAGACCAAGCAGAGGTTGAAAACCATAGTAGAAGAAGGGCCAACAGCGGTGTTTGAAACAGAGGTCACAGAAGCCAGGGTAGAAGCCATCGCAGAAGAAGAACCTGCAGAGCAAGATGCAGAACGTTTTCCTGATCAAGGAAGTTTGAGTGCCTTCCTTGAACATCCCGAATTTGCCGACACCCTCAATACGGCCGGATAGACTGCAGAACCTATCGACCACCACACCACAGCAGATCGGGATTTTTCTACCTCAGGAGTGGATACGACTCTGCGACATGACCAAACTCCGAAAGACGACAGAGGCGACACTCCAAACATCTTGCAAGATCCTTTCATCCAAAAGGGTATGGACGTTCACAGAAAGAGTCCAAGTACAACTTCTACAGATGCCGACGAAGAAATAGACACAACAGCAGAAGCCATAAGGGCAAGAAATCAGTCTATGCCTGAGTGGGCTGTAACAGGGATTGAAAAGGTACTAGAGCCAGTGGGAGGAAAAGAAAAAGAAAAGGAAAAAGATTCCGCAGAGGAAGAAGGCACACATCAATCACCCCCTCCCAGTGCAACCCACATTTCTGACACCGCAGGTCTAGCTGCAGAAGGTGTCATTGAAAAAGAGCAGCACAGCTCGAACCTCACCCAAACCATCCAGCCAGAGGTTATTCTTTCAACCTCTGTGCCCACAAAAACCGGGGAAACCATTCCTAGGGAGTCTCCTCAAAGAGACTCACCTATAGTTCGTGATCAATTGCCCAAGATCACAGAAGAACGCCCAACAGAGGAATTTGTTTCCTCTGCCACGCACTTGTTAAGACCCACACTTCTTTCAGAGAGAAGTAGAGAGCACAAAGACAAAGAGACTCTAGACAAGTCTCCTAGTCAACAGAAGGATATTCCAATACCCACCTCTGGAGTGGATTTGGACAATGTTCTTCTCAGAACTTCTGTAGGGATTGAAACTCATGTTTCTTCTCAAGGATCAGAAGGAAATCCTTCCATTCTCAACGTACAAACAGGAATGAAAGAAGGTATCCCAGGAACAGGGATTCACTCTGGAGACGAATGTGTTCCTCCAGAGGTTACCACCGGAACACATGTTACAAGGGATGAGTTCCAAACCCTTGAGACCTCTGTGAACCAAACCTTGAAAGAGTTGCAAAGCTCTTTCAAATCTTTTGCAGAGACAACATCACTGGCACTGCTAAACCTGAACACCAAAATGGATAACCTGTCCACAGAGGTGAAAACTGCCATCTCACAGATGAAGTCTGCTGCAACCGCATCCACCACTTCTGCCGCAACAACTACTCCTTCTTCGATTGAGAACTCCATCAACAAGTTCCTTGATCAATTGAACAAACAGACTTCAGTGTCAATGGGCATCACTCCTGCAGATCTACAGAAGGCCCTACAAAAAGTTCAAGAAGAAGCCATGCGAAATACCATGCTGATGCAACCCAAAGACTACATGACAAGAGCACAGCTGACAGAGCTTGGGCAGAACGTGATTAATCAAGTGACAGAAGTCATCCTTTCCTTCACCACTGCCAATGCTAACTTCGTCAAAGATTTCAGAGAAAGTGTAGGAAGGATGAGATTCAAAACAGAGGCAGAGCTAGTAACTCTTCTTGGCCTCTGCGATGATGTCTGTGAAAAGTTGATGGCAGCAGGAGCTGAATTACCGAAGAAGTCCAACAGAGGTTACAGAGCAGAGGGTACTTCTGATAATAGTCAGGATGATTCTGATGATGACCAACCTGGTCCATCAGATAATCCTGAGGGGGAGAATCTAAGAGAGAAAGCTACGAGCAGAGGAATACAAAGTCAACCAATCGCAGCAGAACCAATCAACCAAGCCCCTCCAGAAGAAACCCAACAACAAACCCAAAAGACCACAGAGACAACACCCATCTCTGTGGAATCATCTCCTGACGAAACCAAAACTCCAGAAGCAGATCAGCAAGCCACAGAGGCAACAACCGCCCCTGAGGTAATCATTTTGGAAGAAACAGATGAACAAACCACAAAGAAAACACCCACCTCTGTGGAAACACCCCAAACCATACCCAGAAGAAAGTCGATTGCCACCAAACCAAAAAGAACAGCGACCTCTGCTTCTGACGTTCTGAAAAGGATGCATACAACAATGAGTGATCGTATGGCGAAGAGAGAAGAAGAAAGGCACAGGTTCACTTTAGCTTTCAGAATGGCAAGAAGATTTAATGTCATTACTTCATCAACAAAAACTGAGCTCGCAGAAGAAGTCATCAAACAACCTCCAACAGAGGTTACAGAGCAAGTCAAGCCAACAGAACCATCGCCACAAAAGTCCTCTAAATCACAATCGTCAAAATCCACAGAGGCAACCTCCATCAAACCAACAGAAGTGCCAACCTCAAAACCCACAAGAGCAACAGGTTCTGCCACGACAATAGCAAAAGATAAGGGCAAAGGGATACTGACAGAAGAGCCAAAGAAGAAAACATTGCCAAAGCCAACAGAAAAACTAATGAAGAGTGCGTTTGACGCCTTTCAAACCCCAAAACCCGAAGAAGTTGACTGGGCACATGGATTGAAGCCTCTGTCAGAAATTCCTCTAACTGGTAGAGCTGCAGAAGTTGTTCAACAGATGGAGAGTCTCAGAAGACAAATTCCACGACCTGGTCCAACACATGAAGAGATGGAAGAAGTGGTATACAAATACCTCTACAAACAATCCTATCAGACAAATCATCCAGTAGATCATGTGACAGATCCAAGGATCAGAGAAGAATTTGAGAACATCTTCACAAGAACAAAGCCAAGAACCAAAGCAGATGTCTTCTCAATTCACAAAATAAAAAAGGTGATCTTCTGCAGATTCTCCTTCACAAGAACCTATCCAAGGGTCAGGTACAATCTTTACAAAGTCAGAAGAGAGAACAATTCAGAATCTACCTTCGCTGATGCTGACTTAAGAAACATCAATCCTTACGATCTACCTGACCTTCTGCAATGGACAAAAGACAACTACAACACAGAGCCTAATACCAGAGCCTATCAAGTGTTGAGAAAAGCGATGAGGGAAAAGCTTATGCTATACAGCATGATAGATTTTCAGCTGGGAAAGGATCTTGGTCTCAAACATCTAGATCTACGACCACCAGAAGATCGCTGCCCACCAGACGCTGTGCCCAACTCAATCATCAGAGAACCAAGATTTGGGTTAGTATTTCAAAACCCACAACACCAGGTTAAACTTTTTGTACTCACGGATTGTCAGAAGTACGCAACCAGTACTCTGAGCAAATTCAGAGCAAGCCTTGTAAAATACAGAGGTACAGAGAAAATGGATAGAGATGATGCAGATACTTTCATCAGAGAAATAGACTCAACAATCCTCCTAAGAGAACTCAGCATCAGATTCTACAAAGAGATCAGAAAAGTCGGCAGAGACAACAGAAGCTACAACGATTTCAAAGATGCCAAAATCTGATTCTCAGACCTCCAATCTCTGCAAACAAAGTTAAAGTTTATCTTTCATTGTACTCAAATGTAAAATGCCTCTGGCATATTTCTAAATGAAAGAAATTTCGAGGTATTGTTTAACCTCTGCCTTATCTAACTTAGCCAAACTTAACTCAAGTTCAAATGTTTTATTTTTCACTACTTATGGGGAGATTGTTAGCTTCAATCTTCCTAATCATAGAAGTATTTAGAAGTAGTGAAAAATAGGCTAAGTGAAGAAAGCCTCTTACAGAGGCTCTGCCGACATTACCGAGAAATCAAGGTCAAGAAGCTACAGAAGCAGCAGAGGCTTCCTACAGAAGCTCTGTCATACACACAAAGAAGACCAAAGACTCGGAATCCGGCGAAGACTGCTCCACAGAGGACCAGACCGCAGAACCTCTGTAACTCATTACAGAGCCTCTGTGGTCCTCACTGAGACTTGAAGATATTTATAATATCTTGCTACTGTTCCAAGACCTGTTCATCAACTTGCATGGAAAAGTACTGTCAAAACACGTGTCAAGCTCTGAGTGGACTCAATAGGGCATGGTACAAAATAGACGCTGCGCCATTTAATGCATTTACCAATAGTACATCTGCTCCATTAAATGCGCATGGCTCAAACAACTGCTCACACCATCCAGTTCGCTATTGATAACTCTATTTTTAGAGTTATTATTTCCATTTATTTTCCACTTTATTTTGTCAATTTTAGCCATTTCACTTCTAAAAACCCCCATTCTTGGTATGATTTACGAAAACGAGCAAAAGGAGTGAACCATGGTCTTTAATAAATTATTTGGGGAAGTTTTGGGTGTTTTCACGATTTTTCATCCGCAGTGACGTATACAGTGCCCACTCCGGTTCCCCACTCTTCGAGCTGGTCAAAAAGAAATCAAAAAGAAACTTTTAGTTGGGATCTAATTTTCTGGAGGAGGAAGGTTCAATGACAGAGAAGCTGAGATTTGGCTGTTACAAGTGTTCCTCAAGGCTTCACATCATGATTGTACCTTTGTACTTGCAAAAGTTGACTTCTAATGGACCATTGGGTAATAAGAGCTATACATGGAGGATTGAAGCATTACCCTATGGGCTGATTTCAGCATTGCCCTGCAGTCCTTACACCTTGGAAAACCCTTTTTGTGTAAAGACCAACACCTCCTCCTTAGTATAAAAAGGGGTGTTGGGTCTCATTTATTACAATCCATCTATCTTGCAATTTATCTAGCATTTCCTTAAGTTTTAAGTTTTCATTTACTGCAGTAACTTAGCATTTAATTTCAGTAATTTATTTTCTGTTGTAGTTCGAAATACACAGTGCAGGGACGACTTCTCGTTCCCCACTGTGAGCAGTTAATGCAAATCACTTTCAGTTTTATTATGTGCAATTCTTCATCTTTTGTTTTCTTTACTTCGGAAATGTTAGGCTAAACATCCTTTGGGATGTAGGAAGGAGAAGTACCTGGATTTTATCAAAAATGCTTGAGTAATCTTTATACTTAGAATATTTGTTGTTTTGGTCTTTCATTCTCGATATTTACCCAAGGATGCGAACAAGCTGATCACTTGCAAGGATCTAAAGTCTAGTTCTTAACTTAGAAATAAGTAGAGCGCAGTGACACGAGCTTGAATGATGCTAGGGGATTCGAAAGAATTCTTTTGACACTTACGAAAGTGAGGTCGGCACAGTGAGCTAATCTCTGCCCACTGGAGTAGTAGGCAAGCTAATTTGTGTATTAAAAACACTTAGAGTATTTGTGTCTACACATTCCTTCGAGGCCTGAAAAGGTCCATTTAGAGATTACCATTGACAAAACAACAAGTACTAAGAGTATGGGATTTTTATCTAACGGTGTGAGTATTTTGTAACCGGGCTTTTCTAGCGAAAATGTCCACCACGAATACGAGGATCACTCTAAGGACCGAGTATTTGAGATAAAATTAGGGAAAATCCAACCTACATTCCTCCTTTTTAGCATTTAGTAAATCGTTTCAAGTAGCTATTTTACCAAACCAAACCGAACCAAAGTATTATTTTCCTCTCTAGTTGAAACTTGTAAAAGGAGCTCATGAGAACCGTATTGTCTTGATTGTCCAGTCTCTGTGGATTCGATTCTGGTATTTTACCAACTATTACTTGCTGTGACGATCATAGTGGACAGTGTACACTTGCACTTCCCACTGTGGACAGTTTGCAACCCACTGCGATTAAAACACATATTTCGCACGTACCAAGTTTTTGGCTCATGCCGTAAAAGGAACAGTGACCTACTTCATAGTCTTCTAAGAGTAGTATAAAAGGAAGACTCATGTTGAGTTCTTCCAAACAACAACAAAAGGACGAATACACAAGGAATCACTAATACTCTCAAGCTTTATTGTCAAATATCTGAGTGTTATATTCTCACACACACCAACAGTTCTTAATCTGTTCTTCGTGTTGTTATTATATATTGAATAACATTAACTGTTCAAGAAATCCTTTTCATTCTTTACTGTTTTCTTTATATGTGTGCGTTCTAATATCTATCAAACATATCTGTTAGTTTAATACGCTTTCGCATCAAACTCTAAACTCAACTAATAGACTGTTAATCTTGATTAAGTGTATCTGGGTTCCAACATATATATATATATATATATATATAGAGAGAGAGAGAGGTTCACGGGAAAACCTCAAAAAAATGAAAAACTGAAGAACACCCTTATAGCCCTTCATCTACACAATATGCATTTGTGCATACAGGTAAGTTAAGTTGTTTTTTTGGTTTTATGCACAGGTGCATCATGCATTTGTGCATGTTACAAATTACCTGTATGCACTTGTGCATACGGTCCAGACGGAGGGCTACCAAAGTGTTCCTTAGTTTTCCGTTTTTTGAGGTTTTCCCCTGAACCTGACCCTATATGTATATATATATAGGGTCAGGTTCAAGGGAAAACCTAAAAAAAAACGGAAAACTGAAGAACACCCTAGGAGCCATTCATCTGGGCTGTATGCACTTGTGCTTACAGGTTATTTGTAACATGCATTTGTGCATATATGCACAAATGCATAATGCACTTGTGTATAAAACCAAAAGGTCAACTATTTACCTGTATGCACAAGTGCATATCGTCCAGATGAAGGGCTCCTAGGGTGTTCTTTAGTTTTCCATTTTTTTGAGGTTTTCCCTTGAACCTCCCTCTATATATATATACTAGCAGTTTACCCGCGCGATGCAGCGCATGTGAATCACAACTCTGAAGCAATAGCTTAGCCTTTGATTATGTTTGTACGTTCATACTAAAAAAACCTGAGCTTGTGTGGTTTATTTGCAAGTCAACAAATAAATAAAGATGAAGGTTAATATTATTTATTAACAAGATATCTAGGAAAAATAATTACGGTATTAAGTTTCCAAACCCATATATTGAGAATCATTACCAAATTTGAAATTCCTGGCTCAACAAAATATAAACACAATCGTCCGTACATATTTCAAATCCATATATTAAGTAGCCCACATATTTTTGAAGTATCAAAATGACAAAACAATCCATTGGGAAATAGCACCATAAATACCATTCCATCCAAAGGCCATAAGTAAAGGAACACTTCATAGATAGCAACCAAAAAATGATCAAAGACGACATAATACTGATTTGGAAAAAGAGACTCCGTTCCTTGAAACACCCTAAAAAATGTTTATGTGAGATATATAATGAATCAAAACCTGAAGAGTACAATGAAACCATAAGCCTCTGAGGCCATTCCTATTACTGGCCAGCCAATGATAACAAAGAAAAAGCCAACACCAAAAGAAATAGTGCCCTGTGCAAGCAATCAAGCAAAAGCTTAAATAATTGAAAATGGAAAAGTAAATGAACACTCACATACATAAAACAGAAATATAAAGGGAAGGTAGAGAGAACAGAAGCAATGAAAACCTTTAAGTTGTTACGTTTCATGAAAAATTGCAAGGAGGACTTAACTCCAATGGTTATTATCACCCCTGAGATGAATAGGATATGGTTCAGTACCCACAAAATGACTTTTATGTTAGAAGTTGTCAACTCAACCTCAGCAATAAGCAAACATGTATAATGAGCAAAAAGATACAAGAAAATCTGATAGAGCTGGAAGACACTAACATTTCCAATGGCAAGTAGTCCCTTGTCGAAGAAGAAAATGATCCCCAGAAATGAGAAAAAGACGCCAAATCCAGTTAATCCCAATCCAATCTCTGTTTCAGTGAATAACAAATTGTTCATTGAACTTATGCACATCAACATTATCAATGCCAAACCCATTTTTCTGGTGAAGGTTCAAAACCAATGCAGTGCCCTCAAACTCCGACAATTTTAGACACAAGAATGCCATAAGTAAATACATATTGCTTCACATTCACCCAAGGGATGGGTGTTTGTGGGCATCTTGGATGTAAGCAAATAACAACGTAAGCATTCAACGAGACACTGACCTAAAGCTAGAAAATTACTCATCTATTTGCTCTAGACACTATTGTTTTCAGGGTTTTGAATGGTAGTTTCCAAAGGTATTGAAGCGGTTTATAAATTCAGCTTCAGCATTAATGTAACTCTCCTTCAGTCTCTAAAACTTTGTATCATAATGTGATTAATGTCACAAGAAAGTAGAATCCTGAACTCTGTAATCACCAATAACTTTACTAACTATGCTTACGTTTAACATGTAATCATCTTGTCTTCTTTCAATTTCTTTTAATAAATCCAAAATCAAAACCCTGTACACCACTCAACTTCCCATTACAACACGGCCAACATTCCTGGCACTGGATGTATGGACAACGAGGGCAACAGCTAAACTAATCTATGTCACAAAGGTAGAAGAATGAACTTACACAACCATTAATTATATGAGTCGATAAATGCTTTTTCCATCAACGACCGGTAACTTCAAAGCTTCCATCCCGGTAGTAGCAACAAACAACAGAAAATCTGAAACAAATCATATATAAAAAATAATTAACAATTTAAAGCAAATGTTAGACATTATCAACAATGCAAAAAAAATGGTTGGCCTTTTGGAATGTGTTGTTTCTTTCATACTCGAGATAAGCATAGGCAATTTCCTTTTCACTCCTTCCTATTTGGAATACAATATAACAACTTTCTTCATATTAGAATCAGGAAAGCAATCAGTAAATTATTGAATTGAGGGAATAAAACCGACTTTTAGAAAAAAGAATGAATTGAGCGAATTCAGTTACCTCAGTGGTTAAGTACAAGTTTTCTTCATAAAGGAGTTCCTTCAAGTTGGGAATGTCCGCTTTTGGACAAGATTCCATTGCTTGGAAGTGTTTTAAATTAATAAGATGAGTTACAATCAACAAAGATAGATAACAGAAAGGTAAATGAAGCAATTTCCACCTGACTAAACTTTGGTGGTGGAGTTCCCTGATATAAGGGTTCTAGGATAGGCTTTGCGGGTTGTGCCTCGAGTGGAACTAAAAAGAGCATGTGCCACAATCACAAAACCACTCAAGATAGCCAAGATATCCATAGCCACTATCAGAGCTCAAATAGCAGCAATCTATAGCTCAAATTACTCCTTTAATTTTGTCCCTTAATAATTGAACTTTTGATGTCCATCCAATTACATATTTACATCAAAAATTGATATGAAATTTGGGGTTAATTAGCCATGATCCACATTCTGTCAAACCAATAACCAGTTGCATTTATATGTTTGAAATAGATAGTGATTTAAGTTATAATTGTAGCATTTATGATATCATTTACTATCCCTAAATAAATATACATAGATATCGAAATTCATCTAAGATGGAGAAAACGCGAGCACAAAGATTAAAAGTGACGGCGAAATGAAGCCTGAAGAGCGATACATGAAGACGAAAACTTAGCAATGGAGAAATCAAACTTATAAAAGCAGTAACCACAAAAAACAAAGAAATCTACTGGATACAAATATAATAGACAAAGGAGCAGAAACACATTGTGTAATTGAAACAAAGAAAGTAGAAGTGTAGGTCTATTGAATATCGAAAGCAATAAAACCCTAACCTGATGAGTTCACAAATCTTGCATCTGTTACGTTCTTTTGAATGCTGGACTCTATAGCACCAACATATTTTGAAAACATAAATTTTAAAAATGTAAGCATGGTGAAAAAGCATAAATCAAACCATAAAGCAAACCATACCGAACCAGGGATGGCGACGGAGAGGGAATGGAGGCCAAAGAGACGATTGTTTCCATACGAGAGCCTTTACGGAGAAATGAACATCCCAGATTCCCAGTACAATAAGTGATCGAGAATTTTGAATTTTGAAATTGGTTTCCATGTTTTTTGAAAGGAATTGGTTTCAAATTTTGAAATTTGAAATTATGCTGAAAATAGGCTGGAAGGCTTTTTGTTTGAATAAAGAAAACCTAAAACATCCCTAATCGGTGGTTGGTGTTATTGAATGCATCAACAACTTGTACCCAATGCATAAATACTTGTAATTCATAATTTTTAAGTTTCATGCATAAAAGAGTAATACATTATGCATTAAAACTTGTCTTTAAGAGTTTAGTTGTATATGCTTATATAGGTAGTTATATATATATACATATATATATAAGGAAAAAACCTACTAATAATGATGTGACACATTGTTAGAGTATGATTTGTGTATAAACATTTTCTCATTGTTTTGAATTTTTAAAATTTTAAATAAGTTAAAAGTAGGGAAATTAATTAAAATGGACCAAGATGGAAATTGACTTACAGAAATACCCTATCTCTCTCCCGGTTTACAAAAATACCCCATATGTCCGCGATTTTACCCTCTATCACGGACCCAGACAAAATGTAACAACCCACCTTAAAAGATAATCCAAACATAGAAATCACGTATGCATAAATATCCAAAACCAAACGGTCCCAATAAAAATGTCTTACAAAAATGCTAAGTTGAACGGTTGGCGAAACAACCGGGATTACGCTGAGAATATATATAAAAGATAACTACTTGGACATCTAACAAAATCTTCAAATCCACACTCTTCAAGCCGATCTCGAGCTCACAGCTTACCCTTATCTACCTGCTTACCTGAAAGGTTTTTAGTTTTGAAAGCGAGGGTTAGACCATGAGGTCTAGTGAGTTCCCTCAAAAAAGGTCCACGCCACGAGTATCATAATATAAAAGAACAAGATATAAAGGATTATGAACCTTTCAACTTCATTTCAGGATATACACACAAATGGCATGCTTTGATGACCCAAGCTATGGTCCCACACACTCGTGACAGCGTGTTAGGGCACACACCGCCCTTGATATATTTATGAAACAGATTCATACATATATACATTTATAATGGGACACCCCCCCATATACACACTTAAGCCATCGCATGCCTACATACAAGTAATCACACCTTTGAATCACACTATCATGCATGTTTAACAGTGTTAAGTAAGATATGCAGTTTAATCAACATTTGCATATATATATATATATATATATATATATATATATATATATAACACATTTGATAAAGGTATTCGGTTAGGAAGACTCGCCTGGCGTCGACGCGGTTTTCTTCTTAAAAGTAAGCACCACACTCGAATTTCACACCTACAAGTCCACACGCACCAAGAGTGATAAGTCTCTCAACGCTTAACTTAAACAACTATCCAATCCTATGAAACATTCTATGGGAATTACCCAAATGTCCCCAAACAACTCATCCAGACCGCTATCCGGATAAGTCTGCTTTACGGAAGATACCGGATTCCCAATATCCGATAGGACAATCGAACCACTGAGTTACCGGATAAATCCTATTTCCGGTAAACATAGTTCCCGGATCCATCCGGATGCCACATCTTCCGGACACCATCCAGTTTTCGGGATTTTCCGGACACTGAACCCCACCGAGCACTAGTTCCGGTTACTACTTCCCGCACGGTGTTCACATCAGGTTTTTCGCCCTGTACGGGCACCCTCCTTATCCGGTAACCTCACCCACTGAGAGGGGCGATTTCTGGTTAGCATACAGTACTTAGAAACATAGAAAATTCCACAAAAATCTCGATAATGGGTCATCGCTACCTGATTTGGTCTCTAGGCCAACCTCTTTTAATTCCACTTCTCCCTATTTAGATAGATAAATGCTAATCCAGATACAACCTCAACATGTGGAGTTGTTTAAAGATTAGGACTCCATTCCAACCTCTTAAATCCTTTTTTAGGCTTAAAAGATTAGGGGAAAGGAAAGTTACCTTGTCAATGGAAAAGATTCACACCTCAATCTTTAATTTCCAAGTTCTCCTCTCTTGTGATTGAAATCGCATCTCTCTCAATTCCACACACACACACATCCGTTTTCTTGAATAAGGGTAAATGAATAATATTTAGGGTTTCAACCCAATTTATACTTTGCACACATGACCACAATACTTTACATTTATTCTCACTTTTGCCACAAAACTTTACATTTATTCCAGTTAACTCTCGGTTATTACAGCATCCTTCCCTCAAAAGAATTCCGTCCCCAGAATTCCATTTTCAAACAATTGAGGATATTGGGCCTTCATGTCCAATTCTAACTCCCAAGTTGCCTCTTGGCCCTTGTGGTATCACCACTGGATCTTCACTAAAACTGTCTCCTTATTCCTCAGCTTCCTGACCTTACGCTCCACTATCGCCAAAGGCTCTTCCATATAATTTAACCTCTCATCCACTCATATATCTTCCAATGGCACAACCATACTTGCTTCTGCTAAGCATTTCCTTAGATTTGACACGTGAAAGGTAGGGTGAATTCCTCGAAGGTTCTTGGGTAGTTCCAATTTGTACGCTACTTCACCCACACGATCCGTGATGGCAAATGGCCCGACATACCTGGGCCTCAACTTCCCTTTCTTTCCAAACCGAACCACGCCTTTCCAATGTGAGACCTTAAGCATGACGCTGTCTCCTACTTGGAATTCATTTGGTTTCTTTCTCTTGTTGGCGTACATCTTCTAACAGTCCTGGGCTACCTTCAATCTCTCTCGGATCTAGGTGATTTTATTAGCAGTTACGTGAACGATTTCTGGACCCGCCAATTGTTTCTCCCCAACCTCGTTCCAGCACACGGGTGTTCTACACTTGCATCCATATAATGCTTCAAAAGGCGCCGCTTGCAGACTGGCGTGGTAACTATTATTATATGAAAATTCTATTAAAGGCAGATGTGTTTCCTACGAACCCTTGAATTCAATCACACATGCCATAAGCATGTCTTCCAATGTTTGGATGGTCCTCTCGCTTTGTCCATCCATTTGAGGGTGATACGCCGTACTCATTTTGAGTTGTGTACCAAGTTCCCTTTGAAAACTCTGCCAAAAAGATGACGTTAACCGACTATCCCGGTCGGACACTATAGATCGCGGCACCCCGTGCCTCGATACAATTTCATCGATGTATATTCTCGCCAACTTTTCCAATGGGTCGGTCTCTCTGATAGGCAGAAAATGAGCTGACTTTGTCAAACGATCCACTATCACCCAAATAGTATCATGACCCTTAGGGGTCCTAGGCAACTTCGTAACGAAGTCCATTGAGATGTCGTCCCACTTCGACACCGGTATTTCTAACGGTTGCAACTCTCCAAAAGGTTTTTGGTGTTCCGCTTTAACCTTCAAACAAGTTAGGCACCTTTCCACGAAGTGTGCGACATCCTTCTTCATCCCTGGTCACCAGTAAAACTGCTTCAAGTCTTGATACATCTTATTAGTCCCCAGATGGACCGAATATCGAGACTTATAGGCTTCCTCTAGCACACACTTCCGTAGATCTCCTAATTTAGGAACCCATACCCGATTCCCTAGGCATTTTACTCCACTGCCATTGACTTCAAGTGAAGGAACCACTCCAACAACTCTTTCTCTCTTCAGATTTCCCCCAGCTATTGCTTCCTCCTGACATCCCTTGATTTCTTCTATGAGGGTGGGGGTAACTTCGACTCTAAAAGCGACCACCTTGGTTGGTTCTCTTCTTTCCTTCCAACTCAGAACATCGGCCACTACATTTGCTTTGCCTGGGTGGTAAAGTATCTCACAGTCATAATCACTTAGCAACTTTATCTACCGCCTTTGTCTCATATTCAGTTCCTTCTGGTCAAACACGTGTCTGAGGCTCTTATGGTCGGAGTAAATTTGACACTTAACCCCATATAAATAATGCCTCCAAATCTTCAATGCGAACACCGCCGCTGCCCGCTTTATGTCATGAGTGGGGAAGTTCTTCTCATGGTCATTCAACTGACGGGATGCATAAGCGATCACCTTCCCGTTCTGTATAAGCATACATCCTAAATCCATCTTAGAACCGTCACTATAAATCACAAATTCTTCAGAACCACTAGGCAAGGTTAGGATTGACGCACTACTCAACCTCTCTTTCAGTTCATTAAAAGCCACATTATGAGTTTCTGACCACTTTAATTTAGCGTTCTTCTTGGTTAATGCGGTTAATGGCGTTGCTATCCGGGAAAAATCCTGAATGAACTTCCGGTAGTAGCCTTCCAGACCAAGGAAACTCCTCACTTCCGATGGCGACCTTGGTGGTTCCGACCCCTTTATTGCCTCGACTTTGGCTGGATCCACTTTGATACCCTCCCCTGACACTACTTGTCCTAGAAATTGTACCTCCTGCAGCCAGAATTCACACTTTGAGAACTTAGCATAAAGCTTCTCACGATGCAAGAGGTCTAACACTGCACGAAGATGCTCTTGGTGTCACCCCGAGATTTAGAATAGACTAAAATGTCATCTATGCACACTATTACACACTTGTCCAAGAACGGACTACACACTCGGTTCATTAAATCCATGAATACCGGTGGAGCGTTAGTTAAACCGAAAGGCATGACTAAAAACTCATAGTGCCCATACCTCGTGCGAAATGCCGTCTTCGGCACATCTTCATCTTTGACCTTCAGTTGGTGGTAACCAGACCTCAAATCGATTTTTGAGAAGTAGTTGGCTCCTTGCAATTGGTCAAACAGATCGTCGATTCTTGGAAGCGGGTACTTGTTCTTAATGGTTACCTTCTTCTTGACAAAAAATATTTGCGCTCCCCAAGTTGATGAGCTAGGGCATATAAAGCCCTTGTCTAACAACTCCTGCAATTGCATCATCAGTTCCTTCATCTCCGCTGGCGCTAATTGATAAGGTGCTCGCGCTATTGGTGCCGCCCTGGGCCCCAAATTGATCCTAAACTCGACCTGACGATTTGGGGGTAAACCGTCAAATCCTCCAGAAATACTTCCGGATACTCACACACCATTGACACATCCTCTACCCCCTTCTTTTCCTTCTTAGCATCGAACATATACGCTAGAAACCCGCAACATCCTTTCCCTAGACAACGTCTAGCCTTCAACATCGAGATAAGGCAGGATTTACGTTCATGCCTATCACCATATATAATTGTCTCTGATGCATCAGGTAAGGTAATTCGTATCATCTTCTTATTACACACTATGTTGGCATTATTACTAGCCAACCAATCCATCCCCACAACCACATCGAACTCTCTCATAAACATCGGGTATAACCGCAAAGGAAAAGAGTGACCTTCTACATCTATGCTACACCTTTCATATACTTCCCTTACCCAAACTCGACTATCATCGGCGACTTCTACCTCAAACCCATTCTCTAACTTCTTAGGCTCAATATTCAATCCCCTCACAAAGATCGGCGATACAAACGAACGGTTTGCACCCGAGTCAAATAACACTTTATCAAGTACGAAGTTAACAAGAAAAATACCTGCTACCACATCAGGCGTTTCCACGGCTTCTCCAGTTGTCATGAGAAACGGTCTCGCCTTTGCCTGTGCTGGCTCCACCTTCATCTCCCCACCCTTTCCTCCTTGTCTACCACCATAACTACCCAAGTACCCTTTCTTCAACCGCGGGTAGTCCGGTCTCAGATGTTCCGGAGAGCCACACAGGTAACACGCCCTTGGATTTCGACAGTCACGAGCCATGTGCCTCGAATTTCCACACTTAAAACACCCATCAGGTTCCACCGTACATTCCCCACGGTGCACTCGATTACACTTCTCACAGGGCTTCTCTCCAAACCTTGGTACTCCTCGAAACTCGGGCTTGAACATATTCGCCCGTCTCGAATCATGCACTGGCCCTTCCCACTTCCTCTTTTCCTTACCTTTCTCTTCATCCTGTCGGTTCTTCTCCTTTTCAACTAACTCAGCTGCATTGATAGCTTCCTGAAACGTAGTCGGGTTCCGGGCCGATGCTTGTTCCCGCACGCTACTCTTTAGCCTAAAAATATACCTCTCAACCCGGCGTTCTTTATTCGGTACATACAACTCGGCAAACCTTGCTTTCTCCATGAACTTCGTTGTGTATTCCCTCACTGACATCCCACCTTGCTCTAAGCCCAACAGTTCCTCTTCCAGTCTTTTCACTGCCGCTAGCGGGCACAATGATGCCTTAAACCTAGAGACAAAGGTATCCCATGACATGCTTCTCGCAGCTTTCGACCCTTCTTCTACTGTCTCCGCATCCCACCAAAACACGGCATCTGACTTCAGCATAGATAGAGCAAACATCACTCTGTCACTATCAGCACATTTGCAAGTGTCGAACACTAGCTCCATCTCCCTTATCCACTTTATGGCCAACACACGGTCACATTCTCCCTTGAAAGTGGGTGGCTTACAAGAGGCGAACGCCTTGTAACTGCACCCCCCATTCAGCACTAAGTCGCTTACTGCTAACGGAGTCGATTGGGAAGGCTCCCCGTCGCAGATCCATGTGAGCTAGACATCCTTGTCCTTTCCTTACTACCACTTGTTTCCCTGCTTCCTGAAGCTGACTTATCCTGGTTAGCCAACAGGGATTTCAATGTGTCCTGAATTTCACCCATAGCGGTGGCAGAGTTCTCTTGGGTCACGAAGGTCTGGGCACGACCTCGCCCATGACCTCTACCTCTACCCCCTCCCCGCCGGGATACCGAGCTCTCCTGGTGATATGCCTCCGGCTCTGGGGGTATCTCTACACTCCTCGCTCCACGGGGAACGTGTGCCCTCACTCTATCCCCTTCGACATTCTCATTCACTTGGATAGCCGCTCGCTGGGTCATTCTTCCCCATCCCCTTCCACTACCCCTACCCCTACCGCGGTTGGCCACCTGCTCAGGTGGATTCACCGATACCTCCATAGTGATCTCCTCGTCAACCGGTATTAATCCACTCCTCAAAGATCTCCTTGACATGATTGCTTACTGACAAAAATACACTGATAGAATTAAGCCAACAGTTCTAATATAATAAGGCAAAATAAGCATATACATGTACTTGTAAGTTCATAATTACACTGGCCAGGTGTAATTGCCAATTTACCTTACATGGGAGTTCTCACTACCCTATTATTCACCCCGACATAGTCTCTCTAAAGTCCTCCTAGTTCTCAGGTGTACTACTTAAGTTCCACAGTTTAAGTTTAGGCCCATCTGGTCACCTAAATCTCTTAAACTATGGCTCTGATACCAACTGTAACAACCTACCTTAAAAGATAATCCAAACACATAAATCATGTATTCATAAATATCCAAAACCAAACGGTCCCAATAAAAACATCTTACAAAAATGCTAAGTTCAACGGTTGGTAAAACAACCGGGCTTACAGCTGAGAATATATATAGAAGATAACCACTCGAACATCTAACAAAATCTTCAAATCCATACTCTTCAAGCCGATCCCGAGCTCACAGCTTACCCTTAACCTTATCTACATGCTTACCTGAAAGGTTTTTAGTTTTGAAAGCGTGGGTTAGACCATGAGGTCTAGTGAGTTCCCTCAAAAGAGGTCCACGCCACGAGTATCATAATATAAAGGAACAAGATATAAAGGATTATGAACCGTTCAACTTCATTTCAGGATATACACACAAATGGCATGCTTTGATGGCCCACGCTATGGTCACACACACTCGTGACAGCGTGTTAGGGCACACACCGCCCTTGATATATTATATGAAACATATTCATACATATATACATTCTTTATGGGACACCCCCCATATACACACTTAAGCCATCGCATACCCACACACAAGTAATCACACCTTTGAATCACACTATCATGTATGTTTAACAGTGTTATGTAAGATATACAGTTTAATCAACATTTGAATATATATATTGTTTGGGTAAAATTTCACCTGTCTCGACCACGACCAAAACAAGGAAAACATTTATTACACTTTTTCATAATAAGGTTAAATCATAAACGCTTTATCATCTGACAAAAGTTGAAATCGAAAGTTACACACGACACACGACCGTCGTATGGAACCTCTCGACCTCGACCGACTAACATGCGATAATTACTATTACGTTTTCAGTGTTTAAATGCATGAATCAATGTCATTAATGACCAACGGATATAACCGACAGAGACAGTTAAGAGCATTAAACCTAGCGACCGTTACGACAGTTATCAGAGGATTTAATGGGATCATTTAAAGCACTCGAAGATTATAAATACAAAGACAATCATCATTCCGCGTATCATCTCAGATCATTGACACACATGAACTCTGAAGAACACTCGAAGCAAAGAATTTTCTCTAAAAGGATCGCTCACGACGCACAACATACATGCACGACGCATAGTCTATACACATGACTCACCTATTTTACACGTACGAAACACTTGTTACTTTACATTTAAAGTCTTTCTTTCATTTGTATTGTAATCATTGTACTCCCGACACCCAAAACATAAGGACATCGCCCCTGTTTGGCGACCATAGTTCAGCGGCGACCCCCAAAGTCGTCCGCGGGTTTTTTCCTCGTTGAGGTTTTTCCCGCGTCACCAAAATCTTTGTCTTATTTACGTTTTTCTGTCTTTGTCATATGGTTTGTCGAAAGATTCCCATTCTTTAGTTGTTAAGCTCCACAATCAACCTTAAGTTATCCTTCTGGACGATTTTTGGCATTAACAGTTTGGCGCCCACCGTGGGGCCCCATCTAGTGAAAATCTTCGACAAACGTGTGTCTTACTAACGGTTTCTTGGAGTTTCCTTTTTTTCTGTTTCATGAAAATGGCAGCCCATGAAAATCAAGAGCAACTCATCGCCCATATGTATCAAGAGTTGGAAGTTGCGCGAAATCTAATCATTGTCCTTGTTGATCAAAGTCGAAGGGCGGCTGAGGAAATCGCGCGGCTGAGAAATCAAAATCCGAATGGATCGTTCGGACCGTAGAACGGTCCTAGACCATTCATTCAGAACCCCGGTCCAGGATCGTTCGGTCAGAATTCGGGGTCCGCTCCATTCATCCAGAATCCGAGATCGGGTCCTTTCGTTCAAAATCCAGGACCAGGGTCGTTCGTTCAGAATCAGCAGCCAGGCCCGTTCATGCAAAATCAGCTGCTGGGGTCGTTCATCCTAAATCCCCAGTTCGGGTCGATCCCCCCTCAGCATCTGAGACCACCACCCATGAACAATGGGTCTCAGCCGTACTTCGTCCCTTTTAATGGGGACGCCAATGGCTCGTCATACGACAATGGCACCAGCCCGGGAGTTAATCCTCAAGCAGGAGTAAATCCTGATCCTAACGACCCCGTCGCTCAGCGGTTGAAAATGCTAGAAGACCAAAATGAGTGTGTCCTATCTTTACTCGCTAAGCTGCCGGGGGCAGCCGTACCTGTCGATGTTGAGCCTCGTTCAGGATTTCAGGTGTCGCCCTTCATCGACAAGATCGTGAAGTCGACGTCCCGAAGAAATATAACATCCCTTCTTTCACGCCCAAGTATTCAGGGGTGATCGATCCGACATAGCACATCGCGCAGTATAAGCAGTTAATGTGGACGGTCTCGATCCCACACATGTACCAGCAAGTTTGCATGTGCAAGAGTTTCGGGGCGACCCTCACATGTCCTGCCCTCCAATGGTTGTGTTAGACAACCTAGGGGGGGTAATGGTTGGATAAAGATCATTTTACTTTCAAAAATTCTTTCACAAATATTATCACAATAATGAATATACGACAGAGTATATAAATAAGTATAATACACAACAGATATGTATAAATACAGCAGAAAATATAAAGAGATAAGGGAAGAGAAAAATGATACCAACACCGATATTTTTGGAAGGTGGTTCACCAAACGGATCCGGCTAATCCACCCTTCGAGACACTTCTCGAGACACGATCCAATAAAGTATTCTTAAAGGAGAATACAAACCTTTAATACGTACAAAGTAATAGGTTCTCCGACTTTTGCTAGAGGTATAATGGATCACTCACTCTCAATATAAAAACTTACAGAGATGATATATTTCACAATGGTAATCACTCTCCTATAAGTATATAACACTTGGACAGATTATGGGAGTGTAAATAAAAAGTTCTTCAAAAATCTTGTTGGAGAAGATGATGAATAGTGAACTGAGTTGGAGAGAATGAAGAACACTGAGGTGTGTTGAGGTGAATTGGTAAGTTTCTCTTCTCCAGAATGCTTCTATTTATAGCAACCAAAAAGTTTCTGTTCATGTGCAGATTTCAGTTTCTTCTTGCATGCGTGAAAGACATCATTGCCATGTATTTAATTTCTCAGTTGCAGCTTTTTCTTTGTTCCTTTCACATGCATTGTCAACATAAAACAGTAGCATCTTGAAGACTTTGTTGCCACTCAAAAGGTCACAACCCACAGGCTAGCTACATCTTCTTCATATTCAAACGTCAAACAAAGCATAACTCCCTCATGCAGAGAGGATAGATAACCAGATTCAGCAGCACACAGATCCTTTCTCCATTCACACTACCATCCATAGCATTTGAGAAACAAAACTAGTAGCAGAAATTTTCTTCTCTTTTCCATATTGAAGAACCCAGATGAATAGTGAAAAAGATGATGAATAGTAATATATATATATGAATCGATGTGCATTTCATGTATATATATATATATATATATAATATAATATAGAAAGTATGGAAGATATCTTATATATATAAAATATAAAAAACTTTTGAATAAATATATATATTAAAGATTTATTATTTCAAAAACAGTATTGGGTAAGGTTTTTGAAATATCCAAGTGATATATTATTTTAGAGTTTTCATCATTGTGAAATATAAATAATATGACGCATCTTCAGTCTTGAACTCTTCAGATAAAATCTTCGTGAGCTTCACACTTGGATTAAATTGTTAGATAACAAATAATGCGGTGTGTTTTGTAATCATCAAAATAAATATAGAGATGTGATTTTATGTGTACCAAAAAAATATCACAATATTAAAGTTGTGGTACACTTGCACAAACAATCTCCCCCTTTTTGATGATGACAAACACAACGCTAAACACGAGAGCATACTCGGTTTCTCTCCCCCTTTTGTCAAAGCAAAAAGGGTTAGGAAAGACGCTATGCTCCCCCATTGAAAGATGCTCCCCCTCAAAATATGCAATATTTGAGAGTTAGCATTTTCTCAAGGGTTATACTCAAGCATGCCTAAACCAAGCCTTAGTTTAAAAAACGCATTTTTGTTTAGGGCTTTAGTGAAAATATCGACCAGATTATCTTCCGAATCAACCTTTTCAAGTATGATTTGGCCTTTTTGAACATTATCTCGTAAAAAATGATGTCTCAATTCAATATGTTTTGTACGAGAATGTAAAACGGGATTTTTACTTAAGTTTATGGCACTTGAGTTATCACACATAATAGGAATTTTGGTTAGATGTACCTCAAAATCGGTAAGAGTATGTTTCATCCAAAGGACTTGAGCACATGCTCTTGCGGCGGCTACATATTCAGCTTCGGTAGTAGACAGCGCTACGGATTGTTGTTTCTTGGAGAACCAAGACACAAGTGAGAGACCTATAAAGGAACATACCCCACTAGTGCTTTTACGGTCAACAATAGATCCACCAAGGTCGGAATCGGTGAAACACGTTACTTGTAACTCGGGTTTCTTTGCATACCATAAACCAAGATTAGTAGTACCTCGTAGATATCGAAAAATACGCTTGACAGCTTCATAGTGAGATTGTTTAGGTGAAGATTGAAAACGAGCACATAAACATACACTATACATGATATCAGGTCTACTAGCAGTTAAATACAGTAAACTACCAATCATACCACGATAAATCTTTTCATTAAAATCGTTTCCTCCCTCGTCACTTGATAATTTTAAATTAGTGGTCATTGGAGTTTCAACGGGTTTGACATTTTCAAAATTAAACTTTTTCAACATATCTTTACAATACTTTGACTGACTAACAAAAATACCAGTTTCACATTGTTTGATCTGCAATCCCAAGAAGAATTTTAATTCTCCCATCATGCTCATCTCAAACTCGCTTGTCATTTTCGCAGAAAATTCATTACAAAGATTTTCATTAGTGGAACCAAAAATAATATCATCAACATACACTTGCACAACCACAATATCATTTTGAGCATATTTGACAAATAAAGTATTATCTATTTTACCCATAATATAACCACTCTTAACTAAAAAAGATTTTAATCTATCATACCACGCACGCGGAGCCTGCTTTAAACCATAAAGCGCCTTTTTCAATTTATAAACATGTGTCGGATTTTCAAAATTTTCAAAACCGGGAGGTTGAGAAACATAAACCTCCTCATTTATAACACCATTTAAAAACGCACTTTTAACATCCATTTGAAATAATTTAAAATCTTTAGCATTTGCAAAAGCAAGAAGCATTCGAATAGACTCCAACCTTGCAACCGGTGCAAAGGTTTCATCATAATCTATACCTTCTTGTTGATTGTACCCCTTGGCAACTAAACGTGCCTTGTTTCTTGTGACTCCACCGTTTTCGTCTACCTTATTACGGAAGACCCATCTTGTGCCAATAATGGTTTGACTACTAGGGCAAGGAACTAAGTCCCACACATCATTCCTAGTAAATTGGTTCAACTCTTCTTGCATAGTCGTTATCCAATCCTCATCACCTAAAGCTTCGTCTATGGTTTTAGGTTCTATGGTTGAGATAAAGGCATGAAAGGCACAATGGGTATGGATTTTTGATCTAGTTATTCTTTGGTTGAGATCACCAATAATTTGATCTATGGGATGGCCTCTAGCGGTTCTAAGGTTAGGATCATCTACACCTTTCGGAATAAAACACGGAGGGGCATCACTAGATTCAATGTTATTAGTGGAAGGTTGGGTACTTAAATCCAAAGTACTAAGTTGTTGGGCTAGGACATCTCCCTCACAGATATTGTCATTTACTAATGGAGGACTTGGTTTGGGAGGACTCTCATCAAAGCTAACATTTAGGGATTCTTCTACAACCATGGTCTCTTTATTTAGGACTCTATAGGCTTTGCTATTCCAAGAATAACCAAGGAACACTCCCTCATAGGCTTTAGGGTCAAATTTGGTTAAATAAGATTTGGTGTTTAAAATGAAACATTTACAACCAAATACTTTTAGGTGAGCTAAGGAAGGCTTTCTACCACGGAAAAGCTCATAGGGTGTCTTATTTAGGATACTTCTAACTAGGACACGGTTAAGCACATAGGTCGCGGTAGCAACGGCATCACACCAAAACTTTTGGGAAACTTGATGTTCGTTTAGCATGGTTCTACTCATTTCTTGTAAAGTTCTATTTTTCCTCTCAACAACCCCATTAGATTGAGGAGTTCGAGGAGCCGAAAAGTTATGAGTTATACCATGTTTATCACAAAAAGCACCAAATTGAATATCATTATCGAATTCTCGTCCATGGTCCGTACGTATGGAAACAATCGTACAAGCTTGTTGGTTTTGAATTCGTTTTCCCAACATTTTAAACTTTTCAAAAGCCTCATTTTTATGCTTTAAAAATAAAGTCCACGTATAACGGGAATAATCATCTACAATAACCAAGGTATAAAGATTTCCTCCAAAACTTTGGATCGCCATAGGGCCAAAAAGATCCATGTGTAAAAGTTCTAAAACTCTTTTAGTTGAAATCACATTTTTTGATTTATGAGAAACGTGATGTTGTTTTCCGACACGACATGCATCACAAAAATGATTATCAAATTTTAATTTTGGAAGGCCACTCACAAGCTCCTTATTTTTCAAACTTTGAATTAATCTAAGATTAACGTGACCCAAACGTCTATGCCATAAAGTAGAATTATCATAAATAGACGATAAACAAACATTTTCATTTATAAGAGTTTTACAAATATATAGATTTCCTTTTACAAAACCGGTCAAAAGAACTTTTCCGTTTTTCAAAATTTTGCAAAAATCTTCTTTAAAGACAACAGTTATACCATTTTTACAAAGTTGGCGAATACTTAGCAAGTTAAATTTTAAATTATCAACATGATTAACATCAAGAAATTTAACATTATTGCAAGTAACTATACCTCTCCCAACTACCTTTCCTTTGGAGTTTCCTCCAAATATTAACTGTCCACCATCACATGACTCATATGATGAAAAGAGATTTCGGTTTCCGGCCATGTGACGTGTGCAGCCACTATCAAGAATCCAATCCATGTCAAGGTTTATCTACAAACATAAAGTATAACTTTTATGGTCCCCACTTATCATGGGTCCTTTGAGAGTTAGTTTTAATAACGACTAAGATTAAAACTACAGACAATAATAAGTATATTATCGCAAAAATATACATAAATGGATTGACAACATACAACGGTATAAAACAAACTAGAACCACAAACGCATTCCACCGGGATTGTCAACACTAAACATTCCTTTCGGAATCCATTTATTCACCATTTTAATTTTGCGATTGTATTTATCATACACATAAAATGGAGCATGTACATCTACATTATTTTTCGGTCTAGAATATTTATCATTATACATGCGAGCATACGGTTTCCTTGGTATATAATTTATATTATTCATTTTGGGTACATACGGAGGTTTTTGCACATACTGTTTTCTTGTATCAACTTTAGGTGATTCAAAATATCTTTTAATAGGCATACAAGAACATTTATCTTTGCATGTATCAGAACCAACACCTTTTCTACAATTTATGCGGTTTGATATGTTTAGCATTTTGAGAACTTTCTCATTGCTATCTTGAAATGCATTAGCTAACAGATTATCTTTTTCATATAAATCGCATTTAGCTTTTAAACATGCATTGTCATTTCTGAGAATATCGCATTTTGCACATAAGTCATTTTCTTCTATTCTTTTATCTAAACATGCAAGTTTCTCATTTAAAACATCACATGATTTGCAAATATCTTTTTCACTTAATTTCTTTTCTAAACTAGTGATTTTATCATTGTCATATGCAGATTTTTGTTTGCCGTCATGAATTTCCTTTTTACATACAAATAGGGTTTCTTTTAAATTAGAAATCTCATCTTTATAACTATTTGCAAGAGCGACCATTTTATGAAAAGATTCATTTAATAAGTCAAGATCATCATCATTATCACTATCATAATTGTTAGTGTAATTTGAGTAACACGAGTTTACCTCGTCGTCACTTTCAGCCATAAGGCAGATGGCTTGATAATCGTCTTCTTCTTCGCTTGCGCTCCACGCGCCTCCAACAAAGGCTTTCTCCTTCTTAATTTGATATTTTTTCTTTTTAGGGCACTCGTTGGCATAATGGTCTTTATCACCACACGAGTAGCAAAAGCCTCTCTTTGGCTTGGCTTTTTCGTCGTCACTTGAATCGTCATTTTTCTTTTCCTTGTCTTCCCTTTTATGGAAGTTGCGACTCCGGTTTTCACCACCACGACGGTAGTCACCTTTTCTTTGAAACCTGCCATTCTTAGAAAACTTATTGTTAGAGAAAAATTTAGAGAAGTTTCTTACCAACATGGCTACTTCGTCGAGTTTTTCGGATTGATCTTTTGAGGTGCTAGCTTTCTCCTCTTTCTTCTCGTCACTCGGTGTTGAAGCTTTAAGAGACAGAGACTTCTTTTTGTTTTGCTCCCGATCCTTGTTTCTTTTCAAGGCTATTTCGTGAACCTTTAGATTGCCAATGAGATCGTCTAGCTTCATCGTAGAGAGATCGCGAGAATCTTCTAATGATGTAATCTTTTGCATCCACTCCGAAGGAAGTGCTCGAAGAATCTTGCTTATATAATCTTCATTAGGATAAGTACGACCCAATCCTTTCAAAGTAGTCATGATGAGGTTAAATCTTTTAAATATAGATTCGATAGACTCATCTTGAGTCATTTCAAACATTTCGTAATCATGAACTAAAATATTTATTTTACTACTTTTGACTTGCGTGTTTCCACGATGAGTGTCATTTAAACTTTGCCATATTTCATTAGCAGTTTCATAAGTAAACACTCTTTCAATTTCACATATAACATGTTTTTAGCTTCAAAATTTAAACAGTATGAAGCTTCATCAGTGGGAGTCCAATCTTTAGAATCTTTTTCAACGATAAGATCATTTACAATTTTGGTTGGAATAAAATTTCCTTTTTCAATAATTTCCCACATTTTTCTATTTTTGCCACGAACATGGCATTCAAATAATTTGGCCCAAATACCAAACTTTTCAGTATCAATAAGAGGTGGTTTAGAAAGCAAAATATTTTTTTGTTGTTGAGCCATTTTAATAAAATAACTTTAAAAGAATTTTGTTAAACATACAATTTTTGAAAGCCCCGCTTTGATACCAATTGTTAGACAACCTAGGGGGGTAATGGTTGGATAAAGATCTTTTTACTTTCAAAAATTCTTTCACAAATATTATCACAATAATGAACATACGACAGAGTATATAAATAAGTATAATACACAACAGATATGTATAAATACAGCAGAAAATATAAAGAGATAAGGGAAGAGAAAAATGATACCAACACCGATATTTTTGGAAGGTGGTTCACCAAACGGATCCGGCTAATCCACCCTTCGAGACACTTCTCGAGACACGATCCAATAAAGTATTCTTAAAGGAGAATACAAACCTTTAATACGTACAAAGTAATAGGTTCTCCGGCTTTTGCTAGAGGTATAATGGATCACTCACTCTCAATATAAAAACTTACAGAGATGATATATTTCACAATGGTAATCACTCTCCTATAAGTATATAACACATGGACAGATTATGAGAGTGTAAATAAAAAGTTCTTCAAAAATCTTGTTGGAGAAGATGATGAATAGTGAACTGAGTTGGAGAGAATGAAGAACACTGAGGTGTGTTGAGGTGAATTGGTAAGTTTCTCTTCTCCAGAATGCTTCTATTTATAGCAACCAAAAAGTTTATGTTCATGTGCAGATTTCAGTTTCTTCTTGCATGCGTGAAAGACATCATTGCCATGTATTTAATTTCTCAGTTGCAGCTTTTTCTTTGTTCCTTTCACATGCATTGTCAACATAAAACAGTAGCATCTTGAAGACTTTGTTGCCACTCAAAAGGTCACAACCCACAGGCTAGCTACATCTTCTTCATCTTCAAACGTCAAACAAAGCATAACTCCCTCATGCAGAGAGGATAGATAACCAGATTCAGCAGCACACAGATCCTTTCTCCATTCACACTACCATCCATAGCATTTGAGAAACAAAACTAGTAGCATAAATTTTCTTCCCTTTTCCATATTGAAGAACCAAGATGAATAGTGAAAAAGATGATGAATAGTAATATATATATATATATATATATATGAATCGATGTGCATTTCATGTATATATATATATATAATATAATATAGAAAGTATGGAAGATATCTTATATATATATAATATAAAAAACTTTTGAATAAAAATATATATTAAAGATTTATTATTTCAAAAACAGTATTGGGTAAGGTTTTTGAAATATCCAAGTGGTATATTATTTTAGAGTTTTCATCATTGTGAAATATAAATAATATGACGCATCTTCAGTCTTGAACTCTTCAGATAAAATCTTCGTGAGCTTCACACTTGGATTAAATTGTTAGATAACAAATAATGCGGTGTGTTTTGTAATCATCAAAATAAATATAGAGATGTGATTTTATGTGTACCAAAAAAATATCACAATATTAAAGTTGTGGTACACTTGCACCAACAGGTTGATTAACCTCAAACCCAAATCCATCGGGTCGTTCGCTGAGTTAGTCAACCAGTTCTCCCAGCAATTCGCCAGTAGTCGCAAGATGGAGAAGCAGACCAGCGACTTGTATTATGTCGTTCAGAAGGTCGGTGAATCTATTCGAAGCTATTTCAATAGGTTTAATGCAGAGATAATGAGTGTCCGCAACTGTGACGTCAAGACCGCAATCGAAGCCTATAAACGTGGTCTAGACGACAGTTCGGGTTTATACACCGATCTAACCAAGTATCCCTCGGAGAATTTCGAAGATGTCCATGCCAGAACCCTAGCATATATGAGGGTGGAAGACGACGTTGCCTTTTGTCGTAAACACACTGACGACAAAAGGTCGTTAAGTGTAAGGAAGCCAGAGATCAAGACAAAGGCAACACCCAAGCCAGAATATGCACGACAAATCTCGAACGTTCGATTCAAGATAAAAGTGGAGTTCAAGACCGCGACCAAATTCCCTCAGTACCCCAATATATCCTCCTACGGATTCAAAGGGACTACTAAGGACTTGGTCGAGGCTCTGAAGACTGTCCAGGCGACCATCCGGTGGCCAAAGAAGTCCGACCAGAATGACAGTAAGAAAGATAAATCGAAGTGGTGCGTCTTCCACGTCGACCATGGCCATTCGATGGACGATTGTATAACTCTCAAAAAAGAACTAGCATATCACGTCCCGAAGGGCCATCTCAAGGACATCATCGATGACATCGTTACTCCAGTTAACGACGCTTGACCGTCAACCCTTGAACATGCAAAAGTCGTCAACTGAATCACTGGTGGTTTTGACGTGTGCGGTCTTACGTATTCTGTAGCCAAACGTCATGCCAGCCAACCACCTGACGATCGACCTATCCCGCGCTCATCGAGACCCAAAGGAGATCTGGAGTTAGAAGCCATGAAAATCATGTTCGACCAAGACGACCTCGATGACTCGTATCAGAAGCATCATGACGGGTTAATCATTCAACTGACGATTGGTAATTGTTTAACCCGGCGAGTCTTGGTCGATGGAGGCAGTTCAGCCAACGTCATCTTCCTTGACACCATCAAGGCCATGGGAATCGATCGGTCAGAAATCACCCGACGCTCGACAACCTTGGTCGGTTTCAATAGAGACGCGACGAGTACCTTTGGAGAGATCACCTTGCCCGTCTATGCAGGGGGAATCAACAAGCAGACCAAGTTCAACGTCATTGATTGCTCGTCGGCCTATAACATTATCTTAGGCCGACCGTGGATCCATGAAATGAAAGTCGTTCCCTCGACGTACCACCACAACATGAAATTCCCTACGCCGTGGGGGGTCCAGGAGATCAAAAGTGAGCCAAATGTCGCCCATGATTGCTATAAGACCACCTTAAAGCCGCAGAAGTGGGCCGTTTAGCGGTTACAGGTCGACGAAGTTGTCCCAGACCATGACAAACCTGACTAGAAGATCTTGACAGGTCCTTGTCGTATCTTAGAAGTCGTGGGTAAAGATGTCTATCGACTCCGAACCCTCGACAATCGAGGTATCTCACGTAGCTGTAATGCAACACATCTGGAAATGTATGTCTTCTAAGTCCTTTTCTATCTTTCATACGATTTTTTACCATGACGATTATTGACTTAAGCATCGGAGGGTCGTTGGCTAGCCAACGAACAACCTCTGACATTGTTTTATCGCAGATCGCACGACATAAGATTGCTAAGTCTACTACACGACTTTAATCTCGCATGGTCGCATGACATAAGTGATCAGGTCTATGACTTGATCATTCTATCACATGGACACATGATTCAAGTTCGTCGTACGATCTAGTTGTACGATCATAAGGTCTAGCGAACCCATGATCTAAGTTTCTTAACTTAGAAGAGTTTCATATTCTGAAAGAATGCTTAGGTCGTATGTGCTTATGTTTGCCAACACGACCTGGAAGTATAAAAGTCTTATGACTTATGTCCTAGTCGTTGTATTACAATGGGTTCCTAAGTCGCACAATTTCTTGTTCGTTCTATACTTAGTGAATTTTGCAATTGATACCTGTCCGCGACATGTGTGAATCGTAATAATACATGAGTTCAGCAGAAGGGTAAATTTCATTCATGAAATGATAAATTACATCTAAGTAACTCAACCACTAACGGTCGAGCACTCAAAAAACAAAACTCAAAATTAAAATTTTTCTAAGGCAAAGGAGGATTGACAGCCGCGTCCTTGCCCGAGGCTTCACCCTGGAAGCCCTCGTCCACCTCTTCCTCCTCAGCCTCCTTCTCATCGTCGGAATCGAGATCCCTCTCAGACCCGATATTGGCCAAATAGAAGGCCAGCTCGTCCATCGCGGACGCGAGGGGATTCTTCCCCGACAGGTGTTGCCTCATTATAGTAGCACGTATGGTCAGTCGAGCCAAGGCAAAGGTAGACGCAGCCTCGTCCTTGAGCTCCTTCACTTCTTTCTCTAGACCCGCCACCTTGGACTTGGAGTCCTCAGCTTCTTTTGCCTTCATAGCCAAGGACTCCTTTGTCCTGTCCAGCTCCTCCCTTTGGTCGGTGATCAAAGATAAGGATTGCTTCAGACGAGAGTTCACCTCGTCCTATGCATGTCCGACAGCTTTCAGCTCGTTTAGAGCGTCATCGAGTCGTACCGACATACCCTCGGCACGCGCCAGAGCGGACTTTTCCCTCTCGAGCGCCGCGTTCTCCCTCACAAGAGCAGAGGACACAAGGCCTTCGATCTTCGTCGTCTCGGCATGCAGGGCCAAGGAAGACTGAAACGCCTGAAAAACACGACAAGCATTGTTAGAAAACATTCGACAAAGTTAAGCAACGATAAAATGAAACAAGTCTTGAAAGAAAGACTTACCATGAATGCCAGTCCGGTAACATGGGACCCCGCCTATTTGACAGAGACCCCACGGAAGCGCTCCATGAAAGAGGGGAGCTGATATTTCCCCAGATGGGGAAACAATTTCGTCCCGTCCAGGACATTGTCAACCAAGAAATCCGACGGCAACGTAAAGTTGACCGTCGTGACTTCTTTCTCACCCTCTCCCGTCTTCGCGCCCTTGCCCTTGTCGACCAACGAGGGGGTCGACGTGGAAGTTGGGGACATCGTCGATTTTGCCAGATGCGCAGGGTCGACGTGTGTCGCGTCGATCGCGTCAGAAGATGTCTTTGTCTTCTCTGCGGATGCGATCGATGCCTTCGCCTTCTCAGGCGTGATGACTCTCGATGAGCCGCCCGTCTTCAAAGACGGTTCCCTCGGGACGGATATACTTGTCCTCTTTAGGACTCCTGACCCAGTTGTCGGAGCCTCTTTCTTCTTTAAGACCCCCGACTCAGTTGTTGAGGCCCTTGTCCTCTTTTCTCTCGCCTTGCGAGCCATTTCGTCCTGAGCCACCCTCTTGGCTATCGCAGACGACGCTTTCGGATGGGGTTCTCCTGTGATGCAAAAAAGGAAGAACAATTAAGCAACTGAAACAAGGGAAGAAATATGTCGAAACAGAGTAGGGTACACTTACCAGTTATCTCCACCTCTGCCTCTTCTCTCGACTCCTCTTTCTTCTCTTCTTTCTCAGTCTCCTCAGTCTCGTCTTCCTCCTCTTGTTACTCTTCCTCTCCTTCCTCTCGTCTCGCCTGTTGGTTTTCGCCCAAGTAGACCAAGTCGCCGTCCTCGTCTACCAAATGTCGCGTGACGAACGACCGGTCATCAGGACTGATCTCCAAGAACTTCTCGATCTTGGTCCTGGAGTCGTCGTTGGGCTTCACGTCGTCAAACTTAATATCTGAAAACACGAAAAAAGAAGATTAGTTGAAAAAACAAAGAAAGGCACATAACAAAAACGCTCGGTCAAAGCTAAAACTCACCCGCCAAGTTCTAGCCAGATCTGATCCAATCGTTGTTGGGGTCCAGCGTCGCTACTCGCACGAATGCGTTCCTAGTCTTCAATTTGTGGTCGATGACCGCAGTTTTCAGAAGCAAGGTACGATCGCCCTTGTGCTTTGAGAATAAACTGAAGCGCCGGTACGTTTCCATCTTGACTTGATAAGCCGTCAAGAGATCCTTCACGTTCATCGGCGACTCCCAATTTTTGGTAAGTCGCTCGACAACCTGGATGACCTTCCAGAACTGGGGCATCAGTTGCCCCGGCGAGAGGTCGAACTCTCACATAAATGATTTTGCCAAAGGTGAATAAGGCCATTCGAAGCCTATTCTGAAGGGGTACTCGTATATCACGACGTACCCCGCATGACACATCTCCGGTCGAATCTGACCGACCTTGCTCACTGTAATCCCCGCAGGGATTTTTGCTAAGTTCCTAAGGTCATCATGAGCATCCTGATCCTGAATGGTACTCCTAGGTTCTGTCGACATCGCTAATCCCATTAGCCAAATTTGTAGGTCTGAAAAACCCCAAATATCCCAGTTTTTTCTAGGCTTCCTAGCAATGGACTTACGACGCATACAAAAGACTGGAGAGTAATACCTTATATAGGCATTCTTAAACCTCGAAAATTCTAAACATGTCGAAGATTCTCGCGGATTTAGAAAGGAGTTGACAAAGAACAACAAGAAATCAAGAAGAATCTCTCTCTAAAACTCTCTGAATCGTAAAAGAGAAAAGATCCATCGCGGGTCTCTATTTATGTAAATGATCGTGTCAGGTCGAGTCCCTCGATGATCAACACGTGCCCTTACCTTTTTGTATGCACACACGGATCGTCGACACCTGGCGATGACAGCTGTTGGGCACGATCGTACGTCATCATGACGTCACGATCTTATCCCCTTTTCGACTTCCTCTTTAGTTAGAATTGGACCGATCCAGTTCCAAGGCAATTGAAGTGACTTTTGACACGTGTCACGGCCCCAGACGTCCGATTGACAAAATTTTAAATTCGAATTTGCTACTCTATTTTTAAATTTTGGGGGCAAACTGTTTGGGTAAAATTTCACCAGTCTCGACCACGACCAAAACAAGGTAAACATTTATGACACTTTTTCATAATAAGGTTAAATCATAAACTCTTTATCATCTGACAAAAGTTGAAATCAAAAGTTACACACGACACACGACTGTCATATGGAACCTCTCGACCTCGACCGACTAACATGCGATATTACTGTTACGTTTTCAGTGTTTAAATGCAGGAATCAATGTCATTAATGACCAACGGATATAACCGACAGAGACAGTTAAGAGCATTAAACCTAGCGACCGTTACGACAGTTATCAGAGGATTTTATGGGATCATTTAAAGCACTCGAAGACTATAAATACAAAGACACTCATCATTCCACTTATCATCTCAGATCATTGGCACACCTGAATTCTGAAGAACACTCGAAGCAAAAAAATTTCTCTAAAAGGATCGCTCACGACGCACGACATACATGCACGACGCATAGTCTATACACATGACTCACCTATTTTACACGCACACTTGTTACTTTACATTTAAAGTCTTTCTTTCATTTGTATTGTAATCATTGTACTCCCGACACCCGAAACATAAGGACATCGCCCCTGTTTGGCGACCATAGTGCAGCGGCGACCCCCAAAGTCGTCCGCGGGTTTTTTCCTTGTTGAGGTTTTTCCCGCGTCACCAAAATCTGTCTTATTTACGTTTTTCTGTCTTTGTCGTATGGTTTGTCGAAAGATTCCCATTCTTTAGTTGTTAAGCTCCACAATCAACCTTAAGTTATCCTTCTGAACGATTTTTGGCATTAACATATATATATATATATATATATATATATATATATATATATGTATATATATATGTATATATATGTATATATATAGGGGGAGGATAATTTGAAACCCTCTCAAAGGTTGAAACCCTAATCTAAGCCGTTGATCTAATCTTATTAGTCTTTAATCATTGATTTAATTTAATTAAGGCTTAAGGGTAATTAGGTAATTGTATAAATCGCAGATTTTTATATTCAATTTAGATAATAATGATTGGTGTAAATCATCCCCTAAATTAGGGGATAGTGGATCTTTGCAAATTAAGGTAACCGAATTTTCAAATTAAACATTTATTTTTTGATTTCATCATAAGTTTCTTGTTCTTCATAAAACATACGGTTATCATCCCAATGTGCAATTTTCTCCGGCAGAAACCATGGAAGATGTAACGGTGGCAGAAGCAGGCTGATTGAAAAACATAAATGAACCAGAAATCATTGAAAATGATGAAGTGAACCATGTTGATGATGATGAAAACTCACTTCTGGGCACAAACGAAAACTCACTTCTGGGCACAAACGAAAACGCACTTCTGGGCGTCTTTTTTGTCATTCTCATCAGTATTAGTATCCTCTAATTCCATACAAACGCCTTTCCCTTTATCCACAGTCTCTTTGTTTTCAGCCTCATCTCCAGTTGGCATCCGACTTCTTCTTGTAGAACTTCGTGTGCGGCGGGAAGAACTTTCAACATTAATTACAACTTGCGTTTCAAATTCTTCGTCATTAACAATTGGAACTACAAAACATTATTGATGATCATAACATGATGATTGCCAAAGTTAACAATCATGATTTTCAATTGAAACAGTACACCAGAAAAAGGGTTATTCATGGTTATCACACCATGATGCATTCCCAATTTAACAATCATATTTTCAAGTATATCCTTATACACAGCAGTAAGGTATACACATTTTTATTATTTTTCATCATCTTACATGTAAAAAATTAGTTAAAAACTAAATCATGAATGTGTATTCATGAATAGCATTTCATGAATAAATACTCATATGATTACCCATACATAATTTTACGTTCATTAATGCCATTTTTTTCCTGTGGTTTTCCCATTTATATAACACCTAAACAAAAAAAAATTCCTTGAACCTTTTCAAACACATATTGTCAAAATACCCAATTTCAAATTACTTTGTTAATGTAGAATTTAGTAAACACCCAGATTTTCAAGGAAACCCTAAAATTAATTGGGTTCTTTATTGCCTTTGTCTACAGTCGCCTTCAGTCGGCATCTGTTCTGGATCTGATTTTGCCGAAGGGTGATGAATATCTTGTTCCTTTGTGGTGTCCTCGGCTTTCCTTTCGATTCCAGAATCTGTTTCAACAGCGATTTCTTGTTTTGCTTCTCGTTGTTCACTTCCACTATCAATGTCGATCATGATTGGATCAGCAGTCGTGTTCTTGAACCGTGAAAAAGAATTCTTCAACATGATTCTTTCGCTTCTCTTACGCATTGTGGAGAGTACCAAAATTTGTTATAGATGAATAATCAATATATGGGTTGCATTAATATTAGGTTTTCAAACAAACTTCTGGGTCGGTCGTACATATCTTTTTCAAGATTGAAAACGGTTTTGCGGATGAAGGTTGCTGGATAATCGCAAACTGAATCATAGTGTATGAGACTTTCACGGGATTTGATTATAAAAATTGTTTGATCAGAAAAATATAAATCAATTTTGTATTTGTGTTTTCCCAATTTACCCTTGGGTGTTCCAATTTCCGATTTAAAAATAAATACTTATTATATTTAATTAATTAGAAGAGTGTAGTTGATCTCATCCGTTAGTTTTTTAATCTATGGACACAAAGTGGGTTTCAACTTTTGAGAGGGTTTCAAATTAAGGGACCTATATATATATATAACACATTTGATAAAGGTATTCGGTTAGGGAGACTCACCTGGCGTCCACACGATTTTATTCTTAAAAGTAAGCACCACACTCGAATTTCACACCTACAAGTCCACATGCACCAAGAGTGATAAGTCTCTCAACGCTTAACTTAAACGACTATCCACTCCTATGAAACATTCTATGGGAATTACCCAAAAGTCCCCGAACAACTCATCCAGACCGCTATCCGGATAAGTCTGCTTTCCGGAAGATACCGAATTCCCAATATCCGGATAGGACAATCGAACCACAGAGTTACCGGATAAATCTGGTTTCCAGTAAACATAGTTCTCGGATCCATCCGGATGCTACATCTTCCAGATACCATCCGGTTTCCGGGACTTTTCGGACACTGAACCCATTCGGACACTAGTTCTGGTTACTACTTCCCGCACGATGCTCACATCAGGTTTTTCGCCCTGTCCGGGCACCCTCCGTATCCGGTAACCTCACCCACTAAGTGGGGCGATTTCCGGTTAACATACAGTACTTAGTGTAAGATCCCACATTGGTTGGGGAGGGGAACAAAGGTTGCCTTATAAGAGGAACTTGATACCTCCCCTATTAGACGCGTTTTAAAACCGTGAGTCCAGGTGTGTGGACAAAGCGGACAATATCTGGTACGGTTGGTCTGGGATGTTACACTTAGAAATATAGAAAATTCCACAAAAATCTCGATAATTGGTCATCGCAACATGTGGAGTTGTTTAAAGATTAAGACTCCATTCCAACCTCTTAAATCCTTCTTTAAGCTTAAAAGATTAGGGAAAGGAAAGTTACCTTGTCAACGGAGAAGATTCACACCTCAATCTTTGATTTCCAAGCTCTCCTCTCTTGTGATTGAAATCGCCTCTCTCTCAATTCCACACACACAAAGCCGTTTTCTTGAATAAGGGTAAATGAATAAATTTTAGGGTTTCAACCCAATTTATACTTTGCACACATGACCACAATACTTTACATTTATTCTCACTTTCGCCACGAAACTTTACATTTATTTTAGTTAAGGCTCGGTTATTACACAAAAACCCCCTCGAGTTTATCCCGCGATAGTCCCTCGTCCGCGATAAAAATTTACAATTTTGTCCACCAGGACTCGATCGCGGACTTGCCGCACCACGTGTCGGCCTGGGGTGGAAACCCTAATATTAAAGAACCCACAACCGCCACCCACCCCACCTCGATCGCGTGGTTATAAAATTAATTCTTTGGACCACAAACCGGCCACCCCCAAACTCTCTATACTTTCTCAAACTCTCTATACTCTCTCAAACATATCGTGCAACCTACGCCCTTGGATCGACTCGGTTCGTGAGGATTTTTAGAAGTCGAAGATGTGTCGTGTGGTAGGTTTGGTAAGTTTTCATAACCCCGTTGTAGTTTTTATTAATTTTAAAATACATGTGTTTATTTTAGACCATGTGTTTTTTTGGAAAATATTTTAGAGTATGTGCTTCTCTTAGAATATTGTGTTAATTTTAGAGTATTGCGTTTACTTCGAAAATATTTTAGAGTATGTGTTTATTTTATAGTGTTGTGTTAGAGTATCGTGTTTTTTTTAAATGGCGTTTACTTCGAATATATTTAGAGTATGTGTTTATTTTAGAGTGTTGTGTTAAATTTAGAGTATCGTGATTTTTTTAAAAATGGTGCTTATTTCGAAAATATTTTTGAGTATGTGTTTATTTTAGAGGGTTGTGTTAAATTTAGAGTATCATGTTTTTTTTTAAAAATTGTGTTTATTTCGAAAATATTTTAGTGTGTTGTGTTTATTTTAAAGTATCGTGTTTTAAAAAAATATCTTAGAGTGTTGTGTTAAATTTAGAGTATTGTGTTTTTTTTTAAATGCGTTTTTTTCGAAAATATTTTAGAGTATGTGTTTATTTTAGAGTATTGTGTTAAATATTACAATTGTAAAGATAGTTTACTAAATTACACATTTGGTCCCCAAACTTTGCTAAATTACAACTTATGTCCCTTATTTTTGCTAAATTACAACTTAGGTCCCTTATCTTTGCTAAATTACAGCTTAGGTCCCCAAACTTTGCTAAATTATGTTTGTTTAAATGCTTATCTTGATTGTGAGTTCCTACTAAAAAATTTAAGCTTTATAATTAACTAGTGTTTGCTATCGCGTGATGCGCGATGACCGAATAAATGTTAAGTAAAATGTAAAAATTATTTTCATTAAGTATTTTTATAAATCTCTCTCTCTCTCTCTACACACACACACACACACACACACACATATATATATATATATATATATATAGTGTTTGGTTCACGTGAGACCCACTTGTTTTGTCAGACACGTGAAACCACAAACAACACTGAAACTTCACAGCAAAATATTGTGAACGTTAAAAACTCTGAACCTTCACAGTGTTTTGCTGTGAAGGTTCAATGTTATTTAGGTTGTCTCAATGATCTTATGAAAACAACATGGCCTCACATAATCCCAGGTATATATATTTCAATAAATGTGGTGTTGAAGAGATAATGTAGCATCTTTTAATACTTAGAATCGTTTATCTTTTTTTCCCATTTTTTTTAATGTTGAATATATTAAAGACTTCTCTATGTTCATATGTAAATTATATATTCATTAAAAGTGAGGGGCTTGTTAGTAATTTTACATATCTATTGTAATATATGTTAATTAATCATTTTTAAATATAAAATACACGTGCAAGTCCATATAGAATACTTTATTTTAATTAAATGTTGGTTGTGAGCCTATTCAACTAATAGGCTTATGAAACATGTTGGATGTGTGATGAAAATTATAAATAACAAACATTGTTTATATATTTGTATATAACATTTATTGACGTTGTTTAAAATAAGTTGATACAAAAATACCATAAAATTAGAAAATAAGTAAAAATCTTCTAATATAGTGAAAGATTTAGAACAAACAAAACTCTAAGATTACAATAGCTAAAAAGAAAATTATAAATATATAATTTAGAATAATTAGAGTTATAGAAACAATAGATAAATTAATATATCAATAATTATTTAATAAAATTGTATTATCAAATATTTATATCATTATTATTATTAAAATATGTAGTTTAATTAATCTTTATATTTAAAAACCAAATATTAAAATTCTTTTAAATTGTAATCGTCTTTAAAAAAAATACAATAATACATGATTAAATATAATACAAAAAGTGTTTTTTTATCATAATTATTATCTTTTTATAAAAACAAAGAGGTAGAAGTTTTAAAATCTAATATATAAAAAAGAAATCAAGGGTTTACCACCTTTTTCATTTAGTTCGTAGAGTTATTTTCTTCTAACATTTTTTTCCTTTTCCAATATAATTTTTTGTATTTAAAACTTTTCTTTTTGCAATATGGGTCAAATTTTGGATTGATGCGTGCGCCAACTGAACACGATTACATTACATTCGCAAACACAATCAGTTTTTTCACTTACATGTGTGGGGGTGATTCACCAACTTCATTTCCTAAATTGATAGTTTCCGTTAACATTGTTGATGATGAAACTCTTAAGTTGTGTGAAGCAAAAAGTAAATTCATAAATGAAAATTAGTATAGTATTAAACATGATTCAATAAGTGAAGATCAAGAAACAAATTTTGGATAATATTAGTCGATTTACATTCTCATAAAACTTAGATTTCTCAAATGTAACACTAAGAATATCTATTAATTTATATATCAAACAATAATTGAATATAAATATTGAAACATCCAAAAATCACAACAAATTTAAACCTTAACTTTACAAGGTCTACAACAAATATTTTCCAAGAACTTCATATATAATGGGAGAAGTCATAACAAGATTCATATATACATCCAACTTTTATAAACAACCTACTAATCTAATCCATAACATATACGATCAGATTATGAGGGTTGTTTACAAAATCTTCAAAACAACAATGCTTCCACTAACTTCTCCATTATATCACCAAAAGTATAACTCTGGTACTTCTCGACACTCATCCCTGCTTATCCCTTCCCGAGCTAGTACCTGGTAAGAAATTTAACTTGAAAAGATTAGGCTTACGCCTAGTGAGAACATCCATTTTCAAATTAAAACTTTATAAGCTTTGGAAACCAAATGTAAACAAAACATATAAGCAAACCTGGTCGTCATCTTTCTTACCCTACATATATCATCTTTCGATGACGGGAATATGCCCGATTCCATGAATATGACAAACACTACGTAAGTCATAACTTAATGTTCGAGAGCCTACTACGAATCACCATAGATTCTAGATATTGCTCATATATACATACAACTTTTATAAATCTCCGGTAATAGCCTGCCAAACCCAAGAAACTCCGTATCTCTGATGCGTTCTTTGGTGTTTCCCAGTTCATCATTGCTTCTATCTTTGCCGGATCCACTTTGACCCCTTCAGAAGTAATCACATGACCAAGAAATTGTACCTCTTTTAACCAATATTCACACTTTGAAAATTTTGCGTACAATTTCTCCTTCCTCAAAACATCTAAGACTTCATGAAGGTGACATTCATGATCGGCTTCATTCTTTGAATAAACTAGTATTTCATCAATGAACACGATGACAGACTCGTCTAAGAATGGTCGACATACTCTGTTCATTAAATCCATAAACATAGCTGGAGCATTTGTCAACCCAAAATGCATCACGAGGAATTCATAATGCCCATACCTTGTTCTGAACGCCGTCTTGGGTATATCTTCATCTCTTACCCTTACTTGGTGATACCCTGACCTCAAATCAATCATCGGGAAGCATCCCGCGCCTTGGAGTTGATCAAATAAATCATCAATCCTTGGAAGCGTACACTTATTCTTAATAGTCACCTTATTCAGCTCCCTGTAGTCAATGCACATTCTCATAGTGTCGTCCTTCTTTTTGACAAATAATACTGGAGCTCCCCATGTTGAAGAACTTGGCCTAACAAATCCCTTTTCCAATAGCCTTGTAGTTGAGACATCATCTCTTTCATTTCGGCCGGTGCTAAACGGTACGATGCATGTGCTATCGGTGCCGCTCCAGGGACAAGATCATTTCGGAACTCTACTTGTCGTTCTGGCGGTAAGCCTGAAAGGTCATTAGGAAACACATCTGAGAATTCTCGTACCACTTTTATATCTTCCGCTCTCTTCTTTTCTACTTTAGCATCCAAGACAAAAGCTAAATAGGATGAACATCCTTTTACTAGACATTTACACGCTTTGGCAATAGAAATTAGCAGAACTTCCCCTTTTCTCTTTTCCCCATAGATGAATACATCATCATTGTCGGGTATAGGAATCCGAATTAGTTTCTTAGCACAAAGAATTTCTTCCTGATTGATTCTCAACCAATCCATACCAACGACTAGATCAAACCCCCCAATTTCCATCAAAATCAGATCAATTGGAAATTTCTTTTCTTCTATCATAAACATACAACCCTCAAGTCTTTCTCGAACTAAGACTTGACCCCCGTTAGCTATTTCGACTACTAAGGGCTCTTCCAAGGTAGTGACAGACATAGCTAACTTTTGAAAAAACGACTTTGATACAAAAGATAGATTGGCACCACAATCAAATAATACTCGTGCAGGAATAGAGTTAACAAGAAATGTACCAAAAACCACATCCTTCGATTCTTTTTCTTCATCAGCTGTCATATGAAATGCCCTGCCCGTTGGCTTAGGATTACTCGGCTTCCTTTCTTGATTTCCGCTTTTTCTTTTCGGAGGTGACCGGGCTGTTTTCATTCATAACAAGTCAGCCCTTGGATGGGACAGTTTGCGATCTGGTGAACACTCTTTCTGCATTTGAAACATTCATTCAAAACTACCCGGCACGGGCCAAAATGTTTGTTTCGGCATTTATGGCACCAGTTCGGTTCCCGTCGAGACTCAAAACGAATATTCTTGCCAATTGATCTGGATTTCTGAGAAGATTCGGATCGACCTTCCCATTTTCTTTTCTCTCCCCCTTGAGCCTTTTCCTCTTTGTCTCTGGCATAAACTTCTTCAATTATCTTAGCTTCCTCGATCGTTTCCCTCAGTGTCAAGGCTTTGGAATTCTGCACTCGTGACGTCATATCAGTAGGTAAGCCCTTCAAGTAGGCTTTAATCTTCTTTTTTTCAGTTAAAGCCACATGCCCCACTAGATTTAGCTTTTCCAAGAATATTCGAGTATATTCTCTCACTGACAAGTTCCCCTTCTTAAGCGTTCGAAATTCTTCTTTAATCCGATCCATTTCGTTCTCGTTGCAGTATTCTTCTAGAATCTTTCTTTTGAACGACTCCCAGGTCATAACAGCCAAAACTGGAGCCGTTACTATCGATGTTACAATATTCCACCAGGTCAAAGCATTCCCACGTAACATCTGAGATCCAAACCTGACATTCGATTCTTCGTCACACTCGCAAGCTCTAAAGGCTTGCTCCATTTCTCTAATCTAATTTATACAAGCAATTGGATTATCTGATCTAGCAAACTCTGGTGGCTTGCAGCTCAGAAACGTTTTATAAGAGCAAATTCTCTCCACTCTCCTGTTAACATTCAACACTGTGTTAACAGGCGGAGTTACAACACCAGTACCCATCTCCGATCTTCGTGACTCCTAATTTCTGTCATTTAACACTTTCATGAACATCTCTTGTTGTTGTGCCAGTGCCGTATTAATCGCTGGCATCATATTTTCCATCATTCTGGACCCTATAGTGGATTCCGTCGTCACTGGATTAGAGGTACCGGAAGTCGTTCATTGCGTTTGACACCCTCCTCCTCCCATCATAGGTGGCCTTGGTGGACTCTCATAAGTTCCACCCCTTTCAGATTGCTTCTCCACCACCCATTCATTTATTGCCCTCCCTTCCGAATAATTAGGGGATTTGGTTGGTGTATTCACCATCGTATTCTGTCGTAGCACAAAAGATAACCATAAGAAATAGCTATACATATTCAAACACGGGAAACGCACTATAACGTTCATTAATTGCCATAACAATTTAGAAACAAGTATGCTTACGTAACAATATACTCATAATAACAGTAGCTAATTGAATTTATGAACATACTATACATAAGAATCCTCGTTACCATCATAAAAGTTCTTAATTCACGTATTTCCGTCAACCCTAAGACTATCCCGTCTTAGTACTTCTACCCAAATACAACAAATCATAACTTAATTCATCTCAGCTTAAGTCTAGGTATCTCACGATCATACCTAGTTCACTCAAACTACAACTCTGATACCAAACTGAAACATCCAAAAATCACAACAAATTTAAACCTTAACTTTACAAGGTCTACAACAAATATTTTCCAAGAACTTCATATATAATGGGAGAAGTCATAACAAGATTCATATATACATCCAACTTTTATAAACAACCTACTAATCTAATCCATAACATATACGATCAGATTATGAGGGTTGTTTACAAAATCTTCAAAACAACAATGCTTCCACTAACTTCTCCATTATATCACCAAAAGTATAACTCTGGTACTTCTCGACACTCATCCCTGCTTATCCCTTCCCGAGCTAGTACCTGGTAAGAAATTTAATTTGAAAAGATTAGGCTTACGCCTAGTGAGAACATCCATTTTCAAATTAAAACTTTATAAGCTTTGAAAACCAAATGTAAACAAAACATATAAGCAAACCTGGTCGTCATCTTTCTTACCCTACATATATCATCTTTCGATGACGGGAATATGCCCGATTCCATGAATATGACAAACACTACGTAAGTCATAACTTAATGTTCGAGAGCCTACTACGAATCACCATAGATTCTAGATATTGCTCATATCCAAGAAATTACAATTAACTCATGTCTATTTCTTGGAGTAGAAGTAGAGAATACAATTAACTCATGCCTATCTCTTATCTTCCCATAGAAATCAGGAATTACGATTAACTCACGCCTATTCCAAGATTTCACGTCACAATACGAAATGGGAATTACAATTAACTCATCCCTATTCCTCATTTCACGTCAACGGGAATTACAATTTACCTTGTCTATTCCACGTTTTCGATTAATGCCAGTGCCTATGGATCTTTTACACTTCCTAGCATACGTGCATGGTATCAAACCAAATCATACATCAAATCATAAGATACTAACATCAAGTTATAAGTATGTTCATGCTGCTAGGATTGAATTTCGATTAATTAATCATCCCCTGCCAAAAGTAATCAGAAACTCTTAGTTACCGGAAACTCAGAAGTATCCGGACAACAATAATGTCCGAAAAAGTTGTCCGGAACCCATACCCGGAAACCATCAGAATTCGGGAACATCCGTAACTGTTATCGGAAAACAAAACTTACCGGAAACACATACAATCCGGATGTCATCCGGATACCAAAGTAACTGGGGTAACATCCGGTAACTTATCCGTCCGAAAACTACCTCTTTACCACTACAAGAAATAACGCTTACCGGATGCTACACTTTGTCCGGACACCCTCGAACAGGTGTTTACCGGATACTACATTTCATCCGGTAACTTCGATCTAGACATCGATTTTACTCTAAAAACTCATCTCAATCCAATTTTCCATCAACTTCATATCAGTATATATTTACTAAAACATTTAAACCATTTACATCCACATATTTCATTCAATTTCAGCTTCAATTACTTAGAGAGGAGATGAACTCACCTGGGATTTCACAGTCGATAAACAAAACAGAGATCCAAACTTCACTTCTTTTCACCAGCCCAAATCAGGAACCTAATTATATGATTGATTGTTTTGTGACATCAATTCCTAAGGAACGAATTTGCAGAAGTTGAGATTGAAGTTCTTACCGTAAGCAATTGAAATCGTAAGGTTCTTCTCTTTCTTGCTTTCCACTGCCTCAAAATGAAACTAATTTCAGATAACTCACTTAAATAGGATCTTCTCATTTAAATACAAGAGAAACTATCAACACTTGACCAAATCATCCCTGAAGATTCACAATTCTACCAATAACCTCAAATTTCGGTTAAACTTACTTTTGACCCGTTTTTGACATAAGGTTTAAATAATATCATCCCATTATTATAACCAATCTCCCAAAAAATATATAAAATTTATGGAAAATTCGAGATGTTACAAATATGTAGATTTACGACCCCTTTGCGAGAAACAACGTAGTACTTGAATAAATAATACACAAATATTCTTTTAGCGTTGTCACGTTGTGGGCTATGCTCCTGAAAAAAAAATAGAGAAATGAGAACTAAGGTAAATAATACATAATCAAATTATAAAATAGACAAAATCAAGAATAGATTGAAATTAAGGAGTAGTTGGACGAAATCATTACATGTACTAATGTATTTGTGTACCATGGTGATGAAAGTTTAATGCGCGTCCGCATATTTTTGATGATCTTTAGAGCTTGTTTCTGCTTGTGTCACCTACTACAAAAAAAAACACAAAATCAAGAATAGAAATGAGAACTATGGTAATAACACATAATGAAAATTATAAAATAGACAAAATCAATAAATGAGAACTAAGGTAATAATACATAATGAAATTATAAAATAGACAATATCAAGCATAAATTGAAATGAAGGAGTAATGTATATGTGTACCATGGTGATGAAGCTTTAATACTCATCCGCATATTTGGTGAACTTTAAAAGATTGTTTTAGCTTGTATCACCTACTACAAAAAAAACACAACATAAAGATCATATGAAGTCAACACAATATCAGAGAACTTAACTATAAACAAAAGTCCGTACCCTAGATCGATCTTGTAGTGAGAGAAAATGTGTTACATGAAAGAATTGGAGGTAGGTTGTATGACAAAGAAGTAAAAAACCAATAACATGTGCAAAAAAATATACTTGTGCTTAAATAAGGGAAAATGAATGATTAATAAAATAAATGAGGAAATATGAATGGTTAATAATATTTATGAACATAAATTGCAATAAACTAATGATTAATATAGGAAGATGAATGGTTTAGGTATTGAAAGTTAATTAAAGTGATGCCAAAATTACCAAAATACCCTTCTCTAAGTGAAAAATATATTTTTCATAAAAGGGCATTAAGGTCTTTAACATATCAAATATTTAAAAAAAATCAAAAAGCTAAGAAAAAAGAAAGATAGGGTTATGGTGCTTAGGAGATGCCACATCATTGGCTTTGGTTTCTCTTTTAATATATATATATATATATATATATATATATATATATATATATATATATATGGAGAGGTTCAAAAGAAAAGTGCAAATATTTTGAGAAATAGAGAAGTGATCTTGGCCATTTATTCGGTCAAGATCGGCGGCTTTGACCGAGAAGCAGCGGATAATTTCTCGCATGTTCTGCGCGTGGTCTGCACAAGATAGAGGGGTAGTTTCGTAAAAAATACACGGGACGAGTTCATATATGAATCTGTGTGATTCATATATGAACCTTTGTGTTCATATATGAACCTTTGTGTTCATATATGAACCTTTGTAATTCACATATAAACTCTTTTTAACTAATTCATATATGAACCTTTGTGATTCATATATGAATCAGTTAATTTGATCATATGAGAAGTAGTTAAAAAAATTCATATATGAATCACAAAGATTCATATATGAACACAAAGGTTCATATATGAATTAGTTAAAAAAATTCATATATGAACACAAAGATTCATATCTGAATCAGTTAATTGGTTCAATTGATTCATATATGAACCTACGGTTAATTAGTTTCATATATGAAATACAAAGGTTCATATATGAATCACAAGATTCATATATGAATTCGTTATAAAGAGTTCATATGTGAATTACAAAGATTCATATATGAACGTATAGTTCATATGTGAATCACACAGATTCATATATGAACTCAGCCCGTGTTTTTTGTAAAAGTTACGAAATTGCCCTTCTATTTTTGGAACATCCCAACTTTTGACCAGTCAAAGCCGCAACTTTTGACCAATTATAACCGATCTTGACCGAATAAATGGCGAAGATCACTTCTCTATTTCTCAAAATATTTGCACTTCTCTTTTGAACCTATGGCTATATATGTATGTATATATATATATATATATATATATATTGATGTTTGGAAGTTACACTTCCAAACCCCTTTATATTTGATATTTTACCAAAAGATTCATAAATGCTATTAAGATATTTAAACATTGAAATTGGCTTCACATGCCAAACTCAAATTCATTTTGACCTCTTGCCAAAAGCTCTATAATTATTAAGGTTATATTCAAATTAAATAAATCGCAACATATCGATTTGGATTTTGTCAAATGGGTGTAAATAGCCTTAAGGTTTGTGGGGACTTAAGCAATCCTTGTGATTCCCCTACTATCTGGAAGTCCAATAGATTGAGTGGTTTCTTTTCGAAAATTAAAATAGACGAAGAATTATCAACAAAATGTAAGCATACAAGAAAAAACCTCTATAATTAACATGGTGATCTTCAAGTTAAATAAATCGCAACATATCGATTAGGATTTTGTCAAACAGGTGTAAATAGCCCTAAGATTTGTGGGGACTTAAGAAATCCTTGTGATTCCCCTACTACCTGGAAGTCCAATAGATTGAGTGGTTTCTTTTCGAAAATTAAAATAGACGAATAATTATCAACAAAATGTAAGCATACAAGAATAAACCTCTATAATTAACAAGGTGATATTCAAGTTAAATAAATAGCAACATATCGATTAGGATTTTGTCAAACGAGTGTAAATAGCCCTAAGATTTGTCGGGACTTAAGAAATCCTTGTGATTCCCCTACTATCTGGAAGTCCAATATATTGAGTGATAATGAAATATCATACATAAAATGATAACTATAACCATAATCCATTGTCTTAACAAACATAAACTATATAGTATTCGTTACTTACAAGTTAGGTGTGTTGACAACATCTCTGAATTACTATGTAGGAGGATTTGTTTTACACAGACTTGACGCTAAAATGCCGCGTTGGGTACGTGCCAGAGATTAGAGATCTTTTTCAAGCGTTACCTGAACGAGAACGTAATACGAGAGATATTTAGAGGGACACCTTTCGGTCCATGGCTGGAACTTACCAATACTGGTGGCGACCCCAAGCTAGTTCACATGTTTCTACAATTGGAGGTCGAGGTCGCCAACGGAGATCCGGAGGAGCTGTATTTTGATGTGTTTGGGCATGCCATGAGCTTTGGACGTTATGAGTTATGTATTATTACAGGACTCCTTTTCGGACCAACACCCTTCCTTCCTCCGTTACAGGAAGATTCCTTCCTTCGTAAGGTTTGGCCCGGCCATTCACCAGCGACTTTGAAGCTTAGAATCGTCATTAACACGATGAAAGAAAACCTTGGGAACCTATCCGATGAGGATGTTGTCCGTGTATGTTTAGTGGTGATGGTGGAGGTGGTCTTTATGGGCCGTGAGTGGAGTCAGCTTGTTACCGAGACGGTCCTTAGGGCCGTCGAGGACTTAAATGCATTTAACAGGTATCCGTGGGGTAGCCACATCTGGGGACATACATACAAACAAATGCATCGTGCCATCGCCAGATGCGTCGGCAAGCTTAGCAAGATGAATATGTGTGGATTTACATACGCTTTCAAGGTTAGATAAGTAGTACAACATAAATAATACGTAGAAATTGTTTGGCTTTCTTTTTTACGTACTTGTTGTGTAATTCCATACACGGATCTTGGAGATGTTTCCCATCTGCCGTCAAAATTTCACCATGCGCACCGACATGTTCATTAGGGGAACCCATTGGGACTGGGGTGTTGGACTGAATAAGAAGAGTTGCCTTGCCATCTTTAACTCAGCTTCAACCGTAAGTTCTTTTACTATCTTTACAATAATGACTAAGTTAGTCCTGCATATTAAATGTTATATGTTTTACAATATATTTAGACGAGGGTTGCGCCTCTCGGGCGCCTTATGCCTACGGATGCCGAGGGGGAGACGAGTTGGTACAGAAACAACGTCGCCTTTATTGAAAGAGAGGCGGCAAAGCGATGGACGAAGAGATCTCGACGGTCCACTTCTTCCCCATCTGGGTCCAGTTCCTCAGCCGACGAAGATGACGAAAATGCCGCGAGATGTGACCATTCTTTCAGGGTTAGAGATCGATATGAGGCGCCCCCTAGCTCCTCCCATCATGGTATGCCGCCTTCCCGACCCATATCAAAAGAGGTGGGAGGATCTGTACAAGTACGTACACGTGGATATGGAGAAACGCATAAAAGCTCTCGAGGACCTCAACCAACAGTTTTGCGATGTTCAGGTTGGTGTTTAACTTAATTTGTCGTCCACGATCTTTTAGTTTGTGTATTAATATTACGTTCCAAATTTGTTTTAAGTGTCGAGTATGATACCGATCTCGTATGCGTTCAGACACGCCGCACCGACGACGTTCGCCACTACATCCACTCCATCATTCCCGCAGAGTGTAAGTCACGACGAGTACTCATTATAGTTCTATTTTCGTTATTAAGTTTGAAAATCTTATAATGAACAATGTCACGCAATCTGGGATGTCCGAGGCAGGGTGTTACAGACCCCAAATGACGATGTTCGCCACTACATCCACCCCATCGTTCCCGCAGAGTGTAAGTCACGACGAGTACTCATTATAGTTTTATTTTCGTTATTAAGTTTGAAAATCTTATAATGACCAATGCCACCCAGTTTGGGATGTCGGAGGCAGACTGTTACAGACCGCAAATGAGGACGACCTACGATATGGCGGGGCCGCCGTACGTCACACAACCAACGTATATGCAAAATGTAAGTGTTTTTGGTAGTTTTGGTTTAGTTGTGAACATGATGAAAATGTACTTAAAATATAGAATCTTAATTTTCAGATGACATCTCCTTATGACGTCGGGTCGGCCTTCATTTCGTATGTCATGGACGCGTATTTTCCCTCTTTCATCGAGTCTTCGGGGTTCACAACCTCCCAGTCGATGGGGTCGGGGATTGACACCATCCCGACGCAGGTTAGCAGTCCGATGAGGCCATCTAGTAGTGATGTCGCATTGGAAAGCACTTCAGTGAGCCGAAAGATGAGGAAGATGACCCGATGGATGTGGCAACACCACGGACGGGGGTGGCAGCACCGGAGACGGAGGTGGCAGCACCTGCTAGGCCGGTTCGGGAGACAGGTTGGGGGAAATGGTTTCGTAGCGCATGGACAAAACAACCAGATACCACACCGGTCCCTCCGAAAAAAAGTAGGGAAATGGTGAATGCAAAGGGAAAGCGAAATAGAAAGGGAAAGGTGACTTCATCGGTGCTCTTGACGCGCGTTTTGGCGTTGGATATCATGGACCGATGCCGTAATCGGCAACTCCCCACCATGTTATATCCATTCTATGCCAACCTGCCCTTGGAGAACAGGTTTTTCGGAGAACTGCAGGCATGTGACGCAGCTGACTCTGAACTAGAGGATCTGGTTAGTATTGAAGTCTAAATCTTAAATATAGTCATATAATCAAATTTATTTTTTATTACAGGTCTAACAATCTATGTTTTGCGTATAACATATCGACTATTGGATCAAAATGATCCAAGAGACCCGTCCTACAAATGCGAGGTGGGGGGTCATGATAACAAATTTTTTGGATATGCTGGTCCGACCGGATCAAGGTCCGTTATCCGTGTATCGGACCCACAATGGTGAGGAAAATATGCCGCATTGGGCGAACCTCGATCGGGTATGGAAATCAATTTACATCTATTTTATTTAACTTGTTTGTTACTAACTATTTGTCTGTTATTGTAATATTTCAGGTGTACATCCCCATTTGCATTTCTCAACATCATTGGGTGCTCAGGATTCTGAACCTTAATGAGATAGTCCTGGTTATATATGACAACCTCCGTGGCATGATGTACGACCTACAATTGAACCAACTCCTTGGCAAATTTATGTCTCAGCTGTCAAAGTTACTTAAGAAGATCAACGACCGTCCACATTACGAGCGTAGAGAGGCATTCACACATAAGTTCAAAGCAAATGCACTACAACAATCGGGGACCAATGCGGATTGCGGTGTGTGGGTATGTCGTAACCTATCTACGTTGATTGATGGCCGCCTCCCAGCGTGTGCACCAGATGCCACCGATGTTGAGGCTACAATGTGGCGGTACCATATGGCGGAGACCTTTTATGCGATGTGTGTATCCGAGTAGATTAGTAGGTTGTTTTTATTTTATTATTATGTAGTCTGTAACATTAATCGTTTTTGTTAAAGTATTGTACTTGAAGTGCTAAGTTTGTTTATTATTTTGAATGAGAAATTAATTTACAAAGTAGTGTATTTAAAGTTTTTTATAACAAAGTAAATATTAAAAGACCCATATGAATAGTTTAACCAAAAGAAAAGCATGATGGGACAAGTGAACCGTACTTTTCAATGTGAACCGGAATCCACATTTGGCTATAAATACCCCATGCTAGATTAGTAGTAAAACACATATACGGGAATATAGTATTCATTAACGTCTTCTTACATGGCATCCCCAAATCTTCATGTCTGGTGCTTTAGGTGTTTATTAGAATAGCTTTCAGCCACTGGCAAAGAGTTATATGGTTAGTATGTATGTTTCTTTGGGTTTTTCTTGTTAGTACCCTTGTCTAGGGCTAACTTTATTAATGTTCATGAACAGATGCATATCCACAATTGTTCGCCATGAAAGTCCACCATGGTGGTTACTTCACGGAACCACGTACAAGACATTACTTTCGTGGTTTAGAAATTTATGTTGACATGTTAGATGTGGACGATATTTCTATGCAACTGCTTGAATAGATCATGAAAGAGTTGAACTACGACGAACAAAAATATTATAGGTTGTATTTTAAAAGGCCGAATGCAGACCTCTTGACTGGACTGGTAGAATTGACTACCGATGAAGATGTAGCCAATATACGTTAGTATGTTGACGACCATACCGTGATTGAAGTGTACAGCGAGAAAGTGGAGCTTAGCACTTCCAGACTCGTCTCGCTAGAGCATATAAGAAGTCGATGCGGATTGTCAAAAACCCAAGCATCGTGTAGCCGTAGCTTGACATTTGAATAATTTTGTACTGATTAGTATGTGTTTGTTATGAAATAATCTTGTATAACATCTATGACTAGTTATTTTTAATATGAATCTCTTTTTAGACAAATCTTGCAGTATTTTTCAGACTACTTTTCAAACTACTTTTCATACGACTTAAAGACCTTTTCAGACTTCTTTTTTAGATGAATCTTATAGACCTTTTCAGACTACTTTTTGATGTGGAATGAACTTTACGTGTTCTATCTCGTTATGTTCGGGAAATCATAATAAACCCAAAATATTTTATTCATGAGCAAACTACAACATGAAGCATCAACTTAGAAACTCCAGGTACGAAACAACAACATAGAAACTGGAAAGTACAAAACAACAACATAGAAAGAACAAACTACGAAACCAACACACCTAGCACCACCTAAGGATAAAGTGCCTTACATTGATCAACAAAGGTTTGCTTCTCGGTTACCTTCGCTTGAAGAACTGCGAAATCTTGCACAATGTCGTGGACTTCTGAGTTTTCTCGACGAATACGGGACTCCTTATCTTTTATTTCCCTCTTCATCCTTTTTATCTCATTTTCTTCCTCTTCGATCCTTTTCAGGTGTGCATCCTTTCTGGCCATCAGTTGTTTCCACTCTTCAGTGAGTTGCTCGATCTCCGCTTCACTTTTTCTGCTGCTTTTTCAGTCTCGGCGGCATTATTTGTGAAGACTGTGGGTTTGAAGATGAAGCCTTTCTCTAGTGAAAGAAGAGATTATTATGATATCAAAATGTTGTGCGGATGTTGTGACCTTTACAATTGGTATTAACACGGGTATTTATAGCCACAAGGAGGAATTGGCTCAACAGAAACCTTTAGCTTTTTAGGCGAATCTTGCAGTCACTTTTGCAGGCGAATCTTGCAGTCACTTTTGCAGACGAATATTGCAGTCACTTTTCAGACGAATCTGGCAGGAACTTTTTAGACGAATATTTTGACCATATCCACATCCGCGATCGAGAACCTACCTTTTCACGACTATAAGTAGATGGTCTGATGAAGTAGTAATTCACAACTTGCTATCTATCCTTTCTACCCTCTACAACGTTTACAAACATTCTCTACCTTTTCGTAACACTATGACTGGAGGATCACGCTCTATAGGGAAAAGGTCGGTGAATGGGGCTGGCACTTCACACTCATCCGACAACCAACCATTGAATGATGGAGCTATCCGGAGTACCTGGACGGTACCGGAAACAGACGAGGAGTGGGCACAATTTGGGTGAACTGCGGCCGATTATCCATTCACGACTGAGGAGCAAGAACAATGGAACGATGCTTGGGAGCAATACTACCTTGATCATCGCATGAACTCTCCACCAAGGTATCATTCTACCCAGCCGGAGGGTCTTCCAGAAACTCAACAAATGCCTCCCAGATTGAAAGAATCTATTGATGAGGCGAACGCAGAGATCGAAAAAATAAAAAGGATGTGAAACCAGAATAGGTCGATTCAGCATGAGAAAGAGAAGCGTCTAGAAGAGAAGAAACAAGACCTGACACAAAGGAGGCACGAGCTTCGGGATGTGCAAAGACAGATTAAGGAACTAGAAGAGGAAGTACATGAAATCAAAGAAAGCTACACGGGAATGGAGGAGATGATCAAGGAAAAGGTTGACTGGATCATCAACATCCAGAAAGTGTACTCGTAGTAGATTTCTTTAGATGCATTGTATCCGTTTCTATGTTTTCAATAAAATGACGTTTTAATGTTTACTTTATTTTACACACAAGAACCGTTAACAAGCACGATAAAGTAGATGAAACGAGCATTGAACATAAAAACAAGAGCAATTAGCATACAACATTTAGTTGTTACAATCAAGGGAAATCAATGTTCAGGTCAATGCTATCATATCTTAGAGTTCCATGTGGTTCTAGCTCCGATGGGCCTTGCGAGTGACTTCTTTGGCTAACTGAACGTCTACTCCTAGGCACGTTTGAAGGGCTAGGAGTTGGACATTCTCCACGAGTATGTCCTACTGCTTGGCACCTACTACATTTTCTCTGTATCGGATATTCACCACGAGATGGGCGTCGATCGTTCTTTCTTGGTCTCCCGACACTTCTCTTGGTTATTAACGGTGGATAGCATGGCGGAAGGGGGACGTGTGGAGACACCCATGATTCAGGGGGTCCAGCTGGATTGATTACCTCCTGATATGTTTTCCCGGTAAGTTTTGGACGTGTAGAAAGTTACAGCCAAATCGCCGCAATCTCTACGACCCATATGCCTTGCAACAACGATGGCATGACCGCACGGTAACCCAGAATATTGCCATTGCAGACATGAACAAACATGGTCGGTCATATCGACATTCGCGTTAAAACAATTATCCCAAAGCTGATACTTTCCATATCCAATTTCGCTTACCCTCCATGTCGCAGACTTTCCCGCCCTTCTCTGAATTTTCTTCTCTGCCTTTGGTGTAAGTCTATTACGCATTTGATCTACAAATATGTGTTAATTGTGTTACGATTTATAAAGAACAATAAAAAGCAACTAGTATATAAGTTCAAATTTTCATAGTTTATCAACCTCCCTTTCGCCGTCGAAGTTGGTACCACTCTTGTTGAAGGGTTCGGAGTAATCCATAAGTTGTACAATCGGTAATCTACGAGCAAAACGGGAGAGTGCATTCACCGACTCTGCACTATTGGAGGTCATAATGTTATACCGTTGTGTAGGAAAATGGTCCCTCAACCATCTCTCCTTACCAACATCGTCCATAACTTGTATTGCACGATTGGCACTAACTTGTAGTGCATTCATGTACCGGTCAAACTCCCGAACCGTATACGCTTTGCATGACTTCCAGTAGGTTGTGTGGTATGTTGTAATATGTTTGTTCCTGCTTTTCGTGTTCATCTCCAAATGTCGACAACATAGGACGTGAGGGGTCGTTGGGTAGAAGGCAGAAATTGCGGCGCTTATGGAACGAGCCCTGTCAGACATAAACACCAACCCTGTAGGGTCTCCGATACATTCTCTCAACATGGACAGAAACCAACCCCACTCCTCCCCGGTCTCGGACTTGCCTACTCCGAAAGCTATGGGCATAATGTTGTTATTTCCGTCCATGGCAACCGCCAAGAACAACATACCTAAGTAACGTCCCTTTAAATGGGCAACATCTATTACCAGGACACGGCGCAGATTTGTCAAAAATGTGCGGATCTGCAAAAACGTAGGTGGTTTCCCTTTGTAAATGTTGTAGTTTATAATGTGTAAGCATATGACGTATTAATATACGTAACGCACATCCAAGGGCAGCGAAACACAATTCAAAATGTCCGTTTGAATATGTTCTTATCCTGGTTCGTGTACCTGGATTATGCAGCTCAAAATTATATAAATACGTAGGGAGTCGTTGGTACGACTCCTCGGGAGTGCCTCTCACCATTAGTAGTGCCCTGCATCGCGCACGCCAAACTTGGTGGTAACCAATTGTGATCCCGTACTGCAGGTTTATATCGTTGATGATGTCCTTTGGGACGAAATGCCCTGCTAGCATCAAGAAGTTTGCCTTTCAGTATGTGGCCTAAAGTCCTTTTGTTGGCTTATCTGTGGTTGGGATTCAGTTGCGTCCTCGAATATGTGGAGGAGATCCAATGTTAAAGTCATAAGCCGTATTTACTTGTCCAACATCCTAACCAACATTAAAATATGGATATTACTGTATCCGAAAGTAACGTTGGACAACAACAAAATAAAGCAAGTCTCGATAAAGTTTGCAAACCGCTGCAATAAAATAATTTCATGCATGTTCAAAACCGTGATTTAAAATCTTGTGTGTGCTAAACGTTTTTCCGAGATTTTGTAACACAACTCACATAACGATTTGAAACACAAGAAACAACTGATGCAATTCATTTAAAAAAATAAATTTTGTGCATGAGTTTAGTCGACACTCAACGTCTCAAAGGCACACTCCTCCAATTCGTCCGATCACACTATCGTCATCCATATGCTCAAACATCTTAACGCGATATTGAAAGTTACATCGACTAACCTTACAATTTCTCCTCGAATCAAGGTTGATTCAATAAGCATATGGTTCTAATTCGACCATCAATTTCGACTCGAAACGGTCCACTTAACGCAATCACCATGCTTACTGCCACTCCCAATAGCAAATGCTAAAATCATCAACCTCTTCAAACGACTACTAGCTTAGAAACTTCTTCACTACCCCAACGGTCATCACATCAGAGTTGTCCAAGTACTCTCATGTAACTTGTAGGTTCACCATAACACTGGCCAGGTGCAATTATGAACGTACCGTACATGATCATCCTTGTTACTCTAGAGGTGATTCCTCGTTTCTAGTGACTCCATTAACCTCAAAACATCCTATCTTAAGGTGTCTAATGGTGCAATTTCATTCTCATTCACTTAATTGAACGCTAGTTTGAGTCTAGGTATCCAAAATTAAAACCCAATTCTCTCAAACTTATGCTCTGATACCAACTTGTAACACCCTCAAAATTGGAGAGAGCAACTAAATAAAATTTCGATAAAATAACCACTTAAGGAATAAAATTCCTTCTACAAACCATTCTTGGAATAACCTCAAGATAAAACGTAACAACTCCCACAATTAATAATTCAAGTCATACTATGTGACCACATAAAGTCGGGTGTTACTTAACACAAGCACAAGTTGCTAATCCCAAAATAAGTGCGGAAGACTTCACTAAGCAATTCACTTCTCGAGCACACTAAAAGCACTCGTCTTTTCATCGTGTCACTAGAACTACTTTCCAACCGAAACCTGTTGCACATGCCGACAAATAAAAAGGTTAGGCTAACGCCTAGTGAGTTCAAGAGTTTTATCATGATTATATAATTCGTAAAACGAGAGAGATGCAACTTAAATCATGAGCTTAAAAAGAATTTATTTTAGAGGCAAATCACCTATTTTTCCAACGCACACAATTCCCGTGATGAAATCTTTAATGTAAAAACGATTCTCATAATGGACTCATCCCAAAACTTATTTGAAAAGTTGTTAGCTTCAATCTTCCTAATCATAGAAGTATTTAGAAGTAGTGAAAAATAGGCTAAGTGAAGAAAGCCTCTTACAGAGGCTCTGCCGAACTTACCGAGAGATCAAGGTCGAGAAGCTACAGAAGCTAAAGAGGCGTCCTACAGAAGCTCTGTCATACGCGCAAAGAAGACCAAAGACTCGGAATCCGGTGAAGACTGCTCTTCTAAGGACCAAACCGCAGAACCTCTGTGGCACTTCACAGAGCCTCTCCGGTCTTCAACAAAGACTTCAATGATATTTATAATATCTTGCTACTGTTCCTGGACCTGTTCATCAACTTGCATGGCAACGTACCCTGTCCAACTTCAACGTGTCAAAATCTGAGTGGACCCAATAGGGCTTAGTACATAATAGACGTCTGCTGCATTAAATGCAATACAGCACATCCAACTGTTCATGCCATCCTTCCAACTATTCATACCACCCGTTCTGAATAGTAGCTCATGCTTTATGGTCCCCTTTGAGTAGTATAAAAGGAAGACTCATGTTGAGTTCTTCCTAATCAAGAATCAATAAATATAAAAACAAAAAACAAGAGAGAAAAACATCACAAGAACACACAACTTAAACACTTTAAGAGTCATATCTGTTTTAAAGCTTTGCTTACTCACTGTTCTTAAATCTGTTCTTGATATATATATATATTCAGTAAACTTTGAGATATTATTTCCTGTTCACTGTTTATTTATATTGTGTTCTAAATCTATCAACCATATCTATTAGTTCTTCAAATACGCTTCCGCATCAAACATAAACTCGAACTAATAGATCTGACAATCTTGTATAAGCAAACCGGGAACCAACAATTGGTATCAGAGCAAAGCTTGATTTTCAATATCAAGTGATCCTCTTTATTACAAGATTGGTGATAGACATCATTCCTCTTTTAACCTATTCCTCATTTCTAGATTAAAACTCCATTAAAGTGTACTCTGGGAACTGTTCAAACCCAGAAAACTTTCTAGATCATCAGACTCATACTCTTTAATCATTCTATCTTTTCAGAACCTTAACAATGACAAATACAAACAACTTCTTTATTGATGGTTCACTCACCAAGCCTCCTACTCTCCTACGAGATGAGTATCCTCAATGGAAAATAAGAATGGTTCATTTCTTTGAGGGTACTGAAAAAAAATCTAGTACAATATCTTTACAACCTTCCTCCTGTTCCCATGATAATAGTACCACGTGTACCAGCTACTGCTGAATCTCCTGAAATCCCTGAACATCAAAAACCGAAGCCAAAAGAAGAATGGTCAAATGAAGATAAGGCAGAAGATGAAGTTGCACAGAAAACAAAAAGAACCTTGATAATGGGTATCCCCAACGAACTTTTTCAATCCTTAGATGCATGCGAAACTGCGCACGATCTTTGGAAAGAATTAGAAAGACAATTGGAAGGGGGTGCTAAAACACAGAAGAACCGAAGGGCACAGTACATAAATGTATATCATGCATTCAGAGCCTCTGCAACAGAATCTCTGCAAACGACGTACGACAGGTTCAGCTCTCTCATAAACAAATGCAGAAAGTCTGGCATTCACAGAACCTCGGAAGAAAATAACGTCATGTTTCTAAAGAGCCTGAATGATGAGTGGCTTCAATTATCTATGTCTTTACAAACAAACCAAGATCTAGACTCATGGACACTCTCTGATCTCTATGGAACACTAGCTGCACAAGAGCCTCAAATAGCACAGGGTAAAACACCAACCATTGCACCATACGCATTGGTTAGTAAATCGACAGAGGCTAAAGAAAGACCGAGAAATGAGAGAGCAACAGAGGAGAAGAAAAAGGAGAAGAAGAAAATGGTAATTGTTGATAGCGAAGAAGACGAGCTGATAGAGGAAGAAATAACTCTCGCGTCATTAGCTAAATCATTGGCTTTATTGACAAGAGAGTTCAAAGGTAACCAAAGAAATTTTGGAAATGACAGATATAGCAGAGACAACCAGAGAGATAGAAGAGATGATGGAAGAAGAGAAGAATCAAGTGACCGACAGAGGTCAGACTACAGAAGTGACCGACAGAGGTCGAACGACAGAAACTACAGAGAAAATGACCGACAGAGGTCAGATGACAAGGTAGGCCACACACAAGAATGCTACAAATGTGGTAAGCCTGGTCATTACGCAAACGAATGCCGAACAGAGAAAGGTGGAGATCAACAGAAGTCCGACGATCGATCTGGAAACACTTCTCAATGTTGTTTCAACTGCGGCAAGCCAGGCCATTTCGCAAAAGAATGCAGAAGTAGACAAAATCGCCCACAGAAGGACTCAGCTTTTTACAAAAAGAAGGCTGAATATTATGCGCAAAAATCCCTAATGGCGAACAAAGGGCATTCTGAAGCAAACAAGGAGGACTTCGAGTCAGACTCTACCTCTGATGATGAATTCACCACCAATGCCCTGTTCTGTGGCATGGCAGAAGTCGACTCCGACACTAACAATGAGGTATCCATTTAAAACTCTACCTCTTGTACTAAATCAGTAGATAATGATTCAATTAAACTTAACATTGAACTGATTGAACTAAAAGAGATAAATGAAAGCATTCAAAAAGGACTCACTTTTAATGAGAGAGAAGTAAGGCTTCTCACTCAAGAAAAAAGCCAAAATTTTTGAAGAAAAGGAAAGAGTAGAAAAATATTGGAGAAATAATATAGATCCTTTAAAAAGGCAAATTTCTGAATTAACCTCTGCTTTAAAAATCAAAACAAAAGAGCTTTCAGTTTCTAGGAGTGAAACAACTGACATAAGAGCTCTCAAAGAATACTTTAAAAAAGAGAGAGAAGTACTTTGGCAAGATCTACTCAGAAGAGAAGTTTTACTTAAAAACTATAAAGATGCACAGAAGGTGTATGAGAAAGTAAACTCACAAATAGGAAGATGAGGTATAGGGTACGATGATATTACTCTAGGTGTTGAAGGCAAAAGACTCAAACCTCTGTCTTCTCTGTTTGTGATAGGAAAAACAAATAAACCAATTTTTCCAAACTTACTCTCTGTAAGTAAAAGGGTTAAAATCTCTGAAGAACCTCACTTGAGGAAACATACGAAGATGATCAATGTGTGGTTTGAAAACACAGATTCATCATCTTCAACCTCTGTCAATAGAGGAATCAAACCAAAGAAATATCTGAAAACACAAGATCAGATTGGTATCTTTAGGTTTGGTAAACCAGAGACTCAAACACAGGTCGCTTTTGTCTGTATGATAGATGTCAAAAAGAAATTATCTGCAAAAGCTCCTGAGTTTAAACCCATCTTTTCAGAAGAAAATCTTAAAAGATCAATTGAAAAAGAAATTTTGGAAGTTTTGAAATCAAATGTTTTAGAAAATCTCTGTACATCTTCTATAGATCAAATTCTCGCTGAAGAGATCTCATCTGAAACCTCTGCCATCTATGAAAGTTTTTCTACAGAGGAAGAAAACTCGTACGATACATGCTCAGAAAATCCAGCCTCTGTCGAAGGAGATGACTCAACCTCTGTATATGGGGACAATTCATCTTCTGACGACTCAGAGACTGATTCTAAATCAGGGATGATTCACTGTGACACAGAGGATGTTAAATTCTCCTCTGAGGTTCTTAACAGAACAATTTCTCCAAAAGAGAAAATCACAGAGATACCTATATGTCCAGATTTTCTCAAAATATGTATACAGGTCAAAACCTCTACAGAGCTTGATAATTTGAAAAAGGCCTCTGAAAATCCTAAAAGCTCAAAATTTTCAAAACCTTTAAGGCCTGAAGCTAACAAATATCTTTCCTCTGTGACAGTGAAGACATACGTTCACCACAGAAGAGACTCACAGAAGGCAGGACCTAAACAAGATTTTTGCAAACAACATTCTAGTATTCATAGATCTTCTTGTAATAAGAAATCAAATGTTAAGAAAGAATGTAATGCCTCTGTGGCTCAGTTCAATGAATTCAATGAAAAGTTCAAACAAATCACGTCTCATATTAAATACTGTCATTGTTTTGATCTTATGTTCAAATTGAAAAATCACTTCTCAAGTCCAGATTGCTTACTCTCCACTAAAATTCAAACTCCAAAGTCAAAACCCAGAGAGAAACAATCTGATCTTTCTACAAAAGATAAAATATATTTCAAGAATGCTAAGGAAAACTTAAAAAATTCTAACAATATTGGACCTATATGGATATGGGTACCTAAGTCTCTGTGATTGTCTTACAGAAGCGGTGTGTGCCAATTTGCTATCTTGACTCCGGATGCTCAAGGCACATGACTGGCAACAGAAGTTTACTATCCACGTACAAAGAAACACACAATGGTGGATCTGTAACTTTTGGAGACAACAAAAAGGGACACATCAAAGGCTATGGAGTCATACAGAAGGAAAACGTCTCTGTATACAAAGTTGCATATGTGAATGGCCTTAAACACAACCTACTCAGTGTAAGTCAACTCTGTGATATAGGATTTGATGTCTTGTTCAAAAGAACTTTCTGCTCTCTGCAAAGTGAAGACACAGGAATGGAACTTCTACGAGCCGAAAGAAAAGGTGATCTGTATCTAATGAACTTTTGTTCAACAACCAAGAAGAAAGTTTGCCTTGTAGCTTGCGAAAGTAAAGAAGCCTGGTTATGGCATAACAGGTTCTGTCACTTGAACTTTCACACCTTGGATAAACTGGTCAAACTCGAACTAGTTAAAGGTTTGCCTAATGTTAAATTTAATAAGGATCACTTATGTTCTGCCTGTGAAATGGGAAAACTCAGAAGAGCTTCCCACAGAGGCCAAACAGATGTGTCTTGCACTAGGCCTCTGTACATGCTTCATGTCGACCTCTGCGGTCCCATTGCCATACAGAGCCTAGGTGGCAAGAAATACATACTTGTCTTAATTTATGAGTACTCGCGTTTCACATGGGTTGAATTTATTCGAAAGAAATCGGATGTTCCAATCATCTTGATTAATCTAATGAAAAGAATCCAAGTTCTTTATGAATGCAGAATACAGAAGTTAAGAAGTGACAATGGCATAGAATTTAAAAACTCTGTCATTGAAGCCTATCTTTCTACAGAAGGAATATCACAGAACTTCTCTGCCGCACGCACTCCACAGCAGAATGGCGTAGTCGAAAGGAAGAATCGAACGCTCGTGGAGGCCGCAAGAACTATGCTATCAGCATACGGATTACCGATGAACTTTTGGGCAGAAGCAATTTCTACCGCTTGTTACACACAGAATCGGTCAACCATTGTGAAAAGACACATCAAGACTCCTTACGAACAGATCAACAAAAGGCGGCCAAACATCAAGTTTTTCCATGTGTTTGGATGTAAATGCTTTGTTTTAAACGACAGAGATTCCAGAGGAAAGTTTGAAGTAAAAGCTAACGAAGGAAAATTCATTGGATACTCTGCCACTTCCAAAGCCTACAGAGTATACCTTACAAGAACTCGCAAAATCGTAGAAAGTATCAATGTTTCTTTTGATGATTCATTCCAGATGACTTTTGAGCAAATCAATTCAGAACTCGAACTTAAAAGAGAAACCTCTGGCATCTCGCAAACGAAAGAAGACTTGAATCTTCTATTTTTAGAGATGTTCCACGATGACTGAAAGTTCAGGATCTTATCTTACAATCAATGTAGAAAGCAGTAATTGAGAATTTGTATGATCAAGCCCAATTGTATTCAATGATGAACAGAATTACAGATCTAAGAGAGACAGAATCTCAAAGATTACAAAGAATGAATACAAAGTTATACGGGAAAAAATCAATCAGTTAGCAACGTAGAGCTAACTACTATTTATACTGCAACGGACATCTTAAAGCTACAGTACAAATAAGAAAGACTAATAAGAACATAACACGTGTCCTAATTAGTTTATAAAATACTAAGTAAAGTATCTCGTCATAAGTTCTGAACAGGTAGTTCAGAACTTCTGAACATTCTTCTGACAACGCTTCTCAGATCTTCTGACTCCTTAACTCAGACATCTGACTTCTCTTCCCAGACTTCTGATTTCTCTTATCAATACTTCTGAGCTTTCACAGTCAGACCTCTGACTTCTCTACTCAAAATATCTGAGTCTTCTTATCAGATCTTCAAAAGATAAGTACTCCATCTTTCTGAATTTCTTAACCCTCAATTCTCTGATTCCAGTAATTAAAAAATCTGAGTAAACGGCTTGCTTTGTTTTGCCAAGACATCTTGATTTTTCAGCCAACCAGATCTGAGTCTCCTTAGGTCTATCATAATACACATCCAAGAATTGTACTTCTTTTGGTTTGAAGAACTCAGGTAAATCAAATTCAAGAAAGTATCCATTTAGATCAATGGATATTTCATCTTCTTTGGGTTCAGACTGTTCAGCTTGATCAAAACTAGTTATCTGCACATTCTGAGATGTTGTGTTCTGCACTTCTTCAACTTCATCTGACAGAATTTCATTCACTTCATACTCAGCAGGAAACACAAAATCATTATGTAGAATCTTTTTGGGATTCACCTCAGATAGCAACCATTCACTACTGTTTCTGATTTTTCTTCTAAGATCCAACCTCCTCTTCACACAGTTTATACATCTCTTCTTTAAACTCTCTCTTTCAGTTTCCACACTTACTTCCATTTTAATCAATAACCAATTCAGAGTTGCATCACTGTACTTCACCAATTCTTTTAATCTGAACAATTCAAGCCTTTCGTGAACTGTATATGTGAACCCTTCTGTCTCCATTCCTTCATTCACAAATCCCTTCAAATGCAAACCAATTTCTGTTTTCTTTGTGGGAGAACTCAGATTACACTTTTCTTTTCTTTCTTCAATAGCTAATTGGAAGTCATACAAGTATACATTTCTGACATAGATACCCAGAAGTCTTCTGCATTCAATTTCTATCAAGGCTTCTTCAGTGCTGGCAAAGAACTTGACTAGAAAGATCTGATCATCAAGAGTCAATCTGTGAAAATCAAAAGTAGACATGGAAACCTTTGTATTTCTTTCTTTCAGTACTTCCATTCTAACAAACATTAAACCATTGAATTCATCTTGTTGAAACATCAGAACTTTCTCAATTCTTTTCTGAATATGCAGTTTTGAGTCAGGAACTCTGAACCTGTTAGAAGCTTCTGAGTAGACCATCTGAGCTCTGTCATCTATAAAACCATCAATGTTACTTTCCAAAGGCTCATACTCTCCTTCTGTGTAGTAGAGATTATCATATATTTCCTCAGGAAAAATATCATCATGAAATTGTCTGGCTAATGGCACATCACTTAACTCTAGAATGAAATCACATACAGGTTCTTCTAGTCTTTGCAAGTTAATCTTTGGGATCTCAATTGGTTTTCTGAATACATACTCAGAAGGCATAAAGAAGTCTTTCACTTTCACATACTCTTCTTCTGTATTTAACTCATCACAAAAGTTAAATATAAAATCATCTTCAAAATCCTGAGTATAATTCACAGTTCTGTCTTCTTCTCCCATTAGATCAATAGGTCTTACCATTTTTATTCCTTGCTGAACTTTTTGAACATTCAAAGCTCTGACTAAATTATTATGCATCCTTCTGATCAACTCTTCACTTAACCTCCTTTCTTCTAATTCAGAATTCGTCATATTTTCTTTGTTATACACCACAATATCTGTACACATGTTGACCACTTCACTTTCCACTGTCTTTTCTGATCTCAATACAGATTCCTCAATAGCTTCAGTTTCATCTGAGTTTCCTTCCATTTCTATGTCTAAGTTCAATTCCTCTGTTTTATCTGAATCACCACCATCTGTACTTTCCAACTCCATTTCCTCTGTATCTGAGCTATCAATCTGAACTATCTGAGTTATTGCCTTTAAATTTTCCTGTGTCTGATCTTCTGAACTTTTTGTACTAGCTAATTGCATATCTGCCATCTCAAAATCTTCTATGCCTATATCATCATCAGAACTTAACCTTTGTCTTTTCTCCCCCTTTTGATGATCATGAGGCTCATTATCATCAAACTTTCTTTTCAAGTTCTGATTAAAAGTAACTTCAGGTTCAGCTTCTGCAATAGGAACAGGATCAAGAGGCTTTGAAGTAGAAGCCAATGATACACTTAGTGCTTTCAGTATAGATTCCTGCATACCTTGCATTTGTTTTAACATATCTTTTTGAAAACCAGACATTATATCCATGATCTCCTTTTTGTGAGAATCCAAGGATTTCTTTACATCATCTACTTTGGTTTCAACAGAAATCAACTTTTTCTCCAACACAACTTTCAAATCTGACATCTCATCATTCAAATCCTCCACCTTCTTCTCCAAATTTTCTACTTTTTCCCCCATCTCCTTGTTTTGTTTCTGAATCTTTTCAAATTCAGAAGTTTCTAACAGTGAACCTGAACCAACAGATGGTCCAGTTTTCATGTGCCCAGAGGGCTCATGGCCTGTAGATAACACACAGTCATCTTGTACAACAGATGTACGTTTGAATGAGGCTTTTGTAATGTTCACCTCACCAGGACTTCCATCCAATCCTCGACACCCAACATTAGGTATGTCTATGAATGTTGTTTCAGGAATACGAAATTCCTGATTTGTGCAAGTGTCAGAAGGAATTTCAGGCTCAATATGAATAGGACTGTGATATTCAGACTCAATGTGTTGAAAAATAGATTGTGATTTATCACCTCCCTCCAAATGAGTTTGGGATGGTTCCCCGGATTTGTGTGAAACAGTAGCATGTTGAAATGCTTCTGAGTGGATATGGATGGGTTGTTCAAGATCCACCACTAGGTCCATGGTGTTTGTTTCAATATTGGACACCAAGAGATGTGAACCAATAGCATTTGTGGTTACCTGGTCAAGATTAGCTGGTTCAGAGGCATCTCTTTCTGTTTGAACCTCTGTTGACAATCTCTCATCCTCATCACTCTCATTCCGTTTTTCCTCACCAAATCTAACCAAGCTCTCAGAATTTTCCCTCTCAAGTCTCTCAGAATGTTCACCCATCTGAACATCCTCCCCCTCTCTAATTCGACTAGACCCCTCACCTATCTTCTCAGGTTGGTCCTCTTGGGTAGGGATTTGAGGTAATTCAATTCCCATAGAGGTGCAATAAGCTTTTAAAATCTCACTCTCCCTTGGAATATAATTCCTAAGTGATTTTGGCAACAGTTTATGATTGGGATAGTTTTCAAGTCTTGTTACCGAGGTCATCTTACCCAAATAAAATGTAGGACCATGCTCTTCATTTGTTCTTCTTGAGATTGTTCTGTTTTCCTGCATGGCATACCAAATAACAATTTGCCAGTACCTTATATAAGGAATGTATGTCAGTGGAGCATCCTTTGTTTTCTTCTTAATTGCTTTCTGATTCTTCTCAAATGTATTCTTCATGTCTTCCCAAAGTATTAAAGTATAGTCATAATGCCTATTCTTTACTAAACCCTGAAAGATCTGAAGAATTTGTTTAGAACCTTGATCAGCAGAACTATTCTTCCCTGACACACATTTATTTACCACATGAAAGAAGCAAGCCCAAATAGGTGGTAATTTGTTTCTTCTGAACAAACTGAGAGTCCTCAATCCTTCATTGTATCCCAACTTCATAAACTCTGCTATTAATTCCTCTGTTAAGGGTGAGTCCTCAAAATCTGTCCTTCTTTGTACATCATCTTTCTCTGGTAAATTCAGCATTTCTCTTAGTGCAGAGATAGATAAGACAAATGTCACTCCTCCAATTTCAGACACAAACTTATTATCTTCTAACCTAAGATGTTTCCACCATTGTTGTATGTACTGAACAGGCACATTTTTACTTCGTGTAAACCATTTTCTGTACGGATGGTGTTTGAATAACTCCATGATAATTCTGTGTTCAGGCTTAAACCGGCTTTCCTCAAATAATATAACACAGTTATTTTCAGATAATTTCAGCCATTCACTCTCAGGAACAATTCTTTCCACTAAAATAGGTCTATCTGACATAATAGAACCTGCAGCACTCTGTTCATGTTCAATATTAACATTTACCTCATCCGCATTTCCTTCAGATTCATCCATTTGTTCATCTTCTCCATCATTTCTTATTGCTTCTTCCTCTACAGCTCTATTCTGTACTTCATCATTATCCGAATCAGATGAATCCATTATCGATTTTGTAGAGTGTAGCGAAATTTGACCACTCCTTCGTATTCCAGACATGATTTAAGAAGAAAACAAATTCAAAGAACTCTGGATTTGATTTGTATCTCACTTTTCGCTCTGGAATTTGAAAAGATTTGAAATAGGGATTTTAAGACCTATTTAAAATCCGCGAAGTTGAAAGGTTTAACGGAAAAGCGAAATCAATGTTATAACGGAGTCAACACATTTGAAATGCCACAGAGGATTTAAATGAAATGTGTGGCATAATCAAACAAATATGAAGTCGACACGTGTTAGTGGATAGAATTTTGACTCAAGTCAAAGATCTGAATAACACGCTCAGATGTTTTGACTTTTCTTTATCAGATATCTGATTGTTCTTCTCAGAAGAATTTTACCTTGTAACCAAAATGTCATTTAAAATCAACTTCTGACAAATATGAAACATTTTGATTATTCAGAAGAGGTTTGAACAGATAGAAACACTTTTTATCATCAAAATTCTGTTCATATTATGATGAATTAAAAACTCATTTAAAATCTTATATCTGAATATGAAAAAAAAATTTAATTCAGATATAGTTTGAATAACAACAAAATTTATCATGAAAAGCTTGTTCTTCTTAGAATAATCAGAGATAGAAAATGAAAGCAAATCTTTTAAGCATCACAAAATGATTTCCAAAGGAATTTTGATGCTCCCCCTTGACTTGAGCATGCATTTGACTATTAATGATACATAAAGATGAGATTAAAAGATAATAGAAGAAGCATAATCCACATAGTTGAAGTATTTTAATTTCTCAAAAATAAATTTTTGAAAGCTAGATTGCTGATGTATTGATTTAGAATCTCTGACCGTAAGATTCAGAGGTTCTGATCTCAAGACTCAGAAGTTCTGACCTCAAGACTCAGAAGTTCTGAACTCAAGACTCAGAAGTTCTGATCGTAGTACTCAGAAATTCTGATTCTTAAGACTCAGAGTTCTGAGTACACTACTCAGACAATTTTACTTAGAAAAATTTAGCATTTTTAAGAAAAAAATATTTTCAATTAGGCAGATTAAGCATTCCTATTTTACATATGAGAAAAGAAAACCTTTTGTGATCAAGAGGCTTTGTGAACAAGTCAGCCAATTGATACTTTGTATGCACAAAGTGCATCTCTATAGTTCCTTTTTCCACATAGTCCTTTATAAAATGATACCTCACATCTATATGTTTAGTCTTCGAATGTTGAACAGGGTTCTGAGTAATGGCAATTGCACTTTCTGAGTCACAATAGATGGGAATCTTGTTAAGCTGATATCCATAGTCCATGAGTTGTGTTCTCATCCACAATGTTTGAGAGCATGAAGCAGCAGCAGCAACATACTCTGCTTCAGCAGTTGAAGTGGACACACAATTCTGCTTCTTTGATGCCCAACTCACTATTTTATCTCCCAAAAAGTGACAAGCACCAGATGTACTCTTTCTGTCCAACCTACTTCCTGCATGATCAGCATCAGTGAAAGCAGTCAATTTGAAGTCAGTTTCTTTTGGATACCATAAACCTAGATCAGGTGTTCCTTTGAGATATCTTAAAATCCTTTTGACAACCAACATATGTGATTCTTTCGGGTTAGATTGAAATCTAGCACAGAAACAGGTAGAAAACATGATATCTGGTCTACTTGCAGTCAAATAAAGTAATGACCCAATCATGCCTCTGTAGAGTTTGATATCTGCTGAAACACCTTTGAGATCAGCATCTAACTTTATGTTAGTTGCCATAGGTGTTCTCATAGAAGCACAATCAGACATTTTGAACTTTTTCAGAATATCTCTGACATATTTTCCTTGATTTATAAAAATACCTTTTGGTAATTGTTTGACTTGAAGACCAAGGAAAAAATTCAGCTCACCCATCATGCTCATTTCAAATTCAGATGACATGATTTTTGAAAAATTATCACATAATTCTGGACTGGTAGAACCAAATATTATGTCATCAACATAAATCTGAATCAGAATCAAATCATCACCATGTTTCTTTAAAAACAAAGTTGTGTCAATCTTACCTTTCTTGAATCCTGAACCTAACAAGTGTTTAGTAAGAGTGTCATACCAGGCTCGTGGTGCTTGTTTTAGACCATATAAAGCTTTGTCTAAAATATAAACATGATCAGGGAATTCTGGATCAACAAAACCTTCAGGTTGATGGACATACACCTCTTCATTAAGTTTGCCATTTAGAAAGGCTGATTTGACATCCATTTGATACACCTTGAAGTTTTTATGTGCAACATAGGCCAAAAATATTCTGATTGCCTCTATTCTTGCCACTGGTGCAAATGTCTCATCATAATCAATTCCCTCTTGTTGACAGTATCCCTTAGCAACCAATCTTGCCTTGTTTCTGATGACAACACCTGATTCATCCTTTTTGTTTCTGAACACCCATTTAGTTCCAATAATAGATTTACCTTCAGGCTTTGGAATGAGTCTCCAAACTTTATTTCTTTCAAATTGAAGCAATTCCTCTTGCATTGCTGAAATCCAGTCTGGATCCTCTAGGGCTTCATTAGCTTTCTTTGGTTCAATCACACTCAAGAAACCAACAAATATTGCTTCATTTGCTGTAGCTGATCTGGTTTTTACTCCTGCTGAAGGATCACCTATTACTTGATGAATAGAATGATTTTTAGTCCATTTATTTGCACTAGGGAGTACATCAATCTCTGAATAATTGTTGTTTGCATCATTCTCATCAATGATTGCTTGTAATTCTGAACTGTCCCCTTGTTCTGATGTATGAATAGGTGTCATATCCAAGTTTGGGTTCTGATTAATGAAGTCAGAATTCTGAGTGACTTGTTCAGAGTTCTGAGTACAAGAATCAGAATTCTGATTACAAGGTTCAGAATTTTCACCACTTGTATTTATTAGATTTGGACATTCCTCTGATGGACCTTTGTCAGAAATTACAGTTGATTGAACTATTTCTGGAGTCTTATTTTTCATCTCTTTGACCATCTTTGGGTTTTCATATTCTGCATAAGAATCTGAAATTAGTTCACTAAAAGCATCCTTAAACAGTAAATTGAGTTCTGAACAAATAGAATTAGAATTTGTATCAGAAGTCATTTTTGTCTTGTTCAGCATGAGTTCTGAACTGTCTTGTCCAGAAGTCCGCATTCTGGCTTCATCAAAAGTTACATTTATGCTCTCCATCATCCTCTTGGTTCTTCTATTGTAGATTCTGAATGCTTTGGAAGTTAAAGAATAACCCACAAAGTATCCTTCATCTGCCTTTTTATCGAATTTGGCAAGATTTTCTCTGTCTCTAAGAACATAGCACCTGCAACCAAAAACATGAAAGAATTTGATTAATGGTTTTCTTTTATTTATCAGTTCATAAGCAGTCTTATTTAATCTCTTATTGATTAAAGTTCTATTATGTGTAAAACAAGCAGTTGCAATTGCTTCAGCCCATAGGAAAGTAGGAAGATTTGCATAAGCCAGCATTGTTCTCGCAGCTTCAACTAGAGTTCTATTCTTCCTTTCAACAACACCATTTTGTTGAGGAGTTCTGACAGCAGAATAATTGTGTGAAATCCCAGAACTTTCTAAAAATTTCTGAAGAGTCTCATTTCTGAACTCTGTTCCATTATCACTTCTGATTTTCTGAACTGGAAGTTGTAAGAGAACTTGAATCCTTTTAATAAAATTTATCAATGTAGTAGCAGCTTCTGACTTAGCTCTTAGGAACTCAACCCATGTGTATCTGGAGAATTCATCAACAATCACAAGCATATATTTCTTTCCTCCCATAGATTGAACTGAAATTGGACCACAAAGATCAGTATGAATCATTTCTAATGGTGCTTTGCAAGATGAGTCCATTTTTAATTTGTGAGGACTCTTTTTCATCTTGCCCATTTCACAAGCTGAGCATAATGATTCTTTTTCAAATTTAAGCTTTGGTAAGCCTTTAACCAGATGTTTTGCAACGAGATTATTAAGATCTTTGAAATTCAGATGAGAACATCTTCTGTGCCAAAGCCAGCATTCATTTGCAGTTGATTTTGATAAAAGACAAACTGTATTTAATGTTTTCAATTTTGAAAAATTAACTACAAATAAGTCCATATGTCTTTTGGCCCAGAAGATTTTAACATCATTTTCAGTTAAAATCATGCAACCTGTTATTTGAAACTTAATTTGACAAAGACTGTCTAAAAACTGACTTATGCTGAAAAGATTATGCTGTAATCCTTCAACATAGAAAACCTTTTGGATAGTCAGATCCCCTTTAGTTAAATCCCCATAACCTTTGACTTGTCCTTTGCTGTTATTTCCAAAGTTTACTGCTCCTCCAGCCTTTTCTGTGTAGTTTGATAGAAAAGTCTTCTGACCTGTCATGTGTCTTGAAGCTCCTGAATCTAAAAACCACACATGACAGCCCTGCAAAAGGATCAGTTAGGTTTAGGTACCCATTTTGGAATGGGTCCATCTTTGTTAGCTTTGTCATTGGATTTAACATTAGTACCTTTTACTCTCCACTCAAAATCTTTCTTCAAACACCACTTTCCTTGAACTTTTATGAAGTCAGAACATTTTCTGCTTACAAGCTTGTTCAAATTCTTTTTGAGAGTTGTAACTTTTGGTTTTACTATATTTTCAACTTTCTTTTCTTTTATCTTTTCTTCCTTCTGAGTTTGAGGAACATAAATTTTCTTCTTTTCTGTATTTTGAGGAACAAAAACTTTCTGAATATCTTTTCTTATGTATGAAACAGAAGTTATTTTGACTTGACATTTATGAGAATATTGGAATGAATCATTTTTACATCTAACACAAACAAGATTTTTCTTTGCAAGTGACAATAAATCTGAAACATAGATCATTTCATTTTTATTGATACTGTTCAGAGTACAATTGCCCTTATTACAAGAGTTTCTAGCTTTGAGTTCAGAAGTAGATTTCATTCTAAGCTTCTCAAGATCCCTTTTCAGATCATTCAACTTTGCAAGATCATCTTTCCTTTTGCTTTCTTCTTTTTCTGAAAAATTCAAGTTCTTTTTGTTAGAAGAATTAGATGATTCACCTTTTTCATATGTACTTGATTCATTAAAGAATTTATCATTTTCTCTTGAAGCATTAATTTTAAAAAGATCATACTCAGTCTTCAGTTTTTCAAGCTCTGTTATTTTCTGAATAAAAATATTCTTTTCTTTCAAAGCTTCTTCAAGTTTAATATCCACCTCACAGAAATCATTTTCAAGTTCATCATAAGCTTTCCTTAAGTCCTCAAGTTCTTGACTCACAAGATTAAATCTCTTTTCAAGTTGCAAAAATTCATCTGATTTTGTTTCAGAAAATCCAGTTGAATCAGACTTCTGACTACCCAAGTCAGAGTTCTGATTTACAGACTCAGATGTCTGATCTTTAAATTCAGAGTTCTGACTACAAAGTTCAGAATCCTGACTAGAAGTTTCAGACTTCTGATTGACTGTTTCAGAATTTTTACTTATGTCAAATATGCTTTCAATGTCATGATATGAAAAACTTGGTTGTTTATTTTTGTAGCTGACATTTAAAGAATCATACTTGAATTTAGTATCATTGTATCTTGGCTTCTCATCTGTTGGTTTAGAAACTTCTTTCTTAACCTTTTCTTCTGACCCAACTGACTTTTCTGTTTTAGACTCAGAAATTTTCTCATCTGACTTTTTAGAGTTTGGTCTTTGCAAATTGTCAGAACTTGTTATAGAACTAGCAGGTCTTATGAAAACTTCAACAATTTCTGGGATTTTTGGCTTAGAAACTTGAAGTTTTTCATACAAGTTGATTGGTGCTCTTTTTAAAGTGACATTTTCTTCCAATCCCAATCCCTTCTTTGGGTTGTAAAATCTTGTATCTTTAACATTGCTTAATAAAAGATTTAGTGTTTGCTGAGTCTGACCCCTTTTCAAATTCAGATCTTCTAATTCTTTAATTTTGGTGTATAAATTCTTTCTTTCTTCAAATAACATATCAAATTTTATTTGTAAATCACCTTTTTCATCCTTTATTTTTGAAAACTCAACTTTTAGTTCAGAAAGCATTTTCATCAATTCAGAATTTTCATCTTTAACTTTCTGTTTCTCAGCCTCAGATTCTTCATATTGTTCTTTTATTACTTCTTTTTCAATTCTGAATTTGTTAACCAAATTTCTTTCTCCTTTTATCTGTTTTCTTAGATTAGCAAATTCAGTTTTCATTTCACCAATCTGTGTCATTAACTCTAATTCAAGTGAAGAATGTACCTCAGCAGATGACTCAGAATCAACATCTTCAAAATCAGAATCATCCTCATTCCTCATTTTTGCCATATAGCTCTGCATCTGTGGAAAGTTGATATGATCATCTTCATCAGAAGTATAGTACAACCAATTCTCCTGTTCAGCCAACAAAGCAATTTTATCATCTCTCTTCTTTGCAAGTTGAGCCTTCTTGGTGTAGTACTCATAGTTTTTCACAATTTTAACTTTGCAATCCTTAGCATAGTGGCCAGATTTTCCACATTTGAAACACAGATTCTTTTCTTTTCTCTCATCCTTCTCTTCTTTGTTTTCTTCACTTCTCTCTAGTCTCTTTTCAAACTTATTTTCTTCTCTGTCTTCTTTCTTCTTATAATCTAAACTCCCAACTCTCTTATAATTTCCTTGAAATCTACCCTTCCCATACCTTTTGTTGAAAGTATTTGTCAACAAAGCTAGTTTCTCAGCCATTATCTTGATATCTTCATCATCTTCTGATCCTTCTTCCTTGTCAGATTCTTCCAGATTAGGTATCTCTGATAGATATGCAGTCTTTTTGGGTGCTTTGATTGCTTTGGACTTTGATAAGAATGCTAACTGATCAGCAACATTTTTCTTCTCTTCCACAACTAACTTGACAAAATCTTCATGTTGATTAAGAACACAGAACAGATCATTTAAGTCTTCTTCACACATATCCTTGTTCATTTGCAGACTTATGGCAAATGATGACCATTCTGAATTTAGACTGTTCAGAAATTTGTAATTTATTTCTGACTTCGTTTTCTTCAGTCCATTTCTTCTCAAGTCATTTAGAATAGTGCAAAATTTACTGTATGTCTGTGTCAAACTTTCTGACTCTTTTGCTTTGAACCTTTCATAAGCATTTATGCTTTGATTTAACTTTGCCTGAATAGATCTCACAGTTCCTAGCATCTGCCTTTCCAATTCGTCCCACATTTCTTTAGCTGATGATCCACTGTCAATCCTGTTAAGAACCTCATTTGGGACAGCCAAAGTCATCAAAGTAATTGCTCTTTTGTCAATAGCATGCCTATTCTTCTGTTCAGCTGTGTATTGGGAATAACTCTTTTTCACCCTGGTCGCTGGAATTTCTGGAGTTGTCTCTGTAGCAGGAGTTGCAGCAACATCGATGTACACTTCAATTGGACCTTCTCGAATAGAGATCATAAGATTTTCATCAATGTTGTCTAGGAATTGGATCATTCGGATTTTCCATTGCTGATACTCTTCTGGTATAAGAACAGGCGGTTTGGTTTCAGATCCCATGGCTAGATATTCTTTAGAAGACATGATTGTAAGAAAATTCAACAGAAAGACAAATTCGAGTTTCTTGATCGAAATGTAACAGGTAATTCAAGAATTGCCAAGAATTCAAGAACTAGCCCTAGCAGCGGAATCGAATTTTGAATGAATCAAGAAATCTTCAAGAAATTGATCAATCGATCTTCGCGATAACAATCTTGAACGAATTTGTTTGTTGATTGGCTCTGATACCAATTGAAAGTTCAGGATCTTATCTTACAATCAATGTAGAAAGCAGTAATTGAGAATTTGTATGATCAAGCCCAATTGTATTCAATGATGAACAGAATTACAGATCTAAGAGAGACAGAATCTCAAAGATTACAAAGAATGAATACAAAGTTATACGGGAAAAAATCAATCAGTTAGCAACGTAGAGCTAACTACTATTTATACTGCAACGGACATCTTAAAGCTACAGTACAAATAAGAAAGACTAATAAGAACATAACACGTGTCCTAATTAGTTTATAAAATACTAAGTAAAGTATCTCGTCATAAGTTCTGAACAGGTAGTTCAGAACTTCTGAACATTCTTCTGATAACGCTTCTCAGATCTTCTGACTCCTTAACTCAGACATCTGACTTCTCTTCCCAGACTTCTGATTTCTCTTATCAATACTTCTGAGCTTTCACAGTCAGACCTCTGACTTCTCTACTCAAAATATCTGAGTCTTCTTATCAGATCTTCAACACTTGGTTTATTGACAAAACTTCAGATCTAACAATGACATTGATCCTTCTGTTGGAACCATCAGAGTTTCTGAAGAACCATCCTCGGTTGGACAAAATCCTACAGGTATGACTCTAACTGGTCCTAATAATGCTTCATCTTCTTCTATAAATACTACAGATGCAAATGCCGAAGAAGAAAATGCAGAAGATGAAACATCAAGAAAAACGACCACAGAAGCTGCTGAAAAACAAACTCCACAATTCACAGAAGAACCAATTACAGAGGAAATTGAGGACCAAGACTATACGTCCTCAGAGGAACAAACTCCACCACCACTCATACCAATCATTCCACAAATGGTAGAATCTTCTACCAAGGTAAGAAGAACGACAAAGGCTATACAAGAAGAAGATCCACAAGAAGCTTCTGAAGAAAGGTTCGATGACATTGATGACCATCTTCCACGCACCACTCAGTGGACAAAAAGCCATACTCCAAGACAAATAATTGGAGAACCTTCTGACTCAGTAAAAACCAGGTCTGCCACTGCTAATTTTTGTTTCTTTACAAATTTTATTAGTGTGATAGAACCAAAGAAGATTTCTGAAGCACTAGATGACCCAAACTGGGTAGACGCCATGCAAGAAGAACTTCTGCAGTTTGAGCGTAACAGAGTATGGACTTTAGTACCTCTGCCACGAGGGAAACAAGCCATTGGGACTAAGTGGGTCTACAGAAATAAAAAGGATGAAGATGGAGTGGTCATCAGAAACAAAGCACGATTGGTGTCCAGGGGTTATAGACAAGAAGAAGGCATAGATTACGAAGATACTTTTGCTTTTGTAGCACGGCTCGAAGCAATAAGAATATTCTTAGCCTTCGCAGCCCACAGAGGTTTTAAAGTGTATCAGATGGACGTAAAATCAGCTTTTCTCAACGGTGAAATCCAAGAAGAGGTTTACGTAAATCAGCCACCAGGGTTTGAAAGCTCAAAGTTCCCAAGGCATGTATACTACCTTGAAAAGGCTCTGTACGGACTGAAACAGGCTCCAAGAGCATGGTACGAACGACTTTCTACCTTTCTTCTAGTCAATGGCTACGACAGAGGTACAACAGATACTACCTTATTCTATAAACGTAAAAACAGTGAAATAATGCTTGTACAAATCTATGTGGACGACATAATTTTTGGGTCTTCTAACACAGAAGAGTGCAAAAGTTTTGAAAAACTCATGCAGAGTGAGTTTGAAATGAGTATGATGGGAGAACTAACATTCTTCCTCGGACTCCAAGTCAAACAAACATCAGAGGGAATTTTTATAAATCAGGCCAAATATGTCTCTGACATTCTTTTCAAGTATAGCCTCTCTGATACCTCTGCAATGAAAACTCCAATGGCCACTGGAAATAAGTTATCCTTAGATCCAGATGGCATCTCTGTAGAATGCACTCTCTACAGAGGCATGATTGGATCTCTGTTATACTTAACTGCAAGCAGACCTGACATTATGCATGCCACATGTCTTTGTGCACGTTATCAAGCTAATCCAAAGAAATCACACTATGATGCTGTGAAAAGAATCTTTAGATATCTAAAGGGGACCAAAAATCTCGGTCTCTGGTATCCACATAACTCTGGTTTTAGTCTTAAAGCTTATACAGATTCAGATTATGGAGGATGCATGCTCGACAGAAAAAGTACCTATGGGAGTTGTCAATTCCTAGGTGGTAAACTAGTCAGTTGGACCTCTAAGAAGCAAAATTGTGTCTCAACATCCACTGCAGAAGCTGAATACGTTGCTGCTGCAAGCTGTTGTTCTCAGGTTCAATGGATGAAGACTCAGCTGAAAGACTACGGCCACATCCTATTCAAAATACCCATCTTCTGTTATTCCAAAAGTGCCATTGCTATCTCTGCCAATCCTGTGCAACACTCAAAAACCAAGCATATCGATATAAGATACCATTTCTTGAAACATCATGTTGAATACGGTACAATCGAGATACATTTCGTGCCCACAGAATACCAACTCGCGGACTTATTCACCAAAGCTTTAGACGAGAAAAGATTCAATTTCTTGGTGGGTAAGTTAGGAATGATCAATATGACGTGAAAATCCTCTGTAAGTATAGCTTTATCTTCTGTAAATAGATATCTAAAGGAAATCACTTAATCTACAGAGGTGATTAGATCAAGGGGGAGCAAAAAGGGACCCTGAAATGATCTACAGAGGTAAAACTTTCAAGGGAAAGCCAAAGAAGAATGTCAATGAATCTATATCGACAGAAGTCAGACATCACTGCCGAGAAAAGAAGAACCAAAAGGTATGTCTCTCGCACAAAAGGTTTTTGAAAACAGTTTTCTAGGACACAAATTGTCAAATATGTCCTAAATATACTGAGAATAACATTTCAAAAATCAAAAGCTCAAAAAGTTTCATAAAATTCGAATTAGGAGAAATTTAAGATCATAGAGCTTCTGCTGAGCTCAACAGAGGTTCTGCCAGAAATATGCTCTGTGATCACAAATTAACCCTCTATCGATCTTTTGGAAAGTTATCTCGGAAACCGAATACATACACCATGACCTTCACGAACAAAACCTTTTTCATAACAGTTTTCTCGGACACCAACTTTCAAATATATCCGAAAAACATCTCTTAAAACAGATCAAAAATTGGATGATCAGAAAATTTAATAGAACTTTTGTTATGAGATTTTTTCCCTCATAGAGTTTCTGCTGGCCCTCACAGAGCTTCTGCAAGTTCCAACAGAGCCATAAAACCTCTGCGAGTAAAAAAAAAAATTGATCCTCTCCAATGCCTTTACAAACGTTTTGGTTAAAGAAGAACCCCACAGAAGTCATGATAACAATGAGATATATGAGAAAGGGATAGACATCAAAGATTTTCAAGATCACAGAGCTTCTGTAAACCACAAAAGTTCTGTCAATCTGTTACTTGGGCATTTCTGTAGTAATAACGGTTACTTTTACTGAGAGTGAATCTCATGTGGCTAAGAACAACCCCACACGCCTAGTCTTAAAGCCTAAACAAACATCCTCTGACATGGCCTACGTGTCCCATTTTTATTGGGCATACATGGAACGTTTTCTGTGGAAAGTTGAACCCGCCGTTCTAACTTGAGTACGGATTCCAAATTTTAATCCATTGCCATATATTTTACTCTTTCAAAATCTACCATTTTACCCTTCTATAAAAAACCAAGCTTTCCCTCTCATAAACTTTTTACAAACCCTCATTCTTCTCCGGCGAAACCCTGCAAAAACCTGCAAGTATCTTATTCTCATTACCAATGGCTTCATCTTCTCAAGCTATCTCCCCTGCACACTCTCCGGCGAACTCACCAGAACATTCACCTGCTCATTCTGAACATTCAGAAAACCCCAACCTTGCCCAAAATTTTGAACTAGAAGATTCCGGCGATTCAGCAGACTTTGCTCCGACCACACATCTTCAAAACTTCATAGCAAAGGATAATTTCGAAAAGATACTACCAATCAAATCCAACAATTGCTATTTGGTCCCCTCACCCAATGCTTTCGGCGAAGCCCATGCCATTCTTCTAAACATAATGGAAAATCATATCCTCTTCCCTTTACTCTCAAGAACCACAAAGAAAATTCCAGTTAGATATTTGAACCAGTTTTGGCAAAGTTGCCGATTTGATAAAGATGATTCTCTTATCAAAGGATACATTTCAAGACCCGACATATCTGAGCATCTGGAAATCAAGTTCAATAGAACAATGTTCTCACTTGAATTCAACCTACCAACAAGGGGTCTTCTTGGATTGAAGAAGTATGCAGAGCAACCAACAGACGACGAGATTTGTCGTTTCCTAGAAATGCTTGGGTACAACACACCACTGAGGAAGAGAAATGACTTCCGCAGAGGCAGATTACCACCTCTGTGGAACACCTTGTTCTCAATTCTTAACAGATGCCTGACAGGGAAGATAGGCAGTATTGACCAGAGCTCACATCAGATATTAACCATCATGTATGGGGTTTAATATGATCTCCCACTGGATTACACGACCATAATGATGCAAGAGATCATTAACACCATCGACAGAAAGAACAACACAAGAAGGGTCAAAGAGAACGATCCTAAGTTTCTACCACCTCTGCAATTCCAAAGAATACTGGGAGTTTTGTTCGAACCTCTGTTGCTGATACAGAAATGGCCAATGGAAGGGCCAATTCCCAAACAGTTCCCAATGAACAAAAATATTCCCACTGATCATGTAGATGGCTACACACACTGCAGACCTTTGTCAAAGAAACTTCTGAAGTATGCCTCGGATAAAACCCTTAAAAAGGAATATATACGCGATCATAGAACTCCTAAACCGAGTCCTATGACACCCCCGCGTTTAGGTGTCCCTCTAGGAACAATGATTGCAGAACCTCTTTCCACTCAAGAAGAAAAAGATCACAAATTAGCAAAACACATGGCTATTCAACTTAGCTTCATAGCCAAACGTGTAGCGCTCATGGGAAAGAAGTCCTCTTCAAAATCTTCTGCCTCTACTCCAAAATCAAAAAGGAGGAAAACTGCAGAAGGCACCTCTACGAGCGCTGCAGAAGATCAACCTTCACCTCCTCATGCCACAGAAATTGGCTCCTCTGCTCCTCCCTCCTCTCCAAAACTAAAGAAGAAAAGAAAATCGAAAACTACAGAGGAAGGGGCACCAAAACCTAAGAAGAGGAAAACCAAAAAGAAGCATGGTAAATCACTTGAGAAATTGGTTACCATAGAAGAGGAAGCAATCGCAGAAGAAAGAACTGCAGAAGAAGAAGATGCAGAAGTAGAAATGGCAGAAGAGGGATATCAATCGCCCCATCAATCCCCAGATCGATTTGCTCACCAAGGAAACTTAAACGATTTCCTACAGAACCCTGACATTGCCAACACTTTAAATACAGCAGGGTGGACGACACAACCTCTCGACCATCACTCCCCAGAAGAACAATACTTCTCTATTTCCGGCATTGACACACATCTGCAAGAAGATGATCAAACACCCAGAGATCAATCAGCTGAGACACCTATTATTCTACAGAACCCCTTCATTCAGCAAGGATTGGACGTTCACAGAAGGAGTCCAAGCCCACCTTCAGAAGAAATAGGACAAACAAAAGCTCAGTGGAATAGAGATGAAGTAACAGAGACAAGAATGGAGGTCTCAGAGGTAGATTCAGACGAAGAAGAAGCTGTCTGGATACGAAAAGGTCTCTATCATCCACATGTCATGAAGTTATACGGCTCTCATCAAATGTATGACTTCTTAGGCACAAAGCAAGGAACTTCAACAGATGATAAGGTAGAAACATCTGGAGGAAAAGAAAATGTAAAAGAAAAAGATGCCGAAGATGATGAAGGCACACATCCCTCACCCCCTCCCAGTGCAACCCACACATCTAACTCCGCAGGTCTAGCTGCAGAAGGAGTTATTGAAAAAGAGCAGCACAGCTCGATCCAAACCCAACCCTTCCAGCCAGAAGTCACTCTTTCGACTTCTGCGCCCACAAAAACCGGAAAATCCATTCCTAGGGAGTCTCCTCAAAGAGACTCACCTATAGTTCGTGATCAATCGCCCCAGATCACACTAGAACACCCTACAGAGGAATTCGTTTCCTCTGCCACGCACGAAATAGGGCCAACCCTTCTTCCAGAGAGAAGTAGTGAGCACAACGACGAAGAGACTCTAGACAAGTCTCCGAGTCAACAGAAGGATAATCTAGTACCCACCTCTGAAGTGGATCTAGACAATGTCGTTCACAGAACTTCTGTAGAGTTTGAAGCACTAGATGCTTCTGCTCGAAGATCAGATGGAAATCCTTCCACCCCCAACATACAAACAATGGTGAACGAAGGTGTCCCAGGAGCAGGGACTCACTCTGGAGACGAATGTGTTCCTCCAGAGGTTACACCAGGGACACAAGTATCAAGGGATGGGTTCCAAACCCTTGTCACCTTTGTGAACCAAACCATGAAAGAGTTGCAAAGCTCTTTCACATCTTTTGCAGAAAAAACATCAATGGCCATGCTGAATCTGAACACCAAAATGGACAATCCGTCCACAGAGGTGAAAACAACCATCACAGAGATGAAATCTTCTGCTCAAACAACTGCCACAACTACAGCCACTTCTGCTGCTAAAGATTTTGGAATAGCTGCAACTTCTGCATTCAAGGAATCAGAAAAACATTTCCTTGAACAAATGAACAAGCAATCCAATAAATCATAGAGCATCACACCTGCAGAACTCCAGAAGGCTTTGCAAAATGTTCAAGAAGAGGCAATGCGCAACACTACAATAATGCAGCCAAAAGACTACATGACCAGAGCACAGCTAACAGAGCTCAGCCAAAATGTCATAAACCAGGTCACTGAAGTCATTGTCTCCTTCACTACTGCAAATGCCAACTACGTCAAAGAGTTCAGAAAAAGTGTCGGCAAAATGCGCTTCAACACAAAAGTAGAGCTTGGAACTCTATTCGGCCTCTGTGATGATGTATGTCCGAAGTTGATGGCCGCAGGAGCAGAACTACCAAAGAAACCCAAAGCTTCCTGCAGAGCAGAGGGTACTTCTGATAAAAGTCAGGATGATTCTGATGATGACCATCCTGGTCCATCAGATAATCCTGAGGGGGAGAATATAAGGGAGAAAGCTACGACCAGAGGAATACAAGCTCCACCAATCGCAGTAGAACCAATCAGTCAAGCCCCTCCAGAACAAACCCAAGATCAACAACAAAATCAACAGACCACAGAGACAACACCCATCGCTGTGGAATCAACTCCTAAAGAAACCAATATTCCAGAAGCTGATCAGTATACCACAGAGGCAACAACCACCCCTGTGGTAATCAACTTGGAAAAGAGTCCTTCAACACAATCAACAGAAAAACCCCAAACCATACCAAGAAGAAAGTCGATTGCCACCAAACCAAAAAGAGCAACGACCTCTGCTTTTTCTATTATGAGAAAGATGCACAATACAATGTCTGATCGAATGTCGCAGAGAAAAGAAGAAAGGCACAGGTTCACATTAGCTTTCAAAATGGCAAGAAGATTCGATGTCCAATCTTCATCAACAGAAATAGAGCTCACAGAAAAAGTCACCAAAGAACCTCCAACAGAGGTTACAGAGCAACTCAAGCCAACAGAACCATCGCCACAAAAGTCCTCTAAAACACAAGTGTCAAAACCTACAGAGGCAACCATCAAGCCAACAGAAGCACCAACCTCCAAACCTACAGAAGAAACAGGTTCTGCACCTCCAAAAGCCAAAGACAAGGGCAAAGCAATACTGACAGAAGAGCCCAAGAAAAAGAAATCATTGCCCAAGCCTACAGAAAAATTAATGAAAAGCGCTTTTGATGCCTTTCAAACTCCAAAGCCTGAAGAAGAGGACTGGGCATATGGATTAAAGCCTCTGACAGACATTCCTCTAACTGGCAGAGCTGCAGAAGTTGTTCAAAAGATGGGGAGTCTCAGAAGACAAGTACCACAACCTGGTCCAACACATGAAGAGATGGAAGAAGTGGTATACAAATACCTCTATAAACAAACCTTTCAGACCAATCATCCAACAGATCATGTGACAGATTCAAGGATCAGAGAAGAATTTGAGAACATCTTCACAAGGACAAAGCCAAGAACCAAAGCAGATGTCTTCTCAATCCACAAGATCAAAAAGGTAATCTTCTGCAGGTTCTCCTTTACAAGAACCTATCCAAGGGTCAGGTACAATCTTTACAAAGTCAGAAGAGAAGACAATTCAGAAACCACCTTCGCTGATGTTGACCTAAGAAATATCAATCCTTATGATCTACCTGACCTTCTGCAATGGACAAAGGACAACTACAACACAGAGGCAAACACCAGAGCCTATCAATTGTTAAGAAAAGCAATGCGGGAAAAGCTTCTGATCTTCAGTATGATAGATTTTCAACTGGGAAAGGATCTTGGTCTCAAACATCTAAATTTACGACCACCAGAAGATCGCTGCCCACCCAACGCCGTGCCCAACTCTATCATTACAGAACCAAGATTCGGGTTAGTATTTCAAAACCCACAAGGCGAAATCAAACTATTTGTGTGCATGGATTGTCAGAAGTACGCAACTAGTACTCTGAACAAGTTCAGAGCAAGCCTTGTAAAATACAGAGGTACAGAGAAAATGGATAGTGATGCTGCAGATACTTTCATCAGAGAGATTGATGCCACAATCTGCCTAAGAGAACTCTGCATCAGTTTCTACAAAGAGATCAGAAGAATCGGAAGAGACAACAGAAGCTACAACGATTTCAAAGATGCCAAAATATGATTCTCAAACCTCAAATCTCTACAAACCAAGTCAAAAGTTTATCTTTCATTGTACTCAAAAGTGAATAAAGCCTCTTACAGAGGCTCTGCCGAACTTACCGAGAGATCAAGGTCGAGAAGCTACAGAAGCTAAAGACGCGTCCTACAGAAGCTCTGTCATACGCGCAAAGAAGACCAAAGACTCGGAATCCGGTGAAGACTGCTCTTCTAAGGACCAAACCGCATAACCTCTGTGGCACTTCACAGAGCCTCTGCGGTCTTCAACAAAGACTTCAAAGATATTTATAATATCTTGCTAATGTTCCTGGACCTGTTCATCAACTTGCATGGCAACGTACCATGTCCAACTTCAACGTGTCAAAATCTGAGTGGACCCAATAGGGCTTAGTACATAATAGACGTCTGCTGCATTAAATGCAATACAGCACATCCAACTGTTCATGCCATCCTTCCAACTATTCATACCGCCCGTTCTGAATAGTAGCTCATGCTTTATGGTCCCCTTTGAGTAGTATAAAAGGAAGACTCATGTTGAGTTCTTCCTAATCAAGAATCAAGAAATATAAAAACAAAAAACAAGAGAGAAAAACATCACAAGAACACACAGCTTAAACACTTTAAGAGTCATATCTGTTTTAAAGCTTTGCTTACTCACTGTTCTTAAATCTGTTCTTGATATATATATATATATATATATATATATATATATATTCAGTAAACTTTGAGATATTATTTCCTGTTCACTGTTTATTTATATTGTGTTCTAAATCTATCAAACATATCTATTAGTTCTTCAAATACGCTTCCGCATCAAACATAAACTCGAACTAATAGATCTGACAATCTTGTATAAGCAAACCGGGAACCAACAAAAGTATATTAGTATTTGAATTCCGAAACAATTGAAATCATGGACAAATCATTATTATTCAAAACATCCTAAACACGGATGAAGCATAACTCCCAACTCATATGTCGTGGAAAACAATCCATAAAATATAATACGTCACAAAAAACATGGATAAAATAAACATTTAAAGCAAACATGTGGACTATTCTCATAATATACCAATCTCAACCACTCCAGGTCTATTGCCCGTGGAGACTTGGGAGCTCCCAATTTCAACCACTCCAGGTCTATACATTGGGTCACTCCTAATCCACATAAATTAGCACATTGGGATTACACCTTACTGCCCATGGGACGATGCCCGACCATATAGGCCCACATCTTACTTACCATGAAACCCGATGCCTATCTCGTGCCAAGCACATTGGAATTACACCTTACCTCTCATGGGACAATTCTCGACCATATAGGTCAACATTTTACTTACCATGAAACCCGATGCCTATTCCGTGCTACAATGAGAGAAACTAGCATCTCACCATTGAACGTAAAAACTCAAGTGCCTATGGATCCATAACAACTAAGGTCAAAACATTACATGACTCCAAACGAATGAACTAGCGCATTCAAAACATGTAATTCTCAATATTTTTAAATCATGACCAATCTCTACGTTGAGCTATCGAAACTGGACAAATGTCCCCCAAAACCCAACATAATCAAATACCGATCGACAAACTCAACAATTCAAAAGATCATTTGTTAAAAGTCATAAAATGAAATAAAACGTAAATATCCCACGTGTATGCGAAACATGCTCCATAAACGTAAATGACTCCACACAACTTTAGGTTAATACAAATCATTTTCCAAAACACCCATTAAGGCGCATTTATACCAAAAGATTTATACACGTAAGATAAATCATTAAAATATATCAATACCTAAGATGTACTCATCAAATACTCAAAATATATATTTTCCTCAAAACCAAAAGGTTTAGAATTTCCAAAATGTTCGCAAGGTCGGGAATGACCAAAATCCAATGACTCACACGATCGTATTTTCAAAGTGTACCATAACACAAACTATGCATATTTCCATCAAACACCGAAATGCATCTTTACCAAATAACTTCCATTTATGCAATAATTCATCAAAACATTTTCATTTATGATTTATTTATCAAATTACCCAAAAATCTCAAATATGGGTATTTTAAAATGTTTATAATGTTAAATACTTCAAATAATCAAAATCCACCAAATAATTCGACAATTGATAATTTAATGTAAAACACATAAATACTTGGAAAATTAACATTTTTGACATGTACAACGTTTTCACAAATCAACTTGAACTCACCTTGCTAGATTTAGGCTAAATCTAGATTTTTCCCCAAAGGTAAGCTCCTTTGAAGAAACGCGAATCTTCAAGCCAAATCTTCCAAAAACCTAGATCCATGAGTTTCCAACCATCAATAACCACATTTAATCATTTAGAATTGTTCCCCAAACATCAACCATCAAAATCTCCATTTATACCTAAAACTCCAATTTGACCTAACTTTTCTCAAAATCATCCAAACCGAAATTGGAGAAACAAAACACTAGAAGATCATCAATGGAACATTTATAATTCATAATGAAGCATGTAAATGGAGGAAATGAACTTACCACTTAGGTTTTGATGAAAACCTAGAAATCCCAAAAAATCTCTAGTGTTGGAGATGAAAACTTGCTCTTTCATTAATAGATGAAACCACTAACATTTGATGGAGAAGGAACACTTTAATCTCCATGAAAATCCCCAAAATCAGTTAGGGTTTCAGGGGGAAGAAGAGGAAATGATTTGGGAGATAAGAGATGGAGGTTGGGAGTGAAAAATGAGAATCTTACCACCACCAAATTCTCTTGAATCTTCCAATGAACATCAAAACTAATAATCCATCCTTGAGGAGCTCTCAAAAATGAAACCATAGAAATTTGAATCACTAAAATCGGAGTTGAAATGAGAGAGATATGAAGAAATGAAGTTTGGGGGTTGAAAATCGCGTTTTATGCTGATCAAGTGCTCTTCGCGGTTCTATGCACGGGTATACTAGCGCCACAACGCGCGCGAGGCATTGATCGCCCGATTTCTTTTTAAACATTGTTTTGGCCATAACTTATTTCTTTTAGCTCCGTTTCCGCTTCGGAAAGAACCGTTGGACTCGTATTCGAATTCCCCATCCAACAAGACCATAAAATCTAGGATTTAATCCAAAATCCTATTTTTCATATTTATCTTAGAAGATCGATTCCACACTGATTCGAAATTGTACTTATCCGAAAATTACGGGTGTTACAATCCTCCCAACCTTAGGATGATTTCGTCCTCGAAATATAGCTCCCAAACACCCAAGGGTTATCGAACTCAAGACTTGCCACGTTGCCTCAGTTTTCAACTAAATTTCGAATCCCTTCTTGCCAAAACTGCTATGACAACTTCATGTCGATACTCACAATCAATGTCCATTTAGACCGACTACACTTATGCCTGAGAGAACGCTTAATTTACTAAGTTAGCCTCTAACTGAATGACTCCGGTCGTCTCCCAACCTTAGGTGATCCATACTTCCTCATCGTCCGATCTCGACTTCCAATCAGCCCAGATCTACACGCTTTAAAGTTTCTTCCCCAACCAACCCGAGGTTTGATTACCACCGAAACCAGCAAAATCTTCAAATCCAACCGTCCCGCCGCTGAATTGACATTTGACCCTAGCGAGAACTAATAGACCCCAAAAGAGGCGGTCGTCCCCGACCCAACGATTATACAACTCCAAGAATACACCCTTTTACCAAACATCCAATCTGCAAATTCTTTTATCATTCAAGGAAAGTCGTCCTACTAAATCCACTTATCACAATCTGAACTTCTTAAAATCGCTACAAGCGATACGATTGTCCCCTAAGATTAGACTACAACACTCCAAATACACTGACGGTTCATGGCCTCAAAATCCAAAGTTGACACCTAAGTATACCACCAAGATTCAAACCACTGCAGTACTCCACACACGAGTTCCATTCGTCGAACATCCCCCACAAAACCAAGGTTATCAATGTGGTGACTAAAGGGTCCTACACGTCCTTTATGCAAAAATTGACCAAAACCCAAAACAAGGTTGTCGATAAGAACGGTTACCACCAACATTAACAGAAGATACCGTGAGTCTAACCTTCCAGTTACAAAAAGTACATCGACTTGCAAATGGTCCCACTCGACGTACGGTACTATCATGCGACGGAAAATCCAACAATCCACTGTCAAGGTTCTACACGCCCCCACCCTTAACTGGGGTTGCTTAACCTCACAAGGTCCTAATGAGTTCAAGGTTTCAAGGGAAAGACTCAACAAATATACCAATAAAAAATTTCATACGACTTTCAACACAAATGTTTTTATAACAAATAATCGTACGAGTAAAAATCTATTATCACGTACCCGGTGGTCGTGCAAAAATGGACACATTCGTCCCACATATGAAAATCATTTTGAAAATTATTTCATCTCAATTCAAGTTACTAACGAAACGCAAAAGCATGCTAGACAACGTTTTTAAAATGAACCGCTACGGTCCTAGCATGGATTTATTTATGTCATGCACGTAAAGAAATTTCCTACATTAAAATAGCGTTCAACAGAATGTTTGTACGAATTTCAAAAGAAGGATTTACATGACATCAATTCCCAAAATTCTCTTTTTAGCCACAAAATGACATGAACTGAAATTCGTTAGCAACTTTGCATGTATCAGTTTGTTTGCAGAGAAACGAAGTAATCCATATACGCACCTTGGTTAAGAACACGAAATGATTTGGGTCATTTTCCATTCTTAAGTCGAATAACAAGATACTTTCATCATTTGGTAATATCGACTAAAATATCGTAAAGGAATCTCAAATCAAAATTATGCATGTCAATTGTAACACTTTCCTTGTTGTTTTCTTGAAATAAAATAACATGCAACAGATAGTTCATACGAAATTTCAAAAGAGGAAATTCATTAAATCAAATTTCAAAGTTTTCTCATTTAGCCATATAATGACATGGAAATAGAATCTTCTGACGAAACTCACACAAATTAATGTGTTTTCTTAGAATTTAGGAGAATAATAAGTGCATGCAATTTGGTTGATACACAAATTAATTTAAATCGACCTCAATCTCAAGTCGTACAACAATGCGCTTTGACGTCCCAAAATAGTGGCTATAATGCCAAGTATACCAATAAATCAATATAAAACGATAACAAAAGTATCAACAACCGACAATGCATAAAACAAAACAGTAAGATAAACTACCATGATGCTTTTATATGCTTACTCACGCCACGAGTATAACTCAATTTGTACACTAACAAGGTGCAACAAAATATGCTAGCACAATTCTCATAGGGGAAAACCATGCGACATCAAAATTTAAAAAACTACTCTTTTGGTTGCCTTATGGCATAAAACAACTATTCTCAACAAAACGTGCATGAGACGAAATGCCCAATATAACCCAAAGATTAACACTCATAATAACAAAAGTATGCACATTACGAAACTGCACTCACACGACACAAAACGTCGTAAAACAAAACTCCATAGAACTCAATGAAACTCAAAGGCATCCGATCAATCAAATGGTGGCCCATTTTTCGCTTCCAAAACCAAATTTGCATAAGGCAAAATCACGACTAAAATATCATAATTCCGAAAATTCTCTTTTTGTTGTAATATAATATAAACAACACTTTTCAGCAAAACCCGCATTAAATAGATTTTCCAATAAAGCTCAACATAAACATAATGGAAGATAACTCTCCGTCCAAACCTTAACATATGTGGAGGAGATCCAACGTTAAAGTCATAAGCAGTAGTTACTTGTCCAACATCCTAACCAACATTAAAATATGGATATTACTGTATCCAAAAGTAATGTTGGACAACAACAAAATAAAGCAAGTCCCGAAAAAGTTTGCAACCCCCTGCAACAAAATAGTTTCATGCATGTTCAAATCCATGATTTAAATTCTTGTGTGTGCTAAACGTTTTTCCGAGATTTTGTAACACAACTAACATAACGATTTGAAACACAAGAAACAACTGATGCAATTCATTTTAAAAACATAATTTTTGTGCATGAGTTTAGTCGGCACTCAACGTCTCAAAGGCACACTCCTCCAATTCCTCCGATCATACTATCGTCATCCGGATGCTCAAACATATTAACGCGATATTGAAAGTTACATCGACTAACCTTACAATTTCTCCTCGAATCAAGGTTGATTCAATAAGCATATGGTTCTAATCCGACCATCAATTTTGACTCGAAACGATCCACTTAATGCAATCACCATGCTTACTGCCATTCCCAATAGCAAATGCTAAAATCACCAACCTCTTCAAACGACTACTAGCTTAGAAACCTCTTCACTACCCCAACGGTCATCACATCAGAGTTGTCCAAGTACTCTCATGTAAATTGTAGGTTCACCATAACACTGGCCAAGTTAAACTATGAACGTACCGTACATGATCATCCTTGTTACTCTAGACGTGATTCCTTGTTTCTAGTGACTCCATCAACCTCAAAACATCCTATCTTAAGGTGTCTAATGTTGCAATTTCACTCTCATTCACTTAATTGAACTGTTGATCCAAACCCTCAGTGATTTGATAATGACTCTTTGAGAAACACTTAGTGAAAATTGTAAGTAGACAATATGTATTATAGTTTCACTATCGTTGATAAGTACTATGTCTCTACAGTACCGCTGATAGGAAACTCATGTTCTTTAAATTACACATTCAACGATACTGTTCATCAGCAAGCCCTGAGCCTGTTCAGTCTTACTGATGATTGCTGATAGTTTTAGTTGTTTACTTATGATCCCTGAAGACAAGTTTCACGTCAACTATGTTCTACGATGAAGTCGAAGATCAAGCCAAAGAACCAGCGACAAGTCTACTAATGAACTGATGCGGATATCAGCGAAGCCAAGATTTGTCCACTCAACGTGAAGTTTCAAGTAAAAGACTTCAGCGAACACTGAACTTTATCACTCACTGATAAAGATTTATTCAGCGAACGTTGATCATGAAGTCTTCCTCTACAAGTTACTTTTGTCTTCCCCCCTTGCACGCCTCCGTACGATCTGTAAGAATGGACATCCCTTTTGTCCAGAATCGTACAACCAACTCTGATTCTACACAGTTCATCATGCGGCTACTAGGTTGTCTACCAAGGTCAAACCATGAAACCAATCAGCTGCTGCCATGTGTAAAGTTGTACTGCTGTGCATTAAATGCATGCAGTATATAAAGGAAACCCTACTTCAGAAATGAAGAGATCGGCCATTTCCTTATCTTACTATTCTGTGTGTTAGAATATTATCCTTAGTATTCTTATCTCCTCTCTATCTTCATTCTAGTGCAAGAAATCTTAGTGATTCTCTTAACTTGTTTATATTAGGTTTATTCCTTAATCTTGTTCCGCAACAAGTTGTAAATTGTTTGATACATATCAATAAATAATTTAGAAAAGTAAAAATCGTGTGTTTGTATTCAACCCCCCCTTCTACAAACTTGTATAACCCTTTCGGGACCAACAAGTGGTATCAGAGCAGATCGTTTAATCCTATAAACAAGATCTTGCTTATACTATTGTTTTCTCTTCCTTGCTATTTTCTAAAATGGCTAACACCACAAACACAAACTACATTGACAATGGTTCTCTTGCAAAACCCCCTAGATTTTCCAGAGATAACTTTAATCTGTAGAAAAATAGGATGATGCTCTTCTTGGAAGGTGTAGAACCTACTATGCCTTATTACATCGAGAATGGTCCATATATCCCTGTTAGGATTGATCCTGAAGTTCCAGGCACTACTACTAGAGCTGCCATTCCTGAAAGAATCATTCCTAGGGAAGTTCACACTTCGACTGATGAAGACAAGAAGAAATTGGCTATCGACACTAAAGCCAGATCTATCATTTCTATGGATCTTCCTGACGAAGTCTACCATTCCGTCATGAACCTGAAAACCTCCAAAGCCATGTGGGACACAATCTGTGTTCAATATGAAGGTACGTCTGATGTCCAGGACTTAAGAAAGATCAACCTGTTAAGACCAACGAAAGCTTCATTTGTGGTAAGAATGAAACTCTCTCTGATGTACATCAACGGTTTAACTGTTTAATTATTGATCTAAAAACCGCTGGTAAGAAATATTCTAACTTTGATATCCTGATAAAGTTTCTAGAATGTCTACCTAAAAGCTGGGACAGTTATTCAATTTGTCTCAAGCTATCAAAGAATCTAAAATCTATGACCCTCTCTACCTTATTTGGCACTATGCTCAATCATGAGCAGTCGTGTCATCTTAAGAAGAATATTGTAAAAGATTCCAAAAGCACACGTGTTGCTTTACTCTCAGAGTCACCTTCCACTCAACGATCAACTGTCGCTATCACTGAGTTAGAAACTAACTCTGAATGCTCATCAGACGCTGATCCTTCAGATCTTGATGAATCTCTGGCACTCCTGACTAATACTTTCAGGAGACTCTCCAGAAAGAGTAACTTTAGAAGAAATAAACCTCTTGCACTCACTGATAAGCCAAGATCATCAACCCCTGTTGATAAGGCTACATCTACTTGCTATAACTGTGAAAAGATCGGTCACTTTGCTAGTGAATCAGATCTAAGAAAGTCTTCAAACCCTCATCTTCTTCCTACAAAAGATCCTTTAACCCCAGGGCTAGAGATGACAAATACAAGAAGCTGAAAAAAAAATATTCAAAGCTGAAAAGCTTTAAGAAGAAAGGCAAAGGCTTGGTCGCTGACTTCGACTGGGCTGCCTCTGACACTGAAGAATCATCTGACTCTGAAGATGATGATGAGGCTAATCTCTGCCTCATGGCAAAAATAGAAGACGAGGAAGAAAATTATGAAAATCCCTCTACTTCATCTTCTACCTCTAAGGTATCAACTTCTTTCTTTACTAATATTTCAGATATTAATGAAGTTGATAGTCTTCGGAAAATCGAACTTCTGACTGTAAATTTATATGATGCCATGAATAGCAAGACCATAGTTGAAAATCAAAACTTTGATCAAGCTGTACAGCTTAGAACCTGTCACCTTCAAATAGAAAAGCTTTCAAAAATTGAAGAAGATTTAAAAGATCAGGTCCATATAAATCAGATAGTCAAAATCGAGCGTGAAGAAGCTATCGCTGCATTAAGAGCTGAAAAGGCTACTGTTGAAGGATGGTGTAAATCCTCAACAACGATCACTGAGATTACAAGGTCTTAGATTCCCCTGAGTGATAAGAGTGGACTTGGTTTTAAATCTGATACTCTAGAACCAACCACTGACCGTTCCATGCTCAAATTTGGAACGTTCGTATCCTCAGTCCCTGACACCTCCTCATCTCAATGTTCCTCTTCTAGAACTCCCATCCTTGAGGAAAAACCTACCTTAAATCTAAAGGTAAAGGAAAAGAAAAAGTTTTCAACCAAAAACCTTAGAAGGGTACCTTCGTACCTAAGCTGAATGCTTCTAAAGCATCAGTGACTTATCCATCTACTTCTAAGAACAAGATCCCTGGATTTATTCAGCGATCTACTCCTAGAATCAGAGTGGATATAATTGGCAAGAAATCTGAAGAACTGATTATTCCTCCCATTTCCAATGCCAAAGTACACTTGGTGTTGGCCCTGCTCATTTAAAATTAACGGCTAAGCATGCAAATGGTCCTAAAGCAACTTTTAGTTATAGGAAATGTTATCACTGTGGACTTACCAATCAAATTGCTAGTAAGTGCCCTACAGCCACCAAAGCTGAAAAGTTAGCTAAGGTGAATGTTAGCTTCAATCTTCCTGAAACATAGAAGTATTTAGAAGTAGTGAAAAATAGGCTAAGTGAAGAAAGCCTCTTACAGAGGCTCTGCCGACATTACCGAGAAATCAAGGTCAAGAAGCTACAGAAGCAGCAGAGGCTTCCTACAGAAGCTCTGTCATACGCACAAAGAAGACCAAAGACTCGGAATCCGGCGAAGACTGCTTCACAGAGGATCAGACCGCAGAACCTCTGTAATTCATTACAGAGCCTCTGTAGTCTTCAATGAAGACTTGGAAGATATTACTGGATACGTTCATCAACTTGCATGGAAAAGTACTATCAAAACACGTGTCAAGCTCTGAGTGGACTCAATAGGGCAAGGTACAAAATAGACGTCTGCGCCATTTAATGCATTTACCAAAAGTACATCTGCTCCATTAAATGCGCATGGCTCAAACAACTGCTCACACCATCCAGTCCACTGTTCGCACCATCCAGTTTACTATTCATGCCGTAAAAGGAACAGTGACCTACTTCATAGTCTTCTAAGAGTAGTATAAAAGGAAGTCTCATGTTGAGATCTTCCTAAGGGACGAATACACAAGGAATCACTAATACTCTCAAGCTTTATTGTCAAATATCTGAGTGTTATATTCTCACACACACCAACAGTTCTTAATCTGTTCTTCGTGTTGTTATTATATATTGAATAACAGTAACTGTTCAAGAAATCCTTTTCATTCTTTACTGTTTTCTTTATATATGTGCGTTCTAATATCTATCAAACATATTTCTTAGTTTAATACGCTTCCGCATCAAACTCTAAAACTCCACTAATAGATTGTTAATCTTGATTATGTGTATCTGGGAACCAACAATTGGTATCAGAGCCTTCCTTGATTTTCAATATCAAGTGATCCACTTATCAAGACTCGTGATAGATATTATTGAGATTTAAAATTGTGTCTGGAAACTGCTTAAACCCAGAAAATCTTCAAGCTCATCAAAGTAACTCTTTAGTCATACTTTCTTTCTAAAATCTTCAAATGACAAATACAAATAATTTCTTTACTACTGGTTCTCTCACTAAACCTCCTACTCTCCTTCGAGATGAGTATCCTCAGTGGAAAATAAGAATGGTCCATTTTTTCGAGGGCACTGAAAAAAATCAAGTACAATATCTGTACAATCCTCCTCCTATTCCCATGACAGTAGTACCTCGTATACCTGCTACTGCTGAATCTGCCGAAATCCCCGAACATCAAAAACCAAAGCCAAAAGGGGAGTGGTCAACCGAAGATAAAGCAGAAGATGAAGTTGCTCAGAAAACCAAGAGGACATTAATTATGGCAATACCCAACGAACTCTTTCAATCCTTGGATTCATGTGAAACAACGCATGATCTGTGGAAAGAACTGGAAAGACAGTTGGAAGGAGGTGCTAAAACACAAAAAAACCGAAGAGCACAGTACATCAATGAATATCATGCATTCAGAGCCTCTGCAACAGAATCTCTGCAAACAACATACGACAGATTCAACTCTCTAATCAACAAGTGCAGAAAATCAGGCATTGACAGAACTTCTGAAGAAAACAATGTCATGTTTTTAAAAAGTCTAAATGAAGAATGGCTCCAGCTGTCTATGTCCCTACAGACAAATCAGGATCTAGACACCTGGACTCTCTCTGATCTTTACGGAACATTAGCCACACAAGAACCTCAGATAGCACAGGCTAAAACACTAACCATTGCACCATATGCATTGGTTAGTAAAACTAAAGAGGATGCACAGAGACCAATAAATGATAAAGCCACAGAGGAGAAGAAGAAGGAGAAGAAGAAGATGGTGATAATTGACAGTGAAGAAGAAGAACAAGCAGAAAAGGAAATAACTCTTGCGTCACTAGCTAAATCTTTAGCTCTATTGACAAAAGAGTTCAGAGGAAACAGAAGAGGTTCCGGAAATGAAAGATATGATAGAGACAACCAGGATGACATAAGAGACAACAGAAGAGATGACAGAAGAGGAGAAGAATCAAGTGGCCGACAGAGGTCAAGCGATAGAAATTACAGAGGGAATGACCGACAGAGGTCAGATGACTCGGTAAGCCACACGCAGCAAGAATGCTACAAGTGCGGCAAACCTGGTCACTATGCAAATGAATGTAGATCAGAGAAAGGCGAAGACCTACAGAAGTCCAATGATCGAACAGGAAACACTCCTCAAGGGTGTTTTAACTGCGGAAAACCAGGCCATTTTGCGAATGAATGCAGAAGCAGATCAAATCGTCCACAGAGGGACTCTGCTTTCTACAAAAAGAAAGCCGAATATTATGCTCAAAAATCCTTAATGGCAAAAGGACATTCTGAGGAGAACACAGAAGACTTCCAGTCAGACTCTACTTCTGACGATGAACATACCGCTAATGCCCTCTTCTGTGGCATGGCAGAAGTCGACTCCTGCACTGACCCTGAGAAGAAGTATGTGCCAATCTGGTATCTAGACTCCGGATGCTCAAGGCACATGACTGGTGACAGAAGTGCACTATCCACGTACAAAGAAACACAAGATGGTGGATCTGTGACTTTTGGAGACAACAAGAAAGGACACATAAAAGGCTATGGAGTCATAAGGAAAGAAGACGTTTCTGTATACAAAGTTGCATATGTGGATGGCCTTAAGCACAACCTACTCAGTGTAAGTCAACTTTGTGATACAGGATTCAATGTGTTGTTCAAAAGAACTTTCTGCTCTCTACAAAGTGAAGAAACAAGTATGGAACTTCTGCGAGCTGAAAGAATAGGTGATCTATATCTAATGAACTTCAACTCAAAGAACAAAGACAAAGTTTGCCTTGTTGCCTGCAAAAGTGAAGAAGCCTGGTTATGGCACAACAGGTTCTGTCACTTGAATTTTCACACATTGGAAAAACTGGTCAAACTTGATCTAGTTAAAGGTTTGCCAAATGTTAAATTCAATAAGGATCATTTATGTTCTGCCTGTGAGATGGGAAAACTCAAAAGAGCTTCCCACAAAGGCAAAACAGATGTATCTTGCACTAGACCTTTGTACATGCTTCATGTCGACCTCTGCGGTCCCATTGCCATACAGAGCCTAGGTGGCAAGAAATACATACTTGTCCTAATTGACGAGTATTCGCGTTTCACATGGGTTGAATTCGTTAGAAAGAAATCAGATGTTCCAAATATATTGATAAATCTAATGAAAAGAATCCAAGTTCTTTATAATTGCAGAATACAGAAGTTAAGAAGTGACAATGGCACAGAATTTAAAAACTCTGTCATTGAAGCCTATCTTTCAACAGAAGGAATATCACAGAACTTCTCTGCAGCTCGCACTCCACAACAGAACGGTGTTGTCGAAAGAAAGAATCGAACACTTGTGGAAGCCGCAAGAACTATGATGTCAGCATGCGGATTATCAATGAATTTTTGGGCAGAAGCAATTTCTACTGCGTGTTATACTCAAAATCGATCAACCATTGTGAAAAGACACCTCAAGACGCCTTACGAATTGCTTAACAAACGGCGGCCAAACATCAAATTTTTCCATGTATTCGGATGCAAATGCTTCGTCTTAAACGACAGAGATTCAAGAGGAAAGTTTGATGTAAAAGCAGATGAAGGCAAATTCATTGGATACTCTGCCACTTCCAAAGCCTACAGAACATTCCTTACAAAGTCTCACAAGATTGTAGAAAGCATCAATGTTTCTTTTGATGATTCATTCCAAATGACTTCTGAGCAAATAAGTTCAGAACTCGGAATTAACGGGAAATTCTCTGACATCTCAAGAACAAAAGAAGATTTGAATCTTCTATTTTTGGAGAAGTTCCACAATGACATTGATCCTTCTGTCGGACCCATCAGAGTTTCTGAAGAACCATCATCTGTCGGACAAAATCCTACAGGTATGACTCTAACTGGTCCAAATAATGCTTCATCTTCTTCTATAAATACTAAAGATGCAATTGCCGAAGCAGAAGAAAGTGCAGAAGATGAAACATCAAGAAAAACGACCACAGAAGCTGCACAAACCACAGAAGAACCAATTACAGAGGAGATCGAGGACCAAGACTATACATCCTCAGAGGAACAAACACCACCACCACTCGTACCAATCATTCCACAAACGGTAGAATCAACTACCAAGGCACGAAGAGCATCAGAGGCTGCACAAGAAGAAACACAAGAAGCCTCTGAAGAAAGTTTTGATGACATTGATGACCATCTTCCACGCACAACTCAGTGGACAAAAAGCCATCCTCCAAGCCAAATAATTGGAGAACCTTCTGACTCAGTAAAAACAAGGTCTGCCACTGCTAATTTTTGTTTCTTTACAAATTTTATTAGTGTTATAGAACCAAAGAAGATTTCTGAAGCCCTAGATGACCCAAACTGGGTAGACGCCATGCAAGAAGAACTTCTGCAATTTGAGCGTAACAGAGTATGGACTTTAGTACCTCTGCCAAGAGGGAAACAGGCCATTGGGACTAAATGGGTCTACAGAAACAAGAAGGATGAAGATGGAGTGGTCGTCAGAAACAAAGCAAGATTAGTAGCAAAAGGATATAGACAAGAAGAAGGCATAGACTACGATGAGACTTTTACCCCTGTCGCACGTCTCGAAGCAATAAGAATATTCTTAGCCTTCGCATCCCACAGAGGTTTTAAAGTCTATCAGATGGACGTAAAATCAGCTTTTCTAAACGGAGAAATCCAAGAAGAGGTTTACGTAAATCAGCCACCAGGTTTTGAAAGCTCAAAGTTTCCAAGGCATGTATACTACCTTGAAAAGGCTCTATACGGACTGAAACAGGCTCCAAGAGCATGGTACGAACGACTTTCTACCTTCCTTCTAGTAAATGGCTACAACAGAGGTACAACAGATACTACCTTATTCTATAAATGCAAAAATAGTGAGATAATGCTTGTACAAATATACGTAGATGACATAATTTTTGGGTCTACAAATTCAGAAGAGTGCAAATTTTTTGAAAAACTCATGCAGAGTGAGTTTGAAATGAGTATGATGGGAGAATTAACATTCTTCCTCGGACTTCAAGTCAAACAATCTTCAGAGGGAATTTTTATAAATCAAGCCAAATATGTCTCTGATATACTTTTAAAATATAATCTCTCTGATACCTCTGCAATGAAGACTCCAATGGCCACTGGAAATAAGTTGTTCTTAGATCCAAATGGTATTTCTGTAGAATGTACTCTCTACAGAGGCATGATTGGATCTCTGTTATACTTAACAGCAAGCAGACCTGACATTATGCATGCCACATGTCTTTGTGCACGTTATCAAGCTAATCCAAAGAAATCACATTATGATGCTGTAAAAAGAATCTTGAGATACCTGAAGGGGACCAACAATCTTGGTCTCTGGTATCCACATAACTCTGGTTTTAGTCTTAAAGCTTATACAGATTCAGACTATGGAGGATGCATGCTCGACAGAAAGAGTACCTCTGGGAGTTGTCAATTCCTAGGTGGTAAACTAGTCAGTTGGACCTCCAAGAAGCAGAATTGTGTCTCCACATCCACTGCAGAAGCTGAATACGTTGTTGCCGCTAGCTGTTTTTCTCAGGTTCTATGGATGAAGACTCAGCTAAAAGACTACGGCCACATTCTGTTCAAAATACCCATCTTCTGTGATTCCAAAAGTGCTATTGCTATCTCTGCCAACCCTGTGCAACACTCAAAAACCAAGCATATCGATATAAGGTATCATTTCTTGAAACATCATGTTGAATACGGTACAATCGAAATGCATTTCGTGCCCACAGAATATCAACTCGCTGACTTATTCACCAAAGCATTACACGAGAAAAGATTCAACTTCTTGGTGGGTAAGTTAGGAATGATTAACATGGTGTGAAAATCCTCTGTAAGTATAGCTTTATCTTCTGTAAATAACAAGTAAATACATTGCTTAATTTATTGCTTTGATTGATTCTACTTTTGTATGTAAATTCTTAAAACCTTAAATAGTTCTTAAAATCACAGAGCTTCTGTAAGTCAACTCAGAACCTCTGACGACCCCTACAGAACCTCTGAAAAAGATGACCTATGTTCTATGCAAAACTTATCATTCTTTGATCCAAGCATAGGTCAAGGGGGAGCAAAAGGAAATTACTTGATCTATAGAGGTGATTAGGTCAAGGGGGAGCAAAAGGAAATTACTTGATCAACAGAGGTGATTAGATCAAGGGGGAGCAGAAGGGAACCCTGAAATGATCTAAAGAGATAAAACTTTCAAGGGAAAGCCAAAGAAAAATGTCGATGACTCCATATCGACAGAAGTCAGATATCACTGCCGAGAAAAGAAGAACCAAAAGGTATGTATCTCACAAAAGGTTTTTGGAAAACAATTTTGTAGGACAAAAAATGTCAAATATGTCCTAAATATACTGTGAATAACATTTCAAAAATCAAAAGCTCAAAAAGTTTCCCAAAATTCGAATTAGGAGAAATTTAGGGTCATAGAGCTTCTGCTGAGCTCAACAGAGCTTCTGCAGGAAATATGCTCTGTGATCACAAATTAACCTTCTGTCGATCTTTTGAAATGATATCTCGGAAACCGAAAACGCAGACCATGACCTTCTCGAACAAACCGTTTTTTTTAACAGTTTTCTCGGACACAAACTTTCAAATATGTCCGAAAAACATCTCTTAAACAAAATCAAAAATTGGATGATAAAAAAAAACTAATAAAATTTTTGTTATAAGATTTTTTCTCTCATAGAGCTTCTGCTGGCCCTCACAGAACTTCTGCAAGTTCCAACAGAGCCACAAAACCTCTGCGAAGCAAATTTCTTCACAAAAATCCGATTTTATCCTCTCCAATGCCTTTTCAAATGTTTTGGTTAAAGAAGAACCCCACAGAAGTCATGATAACAATGAGATATATGAAAAAAAAGGGGATAAACATCAAAGATTTTCAAGATCACAGAGCCTCTGTAAACTACAGAAGCTCTGTCAATCTGATTTCTTGGGCATCTTTGTAGTAATAACGGTTACTTTTACTGCGAGTGAAACTCATATGGCTAAAATCAACCTCACGCGCCTAGCCTTAATGGGCCGCGCACGACGTCCTGTCATATTCTGACAAGGCCTACGTGTCCCATTTTCATTGGGCGTACATGGAACGTTTTTATTTGGAAAGTTGAACCCGCCGCTCAAACTCGAGTGCGGATTCCAAACTTTAATCCATTGCCATATATTTTACTCTTTCGAATTCTACCGTTTTACCATCCTATAAAAACAAAGCTTACCCTCTCATAAAACCTTTTACAAACTCTCATCTTCTTCTCCGGCGAAACCCTGTAAAAAGCTTGCAAAAATCTTATTCTTAAAATCAAATGGCTTCATCTTCTCGAGCTACATCCTCTGACCTCTCTTCGGCGAACTCACCGGAACACTCCCCTACACATTCTGAACATTCTGAAAACCCTAGCCTTGCAAGAAATATTGAACAACAAGATTCCGGGGACTCAGCAGACTTTGCTCCGACGACTCACTTGCAAAACTTTATAGCAAAGGATCATTTCGATGCCATTCTTCCTATCAAATCCAACAACTGCTATCTGGTCCCCTCACCCACTACTTTCGGCGAAGCCCATGCCATACTTCTGAACATCATGGAGAATCATGTCCTCTTCCCTCTACTATCAAGAACCCCAAACAAAATTCCAGTCCGCTATTTGAACCAATTTTGGCAAAGCTGCCGATTTGATAAAGACGATTCTCTTATCAAAGGGTACATTTCAAGACCTGATAAATCTGAGCATCTTGAAATCAAGTTTAACAGAACAATGTTCTCACTTGAATTCAATCTACCAACAAGGGGTCTTCTGGGATTGAATAGTTATGCAGAGCAACCAACAGACGAGGAGCTCTGTCGATTCGTGGAAATGCTTGGGTACAACACCCAATTACGGAAGAGAAATGACTTCCGCAGAGGCCGATTACCACCTCTGTGGAACACTTTGTTCTCGATTCTTAACAGATGCCTGACAGGAAAGATAGGCAGTATTGACCAGAGCTCACATCAAATCTTGAGCATCATGTATGGGGTTTACTATGATCTTCCACTAGATTATGCGACCATAATGATGCAAGAAATCATAAACACCATCGACAGAAAGAACAACTCGAAAAGGGTCAAAGAGAATGATCCCAACTTTCTACCACCTCTGCAATTCCAAAGAATATTAGGAGTACTGTTCGAACCACTGCTGCTAATCCAAAATTGGCCAATGGAAGGGCCAACTCCCAAACAGTTCCCGATGAACAAGAATACCCCCACTGATCATGCAGATGGCTACTCACACTGCAGACCTCTGTCAAAGAAGCTTCTGCAATACGCATCGAATAAATCCCTTAAGAAAGAGTATATACGCGATCATAGAACTCCTAAACCAAGTCCTATGACACCCCCGCGTTTAGGTGTCCCCCTAGGAACAATGATAGCAAAACCTCTTTCCACTCAAAAAGAAAAGGATCAGAAGTTAGCAAAGCACATGGCTATTCAACTCAGCTTTATAGCCAAACGTGCAGAACTAATGGGAACGAAGTCTTCATCAAGAACCTCTGCATCTACTCCAAAAGCTAAGAAGAGGAAAACTGCAGAAGGCACCTCAACAAGCGCTGCAGAAGATCAACCCTCACCTCCTCATGCCACAGAAATTGGCTCCTCTGCTCCTCCTTCCTCTCAAAAAATGAAGAAGAAAAGATCAAAATCAACAGAAGAAGGGGCACCAAATCCTAAGAGGAGGAAAACCAAAAAGAGGCATGGTAAATCACTTGCAAAGTTGGTAACCATTGCAGAAGAGGAAACTGCTGAAGAAGAAGTTGCAGAAGAAGAAATGGCTACAGAAAGGTATCAATCACCCTATCAATCTCCAGATAGATTTGCTCACCAAGGAGACCTGAACGACTTCTTACAGAACCCTGAAATTGCCAACACCCTAAATACAGCAGGGTGGACGGCACAACCTCTCGACCACCACTCTCCAGAAGAAGATTTCTTCATTTCTGGCATCGACACACATCTGCAAGAAGATGACACAATACCTAGAAATCAACCAGCCGAAACCCCTGTTATTTTACAAAACCCTTTTATTCAAGGATTGGATGTCCACAGAAGAAGTCCAAACCCAGCTTCAGAAGAAATAGAACAAACTGAAGCTGAATGGAACAGAGGTGAAACCACAGAGGCATGTCATGAGACAGATTCAGATGAAGAAGAAGCTGTCTGGATACGTAAGGGTCTTTATCATCCACATGTTATGAGATTATTTGGATCTCATCAAGTATATGACCAATTACGACCAGAGCACGAAACTTCCACCGAACTTAGGGAAGAAGCAAGAAAAGATGCCTGGATAAATAGAGGCACACAACCAAAACCAACTCCCAGTGCAACCCACATTTCTGACACCGCAGGTCTAGCTGCAGAAGGTGTTATTGAAAAAGAGCAGCACAGCTCGAACCTAACCCAACCCATCCAGCCAGAGGTTACTCTTTCAACCTCTGTGCCCACAGAAACCGGGGAATCCATTCCTAGGGAGTCTCCTCAAAGAGACTCACCTATAGTTCGTGATCAATTGCCCCAGATCACAGAAGAACGCCCAACAGAGGAATTTGTTTCCTCTGCCACGCACTTATTAAGACCCACACTTCTTTCAGAGAGAAGTAGAGAGCACAAAGACAAAGAGACTCTAGACAAGTCTCCTAGTCAACAGAAGGATATTCCAATACCCACCTCTGGAGTGGATTTGGACAATGTTCTTCTCAGAACTTCTGTAGGGATTGAAACTCATGTTTCTTCTCAAGGATCAGAAGGAAATCCTTCCATTCTCAACGTACAAACAGGAATGAAAGAAGGTATCCCAGGAACAGGGATTCACTCTGGAGACGAATGTGTTCCTCCAGAGGTTACCACCGGAACACAAGTTACAAGGGATGAGTTCCAAACCCTTGAGACCTCTGTAAACCAGACCTTGAAAGAGTTGCAAATCTCTTTCAAATCTTTTGCAGAGACAACATCACTGGCACTGCTAAACCTGAACACCAAAATGGACAACCTGTCCACAGAGGTGAAAACTGCCATCTCACAGATGAAGTCTGCTGCTACTGCATCCACCACTTCTGCCGCAACAACTACTCCTTCGATTGAGAACTCCATCAACAAGTTCCTTGATCAATTGAACAAACAGACTTCAGTGTCAACGGGCATCACTCCTGCAGATCTACAGAAGGCCCTACAAAAAGTTCAAGAAGAAGCCATGCGAAATACCATGCTGATGCAACCCAAAGACTACATGACAAGAGCACAGCTGACAGAGCTTGGGCAGAACGTGATTAATCAAGTGACAGAAGTCATCCTTTCCTTCACCACTGCCAATGCTAACTTCGTCAAAGATTTCAGAGAAAGTGTAGGAAGGATGAGATTCAAAACAGAGGCAGAGCTAGCAACTCTTCTTGGCCTCTGTGATGATGCATGCGCGAAACTGATCGCTGCTGGAGCCACAATGCCAAAGAAACCCAATGCTTCCTGCAGAGCAGAGGGTACATCAGACAAGGGTCAGGATGACTCTGATGATGATGACCATCCTGGTCCATCAGATCATCTTGAGGGGGAGAAAACTACAGAGAAAGCTGCAAGCAGAGGACTTACAGGTCCACCAATAGCCGCAGAACCTCTGAGTCAAGCACCTCTAGAACAGACCCGACAACAACAAACCCAAAAGACCACAGAGACAACACCCATCTCTGTGGAATCATCTCCTGACGAAACCAAAACTCCAGAAGCAGAACAGCAAGCCACAGAGGCAACAACCGCCCCTGAGGTAATCATTTTGGAAGAAACAGATGAACCAACCACAGAGAAAACACCCACCTCTGTGGAAACACCCCAAACCATACCCAGAAGAAATTCGATTGCCACCAAACCAAAAAGAGCAACGACCTCTGCTTCTGACATTCTGAAAAGGATGCACACAACAATGAGTGATCGTATGGTGAAGAGAGAAGAAGAAAGACACAGGTTCACTTTAGCTTTCAGAATGGCAAGAAGATTCAATGTCAACACTTCATCAACAGAAACTGAGCTCGCAGAAGAAGTCATCAAACAACCTCCAACAGAGGTTACAGAGCAAGTCAAGCCAACAGAACCATCGCCACAAAAGTCCTCTAAATCACAATCGTCAAAATCCACAGAGGCAACCTCCATTAAACCAACAGAAGTGCCAACCTCAAAACCCACAGAAGCAACAGGTTATGCCACAACAATAGCAAAAGATAAGGGCAAAGGGATACTGACAGAAGAGCCAAAGAAGAAGAAAACATTGCCAAAGCCAACAGAAAAACTAATGAAGAGTGCGTTTGACGCCTTTCAAACCCCAAAACCCGAAGAAGTTGACTGGGCACATGGATTGAAGCCTCTGTCAGAAATTCCTCTAGCTGGTAGAGCTGCAGAAGTTGTTCAACAGATGGAGAGTCTCGGAAGACAAATTCCACGACCTGGTCCAACACATGAAGAGATGGAAGAAGTGGTATACAAATACCTCTACAAACAATCCTATCAGACAAATCATCCAGTAGATCATGTGACAGATCCAAGGATCAGAGAAGAATTTGAGAACATCTTCACAAGAACAAAGCCAAGAGCCAAAGCAGATGTCTTCTCAATTCACGAAATCAAAAAGGTGATCTTCTGCAGATTCTCCTTCATAAGAACCTATCCAAGGGTCAGGTACAATCTTTACAAAGTCAGAAGAGAGAACAATTCAGAATCTACCTTCGCTGATGCTGACTTGAGAAACATCAATCCTTACGATCTACCTGACCTTCTGCAATGGACAAAAGACAACTACAACACAGAGCCTAATACCAGAGCCTATCAAGTGTTGAGAAAAGCGATGAGGGAAAAGCTTCTGCTATACAGCATGATAGATTTTCAGCTGGGAAAGGATCTTGGTCTCAAACATCTAGATCTACGACCACCAGAAGATCGCTGCCCACCAGACGCTGTGCCCAACTCAATCATCAGAGAACCAAGATTTGGGTTAGTATTTCAAAACCCACAACACCAGGTTAAACTTTTGGTACTCATGGATTGTCAGAAGTACGCAACCAGTACTCTGAGCAAATTCAGAGCAAGCCTTGTAAAATACAGAGGTACAGAGAAAATGGATAGAGATGATGCAGAGACTTTCATCAGAGAAATAGACTCAACAATCCGCCTAAGAGAACTCTGCATCAGATTCTACAAAGAGATCAGAAAAGTCGGCAGAGACAACAGAAGCTACAACGATTTCAAAGATGCCAAAATCTGATTCTCAGACCTCCAATCTCTGCAAACAAAGTTTTATCTTTCATTGTACTCAAATGTAAAATGCCTCTGGCATATTTCTAAATGAAAGAAATTTCGAGGTATTGTTTAACCTCTGTCTTATCTAACTTAGCCAAACTTAACTCAAGTTCAAATTTTTATTTTTCACTACTTAGGGGGAGATTGTTTGCTTCAATCTTCCTGAAACATAGAAGTATTTAGAAGTAGTGAAAAATAGGCTAAGTGAAGAAAGCCTCTTACAGAGGCTCTGCCGACATTACCGAGAAATCAAGGTCAAGAAGCTACAGAAGCAGCAGAGGCTTCCTACAGAAGCTCTGTCATACGCACAAAGAAGACCAAAGACTCGGAATCCGGCGAAGACTGCTTCACAGAGGATCAGACCGCAGAACCTCTGTAATTCATTACAGAGCCTCTGTAGTCCTCAATGAAGACTTGGAAGATATTACTGGATACGTTCATCAACTTGCATGGAAAAGTACTATCAAAACACGTGTCAAGCTCTGAGTGGACTCAATAGGGCAAGGTACAAAATAGACGTCTGCGCCATTTAATGCATTTACCAAAAGTACATCTGCTCCATTAAATGCGCATGGCTCAAACAACTGCTCACACCATCCAGTCCACTGTTCGCACCATCCAGTTTACTATTCATGCCGTAAAAGGAACAGTGACCTACTTCATAGTCTTCTAAGAGTAGTATAAAAGGAAGTCTCATGTTGAGATCTTCCTAAGGGACGAATACACAAGGAATCACTAATACTCTCAAGCTTTATTGTCAAATATCTGAGTGTTATATTCTCACACACACCAACAGTTCATAATCTGTTCTTCGTGTTGTTATTATATATTGAATAACAGTAACTGTTCAAGAAATCCTTTTCATTCTTTACTGTTTTCTTTATATATGTGCGTTCTAATATCTATCAAACATATCTGTTAGTTTAATACGCTTCCGCATCAAACTCTAAAACTCCACTAATAGATTGTTAATCTTGATTAAGTGTATCTGGGAACCAACAGTGAAGATCAATGCCCCCAAGGCAAACACGACCAATCCTGGTGCAAATCAGGTTAAGGTGAAACCTACCACTGAGGTTAAGAAATTAACCAAAGAGAAGACTAGTTCTGAAGCTGAATCTTTAAATGCTGCGAAGATTGTTGAACCTTCTACTTCCTCTACCACCACTGACAAGTGTAGGCCCATGGTGAAATGGGTGCCCAAGTCAAACTAATCTTCCTTTGTTTGCAGGTTAAGAAGGGTATCTAGTATCTTGATAGCGGATGCTCTTGACATATGACTGGCAAGAAAAACCTGCTCACTGAATACAAGGAAGAGAAGGGTCCATCAGTGACCATCGATGGAAACGGAAAAGGCTTTACCCGAGGGTTTGGTGTACTCTCTAATGGTACAACAACCTTCAGAAGAGTCACATATGTTGAAGGACTAAAACATAATCTTCTAAGCATCAGTCAGGTTTGTGACAAGGATAACAAAGTGATTTTCATTAAGGAATTCTGCTTTGTCACTGACAAAAAGGAGAAGATAGCTCTCAGCGGTTATCGCATGGAAAATGTTTATGTTATAAATATGGACTCTACAACCACTGATAACTCCTGTTTCTTCTCAAAAGCCTAATATGATGTCAACTGGCTATGGCATAAAAGGCTCTCTCATCTAAACTTCAAGACACTGAATACTCTTTCCTCTAAAGAGTTGGTTACTGGTCTACTTCAACACTCATACACTAAGGAGTCTCTATGTTCAGCGTGTGAGAATGGGAAACAAACCAAGGCAAGCTTCAAATCTAAATAAGTCTCCTCAGTGTCATCTCCTCTACAACTTCTCCATATGGATTTGATTGGCCCTGTTAACAAACAATCCATCGCTAGAAAAAAATATACATTGGTCATAGCTGATGAATTCTCTCTCTATACCTGGGTAATGTTTCTCCGTTCTAAGAGTGACACCCCTGTAGAACTCATCACTTTTGTCAGGAAAATGGAAGTCCTGAACAACAAGACCGTTCACTCTATAAGGAGTGATCATGGGACTGAATTCAAAAACAATTCCCTTGATTCCTTCTTTGAAAGCAAGGGTATTTCTCACAACTTTTCCTCAGTGAGAACACCGCAACAAAATGGAGTCGCTGAAAGAAGAAATCGAATTATCATCGAAGTTGCACGTTCAATGGTCAACGATTCTCATCTACCTACTCAGTTTTTGGCAGAAGCTGTCAACACTGCTTGTTTTACTCAAAACTGGTCGCTGATTGTCAAAAGATACAAGAAAACAGCCTATGAAATTTTCCATGGGAGAAAGCCTTCAATTGGCTTTCTTCACATCTTTGGATGTCAGTGTTTCATACTGAACAACAGAGATGCCCTTGGAAAGTTTGATCATAAGGCTGATGATGGAATTTTTCTTGGATATTCTTCAGTCTCCAAAGCCTTCAGAGTCTTCAATCGAAGAAGACAAACTGCAGAAGAAACAATTCACGTCACCTTTGACGAATCACGTTCAGCGAACTCTAGACCTTCTGCTGATACTGAAGAATTGAATCAATGGATGATTTCTCATCTTGGTGATTCAGAAGATGCTCATATCCCTCTAACCCATACTCATACCGCTGAAGATGATGATCCTATTATCATCCAAAGCATGCAGACAATTGAAGCTGAATCCTCATGGGTCTCAGTTGTTCCTCTTAACACTATGCCTGCTTCTGAACCTTCTATCTCAGACATACCATCTACTTATTAGCAATCAGTGAATGAAATTACATCTGAACCTCTTCCTCTCTTGGCTGATATACCAGAAGTTGCTGAAGCCTCTTCTCAGCGATGGACTATTAATCACCCTATTGATCAAATTCTTGGTGATCCAAACGCTGGTATTCAGACTCGACGAAGTGCAGGTAACATTTGTTTATTTGTTAACTTTATTTCTCTAATTGAACCAAAGAAAACAGATGATGCCCTCAGAGATCCAAACTAGGTCAGCGCTATGCAAGAAGAGCTGACAGAATTCGAAAGAAACAAAGTTTGGAAGCCCGTTCCCAGACCATCTGGCAAGTCAGTGATAGGCACTAAATGGGTTATCGAAACAAGTTGGATGAACATGGAACTGTAACCCGCAACAAGGCTCGTCTTGTTGCTCAGGGGTACAGACAAGAGGAAGGTATAGATTACGACGAAACATTTTCCCCAGTGGCAAGACTAGAAGCCATTCGTCTATTCTTAGCCTACGCTGTACACAAAGACTTCAAGGTTTATCAAATGGATGTTAAATCAACGTTCCTCAATGAAAAGTTGAATGAAGAAGTCTACGTGGAACAACCTCCAGGATTCTCAGATCCTAAGCATCCAGGTTATGTTTATAAACGGGATAAGGCACTTTATGGCTTAAAGCAAGCTCCTCGTGCATGGTATGACACTCTCTCTTCTTATCTCTGACCTATGCAAAAGGTCATATTATTCTAGTTCAAATATATGTCTATGATATTATATTTGGTTCCACTAACCCTGACCTATGTACTCGTTTCACTGATAGAATGAAAGCTGAATTCAAAATGAGTATGATGGGTGAGCTAACCTATTTCCTTGGTCTTCAAATCAAGCAGAGTGAAAAAGGAACTTTCATTCACCAAGGAAAATATGTTAAAGATATGCTGAAAAAGTTTGATTTAACTCAGAGCTCACCTATGAAAACCCCTATGGCACCGTCGCTGATACTAAATAAAGATCCTTCAGGGAAACCTGTTAATGTCACAGCGTACCGTGGGATGATCGGCTCTCTTCTGTATCTTACAGCTAGCCGACCTGATATTATGTACGCAACCTGTTTGTGTGCACGATATCAAGTTGAACCTAAGGAATCTCATTTGATCGCGGTAAGGCGAAGTGTTAGGGCTTTGTTGTAGCTATCAAGACAATATTAATATTTTGTACTGTTCTTCTTAGTAGAGGCATGGACATGTCATGGCCCTACTATATAAAGAAGACTCCTTTGATAACACTTGTAACACTTGTAAGCATTTGTCATTTACTCTTTCAAGATCAATATATGGATGACTTGTGCACTCTAGATTCTCTCTTTACATTTCATTGCTAGATTATGGGTTTTACATTTGGTATCAGAGCACAAACAGGAGATTCAAGCAGATTAAGATCCAAACTGAAGATTTTGTACACTGAGATGAAGATTTCGGACCATGCATATTTCACTGTTCATCAGATCACTTTTCATTCAGACATTGATTTTTTCTAGTTTCTGATTTCTTGGATCAATTCTTGGCATCACTGAACTCGGATCTGATTTCTGAACAACTTTAATTCTTGGATCATCATCAATTACTGCACAAAATCATTAGATTTGATCATTTTAGAAACTTTTGTTCGAAAACCCTATTTTACCGATTTTGGATCAAAATTCGATTAAATCGATCGAATTAAGATCTGTGATTAACTAAAAGTGTACGAATTCAAATTTTTTAAAAAATTTTCAACTTTATCTGATTCTAATTCTTTTGGAACTTTTTGCATCTTTGTTCATGCAAATTGTTAAGATGAACAGTGCCATGTCTATTTTTCAGACATGCCTTTTTCTACTGTTTGCCAAGTGGGGTACTCTAAATCTTGCTAAGTGTCCAAATCTTCTTTAAGTATAAATAGAGTTCAAAAGTTCATTTCCCACTTATTTCAAAATCGCAAACAATTCGAATCCTCTCCAAGTGCACTGTTCATCATCTTCAACCTCAAACTTCATCTGTTCGATTCAAACTCAACAGGTAACCATTTATGTTCATTTTAGTTTCTTTAGATTCATATTCTTCATGAGCATCTTTCTATCCATGTAATTTCATCAAATGAAATATTTTTTTATGTCTATTTGTGTGAAATCAGTCTGTGGTCTTTATACGTGTTCTTCATACGTGTTCTTCATACGTGTTCTTCATAGGATTTCGAACCCTTCTTAGGTCAGAAATGCTTTTAGGGTTTCGAATCACTCTTGTTCTTGATGCTAAAATGTATGAAGTCCTGATTTCGAATCCTTGTTGATACGAAATCGTGGACAATTTTTTTTAGAAAAGGGTTCATGCTTACATGTTATGATTTCGAATCCATTAGGATACGAAATCATTGGTTTCGAATCCTTCTGGATACCAAATCATTGGTTTCGGTTCCTTTTGGATACGAAATATGGGGTTTAAAAGATGTTTTTGGAAATGTTGAAATAATCTAAGTCATGGTTTCGGATTTGTCTTGATTCGAAATCCTTGGTTTCGAACCCTTCTTGGTTCGAAATACTTGGCTTCGGATCCTCCTTGATTCGAAATCCTTAGTTTCGAATCCTTCTTGGTTCGAAATCCCTTTGTTTCGGATTTCTCTTGGTTCGAAATCATGGTTTCAGACTCTTGTTCATCCGAATCCATTATGTGTGTATGTGTGATCAGAATACTATACTTAGAAAATTTCAAAAATGTTTTCAAATTGTTTTTCAAAATGATAACCTTTTTCAGAACTGTTTTATTCTAAAACAACAGTTCAGATGGCAAATCAGGAAGAACAAAGCCGTGTTCAGGGCTTTGGTGAACATGTTCCGAGAATACCCGATCCGACAGCCGATGTTCCTTTACCATCGACGCGATCCGTACATCAATCACTTACCGGAGGACATCCAGATCATCTTATTATTCATCCGATCAATTATGTCGCGATCATTCCAAATAATCATCACGTTGATTTTCACAAGATCAACATACATCCGGTGGTCAAGGAAGTGCTGCGTAATCACCCGTTAGCATACGCATTGACTCACACAGTCAATGTGCCTATGCTATATCTTCAACAAGCATGGAAGACAATCACTACATCAATGGAGAACGAAAGACCTATCTTTGTATTCCAGATCGACGAGTTTATCACAAAGCTTGATTTCCAGAGATTGAGACTTATATTGAGGCTACCTGAGCCTGATTCTAGAGAAGGAAACACTGCATTTGATCCTTATTCGTTTGAGGAAGAAGTGTTTGAAGGTATACGCGCAATGGGATATACCACGAATCTGACAAAAGTGAAGGGCTTCAATAAGGCGAATCTACCACATTTGTACTATGCTATCTTTTCCATCATTAACAGGTGCTTAACTGCCAAACATGCGGGAACTGACAGTGCCAGTATCGGTTTTCTGAAATTATTTCATGCAGTGGTGTATGATCTTCACGTGGATTATGCAACCATCTTCTGGCATGAACTGAACGAGAAGATAGAGCTACATCGTCAAAACAAGGGAAAGCCTTATATTCCGTACATGAGGTTTCTTCAGATTATTATTCAGAGTATGCTTCGCTCTAACCGGGAGATTCCACGACGTATAAATCATCCTTCTGTACCTGAAAAAGCAATGCAATATCTCCAACTTCCGAAGAAGACTTATCCTTATGAAATGCCATTACTGGAAGGGTTCCTTAGATATGCGGATCAGGACGCTGAGTGTATAGTTGATTATAGAGAGTCTATGGTCCGGCCAGCACCGGAGGGACCTACCCAAGACTCAACCCTTAGGCGAGAGGAGTCTTTGAGGGTTCAGGATGCAAGGGCTACTGAACGGGGAGAGTCGAGGGAAAATACCGAGAGGGGAACTGGTGGGGGTCAGTCACCTGTACTTGAAGATGCAGGGTCATCGTCTGAGGACACACATATAGATGACCTTGTACAAGACGATTCTGAAGAAGTAGTTCCTAAACACATTGGGGATGCTCCTTTAGTTGAGTATTCTGATTATAGTACAGAGTCTAACAACGCGTCTGATCCCGCTGAGGAACAAAATGATGGAGATTCTGATGATGATAATGATGGCAATGATGAAAATGATGGTGCTGATGCAGAAAATATGTTTGGTGATGTTGTTGATATTCTAGTGTTTCCACAAATGAATTTGGCAGCTAATATAGATGTGGAACAGCTCAATTTTGATGACATGCCATTGATGTCTACTCGAGTTAGTGAAGGAATGGGAGGTATAAGGAGAACCGAGGGAGAATTAGTTGAAAATATATGTGAGTCTGCGAGAGAAAATGAAGAAAAAAATATGGAGAGTGTGAGAGCTACCAAACATTTCTATACCAGAAGGGCAGCCACATCCACCACCAGATCTCATTTGTTGGGATCAGGTGTTGAAAAAGACGTTAGTCGCCCAGTAACTGTAACATCCCGATTTCCATATATACAAATAACATACAATTCTCAACATAATTTCATCTCAAAAGATACATCATATTTCATATTCGGTCCCATAGTCTTACTAAACATAATAAGAATTTCAGTACAAACTTTTCGACTAAATAATTTACATTATGACTAACAACAAAGCCATAAGTACAAAAACACATCATGATCTTCATTACAAAAGTCTTCACAAAAGCTATCCATCCATTACTCTATTCATTTGCTCTTACCCGATCCATCACCTGGAATACATATTTTTAAAACAAAATGAGGGTTAGACCTAGCGGTCTAAGTGAGAAAATCTCTGTCATTTCACAATCCTTATAAAATCCATTTATATAAAATCCATTATATAAACACACATATATTACACGTAATTAAATACCAATCAAGACTCGTGCACTGTGTTCAACCCATCCTCTTTCTCATTCTCATTTCCTCTGGCCATGTTAGTTGGTTGCGAGCCAACTAATCCGCTGTACAACAACTACAGCTAACACCGTTGTACAACAGCTACAGCAACACCGCTGTACAACAACTACAGTAACTCCGCCGACTATAGTTTCGGCTAACATATACTCGTGTAGTGGAATGCACATATAAATACAATATATATCTCAATATATCACATTGTCATTTATGAACATCTAATCACAACATCTATCACCTTTTCAGTCTACACGTACATGTATTCCAGTTTAAAAACATTTTGAAGTAAAACTCACCTGATTGGTTTTCAACACGTTTCCAAGTCTTCTAAACAGGTTCAGTCCTTTAACCAAAATTCACAGGATCTGTAACAAATAGATACAGATATCTATTTACCACATAAAACACATAAGTCTTACTAAAGCTAAGAACTCTAAAGAACTCAAATCCTCAAATGTTGCCCCAAACCCGCACTCAAGTCAAGACCACATAATAGTCAGTCCTCATTCATTCCCTATCTAATGGTTAACAAAATACAGGTTACTGGATACTCGACAACATCTAAATTCTCAATATTGGCCAAACAGCAAAAGTATCCGGATACGATAAATTATCCGGACAACACTACTTTTCCGGACAGCACTACTTTTCCGGACAACATATATAATCCGGACGTCATCCGGACACCAAGTAATCCGGACAGCATCCGGTATCTTAACTCAGCCGGAAACTATAGAAAAGGAGACTTACCCGGATATTTGACTTGTCCGGACACCTTTAAACATCATCCAGAAACCACCAGCTATATTACCTAAACACTACCAACCAAACTACCCGGTCACATTCATGGTGTCCGGAAACTGCTGCTGTTCAACCCTATTTTTACCCAGAAATCAACAGAACTAATCCCAGATACGAAATCAGTGTTTCTACTCCGAAAAGAACCATTAACTAGTAATTACCAACACAAAATACACAGGAAACATACCTTAAATCGTTTCCAAGCAATCCAATTGAAGCCTTAACCCTAGCTTTCTTCTTTTCTCTTCTTTTGCCTCACAAACACACACTCACACACTCTAATGTTTCCGAACAGCTGCTGAAATGAAAATATCTGGATATCTTTAAGGGGATAATATCTATCCATACTTACCATATAGACCTTGAACTTCTTAATAATGACCCAAACACCCTTAACTTATAAATTAACCCAAACTTACCCTAAACATCCAACTTTAAAGTTAACTAAATTTAACGGAACTAGGATTTCACTAACGAACTTACCCGGGGTATTACATCATCTCCCCCTTAGAAGAATTCCATCCCGGAATTCGATTAGGCAAAAAGGTACGGGTACTTAGTTCTCATTTCTGATTCCGATTCCCAAGTAGCATCCTGACCCTTATGATGTCTCCACTGTACTTTCACTTGTCTGATTACTTTGTTCCGCAACACTTTAACTTTGTGGTCAAAAATGGCTTCTGGTTCTTCTACATAATTCAACTTTTCATCGACCTGTATTTCGGGTAGAGACACTGCCTGATCTGGCGTAACCAAACACTTTCGAAAAATGGATACGTGGAACGCATTGTGAATTCTTCTTAACTCTGGCGGAAGATCTAACATGTAGGCTACTTCACCGATCCTTTCTATGATTGCAAACGGTCCAATGTACCCCGGGCTCAGTTTACCTTGTTTCCCAAATCGGATGACTCCTTTCCAAGGTGAGACTTTTAACATCACCAAAATCTCCAACTTGGAATTCTAACGGCTTTCGGCGTCGGTCGGCGTAGCTTTTCTGTCTGTCTTGAGCCACTTTCAATCTTTCCCGAATCTGAGTAATCTTATCCGCGGTTAACTAAACTATATCTGGCCCTGCTAATTGTTTCTCTCCCACTTCGTTCCAACACAGAGGCGTTCGGCATTTTCTACCATACAGAACTTCAAACGGTGCCGCTTGTATGCTAGAATGGTAACTGTTGTTGTAGGCAAATTCGATCAACGGCAAATGCTTATCCCACGATCCCCCAAAGTCAATAATGCAAGCCCGGAGCATATCTTCTAATGTCTGAATCGTTCGTTCACTCTGACCGTCAGTTTGAGGATGATAAGATGTACTTAACTTTATCTGCGTCCCCATCTCCTTTTGAAAACTTCTCCAGACTCTTGAAGAAAAACGGCTATCCCGATCTGAAATGATCGAGATTGGAACTCCATGTCGAGTTACTACTTCGTCAATGTACAATTTGGCTAATCGTTCCATCGAATCAGTTTCCTTTATCGGTAAGAAGTGAGCAGACTTCGTTAATATATCAACAATCACCCAAATAGCATCAAATCCCGTCGGGGTCCTTGGTAGCTTCGTGATGAAATCTGTCGTAATTTGATCCCATTTCCACATAGGTATTTCTAAACGCTGCAATTGCCCGAACGGCTTCTGATGTTCAATCTTTACCTTCTTACAAGTAGTACAACCTTCCACATACTGAGCAATGCTTCTTTTTATTCCCGACCACTAATAGAATTGTTTCAGATCTTTATACATCTTGTTCGTACCTGGATGAATATAGAATCGAGATTGATGAGCTTCTTGTAGTACCCGATCACGTAAACCACCCAAATGAGGCATCCAAATTCTGTTCCCCAGACACAACAACCCACGGTCATCTTTTACTAGCAATGCTGATAACCCCACTAACCGTTCTGTTTTCAAATGTTTTTCCTGATAGGCTTCTAATTGACACTTCAATAATTCGTCAAAGATGTTGGGTAGGAGTTCTACTCGTAGTGCAATGGCTTTTATTGCCCCGCTTCTTTCTTGACGACTCAGTGCATCAGCTACCACGTTTGCCTTTCCCGGATGATAAAGAATTTCGCAGTCGTAATCATTCACCAGTTCTAGCCATCGTCTTTGTCGCATATTTAATTCCTTCTGGTCAAAAAGATGTTGGAGACTCTTATGATCGGTAAAGATTTTACATTTAGAACCGTAAAGATAATGTCTCCAAATCTTCAATGCGAAGACAACTGCTGCAAGCTCCATGTCGTGCGTAGGGTACTGTCTTTCATGATATTTCAATTGACGAGAAGCATAAGCAATAACCTTTCCACGCTGCATAAGTACACATCCCAATCCCAGTTTGGAAGCATCACTGTAAACAACAAAGTCTTCAGAACCTTCAGGTAATGACAAAATCGGCGCGCTGCAAAGTTTCTCTTTCAAAATTCGGAATGCTTCATCCTGTTCTGCTTTCCATTCGAACTTTAGATTCTTTCGAGTCGGCTAAGTCAAAGGCGTCGCGATACGAGAGAAGTCTTTTATAAACTTTCGATAGTAACCGGCTAGACCCAGAAAACTACGTACTTCGGTTGGCGTTCTCGGCGGTTCCCACTTTTCAATCGCTTCTACCTTCATCGGATCAACTTGAATGCCTTTTTCAGAAACTACATGCCCCAGAAATTGAACTTCTCGTAACCAGAATTCACATTTAGAGAACTTAGCGTACAACTTTTCTTTCTTCAGCAGCTCTAGAATCAAACAAAGATGTTGTGCGTGCTCTTCTTTGGATCGGGAATAGATAAGTATATAATCGATAAATACAATTACAAATTTATCGAGATACGGCTTACATACCCGATTCATTAAATCCATAAAAGCAGCTGGAGCGTTCGTCAATCCAAACGGCATCACTAAGAATTCATAATGACCATACTTTGTGCGAAAAGCAGTTTTCAGAACATCTTCTTCTTTCACCTTCAGCTGATGGTAACCAGATCTCAAATCAATCTTGGTGAAATAGCAAGCTCCAACTAGTTGATCAAAGAGGTCATCAATTCTAGGAAGCAGATACTTGTTCTTGATCGTGCGCTTATTCAGTTCCCGGTAGTCGATACACATTCTCATCGAACCATCCTTCTTTTTCACAAACAAAACTGGCACTCCCCACGGCGAAGAACTAGGTCTGATGAAGCCTTTGTCGGATAGGTCTTGTAGTTGTGTCATCATCTCTTTCATCCTTGGAGGTGCCAGGCGATACGGTGCACGGGCAATAGGAGCGGCTCCAGGAATCAGATCTATACCAAACTCTACTTGTCTAACGACCGAAAGACTATTCAAGTCTTCAGGGAACACTTCAGGAAATTCACTAACAATCGGAATATCTTCCAACTTATTCTTTTCTGACTTAATATCTATCACATAAGCTAAGTAAATCTGGCAACCCTTATTAACACATTTACGGGATTTTATCATAGATATAATGCAAGACTGATGATTGCTACGATCACCATAAATCACTACCGGTCCTCTCTCAGGTAAGACAACATTAATTATTTTCTTATCACAAACTATGTTAGCCTGATTCTCAGCTAACCAATCCATTCCCACTACCACATCAAACTCGATCAAGGCTATAGGGAATAATTGTATAGGTACTTCGCGTCCCATGATATTTATCACACACTTATCAAAAACTTCATTAACCGATACTTGTTTATCATTTTCCGTATCTACCATCAAAGCATGATCTAATACTTTAGGGTTTAAATGCATATAAGCTGCAAATGAAGGAGACACAAACGATCGGTTTGCACCGGAGTCAAATAACACTTTAGCACGTGTAGAGTTTATGAAAAATGTACATGTAACCACATCCGGGGTTTCCTCCGCTTCTTTTGCTGTCATCTGAAATGTACGACCCCTTGTTCTTGGTGGTTCTAGTCTTGGCACTACTGGTCTAACAACCACTGGTCTCCCTGATGTACCACCCTGCTGTATTATTCCCCGTGGACAATCCGACTGAATGTGATCTGGAGAATTACACAAGAAACAAAGCCGCGGTACTGGACAGTTTTTAGCAATATGCCCGGTCTTCCCACACTTATAACAAATCCGAGGGTCAGCTTGACAATTTCCTTGGTGCACACGGTTGCACTTCGGACAAGGTTTTTCTGTTGGTAGAAACGGCGAGCGGTTATCGTATCTCTGCAACCTGGACTTCTTCGAGTCATACTGTGGTCCTTCCCACTTTCTCTTCCCCATACCTTTATCACTAGCATCCCTCCTATTATCTCGCTCCACATCTTCCGCAGCATCTACTGCGGCTGAGAAGGTAACAGGTCCTTTTGCAGTTACTAGCTTTCTGACATCTGAATTTAACCCGAAGATAAACCTTTCCGTCTTTATTGCCTCTGTGGCAACGTAGTATTCCGCGAATCGAGATTTTTCTAGAAAACTAGCGGTGTAGTCCCGAACTGATAAGTTCCCTTACTGTAAGTTCATGAATTCTCCTTCCAATTGTTTAATCGCTGCATGAGGACAAAATTGTTTCCTGAAAGCTATAACAAATTCCTCCCAAGAAAAGGTAGAGTATATGTCAGGCTCTCATGTTGACATATGAGCTTCCCACCAGTATAAAGCATCGCCCTTCAACATCGCGGTTCCGTAAAGTACTCTGTCTTTCTCAGCACACTTACTAGTTTTGAAGATAGCTTCTATTTCCTTCAGCCATCTCATTGCTTTCACTGGGTCCCGGTCTCCTGAGTAAGTAGGAGGCTTACAACTGAGAAACATTTTATAATCACACTTTCTCATTACTGGTCCGACAGTAGGAGTAATAGGCATCTCTTCTTCATGTGAAGGATCTTGTCTATCTGTTTCAGTATTATGAGTTTGGTTGAACATAGCTTGGATATTGGCTTGTAATCTTCCCATTTCCGCTGCTAAGTCATCTCTTGTAACAAATTCCGTGCCGCGCCCCTGGACTCTGCCTCCAGTTCTACATCTACCTCTTTCTCCCCCTCTTCCCCTTCCTCCGGCTGTTGGGTTCGTTCTATTCGGATTTCCTCCTCCTTCCCGATTCGTTTGTCTAGTACCACTTGCCATTCTGTAGATTCAGACAAGGTTAATATACACATAAGCACATACCCTATATAACAAGGTATTCCAGTTCAAACATGTACCTGTAAGATCACAATTACACTGGCCAGGTGTAATAATGAAATTACCTTACATGATGTTCCTTCTACCTTTTTTATATTTATCATCCCAAGGTTCTACAATAATAGGGACATCCTACTTCAAATGCAGTTTAAGTCTAGGTACAGATACTAATACCTAAATCCCTTAAACTAGGGCTCTGATACCATCTGTAACATCCTGATTTCCATATATACAAATAACATACAATTCACAACATAATTTCATCTCAAAAGATACATCATATTTCATATTCGGTCCCATAGTCTTACTAAACATAATAAGAATTTCAATACAAACTTTTCGACTAAATAATTTACATTATGACTAACAACAAAGCCATAAGTACAAAAACACATCATGATCTTCATTACAAAAGTCTTCACAAAAGCTATCCATCCATTACTCTATTCATTTGCTCTTACCCGATCCATCACCTGGAATACATATTTTTAAAACAAAATGAGGGTTAGACCTAGCGGTCTAAGTGAGAAAATCCGTGTCATTTCACAATCATTATAAAATCCATTTATATAAAATCCATTATATAAACACACATATATTACACGTAATTAAATACCAATCAAGACTCATGCACTGTGTTCAACCCATCCTCTTTCTCATTCTCATTTCCTCTGGCCATGTTAGTTGGTTGCGAGCCAACTAATCCGCTGTACATCAACTACAACTAACACCGTTGTACAACAACTACAGCAACACCGTGGTACAACAACTACAGCAACTCTGCCGACGATAGTTTCGGCTAACATATACTCGTGTAGTGGAATGCACATATAAATACAATATATATCTCAATATACCACATTGTCATTTATGAACATCTAATCACAACATCTATCACCTTTTCAGTCTACACGTACATGTATTCCAGTTTAAAAACATTTTGAAGTAAAACTCACCTGATTGCTTATCAACACATTTCCAAGTCTTCTAAACAGGTTCAGTCCTTTACCCAGAATTCACAGGATCTGTAACAAATAGATACAAATATCTCTTTACCACATAAAACACATAAGTCTTACTAAGGCTAAGAACTCAAATCCTCAAATGTTGCCCCCAAACCCGCACTCAAGTCAAGACCACAGAATAGTCAGTTCTCGTTCATTCCCTATCTAATGGTTAACAAAATACAGGTTACTGGATAGTCGACAGCATCTAAATTCACAATATTGGCCAAACAACAAAAGTATCCGGATACGATAAGTTATCCGGACAACACTACTTTTCCAGACATCACCACTTTTCCGGAAAACATATATAATCCGGACGTCATCCGGACACCAAGTAATCTGGACAGCATCCTATATCTTAACTCAGCCGGAAACTATAGAAAAAGAGACTTACCCAGATATTTGACTTGTCCGGACACCTTTAAACATCATCCGGACACCACCAGCTATATTACCCGGAAACTACCAACCAAACCACCCGGACACATTCATGGTGTCCGGAAACTGCTGCTGTTCATCCCTATTTTTACCCAGAAATCAACAGAACTAACCCCAGATACGAAATCAGTGTTTCTACTCTGATAGGAACCATTAACTAGTAATCACCAACACAAAATACATAGGAAACATACCTTAAATCGTTTCCATGCAATCCAATTGAAGCCTTAACCCTAGCTTTCTTCTTTTCTCTTCTTTTGCCTCACAAACACACACTCACACACTCTAATGTTTCTGGACAGCCGCTGAAATGAAAATATCTGGATATCTTTAAGGGATAATATCTATCCATACTTACCATATAGACCTTGAACTTCTCAATAATGACCCAAACACCCATAACTTATAAATTAACCCAAACTTACCCTAAACATCCAACTTTAAAGTTAAATAAATTTAACGGAACTAGGATTTAACTAACGAACTTACCCGGGGTATTACAGTAACGCAATTGCACACCTCAGCCAGCCATTCAGCTTCTTCTCAACAAGAAGCCGTCTCATTTTCTCACGGGGCTTTAGCACATAATCTATCCGGATCTCACATGGAGATTTCGGGAATTGAAACAGAGCGACCTCCTCCCCGGTCCTCGACCTTCATTTCTGCACATGTTGAGAGTCTAGTGCCTATTGCTAATATTTTTGATTCTTTGAATAGGACACTTTATGGAACAACTGATGCGAGTCTTCGTGACCCATCCGGAACACTCAGAGTAGATCCTCTCACAGGACTACAAGGACAGAGTGGAAATCCTACCAATGCTAACACTATGCCAACACTGAGCGTAGGTCACATAGTTGAAACAACTGTTGTGTCAACGGCGAACCTAAGTGGTGCCGGTGTTACTTTACCCGTCTTCGTGACAAGGGAATATCTCGACGGCGCCCTAAAGGCCGTTGAGGAAACATTCACACGGGAGTTACAAGGGTGAAAAATTTATTGAAAGGAAAAGGGCCGGCAATTGAAGAGCTCGTTGTACGTTCACGACCAGAAATTTACTTGGCTCTACCTCGTGTAACTCAGCATCCTTCAGTTCAACAACCTCTAGTTGATCAAAGTATTGATGAGTTAAGAGATCTGTTTTATGCTAAGCTGATGTCCATTAGCCCTGAAGATCAACAAAGTAAAACTCTATTATCGCTACTACAGAACTTCCAATCTACACCACCTCCACCACCACCACCACCTCCACCTACACCTACATCTACAGTTACATCCACGGAGTTCCAAACCTTATCCACGGAGTTTACTTCTTTCAAGTCAACATTTGTACAATCTTTGAATGATTTGAAGCAGTCCTTAGATGAGTTGAAAGCATTACTGAATCAGAGTTGCAAGACTCAAGCCCATGGTTTGAAACGAAAGCATGATCAGGATCCCGATGATCATGATAATGAGGGGGAGATGAGTAAGAAGAGAAGGGCTGAGTCTGATAGTTCACAAGGCTTAAAGAAAAATCCAACTGTTGCTGAGATTTTTTATATGTTTGAATCTGGAGCTATGGGTGATGAAAGCGGAAAACAGATTGTATTATATGTTGATCCGAATGCAGAACCGACGGTTGAAAAGCCTGAGGTAAATGAGGAGTAGATAAGGGAAGTGGTAGACAGATTTGTGGAATCTGTTGAATTGATTGAAATCAGTTCAGGTGATGAAGGTGATGATCTGGCAAGAGAATATGATCAATATTGGAAAGTAAAGGAGGAAGAAGAAACGTTCGCATTGCTTACTTATGAACCAGAGGATCAAGGTGTTGGGTTCACACAAGATGAGGTAGACATACTAACTGAAATCTATGGACCACAAACTCCTGAGGAAATAACTGTAAGTCCTATACATTCACCTGAACATATCTCAAGTACCTTTATACCTGTTCAATCTGATGTTACACCTTTATCTTTTAACCTAAACCAACCCAGTTCAACTAAAACCACTACACCAGTTTTTGAACCAATTCCAACTTCTGAATCCATTCCCATTCAACCTGAATCATAGCCTATTCATGATCCATTTCTTAAAGAACCAAAATCTAAAGAATCTGAACCTCCATCCACTACACCTGTAGTACCACCTGTTATTCCTACCCATGACGAAGCTGGTCCTTCCAATACAGCTGATCAACCTGGTCCATCATCCTCACGGAGCAGAAAACTGTCTGAACTTGAACAGCGTGAAAGAACTTTGTATTTGAGAACACCATTATTGGAAGAGTCTGAAAGAAGACTGTTTATGCACAGAATCAGAAGTTTGAATCCCTACGCTGTGTTGGGAATTACTTATCAGACAGCCGAATACATGTTCGAGTATATGTATTTTCTAAGAGACAAGTGCCAAAAGAAAAGAGAGGTGAGGAGCAAGAAGTTGATTGTGACTGTAAAGGAGGTAACTGCCAGGTTATACTACAAAATGTGGTATCCAAAATTTGTTGTTCAGAGGCAGGATTGTAGGGATTACAGATTCTCTGAAGCAGATTTTTGTCACCTAACGATGGAAGATTTTGAGTTCATGTATCATCATTTCAGAGATCTTCAGATCAGAAGGGAAAACGTGACTCTTGCATTGAATGCCATAAAAAGGTTTTTGAGAAGGCACATCTTGTTCACACAGTGTCATGATTTACAAATGGTCGTGGAGAGTTATCAACCAAGAGTTAACTTGTTGAGGCCTAATCAAGGTTTGCCTGGATTAATGAAGATGGGACTATTTGCTGTGATTGGAGAACCAGAGTTTGGTGTTGTGTTCAGAAGTGGTGGAAATAAGATATTCATTCGGTTTAATGAGCTGGAAAAGTATTCTGACGGTACGCTCAAGATTGTAAGACTTCAGTTGATAGAAAAGCTCAAAAGACATGATGCTGAACGAAAAGTTACTTGGATGTCTTCAAGACCTAGAAGAGTTTTGTCAAGAGCCATTGAAGAGATAGATGAAAGATTGAATTTCAGAATGGCTATGCGAAGAATTGAAATGCATCTTGGGTTTCGTAGAAGAAGAAGACAGTATAATATTTTGTACTGTTCTTCTTAGTAGAGGCATGGACATGTCATGGCCCTACTATATAAAGAAGACTCCTTTGATAACACTTGTAACACTTGTAAGCATTTATCATTTACTCTTTCAAGATCAATATATGGATAACTTGTGCACTCTAGATTCTCTCTCTACATTTCATTGCTAGATTCCGGGTTTTACACGAATCTTTCGATACCTTAAGGGTACTCCTAACCTAGGTCTTTGGTATCCCAAAGACTCAGGGTTTGATCTAATCGCCTATTCAGATAGGGATTTCGCAGGTTGCAAATTGGAGAGGAAAAGCACCACAGGAGGCTGTCAGCTCCTGGGGGGAAAGCTGGTGAGTTGGATAAGTAAAAAGCAAAACTCAGTGTCCACCTCAACCGCTGAAGCTGAGTACGTAGCCGCTGGGAGCTGTTGTTCTCAAGTCTTATGGATGAGAAATCAACTACTGGACTATGACCTTCAGCTCCCAAAAATTCCAATCTATTGCGATAGCACCAGTGCCATCGCTATAGCCAACAATCCAGTGCTACACTCAAAGACCAAACACGTCGAGATCAGGTATCATTTTATTAGAGATCATGTGATGAATGGCGATATAGAACTTCATTTTATTCCAACTGACTTTCAGTTAGCTGATCTGTTTACCAAACCTCTTGATGAGACAAGATTCAACTTTCTTATCAGCGAGCTTGGAATGCTGAACCTAGAAGAGTAAAATTCTTAGCGGTTCACATTTGATCAGGGATAAAATAAACTTGTATAACCCTATTCATCACCTATTCTCTGAACAAAATTGATTCACTGATATCAAGGTATGTTCTCTCTTACACGCTGGCATTCGCCTATGAATGCAAGATTTCAAAACAAATTGCATCGCTGAATATCTCTTCCTTTCAGTGGTTCTTTTGAAATTTCTAAATCACACTGATATTTCCAATCAGTGCTTCATGTTTTAAAAACTGTCCCTGAGTTTTCAAAATCCTCAGAGACACCTTAAGATATGAAAGGACGTTTGTGACGTCATCACAACGGATAGACCATGGCACACTTTTTCTCTGACACGTTCGCCCGTTTCGTTTACCTTGTCCATTCAAATTCAAGGGACGTATCCGTGTCATCATGAAAAACTTTTCCGCTCATAGTTTTTCTCTCTCCACTCTCACTATATAAACCTCTTGAGTTTATATTTTTACCTTTTACGCGAACATCATCTCTCTCGAGCAAGAACAACTGTTGCATTTGAACTTATTTTCTCCAGAAAACTGTTCATCTTCATCTTCTTCAACGCTAAAGGTTAATACTTCTATTATTTTCCTTTACACAAACTTGTTTTCGATCTTATTCTTGTTTCTAAAACATCAAACAAAAGAACTTTTTAAAATGAAATCATTTTCTTCGTGATTTTATGAACACAATCTGTTTTACAGATTGTTCCTTGAGTTTAAAATAAAACTCTTAAACTTGACATTTCATATGTTTTTCCAGAATCCCTTCCTTAAAAGGAAACCGGAAAACAAGAACTTTCACTATGTTTTGTATTTTGTTCAAAACTAGAAAAACCCTAATCTCCATTTCTTTCTCTAAATGGAATGTGCAAAACCCTAAAACCCTTATTTTGGAAATCTTATCCATTTTAAGAACTTCTCTTCATCTTCTTCATGGTTATTCTGTATGAACAGAAATGGCATCTACTGAAGCTACCAGTGTTCAATCTCCTACTACCTCTGAAGGTATTGAACTCATCAAGGCTCCTCATGTCAACTTCAAAATCGAGCAAGTTAATTTTCAAGGAAACAATCCTTATGCCCTCTTCAACTTTCTTCTAAGGAAGCAGATCACACATATGAACGATGCTGTGAATTTCATCAAAACCTGTCCTCTATCGACAGCCCTGACCATCAATCCTCCTGCTCACAAGAACCTACTCGCTCAGTTCTGGTATACTGCCAGAAGAGCTCAGATAACCTCCACCAAAGACCATACGAAAAAGATCGATGTCATCCTCTTCGACACCGAACATGGTTCCTCCAAGATTACTCCCGGCTCTATCAGGGCTGCCCTAAACCTCCCTGGTAGTTCAAAAGAAAAACGTTTCGTTCTTCTGCCAAATCCCAAGAACCCAGCTGATAGAGAATCACTCATTGCATTCATTGATGCAATGCAGTGTGTATGGGAAACAGGGAGAGACAAACTCCCTGAGAAGAAGCTGACCTCCATCAAGAAATCCAAAATGCCCAGCGAGATGAACTTCATCTTCGCTCATCTGATCAGCTGCATGACAACTAAGGTTGGTTAAACCGACCAATCCTCCAAACCCCAGCAGGCTATGCACTGCTGACGGGCCTTCACATCGATTCGGCCAAAATCATTTTCGACGACATGATGCTCAGAGTCGACGAAACAAAGACGCCAAAGACTGTTCCATATCCCTGGTTTGTCAGCGCTCTCTTCCAACAAGGGCTCGGGGACAATTACCCGAAGGTGGGCTACCTGAAACTCTCACAGGTTGGCACTAAGGTTCTCGACTACACTCCCATACCAAACGAGGTACGTCTCTCTAAACTCTTATCTCTTCTCATACCTATTACTTCTTCTACTTCTACAGCTACCACATCGGCAGCGGTAATCCTAACCGCTGATACCCCGACTGAAACTTCCACTCCTTCTAGGAAAAGGAAACCTTCTGGCACCCCACTTGGCGCTCCTAAGCCCAAGAAGTCCTCCAAGGAGCAACCCTCTAAGTCTACCCAGACTGAAGACTCCACGACTCTATCTCCACAAGAGCCGCTGGAAAGTTCCGTGGTATGCTCTGCCACAGCTGCTGAATCCACCCCTTCAATACCTACTTCAGCGTCTCTACACGCTGAGGTTGTCTTGGAACAGAACAGAACCTCCCTCAGTACCTCCAAGTACTGCAGAGGTATTCCTCAGCGATTCCAACGCTGAACCTGCTTCCCAATCCCTCTTCTCAACCTTCATTCCTCCCACTATTTCTTTGGTCACTCCACCTCTAATCCCCCCTGTATACAACAAACATCGTTCTGAGTGATACATCTGTTGAAGCCCTACAGCGGATGATGGATCAAAACACAGGACCTGCGGGCACTTCCCAGCGTAAAGGCTCTCTGGAAGACGACATGGAAACATATACAGGTTATCAAAGCTTCGATGACTTCGTCAACCACCCCGCAGGTATACACAAAACCTTAAACACTCCTCTCTCAAAATCCCCAACTTCTGAGCTTTCCTTTGTTCATAAGTTTAAATCTGTTACAGGTCCTAATTTGGGCGACAACAACAACTCGCTCAAGAGTCTGACTACAAAGGTTGAATCTCTCACCACCACTCTCTCCTCAAACTCTTCAGTGGTTACAAACGCTGGAGAGGCTCTCAAGACACTCACCACCGAGGTGAAAGACAAAGCTTCCAGTGCTGATCTAGAAAAGATGGAAGGGAGTCTTCCAAAAGTTGCTGAGACTCTTGCTGACAACTCCACCTCCATCAACACTCTGAACTCTACAAACAGCACCCTCTCCACCAACTTCACCACCCTGTCGAACGAAGTCGCATCGTTGTCGACAGTGGTTGGAAATCTTCAGGGAGAGGTATCTACTATGAAGTCAGAGGTAAGCACTGTGAAGAATCTCCTGCAGCGAATCCTCGATCTCCTGGACGCCCCAACATGTCCTCCATCCCACTTTACTCAGGTGGATCGGAAAACTCTTGAAAGAATCAACCCTGCTATTTCTGGCCTAGAAGACAGGATAGCAAGGGTAGAAACTTGCGTTGGGATCACAGGCCAAGAAGACAGTGACCCAAAGCATACTGATGATGTTGATGCTGCTGCTGTTTCCTCCCCAATCCATCATGTGGAAGAGGGGAGAAGAATCAAGAGGATCTTCCCCATAATGTTGAGGGGGAGAAGAAGACTCAAGAAGACCTTCCCCATAACTCTGAGGGGGAGGGTATTATTTCTACTGCTGCTGAAAAACCTCAGGGAGTTGAAAACCCTGAGGGAACCGAGTTCTCCTAACACCACGATGAATCTGAGCGGGAGCAAGTCGATGAAGACAATGATGTGGAAGTCCTAGAACCGTTTGTTGATGGCGAGGAAGAAGCTAAAGAAGCTGAAGAAGCTGAAGAAGACGATGTAGACGTCGATATCGCTGATGATGAACCATCATCATCCCCTAAAGATGATGATGATGATGACGATGATGAAGATATCGATTACTCCTTCCAGCCCAGAAGGATCCCTGCTAAAAAAGGGGTAGTCTTCAAAGACACTTCAGGGGAGGGGACAACAAAAAAACCTGCAGCGACTGAAGCAGACAAAGGCAAAAATAAAGGCCTCGCTACAGAAGGCAATCTGACTATCCTTCAAACAAATCCAGTTTGTCAGGTACAATATTTTTTCTTCCCTTACACTGCATCCCTCCTCTATCCCTTCTCAACCTCTATACACTTAAACCTCATTCTTTCTCTATCTCTTCTCCCAAATGATCTTACTTAAATGATCGTTATGTTACAGCTAGTCCTCTCCCCTACTTGAGGATCCAGCTGAAGTTCCTCCAGCTATATCAACAATAAATCCAGCCCCTAGTGCTGAAGAAATAATCCGAGTCTTAGACTTCGCTGAGACTGATGAACCAGAAGAAGAACTGCCCTCTCATAAGAAACGACCTTCCTTGGCTCCTCAACAGCTAAGTGAAGAAGAACTGAAAAGGAGAGAAGCAATGATCAAACAGCTTGAAGATCAGCGAATCATCCGTGGCCCTCGATTCAAAATATCAAGAAAGGAAGTCGCTGAACACTTCAAAGCTGAAAAACAACTCGCCGATCGAAAAAGAGCTGAAGAAAGAGATAAAGCTTATGTTATTGAGCTCGCTCAACGATAAGTGGAAGATCCTGCACTGAAGAAGACTCCCATCGATGTTCAACGTCAACTGTGGAAGGACGCCAAAAAGATCATCGAGAAGAAGACCAAGGTATCTGACTCTACCTTGGAATGGTGCAATAAAAGACTACACTATCGATATCGGCCCTCCAGAATCAATAAGGTGAACATCAGGGGAAGGTACTCCATAAAAGTTCCAGTTGTTGATGTCGACATATTCAGAGAAAATAGTAGTAAGGAAACCATCGCTTCAACGATCAGCAAGTACGGTTTCTCTGAGTGGATGGAGATGCGAATAGCCATTCAGCGATTACGCTCAAGCTTTAAAGACCATGTCGAGAAAGTTTTGAATAAACATATCGACTTGGTTACATCTGCTGTGGATATCCCTCCTCCTCCTCCTGCTCCTGCTCCAGTTCAACGAAGAAGGCCTGCTGCAAAGAAAAAGGTAACACCTTCAGACTCAGGTCCTCCTATCCGAAATGAAACCAGAATTGGTTTTTCACGCGCTTAAGTTCTTGGTCCTGAACCTGATCTCTCAGCTCTCGACATCTCCCTGCCCCCTGGTGAACACTTCATCCCTGGAAAAGTCCTAAGCAATCCTTATGGTATATTCTTTAGAGATTAAGATGGGCGAGAATGCTTCCAACGCGTCTCTGAGCTATGCATTGCCCCTATCGAACAACTCAGAGATCTCGTCTATTGGTGCGGTTTCAAAGATGATCTTCTCGGATACTTCTTCAAGCCCCTGATCTTTACAAAAGCAAAGCGAAGACGGGATCTTGGACAAGAAATCCCTGATTGGATGATCCCTACCACAAAATCCCTTGATGAACTTATCATTAAGGATGAACCTGTATAGCTGATAGGATTCCTTGTAATTCTTCTATCTTTATCAGCTTATATCTTTTGTACTTGTAAATTTTATTTGTTGTACTTGTAATTTCTCTACTTCCCTCTGTAACTTATACGAAGTTTAAAGAAAGATTTCAGCAAATGTACTTTACTCCATCAGTACTTAAAAGATCCCCGAAAACAGTAAATGGGACAAATATTTTACGAGTTCTATTTAACCTTATGTTTTCATACTTAGCAATTTTCTTGTAATGCTATGTCATAATCAAATAGGGGGAGATTGTTGATCCAAACCCTCAGTGATTTGATAATGACTCTTTGAGAAACACTTAGTGAAAATTGTAAGTAGACAATATGTATTAGAGTTTCACTATTGTTGATAAGTACTATGTCTCTACAATACCGCTGATAGGAAACTCATGTTCTTTAAATTACACATTCAGCGATACTGTTCATCAACAAGCCCTGAGCCTGTTCAGTCTTACTGATGATCACTGATGGTTTTAGTTGTTTACTTATGATCCCTGAAGAGAAGTTTCACGTCAACTATGTTCTACGCTGAAGTCGAAGATCAAGCCAAACAACCAACGACAAGTCTACTAATGAACTGATGCGGATATCAGCGAAGCCAAGATTTGTCTACTCAACGTGAAGTTTCAAGTAAAAGACTTCAGCGAACGCTGAACTTTATCACTCGCTGATAAAGATTTATTCAATGAACGCTGATCATGAAGTCTTCCTCTACAAGTTACTTTTGTCTTACCCCCTTGCACGCCTCTGTACGATCTGTAAGAATGGACATCCCTTTTGTCCAGAATCGTACAACCAACTCTGATTCTACACTGTTTATCATGTGGCTACTAGGTTGTCTACCAAGGTCAAACCATGCAAACAATCAGTTGTTTCCACGTGTAAAGTTGTACTGTTGTGCATTAAATGCATGCAGTATATAAAGGAAACCCTACTTCAGAAATAAAGAGCTCGGCCATTTCCTTATCTTACTATTCTGTGTGTTAGAATATTATCCTTAGTATTCTTATCTCCTCTCTATCTTAATTCTAGTGCAAGAAATCTTAGTGATTCTCTTAACTTGTTTAGATTAGGTTTATTCCTTAATCTTGTTCCGCAACAAGTTGTAAATTGTTTGATACATATCAATAAACAATTTAAAAAAGTAAAAATTGTGTGTTTGTATTCAACCCCCCCTTCTACAAACTTGTATAACCCTTTCGGAACGAACATGAACGCTATTTTGAGTCTAGGTATCCAAAATCAACACATAATTATCTCAAACTTAATCTCTGATGCCAACTTGTAACACCCTCCAAATTGGAGAGAGAAACTAAATAAAACTTCGATAAATTAACCACTTAAGGAATAAAATTCCTTTTACAAACCATTCTTGGAATAACCTCAAGATAAAACATAACAACTCACACAAAGAATAATTCAAGTCATACTATGTGACCACATAAAGTCGGGTGTTACTTAACACAAGCACAAGTTGCTAATCCCAAAATAAGTGCGGAAGACTTCACTAAGCAATTCACTTCTCGAGCACAATAAAAGCACTCGTCTCTTCATCGTGTCACTAGAACTACTTCCCAACCGGAACCTGTTGTACATGCCGACAAATAAAAAGGTTAGGCTAACGCCTAGTTAGTTCAAGAGTTTTATCATGATTATATAGTTCATAAAACGAGAGAGATGCAACTTAAATCATGAGTTCAAAAAAGAATTTACTTTAGAGGCAAATCACCTATATTTCTCACGCACAGAATTCCCGTGATGAAAGCTTTAATGTAAAAACGATTCTCATAATGGACTCATCCCAAAACTTATTTGAAAAGTATAATAGTATTTGAATTCCGAAACAATTGAAATCATGGACAAATCATTATTATTCAAAACATCCTAAACACGGATGAAGCATAACTCCCAACTCATATGTCGTGGAAAACAATCCATAAAATATAATACGTCACCAAAAACATGGATAAAATAAACATTCAAAGCAACACCTTCAGGTGACGGGGGAGACCCGGTTACATCGCACGTGACGGGACACAAAAGTGGGTCACATAACTATGTAATAAAACAAACATGTGGACTATTCTCATAATATAGCGATCTCAACCACTCCAGGTCTATTGCCCGTGGAGACTTGGGAGCCCCCAATTTCAACCACTCCAGGTCTATACATTGGGTCACTCCTAATCCACATAAACTAGTACATTGGGATTACACCTTACTGCCCATGGGACGATGCCCGACCATATAGGCCCACATCTTACTTACCATGAAACCCGATGCCTCCTGTGCCAAGCACATTGGAATTACACCTTACTGCTCATGGGACAATGCCCGACCATATAGGTCCACATTTTACTTACCAGGAAACCCGATGCCTATTCCGTGCTACAATGAGAGAAACTAGCATCTCATCATTGAACGTAAAAACTCAAGTGCCTATGGATCCATAACAACTAAGGTCAAAACATTACATGACTCCAAACGAATGAACTAGCACATTCAAAACATGTAATACTTGGAAAATTGTAACATCCGACAAAAAAATCAAAACTCTCAGGTTAGCACCATTTAACCATTACAAATGTTAACATAGGAAACACACCTTGTTAAGACCTATTCGAAATAAAATTTAGGCGAAAATTCGCTAGAATTCCCGGTAGTTACCGAAAAGACCCGGTTTCGACCCAAGACTAACCGAAACACCTTGTGAAATGCCAAAATGCTTCAATTATCATACAACTAATATAAAATATAAGGTTTTACTTTTATACATAAAACTTTTCTTTCTATAAGATTTAATAGAAACAAGAAAGTATTTTAGAAGCTTATTTTTGCAATTTAATTTCTAGACAAAATTGTATTTTACAAAATGAGTTTATGGGCCTAATTTTTCTAATAAAAAAAAAATTGTTGCAAGGGGTTGGGGGCCCATAAGGGGGCCGGCCACCCCTCCCCTCTATACACTTCAAATCATTTTCATTTCTCTCATTTCAAATTTTCAAGAAAACCATCCACATTCCTCTCTCTCTCTCTCTTGAAGATCATCTTTTTCCTTCATCATCCTCACCATTTTACACTCCAAAGTCCAGCCACATTCCAGCCTTATTCAAGCATCCAAAACCAAATTTCCAGAAAACTTAAAGTGTTAGAAATCATCTCTCAAGGTAAGAACTCTAACTAGTGTTCTTCATAAGTTTTTAACATCTTTTTATGCTATTTCCTTGCATTTCTACACTTTTCGTATTGTTCAAATGGATGAACTCTTCTTGATGTTCTAGAAGTGAGATTAAACACCCATGACATGATAAATGTCCATAAAATGGTGATAATCTATGAGCTTCCATCATGAACTCAAGAGAAATGAGCAAAATCATCAAAATGTGGGTTTTTGTTCTTATTTTAGAATCTGAGTTTTGGGGTTTTTGCATGCACATGTTTCTTGTAAGTTCAAAGCATTTTCTTTTAAAAACATGTTATTTGATGTGGGAACTAAACCCTTACCAAAGAAATCCATATCTATGGATGTTAAAATGTTAAAAATGTGATTTTTGTGGAGTTTATGTAAGTTCCAGATTCTGCCAGATTTATTGCATGCACTTTGGACGACCATATCTTGGTCAAATCATGTCCAAATTCCTCCATTTTTCTTCTGGAGTAAGGTTTAATGAATGGGGAGTCGAACCCCACTGGTCGCATGCAAAAACATTGAGTTTTGAGCCTTAAACTCCTTAGAACAAATTGGTGTGCAGCGGTTAGTCTGACAGATTTTTGTGCCAGTTTATTTTGTATATAACTCTTTGAAAAATGCATAAAACTTTCTCATTTTTCTTCTGGAAGTTACTTTTATGAGTTAGGTTTCACATTCTAAAATTTCATAACAATATATGTTGTCTTGGTCAGTTAAAGATTTTATGCAAACCAAGTATGTCAAGCTGTCCAGAAATGGCAGATTGGTGCATGCAACTTCTTTTGTCCATAACTCACTCAAAACTCATCAAAAATTGGTGAATCCTTTCCATAAGATACCTTTATGTGTTAGGGTTCCAAAACATGTAAAAACTCTGAAAAAGATTATGTTTTGACCCTCCAAAAGCCTGTTATGGCAGAAGGGTGTAATCTGTTTTGGACTCTGTGTTGCACTGTTTTATAGAATTTATTTGGACCCCTTAAACACTTCCAAAATTCATGAAATTTGGTCAAAACTTCCTTAACTTAGTATAGTACCACATATAAAAAAATGGGTAAATTTTCTATTCTGGAAGTTGTTATAAAATAGTCATCTTTGTGGCATAAAGTTTCTGACAGATTCTGTATTTTTGGAAGCTAATGAGTTTTCTTGTAACCATTCATCTTGATTGTTTAAAAACACTTGAACAAGGCTAAATTGTGTATTTCAACTTAATTACTAAAGATAAGGCATTTCACAAGACGTGGATTAAGTTAGTTAGGTTTAACATTGGAATAGCTATGAAGGACTTATAGATATCGTATGACTTTATAGGGAGCCCGTAAAGAGCGCTTAAGTGAGAAAGCTTACACGACGTTTACATCTACGCTACAAGGTGAGTTTTCACAGCCCCGTTTTACTTGTTAAATGTTTGGGGTGAAAAGCATGTTATGTTTTTGAAATGTTAAATGATTCATGATATTAAAATTTGTGGATATTTATGAATTGAGAAATGAGTACAATTGAATGAATAAACTTACTTAAGTGACAAAGATATGTTGAGTTTAATAAAAATGTTAAGTCCCCAATAGGTACACTACTGTTAACTCATAACGAGCCGGTGATATTTGTGGATAGCGCTATTTGGTCTGACAAACCCACCTTAAACTGACGAGTAGGGGTGCACTTTATCTGTTAATAATGTTCTACTCATGTGGCCACCATACCACCTCTGAGGTAGTCCGTGGGGCGTAAGTGGTCGGAGGCTTAGTAGTGGCTCAACAAACATATATCTTGCATAAGTCATTCATAGTAATGTGTACTCATAAGAATAAGATTTAAAGTTTGTCGTGACAAAAGACTCACGAAAATTAATCTTTGATTTAAAAATGTTTGGTTATGAAAAACCTGTGAACTCACCAACTCTTTGTAGTTGACCTTTGTTTTAAACATGCTTTTCAGGAGCTAAGCAGGTAAACGACAAGATTTAATTTAGCATGCATGTCGGCATCCTCCAAGACTCGTCTATTGGTCACATTTTGGGAAAAGCACTTTTTGGGTTAAATTGTAAACTTTGAATTGTAAACTTTTAACCTTGAGTCCCTTTTAAACTTGGAAATGTTATATGTTATGAAATGGTATGGTTGATGTTGTCTATCTCCCTATGCTATGAAACTTCGGCTGTTACATCTCGTGTTTCCGCTTTAGCGGGGTGTGACAGATTTGGTATCAGAGCCAAAGGTTATAGAGAATGTCGGTTTCCTTATGGGAACCCCAACTATAACCTAACTATAACGCGAACTATTTTCAAAACGGTTTTCGAAAGAATTGTCTAAATTCTGAAGTATATTGCTAATATAATCAAGTCGAATGTCACATTATCATACCTCAATTAAACAAAGCCTGATCACCTATGTTTAATTTAGGATTATATAATGGGGGACTTGGATTGGTTATATTAAAGGTATGCTTAAAATAAATTCCATACTTAAAAACGAAAGCATGATTTTGTGTGTGTTTGCATAAGCATTGCATATTTTAAACATTTACAATGACACACTTAATAACTAAGTCTACAACTATCGCAGTCCACCATGTCGTCCGAACACGATCCTTCAGAGCACTCACCATCCGAGTACTCTAACTCGGCGGACCCTTCAGGCGATACTACTAACCAATCTAGGGGAAATCCACCGGTTGAGGGGGAGAGAGATCCGTATGACGAAGACCTTGAAGTGAGTTATGCATCACTCATTAGGCCTCATTCGACTACGTTCCGTGGCCCAAGAGTGATAACCACGGCACGGAAAAGCGTACCGATACCCAGATGTATGAGATTCACAAACCCCTCACGAGACATAGGAGAGTCGTCCCGGCAAGGGGCGCAATCCGGAGCCACCCAAGTGGTAGCCGGGGTTCCTGTGACTAACCCTCCGGGCATGACCGCCCTAGAGAGTCAATGGGTCTCGATGATGTCGCAAGACATACAACTTCATCAAGCGAGGTTGGATCATCAGCACCAAACCCTGAATACGGTGAGGGGGATACTAAATGCACAAAGTGAAGTCTCGGACCGAACCATGACGGTTATCACCTTCACTCGAAGGGAAATGAGGACCTTACGCATGTACTTAACTTGGATGATGGGAGCATTCGTAGTGATGTTGGGACTACTAATTTGGGAACTTGTGCGTTAGAAGGCCACAAACTGTGAAGCTTTTGGAATTTATTAATCTTGAAATCATATTGTATTTTTTGGGGCATGTGGCCATCTAATTTCAAACATTGCATGTTTTGGTTAACTATATCTTTTGAGAAAATTTATGTGTTTGGTTTATGAATGAAATATTTGAATTATGCTTATATATATTTCAAGTACTTCTAATGCATGATTATGAAATTGGGGTATGTACAATGACAACACGTGTAAATAATGGTGATAGTATGCATGAAGTAGTACCGTCACTCAAATTAACATAACAAGTAGGAAGTGTAACCAAATAATAGTATTAGTAACCATGCGACTGAATCTTTAATTAAAACCATAACTGTAGGACTATGCCTCCAAGAAGAGAGAATCCTGAAGTCGCACGGCTCGTGGCGGAGCAAATTATGGCTGCACTTCCGAACATTGTCAGCCAAGTAGCAGCTGGGCTGAATGCAAATTCAAACAATGCGGGAGCGACTGGAAATCGGGAATGCACATATAAGACCTTTAGGGGCTGCAACCCTAAAGAATTCCATGGAACTGAAGGAGCTGTGGGATTACTGACATGGATTGAGGGTATGGAATCCGTTCTTCATATCAGCAAGTGCACAGAAGGAAACAAAGTAGAATTTGCTGCTTGTTTGTTGCAAGGCCGAGCACTAACATGGTGGAACACACAAGTACAAACCCGTGGACGGGAAGCTGCTTACAACCTTACGTGGGAAGAGTTCAAGAAGCTACTCAAGGGAGAGTATTGCCCAAGAAGTGAAATCCAGAAGCTGGAGGCAGAACTGTGGGATCATGAAATGAAGGGAAACGATATAGACTCTTACACTGCCCGTTTCCATGAGTTGGCAAAGCTGGTGCCACATTTGGTGACGCCTGAGGAAAACAGGGTGGATAGGTATGTGTGGGGTTTATCTGAAGGAATCAGAGGAAATGTCACTTCAGCTGACCCAAAGACTCTCCAAGAAGCAGTAAATTTAGCAACAAGACTCACCAACAACGCGAATCGTTCAAGAACATCAGGGAATGACAAGGCCGCTGGGAAAAGAAAGATAGAAGAGCCTGCAAGGAGGCAGTTTGGGGGAAGAACAGACAAGGGTCATAGGGTGACAGGAAATTTTGGGGTTCAAGCACAGGTCGAAGAGAAGGAAAGAGGGCTATGCCCAAGGTGCACCAAGTGCAATAATCGTCATCTCGGAAGATGCATCATTTGCCTCAAATGTAACAAAGGAGGCCATGTCGCCAGAGATTGCAAGGGCGGGGGAAAACGAACTTGCCATGAATGTGGGAGCCCAGATCATTTTCGGAATGCATGTCCGAAACTGAACCGAAGGCCTAATGTAAATCAGGCGCGACCATTTAATCAAGGAAATCAAGGAGGTCAGGCCCGAGGTCGAGTGTTTGAGATCGGGGCAGATGAGGCAAGAAGGAACCCGGATGTAGTAACAGGTACGTTTCTCTTGAACAACCATTATGCATCTGTGTTATTTGATTCTGGAGCAGATAAAAGTTTTGTATCGATAGACTTTAGGTCAAAATTAAACTCGAAAACCCAAAAGTTGGAAGAAATATATGTTATAGAATTTGCTAATGGACAGGAAGTTAGGGCCAGAGATGTAATAAGTGATTGTACCCTAAAGCTGGCGGGAAAAGATTTTAGCATAGATTTAATCCCAATCAAATTAGGAAGCTTCGATATAGTCGTAGGTATGGATTGGTTATCGAAGAATCGTGCTGAAATCGTTTGCTCCAAAAAGATCGTCCGTATACCGCAACCGGAAGGAAGAGTAATTGAAGTACAGGGAGAAAATTCCAGGAGAAAATTCAAAATGGTGTCGAGTATGAAGATGCGAAAGTATTTGCGGAAAGATTGTGTTGCGTTTCTGGCACACGTAGTGGATAAGGAGATCAAAGAGGAGCATGTTCAAGACGTTCCGATAGTACGAGATTTTCCCGACGTATTCCCAGACGAATTACCTGGATTACCCCCGCCAAGACAAGTTGAATTCCATATTGACTTAATTCCGGGAGCGGCACCCGTGGCGAAAGCACCTTACCGACTAGCACCGTCAGAAATGCAAGAGTTGTCGGGTCAACTTCAAGAGTTACTCGATAGGGGATTCATCAGACCCAGCTCTTCACCCTGGGGAGCTCCAGTTTTATTCGTTAAAAAGAAAGATGGTTCTTTTCGAATGTGTATCGATTATAGGGAACTTAACAAGCTGACCATCAAGAACCGATATCCTCTTCCTCGAATCGATGACCTGTTCGACCAACTTCAAGGCGCTACGTACTTTTCAAAGATCGACCTTCGGTCCGGATACCATCAAATGAGAGTTCGTGAGGAGGACATTCCTAAGACAGCGTTTAGGACTCGATATGGACATTATGAGTTCCTAGTCATGCCTTTTGGTCTGACAAACGCTCCAGCAGTCTTTATGGATCTGATGAACAGAGTATGTCGACCATACTTGGACAAATTCGTAATTGTGTTCATAGATGACATATTGATTTATTCGCAAAGCAAGAAGGAGCATGAGCAACATTTGAAGCTGATACTAGAACTGCTCAGAGACCAGAAGCTGTATGCTAAACTTTCCAAATGCGAATTTTGGATTCGGGAAGTACAATTTCTTGGTCATATAGTTAATGAAGATGGAATTCATGTTGATCCGGCCAAGATAGAAGCCATCAAGAAGTGGGAAGCCCCGAAGACTCCGACTGAAATTCGTTCGTTTCTCGGTTTAGCTGGTTACTATCGACGTTTTATTGCAAATTTCTCCAAAATTGCACAACCATTAACGACATTAACCCAAAAAGACAAGAAGTTCGATTGGGGAGAGAAGCAGGAAGAAGCCTTTCAGACGCTTAAGCATAAGCTTTGCAATGCACCGATCTTAGCTTTACCAGAGGGTGCAGACAATTTTGTTGTTTACTGCGATGCCTCACACCAAGGGTTGGGGTGTGTGCTAATGCAAAAAGACAAGGTCATTGCCTACGCTTCAAGGCAACTTAAGGTTCATGAAAAGAATTATACCACCCATGATTTGGAACTAGGAGCCGTAGTGTTCGCACTCAAGATTTGGAGACATTACCTCTACGGCACTAAGTGTACCGTCTTTACCGACCACAAGAGCCTACAACACATTTTCGATCAGAAAATGCTGAATATGAGGCAACGGAGATGGGTTGAACTGCTTAGCGACTATGATTGCGAGATAAAGTACCATCCAGGCAAGGCTAATGTTGTAGCTGATGCCTTAAGTCGAAAAGAAAGGGTGAAGCCATCGAGGGCAAGAGCTATGGGAACAATGGTCCGGACGAGTCTTAGGGATCAAATCCTCGAGACTCAAGAAGAGGCATTAAAAGAGGAAAATTTGAAAAACGAAACCCTACATCATCTGGAAAAGGAATTTGAAACACAACCAGACGGGGTGAGGTACTTCCGAAATAAAGTTTGGGTACCTAAGGTTGAAAAACTGCGAGCAGTAATCTTGGATGAAGCTCATAAATCAAGATATTCAATCCACCCCGGGGCCGATAAAATGTACAAGGATCTGAAGGAATACTATTGGTGGCCAGGGATGAAGAAAGATGTTGCTTTGTATGTAAGCAAGTGCCAAACTTGTGCACTGGTTAAGGCTGAACATCAGAAACCATCAGGTCTTCTTCAGCAACCGGAGATTCCCGAGTGGAAATGGGAACAAATAAGTATGGATTTCATAACTAAGTTACCCAGGACAAGGAAAGGACATGATTCAATCTGGGTTATAGTGGATCGACTTACGAAATCTGCACATTTTCTGCCTATCCGAGAGGACTTCAAGGTGGAAAAGCTTGCTCAGATTTACATCAACGAGATTGTTATGCGTCATGGAGTACCTACTTCAATAATCTCGGACAGAGATAGCCGTTTTACGTCACGCCTTTGGCGGTCAGTCCAGAAAGCGTTGGGGACGCGTTTGGATTTGAGCACTGCCTACCACCCGCAGACGGACGGTCAGACAGAAAGAACTATACAAACACTGGAAGACATGCTGCGAGCCTGCGTATTAGATTTTGGGGGAAATTGGGATACTCACTTACCGCTGGTCGAATTCTCTTACAACAATAGCTACCATACCAGTTTAAAGTGCGCGCCGTACGAAGCCTTATATGGACGCAAGTGTAGATCACCACTCAGTTGGTTGGAGGTCGGTGACAAACAGCTGATAAGACCTGACATCGTTCAGGAGACCACGGACAAGATCATAACCATACAAGAAAGACTTAAAGTAGCCAGAACTCGTCAGAAGAGTTATGCAGATAATCGCAGGAAGCCATTAGAATTTCAGGTGGGAGATAAAGTACTTCTCAAAGTATCGCCATGGAAATGTTTGGTACGATTTGGAAAGAAGGGCAAGTTGAGTCCAAGGTACATCGGCCCATTCGTGATTCTAGAAAGGATTGGACCGGTTGCATACAGACTCGAGCTACCACAAGAGTTAAGCGCCATTCACGACACATTCCATGTGTCGAATTTGAAGAAATGCCTATCGGATGAATCGTTGGTGCTACCGTTGGAAGACATACAGGTGAGCGAGCAGTTACGCTTTGTAGAGGAACCCGTTGAAATACTTGACCGAGATGTTAAGCGGTTAAGACGTAGCAAGATCCCGATCGTAAAAGTTCGATGGAACGCAAGGCTCGGACCTGAGTACACTTGGGAACGGGAGGATTTTATGAGGAGTAAGTATCCTCATCTGATCACCAAGAATTCGGTGGCGAGTACCAGTCATTAAATTTCGGGACGAAATTTCTCTAACGGGGGAAAACTGTAACATCCGACAAAAAAATCAAAACTCTCAGGTTAGCACCATTTAACCATTACAAATGTTAACATAGGAAACACACCTTGTTAAGACCTATTCGAAATAAAATTTAGGCGAAAATTCGCTAGAATTCCCGGTAGTTACCGAAAAGACCCGGTTTCGACCCAAGACTAACCGAAACACCTTGTGAAATGCCAAAATGCTTCAATTATCATACAACTAATATAAAATATAAGGTTTTACTTTTATACATAAAACTTTTCTTTCTATAAGATTTAATAGAAACAAGAAAGTATTTTAGAAGCTTATTTTTGCAATTTAATTTCTAGACAAAATTGTATTTTACAAAATGAGTTTATGGGCCTAATTTTTCTAAAAAAAAAAAAATTGTTGCAAGGGGTTGGGGGCCCATAAGGGGGCCGGCCACCCCTCCCCTCTATACACTTCAAATCATTTTCATTTCTCTCATTTCAAATTTTCAAGAAAACCATCCACATTCCTCTCTCTCTCTCTCTCTTGAAGATCATCTTTTTCCTTCATCATCCTCACCATTTTACACTCCAAAGTCCAGCCACATTCCAGCCTTATTCAAGCATCCAAAACCAAATTTCCAGAATACTTAAAGTGTTAGAAATCATCTCTCAAGGTAAGAACTCTAACTAGTGTTCTTCATAAGTTTTTAACATCTTTTTATGCTATTTCCTTGCATTTCTACACTTTTCGTATTGTTCAAATGGATGAACTCTTCTTGATGTTCTAGAAGTGAGATTAAACACCCATGACATGATAAATGTCCATAAAATGGTGATAATCTATGAGCTTCCATCATGAACTCAAGAGAAATGAGCAAAATCATCAAAATGTGGGTTTTTGTTCTTATTTTAGAATCTGAGTTTTGGGGTTTTTGCATGCACATGTTTCTTGTAAGTTCAAAGCATTTTCTTTTAAAAACATGTTATTTGATGTGGGAACTAAACCCTTACCAAAGAAATCCATATCTATGGATGTTAAAATGTTAAAAATGTGATTTTTGTGGAGTTTATGTAAGTTCCAGATTCTGCCAGATTTATTGCATGCACTTTGGACGACCATATCTTGGTCAAATCATGTCCAAATTCCTCCATTTTTCTTCTGGAGTAAGGTTTAATGAATGGGGAGTCGAACCCCACTGGTCGCATGCAAAAACATTGAGTTTTGAGCCTTAAACTCCTTAGAACAAATTGGTGTGCAGCGGTTAGTCTGACAGATTTTTGTGCCAGTTTATTTTGTATATAACTCTTTGAAAAATGCATAAAACTTTCTCATTTTTCTTCTGGAAGTTACTTTTATGAGTTAGGTTTCACATTCTAAAATTTCATAACAATATATGTTGTCTTGGTCAGTTAAAGATTTTATGCAAACCAAGTATGTCAAGCTGTCCAGAAATGGCAGATTGGTGCATGCAACTTCTTTTGTCCATAACTCACTCAAAACTCATCAAAAATTGGTGAATCCTTTCCATAAGATACCTTTATGTGTTAGGGTTCCAAAACATGTAAAAACTCTGAAAAAGATTATGTTTTGACCCTCCAAAAGCCTGTTATGGCAGAAGGGTGTAATCTGTTTTGGACTCTGTGTTGCACTGTTTTATAGAATTTATTTGGACCCCTTAAACACTTCCAAAATTCATGAAATTTGGTCAAAACTTCCTTAACTTAGTATAGTACCACATATAAAAAAATGGGTAAATTTGCTATTCTGGAAGTTGTTATAAAATAGTCATCTTTGTGGCATAAAGTTTCTGACAGATTCTGTATTTTTGGAAGCTAATGAGTTTTCTTGTAACCATTCATCTTGATTGTTTAAAAACACTTGAACAAGGCTAAATTGTGTATTTCAACTTAATTACTAAAGATAAGGCATTTCACAAGACGTGGATTAAGTTAGTTAGGTTTAACATTGGAATAGCTATGAAGGACTTATAGATATCGTATGACTTTATAGGGAGCCTGTAAAGAGCGCTTAAGTGAGAAAGCTTACACGACGTTCACATCTACGCTACAAGGTGAGTTTTCACAGCCCCGTTTTACTTGTTAAATGTTTGGGGTGAAAAGCATGTTATGTTTTTGAAATGTTAAATGATTCATGATATTAAAATTTGTGGATATTTATGATTTGAGAAATGAGTACAATTGAATGAATAAACTTACTTAAGTGACAAAGATATGTTGAGTTTAATAAAAATGTTAAGTCCCCAATAGGTACACTACTGTTAACTCATAACGAGCCGGTGATATTTGTGGATAGCGCCATTTGGTCTGACAAACCCACCTTAAACTGACGAGTAGGGGTGCACTTTATCTGTTAATAATGTTCTACTCATGTGGCCACCATACCACCTCTGAGGTAGTCCGTGGGGCGTAAGTGGTCGGAGGCTTAGTAGTGGCTCAACAAACATATATCTTGCATAAGTCATTCATAGTAATGTGTACTCATAAGAATAAGATTTAAAGTTTGTCGTGACAAAAGACTCACGAAAATTAATCTTTGATTTAAAAATGTTTGGTTATGAAAAACCTGTGAACTCACCAACTCTTTGTAGTTGACCTTTGTTTTAAACATGCTTTTCAGGAGCTAAGCAGGTAAACGACAAGATTTAATTTAGCATGCATGTCGGCATCCTCCAAGACTCGTCTATTGGTCACATTTTGGGAAAAGCACTTTTTGGGTTAAATTGTAAACTTTGAATTGTAAACTTTTAACCTTGAGTCCCTTTTAAACTTGGAAATGTTATATGTTATGAAATGGTATGGTTGATGTTGTCTATCTCCCTATGCTATGAAACTTCGGCTGTTACATCTCGTGTTTCCGCTTTAGCGGGGTGTGACAAAAATTAACATTTTTGACATGTACAAATAATCAAAACCCACCAAATAATTCGACAATTGATAATTTAATATAAAACACATAAATACTTGGAAAATTAACATTTTTGACATGTACAACGTTTTCACAAATCAACTTGAACTCACTTTGCTAGATTTAGGCTAAATCTAGATTTTTCCCCAAACGTAAGCTCCTTTGAAGAAACACGAATCATCAAGCCAAATCTTCCAAAAACCTAGATCCATGAGTTTCCAACCATCAATAACCACATTTAATCATTTAGAATTGTTCCCCAAACATCAACCATCAAAATCTCCATTTATACCCAAAACTCCAATTTGACCTAACTTTTCTCAAAATCATCCAAACCGAAATTGGAGAAACAAAACTGTTGATCTAAACCCTCAGTGATTTGATAATGACTTTGAGAAACACTTAGTGAAAATTGTAAGTAGACAATATGTATTAATGTTTTGTCATCAAAGAAAATATACTAAGTCTGTTTAGTATCGCTGATGAAAACATGCTTTAATTGATGTATTCAGCGAACATTGTACATCAGTGAGCTCTGAGCCTGTTCAGTCTCACTGATGATCGTTGATAATTTATGTTGTTTACTTATGATCCCTGAAGACAAGATCCACGTCAACTATGTTCTACGCTGAAGTCGAAGATCAAGCCAAAGAACCAACGACTAAGTCTACAATTGACCTGATGCGGATATCAGCGAAGCCAAGACTTGTCCACTCAACGTGAAGTTTCAAGTAGAAGACTTCAGCGAACGCTGAACTTGATCATTCGCTGATAAAGAATCATTCGGCGAACGCTGATCATGAAGTCTCCTCTACAAACAACTTTGGTCTTATCCCCTTGCACGCATCCATACGATTTTTGTCAGAACGAACATCCCTTTTGTCCAGAATCGTACAACCAACTCTGATTTTGCATTGTTCATTATGCGGCCACTAGGTTGTTTACCGAAGTCAAATCATGCAACCAACCAGAGGCTGCCACGTGTAAAGGTATACTGTTGTGCATTAAATGCATGCAGTATATAAAGGAAACCCTACTTCATCTTGAAGAAGCTTGGCCATTCCTCTCTCGTTGAACTTACGGTGTGAAAGAATACTCTGCTTAGTGTTCTTATTTTCTTAATCTCTATTTCTAGTGCAAGAAACTCAAGTGTTCTCATAGTTTGTTTAGATTAGGTTTATTACTTAATCTTGTTCCGCAACAAACTGTAAATTGTTTGATACATATCAAAAACAATTTAGAAAGATAAAAATCGTGTGTTTGTATTCACCCCCCCCCCCCCTTCTACAAACTTGTATAACCAACAAGTGGTATCAGAGCAGGTTGCTTAATATAATAAACAAGATCTTTCTTATACTATCTCTTTTTCTCTTCCTTGCTATTCTTCATTATGGAAAACTCCACAAATACAAACTATATCGATAATGGCTCTCTAGCCAAACCCCCTATATTTAGCAAAGATAATTTCAATCTTTGGAAAAATAGGATGATGCACTTCTTGGAAGGTGTAGATCCCACTATACCTCACTATATCGAAAATGGACCATATGTCCCTTTCATGTTAGACCCTGCTGTTCCAGCCACTGCTTCTAGACCTGTCGTCCCTGAACGAATCATCCCCATGGAAGTCACTCACTGGACTGATGAAGAGAAGAAGAAGGTGGTCATCGATACTAAGGCCAGATCCATCATCTCAATGGCTCTTCCTGATAAAGTCTACCACTCCGTCATGAACCAAAAGAGTTCTAAAGCCATGTGGGACACTATATGTGTTCAATATGAAGGTACTACTGAAGTCCATGATTCGAGAAAGATCAACCTGGTAAGACAGTACTAAAGTTTCATCTGTGGTAAGAATGAAACCCTCTCTGAAATACATCAACGGTTTAACTGTTTAATCATTGATCTAAAAACTGTTGGTAAGGAATATTCTAAATTTGAAATCCTGACAAAGTTTCTGGAAAGCCTTTCTGAAAGTTGGGACAGTTATTCTATGTGTCTTAATCTCCCAAAGGATCTGAAATCAATGACCCTCTCTACCTTATTTGGCACTATGTTCAAGCATGAGCAGTCGTGTCAACTAAAGAAGAATCTTGTAAAAGATTCCAAAAGCACACTTGTTGCTCTACTCTCTTCAGAGTTGGTGCCCACTCAGCGTTCTACTGTCACTATCACTGCGTTGGAATCTAACTCTGATGACTCATCAGAAGCTGATCCTTCAGAAATTGATGAATCTCTGGCACTTCTGACCAATACGTTCAGGAGATTCGCCAGAAAGAGTAACTTCAGAAGAAATAAACCTCTTTGCCTCACTCACAAGCCCAAATCATCAACTCTTGTAGATAAGGCCACTGCTACCTGCTTTAACTGTGAAAAAGTAGGACATTTTGCTAATGAATGCAGGTCAAAGAAAGTCTTCAAACCCTCATCTTCTTCCTACAAGAAATCCTCTAACCCCAGGGCTAGAGATGACAAATACGAGAAGCTGAAAGAAAAATATCAAAAGCTGAAAGGCTTCAAAAAGAAAGGAAAAGGCATGATCGCTGAAGATCATGATTGGGCTGCTTCTGATGAAGAATCTTCTGTTAGGACATTTTATGTAACACCCTCGAATTTGGAAAGAGCAACTAATTAACATTTTCAATATTACATCCGAAATAATATAATTTATCTCTACTATTTTATAGGTGAAATACCTCAAATTGCAAACTACGGTTAACCGCAACAATGTATAACATAAGTCTCATTACAATGACTAAAACTACCTCGGGAAATACTTAACCCAAGTACAAGTTGCTAATCCCAATGATGAATGCGGAACATAGATCATGAAAGTTTACTAAAAGAATTTAAACGACTCATTTTTCAACACACTCGAATTATTTGAGGAGAGTTCCCAAAAGGCATAAAGAGTTTTCTAAAATGAATTCCAATCCAAACTCACTATACATGTGAATAAATCTATATTACACAAAACCTTCAAGTACAGTTGACAACAAAATACTCAACCCGTAAATCATGGAAAAACCATCCATTTAATATCATACCTCATTGAAAACATAATATGAAGCAATACTCACGCAAACGTAAAATGTAATAAAGTCCAAATATCATAAACGGGGGAGACCCGTATCCGTTGAAGGTGGAGGAAACACTTAAGTATACCACCCATACAACGTTAATCGTACAACTGAAAGTAGAGATTACAAGTTACGTTATGCCTATCTCCGGCCTTCCCATAGGAAGCAGGAATTACAATTTACGTTATGCCTATTCCTCGACTTATGTACTATGAAATGAGAATTACAAGTTACGTTATGCCTATTCTCCATTTCAGATCAACGGGAATTACAAATTACGTTATGCCTATTCCGCGTTAAAATAAGAACAGTGCCTATGGATCCAATTGAACACAATCTATCACAACATGCCTATCCCGGAATGACTCACGCACCCAAGCATGTAAATATCAATAACGTGCAACAATATGCAAAATGGTGCAATAAACACAACCCATAAATAAGACTCCACAACGAGCCATTTAAAACCGAACAAATGTCCCCAAGACTTTCTCAAAGTCAAAATCGAGCAAAATGCTCAAAGCCCACTAGACCCATAACTAACGGTCATCATCGCGTAAAATTCATTTAAACATTGTTTAGGTAAACAAGTACCACAAAATCATCATTAACCCAAAACTCGACACGGGTTAAACAAAAGGGTTTTCCCCAAAAGGACCCACACCCTTAAAAATCTCAAAATGACCCATGACACTAAAAGTGCATTTTTCCCAAATGGTTTCTAAAATCAAATATACCAATATGATTAAACCATCAAAATAACTTCATTTTGAGCAATAAATCTTTTAAGGATATATTTAAGATTTCTACACTTCAAATATCCAAAATCCCAAATATGGGTGTTTTACACATTTATGAAGGTAAATACTTTAAAAGGGTTAAACTAACCCAATAACTCAACAATTGATATTTTCAAGTAAAACACACAAACATTTGGAAAAATAACATTTTTGGCATGTACAAAGTTTTCACAAATCAACTTGAACTCACCTTTGCTAGATTTAGGCTAAATCTAGATTTTCCCAAACGTAAGCTCCTTTGAAGAACTTGAATCTTCAAGTCCAAAACTTCCAAACCTAGATCCATAAGTTTCCAACCATCAATACCAAGATCTAAACATGTAGAATCATTCCCCAAACATAAAACATCAAAACCCCCAACTTATTCCAAAACCCTAGTTCTTATAGATGAAGAAAACAAGGTTTCCTTAACCAATCATCACCAAAATCGTCCAACAACACCACAAGATAGAAAGAAGATGAAACCAACAACAACCTATCATTTGAGTAGAGGAATATTACCTTTATCACATGAATCTCCAACCAAAAGCTCCTAGATTCCCAAAAAGCTTCAAGCTCCCAAATGCTCAACAATGGTGGAAGCGGGTTGATTTGAGTGGAGAAGATGAAGAGGAGGAGGAAGGATTTGAGGTTGTTTTGGGGGAAGTAATCGATTTAGTGAGAGGGAGAGGGAGAGAGGAAGTTGGGGTTGTGAAATGAAATGAGATAGAGAGAGAAGGGTTTTCTTTAAACACAAATAATCTCAGACTCCTCGCGGACGTCCGCATGGTCCCTCGCGAACGTCCGACTCCAGCTGACCCGATATGCTCATTTTCTCTGTTACTTCCGCGGAATGTGTGCGGACTTCTGCACATCGCAGACGTCCGGCCCTTGGCCCCGCGGACGTCCGTGAACCCCAAACTTGGTTCTCCAATTTTTGGGGTGTTACAATCCTCCCAACCTTACAGAGATTTCGTCCTCGAAATCTAGTTCTCACACACTTAATGGCCACCGTGCCCAACCCATTCCAATTTCCCCCGGTTACAACTAGGTTCAAATTTATTTCTTACAGAATTGCCCACAACGGTTTCTTGATGTTCTCATAACAACTGCCCGTTTAAGCATAAAACACTTACATCCAAATGAAGGCCTAATTTGCTAGAGTGTCCTCCGACCACTAAACTTAAGTTGTCTCCCAACCTTAAGTGATCCATACTTTCCCACCGACCGATTCGAACTTCCCAATCGTTCCACATTCACATGTTCTTAAATTTTCTCTCGAAACCAACCCAACGTTTAATCACTACTAACCATCAACCCAAAACTTTAGAATACCCAAATAGCCCCGCTATCGAACTAGTATTTACCCTCAACGGGTTTCATCAATTCCAACCCAAACAGTCATTACTGACTCATTGATTGCACAATCCCAAAGATGTGCTCAATTAACAATCATCCAATCAACAAATTCTCTAATCACACAAAGAAAATCATTTCCCTAAATCCCCTTATCACCAATGAGCATCTTAAGATCACTACAACCATTACCGTCCTTTCTTTAAAATCGGACTACAATCCCTCGATTACACTAACGGTGCTTGGCCTCAAGCCCAAAAGTCGACACCTAACATGCAACCAACCAGAGGCTGCCACGTGTAAAGGTATACTGTTGTGCATTAAATGCATGCAGTATATAAAGGAAACCCTACTTCATTTCGAAGAAGCTTGGCCATTCCTCTCTCGTTGAACTTACTGTGTGAAAGAATACTCTGCTTAGTGTTCTTATTTTCTTAATCTCTATTTCTAGTGCAAGAAACTCTTAGTGTTCTCATAGTTTGTTTAGATTAGGTTTATTCCTTAATCTTGTTCCGCAACAAACTGTAAATTGTTTGATACATATCAAAAACAATTTAGAAAGATAAAAATCGTGTGTTTGTATTCAACCCCCCCCCCCCCCCTTCTACAAACTTGTATAACCAACAAGTGGTATCAGAGCAGTTTGCATAATCTAATAAACAAGATCTTGCTTATACTATCTCTTTTTCTCTTCCTTGCTATTCTTCATTATGGCAAACTCCACAAATACAAACTATATCGATAATGGCTCTCTAGCCAAACCCCCTATATTTAGCAAAGATAATTTCAATCTTTGGAAAAATAGGATGATGCCCTTCTTGGAAGGTGTAGATCCCACTATACCTCACTATATCGAAAATGGACCATATGTCCCTTTCATGTTAGACCCTGTTGTTCCAGCCCCTGCTACTAGACCTGTCGTCCCAGAACGAATCATCCCCATGGAAGTCACTCACTGGACTGATGAAGAGAAGAAGAAGGTGGTCATCGATACTAAGGCCATATCCATCATCTCAATGGCTGTTCCTGATGAAGTCTACCACTCTGTCATGAACCAGAAGAGTTCTAAAGCCATGTGGGACACTATATGTGTTCAATATGAAGGTACTACTGAAGTCCATGATTCGAGAAAGGTCAACCTGGTAAGACAGTACTAAAGTTTCATCTGTGGTAAGAATGAAACCCTCTCAGAAATACATCAACGGTTTAACTGTTTAATCACTGATCTAAAAACTGTTGGTAAGGAATATTCTAAATTTGAGATCCTGACAAAGTTTCTGGAAAGTCTTTCTGAAAGCTGGGACAGTTATTTTATGTGTCTTAATCTCCCAAAGGATCTGAAATCAATGACCCTCTCTACCTTATTTGGCACTATGTTCAATCATGAGCAGTCGTGTCAACTAAAGAAGAATCTTGTAAAAGATTCCAAAAGCACACTTGTTGCTTTACTCTCTTCAGAGTTGGTGCCCACTCAGCGTTCTACTGTCAATATCATTGCGATGGAATCTAACTCTGATGACTCATCAGAAGCTGATCCTTCAGAAATTGATGAATCTCTGGCACTTCTAACCAATACTTTCAGGAGATTCGCCAGAAAGAGTAACTTCAGAAGAAATAAACCTATTTGCCTCACTCACAAGCCCAAATCTTCAACTCTTGTAGATAAGGCCACTGCTACCTGCTTTAACTGTGAAAAAATAGGACATTTTGCTAATGAATGCAGGTCAAAGAAAGTCTTCAAACCCTCATCTTCTTCCTACAAGAAATCCTCTAACCCCAGGGCTAGAGATGACAAATACCAGAAGCTGAAAGAAAAATATCAAAAGCTGAAAGGCTTCAAAAAGAAAGGAAAAGGCATGATCGTTGAAGATCATGACTAGGCTGCTTCTGATGAAGAATCATCTGATAGGAAATTTTATGTAACACCCTCGATTTTGGAAAGAGCAACTAATTAAAATTTTCAATATTACATCCGAAATAATATAATTTATCTCTACTATTTTATAGGTGAAATACCTCAAATTGCAAACTACGGTTAACCGCAACAATGTATAACATAAGTCTCATTACAATGACTAAAACTACCTCGGGAAATACTTAACCCAAGTACAAGTTGCTAATCCCAATGATGAATGCGGAACATCACTTAAGCTATTCACCTCTCGAGCACTTTACTAGCACACGACCTTTCCCACGTGTCACTAGAACTACTCCCAACCTGAGACCTGTTGCACATGCCGACAAATAAAAAGGGTTAGGCTAACGCCTAGTGAGTTCAAGAGTTTATAGCATGATTTAAATAATCTTTTAAATGAAAGATTGTAACATAGATCATGAAAGTTTACTAAAAGAATTTAAACGACTCATTTTCCAACGCACACGAATTATTTGAGGAGAGTTCCCAAAAGGCATAAAGCGTTTTCTAAAATGAATTTCAATCCAAACTCACTATACATGTGAATAAATCTATATTACACAAAACCTTCAAGTACAGTTGACAACAAAATACTCAACCCGTAAATCATGGAAAACCATCCATTTAATATCATACCTCATTGAAAACATAATATGAAGCAATACTCACGCAAACGTAAAATGTAATAAAGTCCAAATATCATAAACGGGGGAGACCCGTATCCGTTGAAGGTGGAGGAAACACTTAAGTATACCACCCATACAACGTTAATCGTACAACTGAAAGTAGAGATTACAAGTTACGTTATGCCTATCTCTGGCCTTCCCATAGGAAGCAGGAATTACAATTTACGTTATGCCTATTCCTCGACTTTTGTACTATGAAATGAGAATTACAAGTTACGTTATGCCTATTCTCCATTTCAGATCAACGGGAATTACAAATTACGTTATGCCTATTTCGCGTTAAAATAAGAACAGTGCCTATGGATCCAATGCAACACAGTCTATCACAACATGCCTATCCCGGAATGACTCACGCACCCAAGCATGTAAATATCAATAACGTGCAACAATATGCAAAATGGTGCAATAAACACAACCCATAAATAAGACTCCACATCGAGCCATTTAAAACCGAACAAATGTCCCCAAGACTTTCTCAAAGTAAAAATCGAGCAAAATGCTCAAAGCCCACTAGACCCATAACTAACGGTCATCATCGCGTAAAATTCATTTAAACGTTGTTTAGGTAAACAAGTACCACAAAATCATCATTAACCCAAAACTCGACACGGGTTAAACAAAAGGGTTTTCCCCAAAAGGACCCACACCCTTAAAAATCTCAAAATGACCCATGACACTAAAAGTGCATTTTTCCCAAATGGTTTCTAAAATCAAATATACCAATATGATTAAACCATCAAAATAACTTCATTTTGAGCAATAAATCTTTTAAGGATATATTTAAGATTTCTACACTTCAAATATCCAAAATCCCAAGTATGGGTGTTTTACACATTTATGAAGGTAAATACTTCAAAAGGGTTAAACTAACCCAATAACTCAACAATTGATATTTTCAAGTAAAACACACAAACATTTGGAAAAATAACATTTTTGGCATGTACAAAGTTTTCACAAATCAACTTGAACTCACCTTTGCTAGATTTAGGCTAAATCTAGATTTTCCCAAACGTAAGCTCCTTTGAAGAACTTGAATCTTCAAGTCCAAAACTTCCAAACCTAGATCCATAAGTTTCCAACCATCAATACCAAGATCTAAACATGTAGAATCATTCCCCAAACATAAAACAACAAAACCCCCAACTTATTCCAAAACCCTAGTTCTTATAGATGAAGAAAACAAGGTTTCCTTAACCAATCATCACCAAAATTGTCCAACAACACCACAAGATAGAAAGAAGATGAAACCAACAACAACCTATCATTTGGGTAGAGGAATATTACCTTTATCACATGAATCTCCAACCAAAAGCTCCTACATTCCCAAAAAGCTTCAAGCTCCCAAATGCTCAACAATGGTGGAAGTGGGTTGATTTGAGTGGAGAAGATGAAGAGGAGGAGGAAGGATTTGAGGTTGTTTTGGGGGAAGTAATCGATTTAGTGAGAGGGAGAGGGAGTGAGGAAGTTGGGGTTGTGAAATGAAATGAGATAGAGAGAGAAGGGTTTTCTTTAAACACAAAATATCTTAGACTCCTCGCGGACGTCCGCATGGTCCCTCGCGGACGTCCGACTCCAGCTGACCCGATACGCTCATTTTCTCTGTAGCTTCCGCGGAATGTGTGCGGACTTCCGCACATCGCGGACGTCCGGCCCTTGGCCCCGGGGACGTCCGTGAACCCCAAACTTGGTTCTCCAATTTTCGGGGTGTTACAATCCTCCCAACCTTACAGAGATTTCGTCCTCGAAATCTAGTTCTCACTCACTTAATGACCACCGTGCCCAACCCATTCCAATTTCCCCCGGTTACAACTAGGTTCAAATTTATTTCTTACAAAATTGCCCACAATGGTTTCTTGATGTTCTCATAACAACTCCCCGTTTAAGCATAAAACACTTACATCCAAATGAAGGCCTAATTTGCTAGTGTCCTCCGACCACTAAACTTATGTTGTCTCCCATCCTTAAGTGATCCATACTTTCCCACCGACCGATTCGAACTTCCCAATCGTTCCACATTCACATGTTCTTAAATTTTCTCTCGAAACCAACCCAACGTTTAATCACTACTAACCATCAACCCAAAACTTCAGAATACCCAAATAGCCCCGCTATCGAACTAGTATTTACCCTCAACGGGTTTGTTGATCCAAACCCTCAGTGATTTGATAATGACCCTATCTTAAATACTTAGTAAAAATTATAAGTAAACAATATGTATCAGAGTTTCACTATCGCTGATAAGTACTAAGATCTTACAGTACTGCTGATAGGAACTCTCGCACTTTTAGATTAAACATTCAGCGAACACTGTTCACCATATCGCTGAGTCTGTTCAGTCCTTATGGTGATCGCTGATAAGTTAGTTGTTTACTTATGATCCCTGAAGACAAGATTCACGTCAACAAAGGTTCTACGCTGAAGTCGAAGATCAAGCTCAAGAACCAGCGACAAGTCTCCTAATGAACTGATGCGGATCAGCGAAGACTCAGATTTGTCCACTCAACGTGAAGTATCAAGTACAAGACTTCAGCTATCGCTGAACTTTATCATCTGCTGAATAGTAAATGATAATCGCTGAATCAACGAAAGCTGATCATGAAGTCCTCCGTACAAAGTACTTTTGTCTTAACCTCCCTTGCACGCCACCGTACGAAATGTCAGAAAAGAACCTCCGAAAAACTGAAATCGTACAACCACTCTGATACTACACTGTTCATTCATGCGGCTACTAAGGTTGTCAACAAAGGTCAATGACATGCAACCAATCCGCTGATGACACGTGTAAAGTATATACAGAATTGCATTAAATGCATGCAGTATATAAAGAGATGAACTCACTTCATTTGAAGTAACTTGCTAACTCTGGACAAGTTCAAATCTCTCAAGATAGGATTTTATTAGTAATCTCCTTATCTTTCTTAGTGCAAGAAAACCTTAGTGTTCCAACTTGTTTAGATTTAGGTTTATCCTTAATCTTGTTTCCGCAACAAGCTGTAAATTGTTAATGATTTATCAATAAACAATTTAGAAAAGTAAAATAGTGTGTTTGTATTCAACCCCCCCCTTCTACAAACTTGTTTAAGCCTTTCGGGACCAACAAGTGGTATCAGAGCAGATTTGTTTAATCTCATAAACAAGATCTAATCTAAGATATTTCTCTTCCTTGCTATTATCTGAAAATGGCCAACTCAAACACAAACACTCACTATGTAGACAATGGTTCTTTTGCACAATCCCCTAAATTCTCCAAAGATAGTTTAAATCTATGGAACGATAGGATGATAATCTCAACTTTTCCTAAAGAATCCTCTAACCCCAGGTATAGAGATGACAGGTATCAAAAGCTGAAGGAGAAGTATGCAAAGCTGAAAAGCTTTAAGAAGAAGGGAAAAGGCCTAATGGCTGACTATGATTGGGCTGCTTCTGATGAAGAAGCCTCATCATCTGATTCTGAAGATGATGAAGCAAATCAATGTCTCATGGCCAAGATTGAAGAAGAGGAAGAAAGTTCAGACATTCCCTCCACTTCAACATCTGCCATTCAGGTATCACCTTCCTTCTTTACCAATATTGTAAATATTGATGAAGCTGATAGTCTCCGTAAAATCGAACTACTGACTAGAAGCTTATACGAAGCCATGAACGGCAAAGCTGTGGTTGAAAACCAAAATCTTGATCTCGCTGAAAAGCTTAAAAATTGCCACCTTCAAATAGAAAAGCTTTCTAAATTTGAAGAAGATTTTAAAGATCAAGTCCATTTAAATCAGCTAGTCAAAATTGAACGAGCGGAAGCTATCGCTGCATTAAAAGCTGAACAAGCTACTGTTGAAGGATGGTGTAATTCTTCAACAAAGATCACTGAGATAATTAAGGCTCAGATTCCTCTGAGTGATAAACGTGGTCTGGGTTATAAATATGATACTCCAATACCAACCACTGAACGTTCAATGCTTAAATTTGGAACGTTCGTATCCTCAGTAGCTGACACTTCTTCATCTCAGTACTCCTCGTCGATTACACCAATCCCTGAGGAAACTCCTACCTCCTCAAAAGGTAAGGAGAAAATGGTTTATTCAAAACCTACCTCTGTCTCTAAAGATAAAGGTAAAGGAATTGTAATTTATCAAAATCCTCAGAAGGGTACTTTAGTACCTAAGCTGAATGCTTCCAAAGCCTTAGTGATTCATTCATCTGGTTCTAGAAATCAGACCTCTGGATCAGTTCAGCGACCTACTCCTAGACTCAGAGTAGATGTCCTTGGTAAGAAATCTGAAGAACTGAATGTTCGTCCTATTTCAAAAACCAATAGTGTACTTGGTGCTGGCACTTCTAATTCCAAATTAAAAGCTCAGCACACAAGTGGTCCTAGAACTAATTTTAGTTATAGGAAATGTTATCACTGTGGACTTACCGATCATATTGCAAGTAAGTGTCCCACAGCTACCAAAGCTGATAAGATAGCTAAGGTGAAGATAGCACCAAAGAAGACCAAACCAGTTGCAAGTCAGGTCAAGGTGACTCCTACCGCTGAGGTCAAGAAATTGACCAAAGTGAAGAAAGACAAAGCTGAATCTTCAAATGCTGCGAAGACTACTGAACCCATTCCAACCACTTCCACTGACAAACGCGTATACATGGTGAAGTGGGTACCCAAGCAAAACTAATCTTCCTTTGTATTGCAGGTTAAGAAGGGTATCTGGTATCTCGATAGCGGATGCTCTAGACACATGACTGGAAAGAAAAGCCTGCTCGCTGAATACAAGGAAGAGAAGGGTCCCTCTGTGACTTTCGGTGGAAATGGAAAAGGACACACCCGAGGGTATGGTGTACTTTCAAATGGTACAACATCCTTCAGAAGAGTCGCATATGTTGAAGGGCTGAAGCATAATCTTCTGAGCATCAGTCAGCTTTGCGACATGGATAACAAAGTGATTTTCACCAAGGAATCCTGCTTTGTCTCTGACAAAAAGGAGAAGATAGCTCTCAGCGGTTATCGTTTGGAAAATGTTTACGTTATAAACATGGACTCAACAACCACTGAGAACTCCTGTTTCTTCTCAAAGGCATCTTCTGATGTCAACTGGCTATGGCACAAGAGGCTCTCACATCTCAACTTCAAGACACTGAATACTCTTTCATCCAAAGAGTTAGTCACTGGTCTACCTCAACATTCATACGCCAAAGAATCCTTATGTTCAGCGTGTGAAAAAGGGAAGCAGACCAAGGCAAGCTTTAAGTCCAAGCAAGTTTCCTCAGTGTCATCTCCTCTTCAACTACTCCATATGGATTTGTTTGGCCCCGTTAACAAACAATCCATCGCTGGAAAGAAATATACGCTGGTCATAGTTGATGAATTCTCTCGTTATACATGGGTAAAGTTTCTCCGTTCTAAGAGTGACACCCCTGAAGAACTCATCACCTTTGTTCGGAAGATGGAAACTCTGAACAATATGACTGTTCGCTCAATAAGGAGTGATCATGGAACTGAATTCAAAAACAGTTCTCTTGATTCCTTCCTTGAGAGCAAGGGTATCTCTCACAACTTTTCGTCAGTGAGAACACCACAACAAAACGGAGTCGCTGAAAGAAGAAATAGAACAATTATTGAAGCTGCACGTTCAATGCTCAGCGATTCTCACCTGCCTACTCAGTTTTGGGCAGAAGCTGTCAACACGGCTTGTTTTACGCAAAACAGGTCGCTGATAGTCAAAAGATTCAAAAAGACAGCCTATGAACTTTTTCATGGGAGAAAGCCTTCAATCAGCTTTCTTCACATCTTTGGTTGTCAGTGTTTCATACTGAACAACAGAGATGCCCTTGGAAAGTTTGATCCTAAGGCTGATGATGGAATCTTTCTTGGATACTCCTCAGTTTCCAAAGCCTTCAGAGTCTTCAACCGAAGAAGACAAACTGTAGAAGAAACTATTCACGTCACGTTTGACGAATCCCGTTCAGCGAACTCTAAACCGAACGCTGATACAGAAGAACTGAATCAATGGATGTTTTCTCATCTTGGTGATTCAGAAGATGTTCCCACTACTCATACTCATACAACTGAAAATGATGGTCCTACTATCATTCCCAATATGCAGAATAGTGAAGCTGAAACATCTTGGGTCTCAGCTGTTCCTATAAATACTATACCCGCAGTTGATCCAAATGTCTCAGAAATTCCATCTATTTCTCAGCAATCAGTGAATGAAGTGACAAATGCAAGCATTCCTCTCTTAGCTGATTATCCAGAAGTAGCTGAAGCCTCATCTTCAGTTTCTCCAGTTCAGACTGAGTCAACGACGCATGCTCCGGCTCAGCGATGGACTGTAAATCACCCAATCGATCAAATTCTTGGTGATCCCAACGCTGGTATTCAGACTCGTAGAAGTGCAGGTAATATTTGTTTATTTGTTAACTTTATTTCTCTAACTGAACCAAAGAAAATAGATGATGCCCTCAGAGATCCAAACTGGGTCAGCGCTATGCAAGAAGAGCTGACTGAATTCGAAAGAAACAAAGTTTGGAAACTTGTTCGGAGACCAACTGACAAAACAGTGATAGGCACTAAGTGGGTCTATCGAAACAAGTTGGACGAACATGGTACTATAACTCGCAACAAAGCTCGTCTTGTTGCTCAGGGATACAGACAAGAGGAAGGTATAGATTATGACGAAACCTTTGCTCCTGTAGCAAGACTTGAATCTATTCGTCTTTTCTTAGCATATGCTGTACACAAAAACTTCACTGTACATCAAATGGATGTTAAGTCAGTGTTTCTAAATGGAAAGCTGAATGAAGAAGTTTATGTGGAACAACCTCCAGGATTCTCAGATCCTAAGCGTCCAGGTTATGTTTATAAGCTGGATAAGGCACTTTATGGCTTGAAGCAAGCTCCTCGTGCATGGTATGACACTCTTTCTACGTATCTCCACCTTGAAAAATTTGAGAGAGGTAAGATTGACAAAACTTTGTTTTTTAGAAAAATAAAAGGTCATATCATTTTAGTTCAAATATATGTTGATGACATTATATTTGGTTCTACTAACCCTGAGCTTTGTACTCGTTTCGCTGATAGAATGAAAGATGAGTATAAAATGAGTATGATGGGTGAACTAACATATTTCCTTGGTCTTCAGATTAAGCAAACTGAAAAAGGAACTTTTATAAATCAGGGAAAGTATGTTAAAGATATGCTGAAAAAATTCGACTTAACTGAAAGTTCAGCTATGAAAACCCCTATGGCACCACCGCTGATACTTGATAAGGACACAAAGGGTGTTCCTGTCAATGTCACGCTGTACCGTGGGATGATCGGCTCACTACTGTATCTTACAGCTAGCCGACCCGATATTATGTTTGCAACATGTCTGTGCGCACGATATCAAGCTGAACCTAAGATATCTCATATGAAAGCTGTAAAGCGAATCTTTCGATATCTTAAGGGTACAGCGAATCTAGGTCTTTGGTATCCCAAAGATTCAGGATTCGATCTAACCGCCTATTCAGACAGTGATTTTGCAGGTTGCAAAATGGATAGGAAAAGCACCACAGGAGGATGTCAGCTCCTGGGTGGAAAGCTGGTAAGTTGGACAAGTAAAAAGCAAAACTCGGTGTCCACTTCCACAGCTGAAGCTGAGTATGTAGCCGCTGGAAGCTGCTGTTCTCAAGTCTTGTGGATGAGAAATCAACTACTAGACTATGATCTTCAGCTCTCCAAAATTCCAATCTATTGCGACAGCACAAGTGCCATCGCTATAGCAAACAATCTAGTGCTACACTCAAAGACAAAACACATAGAAATCATATATCATTTTATCAGAGATCATGTGATGAATGGTGATATAGAACTTCATTTTATCCCAACTGATTATCAGTTAGCTGATTTGTTTACCAAACCTCTTGATGAGACAAGATTCAACTTTCTCATCAGCGAGCTTGGAATGCTGAACTTTGAAGGATAAATCTTCAGCGGTTCACATTTAATCAGCGATACGTTTATACATTCTTGTATAGGCTCTGGATAAAATAAACTTGTACAATCCATTTCATCATCTTCTCTCTGAATAAATTGGGTTAAACTGATATCAAGGTATGTTTTCTCTGACAAAACGCATGAAAATGCAAGATTTCAAATTCTTTCATCGCTGAATAATATTTTGAAATTTCTTAAAACCCTCACTGATATTTCAATTCAGTGCTTCATATTTTCCAAAGAGTCCCTGAGTTTTTCTTTCAAAACCTCAGAGACAACGAAAGAATGTGAAAGGACAGTTGTGACGTCATTGCAACGGATAACACCAGGCACGTTTCTTTTTCTGACACACGTTTGCACGTTTCGTTGTCTATCCAATCAAATGCAAACACGTGTCCGTGTCATGATGAAAAACTTTCCCGCTCAAGTTTTTCTCTCTCTACTCTCTTCCTATATAAACTCTCTCAAAGTTTATATTTGTCTTTTATGCGAGTCAATCTTTCTCCGCAAGAAAAGAACACTGTTGCATTTTGTGCTCTCGATCTTCAAGAACTGTTCATCATCTTCTTCATCAAACTCAAGGTTAATATGTTCTTATCTATTATCAAATGCAAATAACTTGTTTTCGATCTTATCTTTGTTTTACACAAGATCAAACAAAAGAACTCAAAATAAAATCATTTTCTTTCATGGTTTTATAAACACAACCATTTCATGGTTGTTCTTCAAGTTTTAAATCTAAAATCTTAAACTTGTTCTTCTTTCGTATCCATTTTTTTTAAAAACTGGAATACAAGGCTTATAGGTGTTATATTCGTTTTTTTTTTAAAAACAAGAAAAACCCTAATCTTCATTAAGACTTTTTTGTCTGAATGAAATGGACAAAATTCGAAAAATCTTAATGGAAATTCTCTTTCCACATTAAGATATTTCTTATTTGTTAACATCTTTGGTTGAACTGATAATACAGTGAAATGGCAACTTCAAAGCTGAATGTTACCGCTGAGTCCATCTCCACTGATTCTGAGGAACTGGAAATCACCAAAGCTCCTCAGGTTAAGTTTGAGCTGGATCAACTAGACTGGACAAAGGCAAACAACCTTTCAGCGCTTCTCGAGTTTCCTCCTCGGAAGCAGGTATCCCATCTAGACGACGCTGTGAATTTTTTGAAGAATAGCCCCATATACACAGCACTGACAATCACACCTCCTGCCAGTCAGCGTCTATTATCCCAATTCTGGTACTCTGCCAGACACACCAACCTACCCTCAGCCAAAGATCCATCTAAAACCATCGACTGCATACTCAGCGATACTGAGTATGGCACCATCAAGATAACCCCCGCAATAATCCGCAAAGCTCTGAAATTCCCTAACGCTACCTCAGAAAATCCTTTCATTCCATTTCCTGACCACAAGAAGCACGCTGACAGGGAAGAAATCATTACTTTCCTTGATGCGATGGGTTACATCTGGGAGACTGGAAGAGACAAACTACCTGAGAAGAAGCTGACGCTGATAAAGAAATCCAAGATGCCCAGAGAGATGAACTTCATCTTCGCTCACCTGATCAGCTGCATGACAGCGAAATCCGGATCTTCTGATCAAGCCGCTCAACCTCAGCAGGCCATGGGTTACGCACTGCTGAAAGGTCTCAACATTGACTGGGCCTCCATCATCTATGAAGACCTCATTCAACGTGTTGATTCTGCCGCTGACCGACCAGCATGGGTTCCTTACCCGCGATTCATCAGCGCCATCTTTCAATATGGCCTGAAGGACAGCTATCCTGAAGAGGGTGATCTGAAACTCTCTCAGATTGGCCCTAAAGTTCTCGACTTCAAGCCTGTCGCCAACGAGGTACGTCTCTCTACTCTTCTCACTCTTCTTAATTCTCCGCTTTCTGTGGCTCCTTCAGCGACAATACCCATCGCTGATACCCCGGCCACAAAATCCATTCCTTCTAAGAAAAGGAAACAATCTCTTACCCCTCTTGATTCCAAAAGGATCAAGAAAACCAAGGAGCAACCCCAGCAATTGCATGTTGAAGACTCCTCAGCTCATTCTGAAGAGCTGAAGGAAAGTTCCGTGGTACGCTCTGCCACACCAATTCAAGCCATCCCTTCTAAACCTACTTCAGCGTCCCTAAACGCCGAGGTTAGAACTTTGGAATCTACCCAACCTTCGTCAGTCTCTCAAAAGACTGATGAAGTACTTCTCAGCGAATCCAACGCTGAACTTGAAACCCAACCCCAATTCTTATCCTTCGCTCCTCCCTCTACTTCTTTGGACACTCCTCCAGTCAAAACTGGAGATGCCATCATTCAAGAAGCCGTTGAAGCTTCTCAGCGAATGACGAAGAAAGGACCTGCAGAGATCTCCATCCCTCACGGAACTTTTGAGGGAGATATGGAACACTATGGAGGGACTCGAAACTTTGATGAGTTCGTCAACGCTCCTGCAGGTACAGATCCCACCTTAAACACTGTAACTAAACCTGAAACTTCTGAGCTTTCCTTTGTTCACAAGTACTTATATGTTACAAGTCCTTTTTTTGGGAGACATCAACCAGTCTCTGAAGTCTATGGAGATGAAACTTACGGATCTCACCACGGGTCTATCAAATAACTCTACAGCTGTAACAAACGCTGGAGAGAATCTGACGAAGCTGACTACTGTGGTGGAAAAGAAGGCCTCCTCTGATGACATCAAAGACCTTGATAAAACTCTCGCCGACTTTGCCAAAGTGCTCTCCGACATCTACACTGACTACACCAACCTCAAATCATCAGTTTCCACCATTTCCAGCGAGGTTACAACGCTGAAGAAATCGGTTGGTACACTCGAAGGTGATATGTCAGTGGTCAAGACCGACTTGGGCTCAGTGAAGACCGATCTTAGTTCTGTCAAGACAATGATCGAGACGCTGGTGAACAACGCAAATAATCCAGCTCCTGCTCCGGCCCCTGCACCTGTTTTGGACTCATTCACCGCAGAGGATCGCCAAGAGCTGAAGAAAATCACGCCTGCTATTTCTGGCCTAGAAGACAGAATAGCTAAGCTTGAAGGTTGTGTGAAAATCTCTGGCCCAGAAGACAGAGACAACACCAATGCTGAATCTACCCATTCCTCCCCCGCCCATCATGAGAAAGAGGGGGAGAAGAGCGCTGAACAGGAGAAGAGCGCTGAAGATCAAAATAAGAGCGCTGAAGACCTTTCCCATGATGAATCTATCAGGGGAGAGGGTATTGAAGATCGGATTACTGGACCTCAGGGAGATGAAAACCCTGAGGGAACCGAGAACCTCGCCTCTGTATCTGAGGGGGAGCAACTCGAAGAAGATGCTGAGGAATCTGAAGCAGAAGAAGACGAAGACTTCGACATCCCTGAAGCTGAACCATCCTCCTCTCCAAGGAACGATGATGATGATGATGAAGATGACGATGATTTCTTTGTTGTCAACCCTGCTCCTCGAACCAAAGCTCTTAAAGGTATTTCAATAAAAGAACCTTCAGGGGAGAAGACAAAGACAAAGCACTCAGCCTCTGGCGCTGAGAAAAGCAAAGACAAAGGCATCGCTGAAGATGATAATCTGGCGATCCTACTTGCAAAGCCGATTTGTCAGGTACACTAAACTTATTTTTCCTTCCCTGATCATCTCTGAAAAATCAGTTATCCATTCCACAAACACCATACACATCCACATTTTTTTTCTATCTTTTCTACCCAAGTTCTTCTACCCAGTTCTTATTTGTAAGATCGCTGCGTTTCAGCTAGTCCTCTCCCCTGTTTGAGGATATCGCTGAAAGATCTTCTATTGCGACTTCACCAATAATTCCAGCTACCGCTGAAGACATAATCCCAGTCTTAGATTTAATCTCTGAGACTGATGAACCAGAAGAACAACCTCTCTCGCACAGAAACAGACCTTCCTCAGTTCCTCAAAGGTTGAGTGAAGAAGATCAAAACAGGAGAGAAGAAATGATAAAGCGATTCGAGGATCAACGAATCATCCTAAGGCGCGATCAACTACCTTCAGTTCCTCCTAAGTTCAGAATTTCAAAAGCTGAATACCAAGATCATCTCAGAGCTGAACGCCTCATCGCTGAAAGGAAGGAAGCTGAAGATAAAGACAGAGAATACGCCATCAAGCTCACTCAAGAATCTGTCAAAGACCCCAAGCTGAAGCGTATTCCCATTCAAATCCAACGAAAGCTTTGGGAACAAGCCCAGAAGATCGTGGAAAAGAAAGCTGAAGTTTCTCAGACCACCCTGATCTGGTGTAAAGAGAAAATCCACTTCAGATATCGTCCAGCGAAGATCAACAAGGTATTCATCTCTGGAAGAACCTCCATCGGAGTACCTATTGTTGACATCAAACTGTTCAGAGAAGATGACTCATCTGAAACCTTTCGTGCTGACACTGTAAAAAGGTATGGTCTCTCTGAATGGCTGGAGATGAGGTTAGCTATCCAACCATCAAAATCTAAGTACAAGGATCATTTCGAAAAGCTGATAAACAGACAGATCGATTTGATATCTTCTTGTGTGGATATTCCTCCTGTTCCTGATCTAAAGCCGAAAAGAAAAAAGGACTCTCCAAGGAAGAAACGTCAAGATTCAAACTCAGGTCCTGTCATACGAAATGAAACTGGAATTGGTTTCTCTCGCGCTGAAGTACTTGGTCCTGATCCTGATCTATCTGCCCTTGACGTCTCTTTGCCACCATGTGAACTTTTCGTCCCTGGTAAAGTCATCAGTAATCCTTATGGAATATTCTTTCTTGACTACGACGGACGTAAATGCTTTCAACGGATCGCTGAGCTTCCAATCACTCCAATCGAACAGCTCAAAGATCTCATCTACTGGTGCGACTTCAGAAAAGACATTCAGGCACGACACCTAAAACCCTTGATTTTTGAAGCTGCTCTGAAGCTAAAGAATAAAGGAGAAAAGGTTCCTGACTGGATGATTCCAACTGAAAAGACAACCCTTGATGAACTTCTCATTAAGGAAGAACCCTTTGAAGGCTGACAACAATCACCATTTTCTCTATTGTATCAGTCATCCTTCAGTACTTGTAATTTATTTCACTTGTACTTGTAATCTTTCTTATTCATATTGTAACCTGATTCAAAGATTTAAAGAAAGATTTCAGCGAATGTACTTTACTCCATCAGTACTGAAAAGATCCCAGAAAACAGTAAAAGGGACAAATATTTTATAAGTTCTTTTTATCCTTATGTTTTCATTAAATAGCAATTTTCTCTGTTGCTATGTCATAATCAAATAGGGGGAGATTGTTGATCCAAACCCTCAGTGATTTGATAATGACCCTATCTTAAATACTTAGTGAAAATTGTAAGTAAACAATATGTATCAGAGTTTCACTATCGCTGATAAGTACTAAGATCTTACAGTACTGCTGATAGGAACTCTCGCACTTTTAGATTAAACATTCAGCGAACACTGTTCACCATATCGCTGAGTCTGTTCAGTCCTTATGGTGATCGCTGATAAGTTAGTTGTTTACTTATGATCCCTGAAGACAAGATTCACGTCAACAAAGGTTCTACGCTGAAGTCGAAGATCAAGCTCAAGAACCAGCGACAAGTCTCCTAATGAACTGATGCGGATCAGCGAAGACTCAGATTTGTCCACTCAACGTGAAGTATCAAGTACAAGACTTCAGCTATCGCTGAACTTTATCATCTGCTGAATAGTAAATGATAATCGCTGAATCAACGAAAGCTGATCATGAAGTCCTCCGTACAAAGTACTTTTGTCTTAACCTCCCTTGCACGCCACCGTACGAAATGTCAGAAAAGAACCTCCGAAAAACTGAAATCGTACAACCACTCTGATACTACACTGTTCATTCATGCGGCTACTAAGGTTGTCAACAAAGGTCAATGACATGCAACCAATCCGCTGATGACACGTGTAAAGTATATACAGAATTGCATTAAATGCATGTAGTATATAAAGAGATGAACTCACTTCATTTGAAGTAACTTGCTAACTCTGGACAAGTTCAAATCTCTCAAGATAGGATTTTATTAGTAATCTCCTTATCTTTCTTAGTGCAAGAAAACCTTAGTGTTCCAACTTGTTTAGATTTAGGTTTATCCTTAATCTTGTTTCCGCAACAAGCTGTAAATTGTTAATGATTTATCAATAAACAATTTAGAAAAGTAAAATAGTGTGTTTGTATTCAACCCCCCCCCCTTCTACAAACTTGTTTAAGCCTTTCGGGACCAACAGGGTTTCATCAATTCCAACCCAAACAGTCATTACTGACTCATTAATTGCACAATCCCAAAGATGTGCTCAATTAACAATCATCCAATCAACAGATTCTCTAATCACACAAAGAAAATCATTTCCCTAAATCCCCTTATCACCAATGAGCATCTTAAGATCACTACAACCATTACTGTCCTTTCTTTAAAATCGGACTACAATCCCTTTATTACACTAACGGTGCTTGGCCTCAAGCCCAAAAGTCGACACCTAACATACCCCCACCCAAGATTTGAGTCACAACAGACTCAACACTCGAGTTTCACTCATCGAGCATTCTCATCAAAACCAAAATTATCGATATGGTGTCTAAAGGTTCTCACATATGAAAGTTGACCAAGATTCCAAAATAAGATTCCCAACAAATTGGTTACCACCAACCTCAATATAGGTTACTGCGAATCAATTCTTTTAATTATAAAGTGCATCATCCCCTCAACCGATACCATTCGTCCTACAGTCCTATCATGCATGGAATACCCAACCTTCCACCGTCGAAGTGCTACACGCACTTTCCCTTAACTGGGTTATTTAACCTTTCCAAGGTCCTAACGAGTTCAAGGTTTTCAAGTGAATTATTTTACAAATATGCCAATCAACGAAGCTTTTCATAGAAATTTTCAGCACAAAGATTTTCATATCAAATTAAACGTACGCATAAAAACTACTACTATCAATTCGGTAGTTGCGCAAAAATGGACACGCTTGTCCCACATATGAAAATCATACTGAAAATTATTTCATCGCATTTCAGTTTATTAACAAAACGCAAAAGCGTAATAAACAACTTCTTTGAAATGAACTGCTACAGTCCTAGTATGGATTGATTCATGACATGCACGTAAAGTAACTGCCCACTTTAAATAGTCTGCAACAAAAAGGGCCGCACGTACTTCAAAAGAAGTTCAAACGGCATTTGACTCCAAAATTCATTTTAACCACAAAATGGCATGGAACAATGTTTACCAACAAATTTGCGCGCGTCAGTTTATTATTCAAAAACGATAAAACGTTTAATAAATACACCTTGGTCAAATAATAAAATGACTCGTGTAAGTTTCAAATTTAAAGATAGAAATCAATACGTTTTCATCCTTTGAAAATATCGACTAAAACATCATGAGGGAACCTCAAATTGGGGTAGGCATGCAAGCTTGTAACACTTTCCTAGTGGTTTTCTTGAAATGAGATAACATGCACCAAATAGTTCACGTCAAAATTTCATAAGGTGAAATTCTTTAAATCAAGTTCCAAACTTTTCCTCATCCGGTCATATAATGACACACGAGTAAAATGTTTCTGACAAAGTTTTCACATGACAATATGTTTTCCCAAAACATAGGAGAAAGTAAGTGCTTATAATTTGTTGACACCGAAAAGGATTCAAATAAACTTCTGACCTTGAGTCATACAAACAGTGCGCATTAATGTTCAAAACATAAACAATTCCACACACTCTAGGTTTAGGCAATTGACTTTCCAAAATCTCCGTCACGGAGCATTTATATCAAAAATTTCGCATCCGTATTATAAAACGTGAAAACGTCAATGCCTAAAAGTTTATTTGTTCTAAAATACTCAAAATACACATTTCTCCAAAACAAAAAAGGTTTATAATTTTCCAAAGTGTTCCTCGAACCAAAATTGACCAAATGTCAATGACTCGCACATTTGTGTTTTCAAAATGTAATGTATTGTGAACTATGCATGATCTCCACGACACTAACGCATACTTTGACCAAAAGGTTTTCATTTATACCATGAGTTAACAAAACGTTTTCATGCACTACTAGTTTATCAAAGTGTCGAGAAACAATGGTTACCAAGCTATGCATACCCCTAAGTCGATATAACGAATTTACATGAAATGTTAATAAAACAATCAACTGACCAAAAGCGCATTAAGTAAATTGTTATGAAACACTATCAAAGTGTTCTTTCGTGCATTACTTATGTCATGTATAAATCAATCCACATACTAAACAGATTGCAACAAAATGTGCTAACACAAATATTTGAAAGAGAAATTACGCGACACTAAAGTTCCAAAACTTATCTTTTGGTCGCCTTATGGCATAAAATTAACATTTCTCAACAAAGCTCGAGTGGGACAAAATGCCCAACATAACTCATAAATTTTCACATAAGTAAATGGAGTATGCACATTGTGAAGTTACACTCACACGACTCAATACGTCATACAACAAAACTCCATGAAATTCAATGGGCTCAATGACCTCAAGTCAATAAAATGACACCAAACAATATGCCTCCAAAAGTCAAATTGCAATAAGCAAAACCATGGCTAAAACGCCAAAATCCCAACAATCCCCTTCTTGCTGTAATACTATATAAACAACATTGTTTAACAAACTCACATTAAACAAATTCTCCAAAATAGCTTTATATAGACATCATGGAAGATAACTTTTCGTCCAAACTTTAACATATGTGGAGGAGATCCAATGTTAAAGTTATAAGCCGTAGTTACTTGCCCAACATCTTAAACATCATAAAAATACGGGTATCACTATACCTGAAAGAAACGTTGGACAATAACAAAACGAAACAATTTCTGACGGAGTTTGCAACTCCCGCAATAAAATGGTTTCATGTACGATCAAAACCATGATTTGAAATCTTGTGTGTGCTAAACATTTTCCAAACTTGTAACACAATCCATATAAGAATTTGAAACACAAGAAATAATTGACGCAATTTATTTTCAAAATAAATTTTGTGCATAACCTAGTCGGCACTCAACGTCTCAACCCATATTCCTCCGGTCCACTATTGTCATCCGGATGTCCAAACCTCTTAAGGCTAAGTTGGGAATTACACCAATTAACCTTACGGTTTCCTTTTTGAATTAAGGTCGATTCAATAAATATATGGTTCTAATCCAACCATCGACTTTGACCCAAAATAGCCCACTTAAAGCAATCATCATGCCTATTGTCACTCTAAGTGACTAATGCTAGAATCGTCAATCTTTTCCAACGACTAATAGCTTAGAACTTCTTCACTACCCAACGATCATCACATTTAAAGTAGTTCAAGTACGCACATGTAACTAGTAGGTTCACCATGACACTGGCCAGGTGTCATTATGAATGCACCGTACATGATTATCCTTGCCACTCTCGACATGAGTCCCGTTTCTAATAACTCTTATTGGCCTCAAATCATCTTATCTTAATGTGTCTAATAGTGAATTTCACTCTCATTTACATAAAAGAACGCTAGTTTGAGTCTAGGTATCCACAATCAACACCGAATTCTCTCAAACTTATGCTCTGATACCAACTTTTAACACCCTCGAATTTGGAAAGAGCAACTAATTAAAATTTTCAATATTACATTCGAAATAATAGAATTTATCCCTACAATTTTATAGGTGAAATACTTCAAATTGCAAACTACGGTTAACCTCAACAATGTATAACATAAGTGTCATTACAAAGAATAAAACTACCTCGGGTAATACTTAACCCAAGTACAAGTTGCTAATCCCAATGATGAATGCGGAACATCACTTAAGCTATTCACCTCTCGAGCACTTTACTAGCACACGACATTTCCCACGTGTCACTAGAACTACTCCCAACCTAAGACCTGTTGCACATGCCTACAAATAAAAAGGGTTAGGCTAACTCCTAGTGAGTTCAAGAGTTTATAGCATGATTTAAATAATCTTTTAAATGAAAGATTGTAACATAGATCATGAATCCCAAAAGAGTTTACTAAAAGAATTTAAACGACTCATTTTCCAACGCACTCGAATTATTTGAGGAGAGTTCCTAAAAGGCATAAAGCGTTTTCTAAAATGAATTCCAATCCAAACTCACTCTACACGTGAATAAATCTATATTACACAAAACCTTTAAGTACAGTTGACAACAAAATACTCAACTCGTAAATCATGGAAAACCCATCCATTTAATATCATACCTCATTGAAAACATAATACGAAGCACTACTCACGCGAACGTAAAATGTAATAAAGTCCAAATATCATAAATGGGGGAGACCTGTATCTGTTAAAGGTGGAGGAAACACATAAGTATACCACCCATACAACATTAATCGTACAACTGAAAGTAGAGATTACAAGTTACGTTATGCCTATCTCTGGCCTTCCTATAGGAAGCAGGAATTACAATTTACGTTATGCCTATTCCTCGACTTCTGTACTACGAAATGAGAATTACAAGTTACGTTATGCCTATTCTCCATTTCAGATCAACGGGAATTACAAATTACGTTATGCCTATTCCGCGTTAAAATAAGAACAGTGCCTATGGATCCAATGTAACACAGTCTATCACAACATGCCTATCACGGAATGACTCACGCACCCAAGCATGTAAATATCAATAACGTGCAACAATATGCAAAATGGTGCAATAAAAGCAACCCATAAATAAGACTCCACGTCGAGCCATTTAAAACCGGACAAATGTCCCCAAGACTTTCTCAAAGTTAAAACCGAGCAAAATGCTCAAAGCTCACTAGACCCATAACTAACGGTCATCATCGCGTAAAATGCATTTAAACATTGTTTAGGTAAACAAGTACCATAAAATCATCATTAACCCAAAACTCGACACGGGTTAAACAAAAGGGTTTTCCCCAAAAGGACTCACACCCTTAAAAATCTCAAAATGACCCATGACACTAAAAGTGCATTTTTCCCAAATGGTTTCTAAAATCAAATATACCAATATGATTAAACCATCAAAATAACTTCATTTTGAGCAATAAATCTTTTAAGGATATATTTAAGATTTCTGTTGATCCAAACCCTCAATGATTTGATAATGACCCTCTCTTAACACTTAGTAAAAATTGTAAGTAAATGATATGTATTAGAGTTTCACTATCGCTGAAAAGTACTAAGACTGTTTCAGTACCGCTGATAGTAACTCTCGCTCTTTAAAGTTAAATAGTCAGCGAACTCTGTTCATCGAGTAGCTCTGAGCCTGTTCAGTCTATGAGATGATCGCTGATCAGTTAGTTGTTTACTTATGATCCTTGAAGACAAGTTTCACGTCAACATATGTTCTATGCTGAAGTCAAAGATCAAGCTCAAGAACCAGCGACAAGTCTACTAATGAACTGATGCGGATATCAGCAAATCCAAGATTTGTCCACTCAACGTGATGTTACAAGTAGAAGACTTCAGCAATCGCTGAACTTTATCACTCGCTGATAAAGTACTGATTCAACGAAAGCTGATCATGAAGTTCTCTCTGCATGTTACTATTGTCTTACCTCCCTTGCACGTCTCTGTACGAACTGTAAGAACGGACACCCATTTTTGTCTGTAATCGTACAACAACTCTGATTCTACACTGTGCACCATGCGGCTACTAAGGTTGTCTACAAAGGTCAATGACATGCAACCACTCAGCTGCTGCCACGTGTAAAGCAATACTGCCATGCATTAAATGCATGTAGTATATAAGAAGAACCCTATATCAGAAATGAAGTGCTCGGGCCATCTTCTTCTTTATATCTGTGTGTTAGGTTATTATTCGTAATTTCCTTATCTCCTTTATGTCTTATTCTAGTGCAAGAAACTTAGTGTTCTTAACTTGTTTAGATTACGTTAATCCTTAATCTTGTTCCGCAACAAGTTGTAAATTGTCTTGATTTATCAATAAATAATTTAGAAAAGTAAAAATCGTGTGTTTGTATTCAACCCCCCCCCCCCCCCCCCTTCTACAAACTTGTATAACCCTTAAGGACCAACAAGTGGTATCAGAGCGGTTTTGTTTAATCTCATAAACAAGATCTGATCTATACTAAGATTTCTCTTCTTTGCTATTTCTTTAAATGGCCACTAACACAAACACTAATTATATTGACAATGGTTCTCTTGCAAAACCCCCTAGATTTTCCAGAGATAACTTTAATCTGTGGAAAAATAGGATGATTATCTTCTTAGAAGGTGTAGACCCAACTATACCTTATTACATCGAAAATGGTCCATATATTCCTATAAGAATTGATCCTGAAGTTCCAGCCGCTGAGAATAGAGCTGCTATTCCAGAAAGGTTGGTTCCTAAGGAAATTCATATGTGGACTGATGAAGATAAGAAGAAAGTGGCTCTCGACACTAAAGCCAGATCCATACTTTCCATGGCTCTTCCCGACGAAGTCTACCATTCCGTCATGAACCTGAAAACCTCAAAAGCTATGTGGGACACAATTTATGTTCAATATGAAGGTACTTCTGAAGTCCAGGACTCACGTAAGATCAACCTAGTAAGACAGTACGAAAGCTTCATTTGTGGTACGAATGAATCTCTCTCTGAAGTACACCAACGTTTTAATTGCTTAATAATAGATCTGAAAACTGTTGGTAAGGAATATTCTAACTTTGAAGTACTGACAAAGTTCTTAGAATGTTTACCTGAAAGCTGGGACAGTTATTCAATGTGTCTCAAGCTGTCAAAAGATCTTAGATCTATGACTCTTTCAACCTTATATGGCACGATGCTGAAATTTCTTAAACTAACACTGATATTTCTATTCAGTGCTTCATGTTTTTCAAAATAGTCCCTGAGCTTTCAAAACCTCAGAGACATCCTAAAATATGAAAGGACGTTTGTGACATCATCACAACGGATAAACACTGGCACGTTCTTTTTATGACACACGTTTGCACGTTTCGTTTACCATCCAATCAAATGCAAACACGTGTCCGTGTTATGATGAAAAACTTTCCCGCTCTAGTTTTTCTCTCTCTCTCTAATCTCACTATATAAACTATTTCGAGTTTATATTTTTCCTTTACGCGAACTTCTTCTCCAAGAAAGAAAATATTTACTGTTGCTTATTGAACTCGAGTTTTTCCAGAAAACTGTTCATCTTCTTCTTCGACAACCAGGTTAATATTCTCATTATTTACTTGTTTTAACTAGTTTCTGATCTTATCCTTGTTTTCAAAAGATCAAACAAAAGAACTTTTTAAATGAAATCATTTCTTTCATGGTTTTATGAACACAACCTTTTCATGGTTGTTCTTCAAGTTTAAATCAAATATATTAAACTTGTTCTTTATACGTTTTTCCAGAATCCTTATCTATAGGAAAATGGAAAACAAGACTTTTACTAGGTTTGCATTTCTTTTTCAAAACAAGAAAACCCTAATCTTCATTCTCCGTTCTAAGAGTGACACCCCTGAAGAACTCATCACCTTTGTCAGGAAAATGGAAGTCCTGAACAACTTGACCGTTCGCTCAATGAGGAGTGATCATGGGACAGAATTCAAAAACAGTTCTCTTGATTCCTTCTTTGAGAGTAAGGTATTTCTCACAACTTTTCTTCAGTGAGAACACCGCAATAAAATTGAGTCGCTGAAAAAAGAAATCGAACTATTATTGAAGCTGCACGATCAATGCTCAGTGATTCTCTCCTGCGTACTCAGTTTTGGGCAGAAGCTGTCAACACTGCTTGTTTTACGCAAAACAGGTCGCTGATAGTCAAAAGATTTAATAAAACAGCCTATGAACTTTTTCATGGGAGAAAGCCTTCAATTAGCTTTCTTCACATCTTTGGATGTTAGTGTTTCATACTGAACAACAGAGATGCCCTTGGAAAGTTTGATCCTAAGGCTGATGATGGAATCTTTCTTGGATACTCCTCAGTCTCCAAAGCCTTCATAGTCTTCAATCGAAGAAGACAGACTATTGTAGAAACTATTCACGTCACTTTTGACGAATCCCGTTCAGCGAATTCTCGACCTTCTGCTGATACTGAAGAACTGAATCAATGGTTGTTTTCTCATCTTGGTGATTCAGAAGATATTCCCGCTCCTCATACTCATACCGTTGAAGATGATGGTCCTACTATCATCCCAAACATGCAGACTAGTGAATCTGAAACATCATGGGTCTCAGCTAATCCTTTAAACACTATGCCTGCTTCTGAACCAAATGTCTCAGACATTCCATCTACTTCTCAGCAATCAGTGAATGTGATGACATCTGCACCTACTCCTGTCTTGGCGGATATTCCAGAAGTTACTGAAGCCTCATCTTCAGCTCCTCCAGTTCAATTTGAGTCAGCGACTCATGCTCCGGCTCAGCGATGGACTGTCAATCACCCTATTGATCAAATTCTTGGTGATCCAAACGCTGGTGTTCAGACTCGACGAGGTGCATGTAATATTTGTTTATTTGTTAACTTTATTTCTCTGATTGAACCAAAGAATATAGTTGATGCCCTCAAAGATCCAAACTGGGTCAGCACTATGCAAGAAGAGCTGACTGAATTCGAAAGAAACAAAGTTTGGAATCTTGTTCGAAGACCAATTGACAAGATAGTGATAGGCACTAAATGGGTCTATCGAAACAAGTTGGACGAACATGGAACTGTAACCCGCAACAAGGCTCGTCTTGTTGCTCAGGGATACAGACAAGAGGAAGGTATAGACTACGACGAAACATTTGCTCCAGTAGCAAGACTAGAATCTATTCGTCTATTCTTAGCTTATGCTGTACACAAAGACTTCAAAGTTTATCAGATGGATGTTAAGTCAGTGTTTCTAAATGGAAAGCTGAATGAAGAAGTCTATGTGGAACAACCTCCAGGATTCTCAGATCCTAAGCGTCCAGGTTATGTTTATAAACTGGACAAGGCACTTTATGGCTTAAAGCAAGCTCCATGTGCATGGTATGATACTCTATCCTCTTATCTCCTAATTGAAAATTTTGAGCGAGGTAAAATCGACAAAACTGTATTTTTCCGAATAGTGAAGGGTCATATCATTCTTGTTCAAATATATGTTGATGACATTATATTCGGCTCTACTAACCCTGACCTTTGTACTCGTTTCACTGATAGAATGAAAGCAGCGTATAAAATGAGTATGATGGGTGAGCTAACATATTTCCTTGGTCTTCAGATAAAATAGAATGAAAAAGGAACTTTCATTAATCAGGGAAAGTATGTTAAAGATATGCTGAAGAAATTCGAGTTAACTCAGAGTTCAGCTATGAAAACCCCTATGGCACCACCGCTGACACTAAACAAGGATTCAAATGGAATACCTGTTAATGTCACGCTGTACCGTGGGATGATCGGCTCTCTCTTGTATCTTACATCTAGCCGACCTGACATTATGTACGCAACCTGTTTGTGTGCACGATATCAAGCTGAACCTAAGGAATCTCATATGTTCGTTGTAAAGCGAATCTTTCGTTACCTTAAGGGTACTCAGAACCTAGGTCTTTGGTATCCCAAAGACTCAGGGTTTGATCTAATCGCCTATTCAGATAGTGATTTTGCAGGTTGCAAATTGGATAGGAAAAGCACCACAGGAGGCTGTCAGCTCCTGGGTGGAAAGCTAGTGAGTTGGACAAGTAAAAAGCAAAACTCAGTGTCCACCTCAACTGCTGAAGCTGAGTATGTAGCCGTTGGAAGTTGTTTTTCTCATGTCTTGTGGATGAGAAATGACCTACTAGACTATGACCTTCAGCTCTCGAAAATTCCAATCTATTGCGACAGCACAAGTGCCATCGCTATAGCCAACAATCCAGTGCTACACTCAAAGACCAAACATATCGAAATCATGTATCATTTTATCAGAGATCATGTGATAAATGGTGATATAGAACTTCATTTTATCCCAACGGACTTTCAGTTAGCTGATCTGTTCACCAAACCTCTTGATGAGACAAGATTCAACTTTCTCATCAGCGAGCTTGGAATGCTGAACTTTGAAGAATAAAATCTTCAGTGGTTCACATTTGATCAACGATCGGATAAAACCAACTTATATAACCCATTCTATCATCTTCTCTCTGAACAAAGTTAATTCGCTGATATCAAGGTATGTTCTCTCTTTACTCGCTGACATCCGCATGTACATGCAAGATTTCAAAACAAATCACATCGCTGAATATCTCTTCCTTAACAACGATACTTTGAAATTTCTTAAACTAACACTGATATTTCTATTCAGTGCTTCATGTTTTTCAAAATAGTCCCTGAGCTTTCAAAACCTCAGAGACATCCTAAAATATGAAAGGACGTTTGTGACATCATCACAACGGATAAACACTGGCACGTTCTTTTTCTGACACACGTTTGCACGTTTCGTTTACCATCCAATCAAATGCAAACACGTGTCCGTGTTATGATGAAAAACTTTCCCGCTCTAGTTTTTCTCTCTCTCTCTAATCTCACTATATAAACTATTTCAAGTTTATATTTTTCCTTTACGCAAACTTCTTCTCCAAGAAAGAAAAGATTTACTGTTGCTTATTGAACTCGAGTTTTTCCAGAAAACTGTTCATCTTCTTCTTCGACAACCAGGTTAATATTCTCATTATTTACTTGTTTTAACTAGTTTCTGATCTTATCCTTGTTTTCAAAAGATCAAACAAAAGAACTTTTTAAATGAAATCATTTCTTTCATGGTTTTATGAACACAACCTTTTCATGGTTGTTCTTCAAGTTTAAATCAAATATATTAAACTTGTTCTTTATACGTTTTTCCAGAATCCTTATCTAAAGGAAAATGGAAAACAAGACTTTTACTGGGTTTGCATTTCTTTTTCAAAACAAGAAAACCCTAATCTTCATTCTCCGTTCTAAGAGTGATACCCCTGAAGAACTCATCACCTTTGTCAGGAAAATGGAAGTCCTGAACAACTTGACCGTTCGCTCAATAAGGAGTGATCATGGGACTGAATTCAAAAACAGTTCTCTTGATTCCTTCTTTGAGGGTAAGGTATTTCTCACAACTTTTCTTCAGTGAGAACACCACAATAAAATTGAGTCGCTGAAAAAAGAAATCGAACTATTATTGAAGTTGCACGATCAATGCTCAGTGATTCTCTCCTGCGTACTCAGTTTTGGGCAGAAGCTGTCAACACTGCTTGTTTTACGCAAAACAGGTCGCTGATAGTCAAAAGATTTAATAAAACAGTCTATGAACTTTTTCATTGGAGAAAGCCTTCAATTAGCTTTCTTCACATCTTTGGATGTCAGTGTTTCATACTGAACAACAGAGATGCCCTTGGAAAGTTTGATCCTAAGGCTGATGATGGAATCTTTCTTGGATACTCCTCAGTCTCCAAAGCCTTCAGAGTCTTCAATCGAAGAAGATAGACTATTGTAGAAACTATTCACGTCACTTTTGATGAATCTCGTTCAGCGAATTCTCGACCTTCTGCTGATACTGAAGAACTGAATCAATGGATGTTTTCTCATCTTGGTGATTCAGAAGATATTCCCGCTCCTCATACTCATACCGTTGAAGATGATGGTCCTACTATCATCCCAAACATGCAGACTAGTGAAGGTGAAACATCATGGGTCTCAGCTATTCCTTTAAACACTATGCCTGCTTCTGAACCAAATGTCTCAGACATTCCATCTTGTTAGGTCTAGAGTTTTGTCAAAAACACAAGTGTTGAGTTCTGAGTAAGAAGACTAAATAAGACTCAGAAGACTCAGAAGTTCTGAGTAGAAGACTCAGAAGTTCTGAGTGAGAAATCTCAAAAAGATTCTAAGTGTTGGATTCTGACTAGAAGGTTCAGAGTTCTGAGTAGGAGACTCAGAACTTCTGACTATGAAGACAAATGTTCTGAAGCGCTTATTCAGAAGTATGTTCAGAATTCATATCTTGGGATATTCTCTGTTATATTCAGTTACTAATTAGGACACGTGTAATTGTTCTATTAGTCTGTTTCTCATATGTACTGTAGCTTTAGCTTTTCTCTACAGTATATATAGTGTTAGCAACAGTTTGCTAACTAATCTTTGATATAATCTTTGGTGAATCCATTTAGAGAAAAACTCATTGTAACGTCTTTCAATTCACAGTTTGTTAATAAATCATATGACCAGTTGCTATGAATACGATCTTAATTGTTCATATTTGATTGTAAGAGTGTATCCTGAAACTTACAATTGGTATCAGAGCCAATCAACAAACAAATTCGTCCAAGAGTGTGTTTGATCGCGTTCTTGAAGTTTCTTGATCAATTCGACAATTGATTCCGCTGCTGTTAACAATTCTTGAATTCCTAACAATTCTTGAATTTGTTTCTATCATTGATTCAAGAAATTTGAATTTGTCTTTCTGTTGAATCGATATCTTACAATCAAGTCATCCAAAGATTTTCTCTCTATGCTGATTAATTCTCGAAATTAAACAGAGATCACAGGTATGTTTTCGAAATTCTTGATTGGTTTCTTGATCAAAGTGATTATATCTGTTGCATGTTGATTAGTATTCAAATTTTTTGTTGAAAAGAAGATTTCATTAATTCATGTACTCTAACTGTTTGATAAAATGCATGTGACAGATTTGATTAGTTCTTGCATATTCTAGATCTATGTTGATTCTCAGTTTTTTATCATAATTCATAGTTGATATTTGAATTTGTCATTTCATCATGCCTGAGATTATTGAAGTTTTTGTGAGACCTGCAATTTCTATAACCAGTTCAGACAATTTACAAAAATTAAGTCCTGTAAAAGCAAAAGAAACAATTTCTGAACCAAAAACTGAGATTGTTCATTTTGAAAGCAAGATTGCTAATCTTCAAGCAAAACAAGACGAATATGCAAAAGTTATAAAGATTTTGCAAAAAGAGAAATCTGATTTTCTAAAGGATTTTGAAAAGGTTCAAGAAAACATAAAGTTGTTAGAAAAAGAGAATGTTGATTTGAAAGAGAAAGACAATTTTAGAAGAAAGATGTTGACAGAGTCTGAAAATATAATCAAATCATGTGAAATGAAAAATTGTCAACTCTTGAAACAGATCTATGATTTTGAACAAGTTCTTATACTTGAAAGAGTGAAATTTGAGAAAGAGAGAAGAGACTTTCAAACTGAGAGGAAAGGTTTTGAAACAAAGTCTGTTGAATTATCTTTGAAAATTTCTGATTTGGAGAAAATTCTTGCAAAAGAAAGAAAAGAGTTTGAATGCAAGAAAAATGTTTTTCAAAAAGAAAAGAATGGTTTTGAGAAAAAGAAAACAGGAATGTTAAATGAGTTTTCTGTAAAAATAAATGAGTTGGAGAAAGAGTTAGAAGATGGAAGGAAAGAGACTGAAAAGAAGAAGGTAAATGGCTTTAAAGAAAAATGCTTAAAAGATGAGTTTGAGAAGGAAAAGAAAGTTTTTCATTTGGAGATAAGGAGGCTTATTAAGAAATTATCTGATTTATCAACTAAAATCATGATAGAGAGGAAGTCCAAATCTGATTTGCAGTCAAGGTTTGATTTGTATGTTAAAAAGTTTAGGGAATTTGAAACGAAAGTTGTTGACAAATCAAATCATAGTTCAAAAGATCAGATTCGTTCTTCTAATCTGTTTTATGATTCTGCTATTGATAAATCTTATACTTGTTCTTTTAAAAAGATAAAAATGGAATGGAGAGTTAAAGGAACAACTTCCAAGAAAGAAGTGCCAAAATCAAAGGTTCCTAATTCAAATGTCAAGAAGAACAATACATTTCAAAGAAAATCTTTTGTTAAACCTGATGTGATTTATTCTGTAAATCAATTAGTCAGAATTGCACAAAAGAAACTTTGTTGTTCATATTGTGGGACTAATTATTTTGTGAACAAGAATTTTATTCAGCACTGGTATGGTTCTTATAGAATATCTGCATATGCCACTGCACCTAACAAACCTGGACCCAAGTTCATATGGGTACCAAAGACAACTTAATCTGTTTTGCAGGTTATTCATGTGTAGAGCTGAATGAATGATCCATACCGACACATGACTGAAAACAGATGATGTGATTAAATTGAAAATTTTGACTTTTGGATACTTCAGTCCAAAACTCGGTCTGAATGTGATTATGGATTTCTGATTCATACAGATCAATTTGTTGACTTTGAAGAATATTTTTTACGAAAAAGTTCTGTTTACTATGGGGTTATCGAACTCATAGTTGTGGATATTTTTGCTAGAAAACATTTCCGGAGAATGTGTTCAGAGTCACATTTTAAGCAACCCTGCAAATTTTGGTTGAAAAATTCTGATTTTTGAGCAAGTTATGGTGATTTGAAGTTCAGAATGTTCAAAAATCACAAAATCCAAACATTTTTCTAAGGCATTTTCTCTGGATAGTTTTATCAGAATTCTAACTCTGTTACTCAGAAGTTCTGACTCTACTACTCAGAAGTTCTGACTCTACTACTCAGAATTCTGACTCAACTAATCAGAATTCTGACTCTGATACTTAGAATTTTGAGCAAGTTACTCAGAATTCTGACTCTTCTAATCAGAATTCTGACTCTTCTAATCAGAATTCTGACTCTACTACTCAGAATTCTGACTCAACTAATCAGGATTCTGACTCTGATACTTAGAATTTTGAACAAGTTACTCAGAATTCTGACTTTTCTACTCAGAATTCTGACTCAACTACTCAGAATTTGGATTTTTGATATCTAATGAGGAATCATCGTAGATGATTACCAAAATCTCTTGATTTTGCAGGATTATCTTGATTTGAGAGGGAATATTGTCTCAAAATTTGATCTGATTGTTTCAAGATAAAGTTCAAAACCCGTGCTTCAACTTTATAGGTTTTTGAACATATCAGTTCAAAACCCGTACTTAAATGACTATGGCTTCTGAATAATTCAGTTCAGGACCCGTACTTCAGAGACTAAGACTTCTAAACAAATCAGTTTAGAACTCATATTTCTCAGGTGATATCCTTAACTGTCATATTTTTATGTTTCAAGAAACAAGTGGTGAAAGGTAACATTGCATTACGTTTATTTCTATTGCTTTGAATATTTGAATCTTAACAAATTTAATTCAATGATATGAATTTTTTTTTAATTTTCATTCAATGAATAAATGTGTGTCAAAGAGTGATTTTTCAAGTATTTTGTATTATCTGAGCTATATTTGTTTCAACTTTCACTTCTGAATTAAATCGAAAGGTAAGCAAAACATGAATGAAATTATGCCGAATGCTCAATGTTATGAAATCTATACTTATATAGAATATAATGCTCAAAAAGACTAAATGTCAGAATGATGGATGGAAACGAAAATATGGGGGAAGTACTACGTTTTAGAACCAAGTGATTGAGATGCAATATATATATATATATATATATATATATATATATATATATATATATATAATTATTTAGTTTGAAAGTTTGTACCTATGGCCTTTCTGGTTTGGGAGAGTAAGTCCTAAGGGGTGCTAGTCACCTAGTCCCTAAGACCAACTGGTCTGGGATCGGCTGACCCAAATCCTGCAATAGAACCAGATAGAAAGCCATGTTCTACTGGTACAAATGGGTTTAAGATATATCGATGTGGCCTTTCTGGTTTGGGAAATTAAGTTCCATGGGGTGCTTGTCACCTAGCACCTAAGACCAACTGGTCTGGGATATGCTGACCCAAATCCTGCTATAGAACCAGATAGAAAGTCATGTTTAACGATGTATCTTATTCTTACTAAACTTTTTGATTAAAAGATGCCAATGTGCACAAAATTAAAAGATGCCAATGTGCACAAAATTAAAAGATGCCAATGAGCACACATCTCTTGAAACTTTGGGAAAATACAAAGTCGCAATAAACCTGTAAATTTGTGAAAATCATGATTTTGGACAAATAGTGTGAGTAGAGCAAAGTATTCTTATATGTTTTAGAATTGCATATGCTTGAAGCTAATCATATTTCGCATGCTAAGCACACCAAATAGATTTAATAAAGGGATTGAAACTGAACATCTTTAACTTGATATGCAATGATGACTTGTATTTGAATCCAAACACATGCATTTGATTTTATTTGATTGAAAAATCTGTTAAATTTTATTAAGTTGGATTTCTTTTGTAAAGTTTTCAAATGATCAAATGTTAGTAGTTATCAGGTGTAGTTCAGTGAATCTTATTCTCCTTGTATAAATGTTTTCATTAAAGCACTGTATTTGAAATGAATATTTTTAATGAAATATATGCATATTTTCAGGGGGAGAAAACAAATTGCTCCATAATTCTTATTTTGAGGGGGAGCAAGGTTATTCATTAAGGAGGAGAAAAAGCATAGACTTCATTCGAAGAAAAAGCATCGCTAAAGTTTTGAAAAACAAGGGGGAGAAAAGCTAAAGATTTTGAAGATGATTTTGCTTTCCAAAACTTTAGGGGGAGAAAAGCTAAAGATAAGATTTGTCATTTCAAGGGGGAGCAAAGAAAAAGCAAATATGTAACAGAAATCAGTTTGGAAATCATTGCTGCTGCTGATTAAAGACTGACCAGAAGTTATTAACTCGGATTATTCAGAATTCTGAGCAAAAGTTGTCAAAGCATTCAGAAGAGCTCCTTCTGAAGATTGTTCATGCTCTAAGAATTTGATGATGAAAAGTACAAGTGTGTTTGACAAAAAGGGGGAGATTGTTAGGTATAGAGTTTTGTCAAAAACACAAGTGCTGAGTTCTGAGTAAGAAGACTAAAGAAGACTCAGAAGACTCGGAAGTTCTGAGTAGAAGACTCAGAAGTTCTGAGTGAGAAATCTCAAAAAGATTCTAAGTGTTGGATTCTGACTAGAAGGTTCAGAGTTCTTAGTAGGAGACTCAGAACTTCTGACTATGAAGACAAATGTTCTGAAGCGCTTATTCAGAAGTATGTTCAGAATTCATATCTTGGGATATTCTCTATTATATTCAGTTACTAATTAGGACACGTGTAATTGTTCTATTAGTCTGTTTCTCATATGTACTGTAGCTTTAGCTTTTCTCTACAGTATATATAGTGTTAGCAACAGTTTGCTAACTAATCTTTGATATAATCTTTGGTGAATACATTTAGAGAAAAACTCATTGTAACATCTTGCAATTCACAGTTTGTTAATAAATCATATGACCAGTTGCTGTGAATACGATCTTAATTGTTCATATTTGATTGTAAGAGTGTATCCTGAAACTTACACATCTACTTCTCAGCAATCAGTGAATGTGATGACATCTGCACCTACTCCTGTCTTTGCTGATATTCCAGAAGTTACTGAAGCCTCATCTTCAGCTCCTCCAGTTCAATTTGAGTCAGCGACTCATGCTCCGGCTCAGCGATGGACTGTCAATCACCCTATTTTGTATTATCTGAGCTATATTTGTTTCAACTTTCACTTCTGAATTAAATCGAAAGGTAAGCAAAACATGAATGAAATTATGCCGAATGCTCAATGTTATGAAATCTATACTTATATAGAATATAATGCTCAAAAAGACTAAATGTCAGAATGATGGATGGAAACGAAAATATGGGGGAAGTACTACGTTTTAGAACCAAGTGATTGAGATGCAATATATATATATATATATATAATTATTTAGTTTGAAAGTTTGTACTTGTGGCCTTTCTGGTTTGGGAGAGTAAGTCCTAAGGGGTGCTAGTCACCTAGTCCCTAAGACCAACTGGTCTGGGATCGGCTGACCCAAATCCTGCAATAGAACCAGATAGAAAGCCATGTTCTACTGGTACAAATGGGTTTAAGATATATCGATGTGGCCTTTCTGGTTTGGGAAATTAAGTTCCATGGGGTGCTTGTCACCTAGCACCTAAGACCAACTGGTCTGGGATATGCTGACCCAAATCCTGCTATAGAACCAGATAGAAAGTCATGTTTAACGATGTATCTTATTCTTACTAAACTTTTTGATTAAAAGATGCCAATGTGCACAAAATTAAAAGATGCCAATGTGCACAAAATTAAAAGATGCCAATGAGCACACATCTCTTGAAACTTTGGGAAAATACAAAGTCGCAATAAACCTGTAAATTTGTGAAAATCATGATTTTGGACAAATAGTGTGAGTAGAGCAAAGTATTCTTATATGTTTTAGAATTGCATATGCTTGAGCTAATCATATTTCGCATGCTAAGCAAACCAAATAGATTTAATAAAGGGATTGAAACTGAACATCTTTAACTTGATATGCAATGATGACTTGTATTTGAATCCAAACACATGCATTTGATTTTATTTGATTGAAAAATCTGTTAAATTTCATTAAGTTGGATTTCTTTTGTAAAGTTTTCAAATGATCAAATGTTAGTAGTTATCAGGTGTAGTTCAGTGAATCTTATTCTCCTTGTATAAATGTTTTCATTAAAGCACTGTATTTGAAATGAATAATTTTAATGAAATATATGCATATTTTCAGGGGGAGAAAACAAATTGCTCCATAATTCTTATTTTGAGGGGGGGCAAGGTTATTCATTAAGGAGGAGAAAAAGCATAGACTTCATTCGAAGAAAAAGCATCGCTAAAGTTTTGAAAAACAAGGGGGAGAAAAGCTAAAGATTTTGAAGATGATTTTGCTTTCCAAAACTTTAGGGGGAGAAAAGCTAAAGATAAGATTTGTCATTTCAAGGGGGAGCAAAGAAAAAGCAAATATGTAACAGAAATCAGTTTGGAAATCATTGCTGCTGCTGATTAAAGACTGACCAGAAGTTATTAACTCGGATTATTCAGAATTCTGAGCAAAAGTTGTCAAAGCATTCAGAAGAGCTCATTCTGAAGATTGTTCCTGCTCTAAGAATTTGATGATGAAAAGTACAAGTGTGTTTGACAAAAAGGGGGAGATTGTTAGGTCTAGAGTTTTGTCAAAAACACAAGTGTTGAGTTCTGAGTAAGAAGACTAAAGAAGACTCAGAAGACTCGGAAGTTCTGAGTAGAAGACTCAGAAGTTCTGAGTGAGAAATCTCAAAAAGATTCTAAGTGTTGGATTCTGACTAGAAGGTTCAGAGATCTTAGTAGGAGACTCAGAACTTCTGACTATGAAGACAAATGTTCTGAAGCGCTTATTCAGAAGTATGTTCAGAATTCATATCTTGGGATATTCTCTGTTATATTAAGTTACTAATTAGGACACGTGTAATTGTTCTATTAGTCTGTTTCTCATATGTACTGTAGCTTTAGCTTTTCTCTACAGTATATATAGTGTTAGCAACAGTTTGCTAACTAATCTTTGATATAATCTTTGGTGAATCCATTTAGAGAAAAACTCATTGTAACATCTTGCAATTCACAGTTTGTTAATAAATCACATGACCAGTTGCTGTGAATACGATCTTAATTGTTCATATTTGATTGTAAGAGTGTATCCTGAAACTTACACATCTACTTCTCCGCAATCAGTGAATGTGATGACATCTGCACCTACTCCTGTCTTTGCTGATATTCCAGAAGTTACTGAAGCCTCATCTTCAGGTCCTCCAGTTCAATTTGAGTCAGCGACTCATGCTCCGGCTCAGCGATGGACTGTCAATCACCCTATTTTGTATTATCTGAGCTATATTTGTTTCAACTTTCACTTCTGAATTAAATCGAAAGGTAAGCAAAACATGAATGAAATTATGTCGAATGCTCAATGTTATGAAATCTATACTTATATAGAATATAATGCTGAAAAAGACTAAATGTCAGAATGATGGATGGAAACGAAAATATGGGGGAAGTACTACGTTTTAGAACCAAGTGATTGAGAGGCAATATATATATATATATATATATATATATAATTATTTAGTTTGAAAGTTTGTACCTGTGGCCTTTCTGGTTTGGGAGAGTAAGTCCTAAGGGGTGCTAGTCACCTAGTCCCTAAGACCAACTGGTCTGGGATCGGCTGACCTAAATCCTGCAATAGAACCAGATAGAAAGCCATGTTCTACTGGTACAAATGGGTTTAAGATATATCGATGTGGCCTTTCTGGTTTGGGAAATTAAGTTCCATGGGGTGCTTGTCACCTAGCACCTAAGACCAACTGGTCTGGGATATGCTGACCCAAATCCTGCTATAGAACCAGATAGAAAGTCATGTTTAACGATGTATCTTATTCTTACTAAACTTTTTGATTAAAAGATGCCAATGTGCACAAAATTAAAAGATGCCAATGAGCACACATCTCTTGAAACTTTGGGAAAATACAAAGTCGCAATAAACCTGTAAATTTGTGAAAATCATGATTTTGGACAAATAGTGTGAGTAGAGCAAAGTATTCTTATATGTTTTAGAATTGCATATGTTTGAAGCTAATCATATTTCGCATGCTAAGCACACCAAATAGATTTAATAAAGGGATTGAAACTGAACATCTTTAACTTGATATGCAATGATGACTTGTATTTGAATCCAAACACATGCATTTGATTTTATTTGATTGAAAAATCTGTTAAATTTCATTAAGTTGGATTTCTTTTGTAAAGTTTTCAAATGATCAAATGTTAGTAGTTATCAGGTGTAGTTCAGTGAATCTTATTCTCCTTGTATAAATGTTTTCATTAAAGCACTGTATTTGAAATGAATAATTTTAATGAAATATATGCATATTTTCAGGGGGAGAAAACAAATTGCTCCATAATTCTTATTTTGAGGGGGAGCAAGGTTATTCATTAAGGAGGAGAAAAAGCATAGACTTCATTCGAAGAAAAAGCATCGCTAAAGTTTTGAAAAACAAGGGGGAGAAAAGCTAAAGATTTTGAAGATGATTTTGCTTTCCAAAACTTTAGGGGGAGAAAAGCTAAAGATAAGATTTGTCATTTCAAGGGGGAGCAAAGAAAAAGCAAATATGTAACAGAAATCAGTTTGGAAATCATTGCTGCTGCTGATTAAAGACTGACCAGAAGTTATTAACTCGGATTATTCAGAATTCTGAGCAAAAGTTGTCAAAGCATTCAGAAGAGCTCCTTCTGAAGATTGTTCCTGCTCTAAGAATTTGATGATGAAAAGTACAAGTGTGTTTGACAAAAAGGGGGAGATTGTTAGGTCTAGAGTTTTGTCAAAAACACAAGTGTTGAGTTCTGAGTAAGAAGACTAAAGAAGACTAAGAAGACTCGGAAGTTCTGAGTAGAAGACTCAGAAGTTCTGAGTGAGAAATCTCAAAAAGATTCTAAGTGTTGGATTCTGACCAGAAGGTTCAGAGTTCTTAGTAGGAGACTCAGAACTTCTGACTATGAAGACAAATGTTCTGAAGCGCTTATTCAGAAGTATGTTCAGAATTCATATCTTGGGATATTCTCTGTTATATTCAGTTACTAATTAGGACACGTGTAATTGTTCTATTAGTCTGTTTCTCATATGTACTGTAGCTTTAGCTTTTCTCTACAGTATATATAGTGTTAGCAACAATTTGCTAACTAATCTTTGATATAATCTTTGGTGAATCCATTTAGAGAAAAACTCATTGTAACATCTTGCAATTCACAGTTTGTTAATAAATCATATGACCAGTTGCTGTGAATACGATCTTAATTGTTCATATTTGATTGTAAGAGTGTATCCTGAAACTTACACATCTACTTCTCAGCAATCAGTGAATGTGATGACATCTGCACCTACTCCTGTCTTTGCTGATATTCCAGAAGTTACTGAAGCCTCATCTTCAGCTCCTCCAGTTCAATTTGAGTCAGCGACTCATGCTCCGGCTCAGCGATGGACTGTCAATCACCCTATTGATCAAATTCTTGGTGATCCAAACGCTGGTGTTCAGACTCGATGAAGTGCAGGTAATATTTGTTTATTTGTTAACTTTATTTCTCTGATTGAACCAAAGAAAATAGTTGATGCCCTCAAAGATCCAAACTGGGTCAGCACTATGCAAGAAGAGCTGACTGAATTCGAAAGAAACAAAGTTTGGAATCTTGTTCGAAGACCAATTGACAAGACAGTGATAGGCACTAAATGGGTCTATCGAAACAAGTTGGACGAACATGGAACTGTAACCCGCAACAAGGCTCGTCTTGTTGCTCAGGGATACAGACAAGAGGAAGGTATAGACTACGACGAAACATTTGCTCCAGTAGCAAGACTAGAATCTATTCGTCTATTTTTAGCTTATGTTGTACACAAAGACTTCAAAGTTTATCAGATGGATGTTAAGTCAGTGTTTCTAAATGGAAAGCTGAATGAAGAAGTCTATGTGGAACAACCTCCAGGATTCTCAGATCCTAAGCGTCCAGGTTATGTTTATAAACTGGATAAGGCACTTTATGGCTTAAAGCAAGCTCCATTAAGCGTCCAGGTAAAATCGACAAAACTGTATTTTTCCGAATAGTGAAGGGTCATATCATTCTTGTTCAGATATATGTTGATGACATTATATTCGGCTCTACTAACCCTGACCTTTGTACTCGTTTCGCTGATAGAATGAAAGCAGAGTATAAAATGAGTATGATGGGTGAGCTAACATATTTCCTTGGTCTTCAGATAAAATAGAATGAAAAAGGAACTTTCATTAATCAGGGAAAGTATGTTAAAGATATGCTGAAGAAATTCGAGTTAACTCAGAGTTCAGCTATGAAAACCCCTATGGCACCACCGCTGACACTAAACAAGGATTCAAATGGAATACCTGTTAATGTCACGCTGTACCGTGGGATGATCGGCTCCCTCTTGTATCATACATCTAGCCGACCTGACATTATGTACGCAACCTGTTTGTGTGCACGATATCAAGCTGAACCTAAGGAATCTCATATGTTCGTTGTAAAGCGAATCTTTCGTTACCTTAAGGGTACTCAGAACCTAGGTCTTTGGTATCCCAAAGACTCAGGGTTTGATCTAATCGCCTATTCAGATAGTGATTTTGCAGGTTGCAAATTGGATAGGAAAAGCACCACAGGAGGCTGTCAGCTCCTGGGTGGAAAGCTAGTGAGTTGGACAAGTAAAAAGCAAAACTCAGTGTCCACCTCAACTGCTGAAGCTGAGTATGTAGCCGTTGGAAGTTGTTTTTCTCATGTCTTGTGGATGAGAAATGACCTACTAGACTATGACCTTCAGCTCTCGAAAATTCCAATCTATTGCGACAGCACAAGTGCCATCGCTATAGCCAACAATCCAGTGCTACACTCAAAGACCAAACATATCGAAATCATGTATCATTTTATCAGAGATCATGTGATAAATGGTGATATAGAACTTCATTTTATCCCAACGGACTTTCAGTTAGCTGATCTGTTCACCAAACCTCTTGATGAGACAAGATTCAACTTTCTCATCAGCGAGCTTGGATGCTGAACTTTGAAGAATAAAATCTTCAGTGGTTCACATTTGATCAGCGATCGGATAAAACCAACTTATATAACCCATTCTATCATCTTCTCTCTGAACAAAGTTGATTCACTGATATCAAGGTATGTTCTCTCTTTACTCGCTGACATTCGCATGTACATGCAAGATTTCAAAACAAATCACATCGCTGAATATCTTTTCCTTAACAGCGATACTTTGAAATTTCTTAAACTAACACTGATATTTCTATTCAGTGCTTCATGTTTTTCAAAATAGTCCCTGAGCTTTCAAAACCTCAGAGACATCCTGTAACGTCCCAAAAATTACAAGGAATTTAAAATTTTAAAAATAACGCATTTCGTTACAATCAAACCATAAGTTAACAAATCCCATTACAATAAAAATAAACGTCGTTAATTAAAACCGTCAAATGAAATTTAAGCAGCGGAAAAGTTATATAATTAAATCCCCATTTAAAAAGTTAAACTTAAACAGCCTTCGCCTTGCGCCCGTGTGTACCGTCATGCCCGACTGCTACTCGCACCTGAAATCATAAGATATTGGGAAGGGGTAAGCACGAAGCTTAGTGAATTCCACCACATGCGCAGATAGGAATTATATACACATCACCCCTATCCGCACATAAGCAACAACTCCACAGTTACATAAAACGAGTAAACATCTACAAGTAATTATGTATCCAACACCTCGATCCCACCGAGTTGTAATGTAACACACTCGTCACACCGAGTTCCCACAACGTTTCTTTTCACTTCCTCGGTCCCACCGAGCCCTCGGTCCCACCGAGTTGTAATGTAACACACTCGTCACACCGAGTTCCCACAACCTTTCTTTTCACTTCCTCGGTCCCACCGAGCCCTCGGTCCCACCGAGTTGTAATGTAACACACTTATACTAAGCATTTAAACCAATCAAATATTACACACCACAAACAACTAGTTCACACCACAAAGACAGTAGTACATACAAACTACTATGACATGCATACAACCCCTAACTACACAGTGAGAGAACTCACCTTAAAGCAACGCGAGTATCCGCAACCGCAATCACAAGCCGGTCAACTTCACTCACCTTCTCCCACCTAATTACGTGTTAACAAATGTCAAAGTGACGCCCCAACCCAAAACCACGACTACTAAAATATAACATACACATTCCAGCTTTTACTCTAAAAACACAGGTCTGTTCGGGACCTGTTTAACCCCTTATAAACTAATAAATCCAGAAATATTATTCCATAATCACAAAGTCCCATGTCTTAGGGTTCCAGGGACATATCGCACGCGCTCTAAAGATTTTTCTACAATTTATTATGGATTTTACAAAACCAATCTGCTGCACAGCGAAAAACAGTACCTTTCAGTACAAAACAGCAGTTTGACACTAGCTATGGTCCGAACTGGTTTTTCCGCAAAACATAAGAAACTTACTAGACTCAAAATGGGAGATTTCGGCACTGGTTTCACCCCAATACGACTTTCCTATAAAAAGTTATGGCTTTCCCAAAACAGTGACAGAAACTGTGACTTTTAAAACGGAACGCGAACTGACAAATCCGGACCTGCTGTATAAACAGTCAAATTACGCCTAGCTAGAGGCCGAACCGGACTTCCGCTAAAACACGAAAAATGTGCCCGGCACAGAATGTGAACCGTGGGCACCGGATTCGCCTCAATCCGAGCTACGACGGAAATGTTATGGCCGTCGCAAAACAGTGGCAGACAAACGTTTTCACATGAAATGACAAATATTGTTTATAAACCCATTAAGACATAGCTTAACCCAAACAGACCCGAACAGCCTACAAGCTTACTGGAAAGGGATATACTACGCTAGATAACAACCGTGCACTACCCACTGCCGCCTCCGGCGGTGGTGGTGGTTGGCGGCGGCGACGGTGGTCACGGTAACACCCTCGGCGAAACCTCTCAACACCGTCCATCCCGACTCACCCGCAACCTCACACCCGCACACAACCACACACCCGCACATACACGCACCTCCCATGCCGTCACCCGGCGGCGTGCAGCGGCAGCCCCACAGCCGGCAGCCGTGGCTGCGGCGGTGGTGGTGGCGGTTTACCAATTTCCGACGAAGAAACACTAATTAAAACGAACGGAAATACTTACCTTGACGCGACCTTCTTCTTCTACTTTTCCGACCGAAACGGTGACGACTCTCCCTCCTCTTTCCGGCGTCTTTCTCTCTCCGGCGAACTCTCTCTCTCCGGCGAATTCTCTCTCTCACTCTCGGCTCTCTTTTCTCTTTCTCTTACGGCCGACGACAACAAAGAGGGGAGGGAAGGGGTGTCTAGGGTTTTTGGTGGATTGCAAAAGTGAAAAACAAGAGGGAAGGGGAGGGGGTCGGTCCTTTGGCCGATCCCTTGCATAACTTTGGCCCCCTTGCCACTTTTGGCCCCTCAACTAACTCCTTCTCGCAATCTAACCCAAGTTTTGACATATTTAACGATTAGGTCCAATTCGTCTAACCCCGTTAACGAAAACCACGTTAAATAAAACTTTTAAAAAATAATAATAAAATAAATGACATACCGGGATACGGGCTTTACAACTCTCCCCCACTTGGATTAGACTTCGTCCTCGAAGTCTCTGCCTACGAATAGCTCCGGATAGATCTCCCTCATCTCAACCTCAGGTTCCTAAGTCTACTTGAAATCCCTTCTAAAACTTGTCGAATACTTTTCTAACTAACGTACTCCTTCAAGGACACTGAAAATATGATCGGAAGAACACTCCAACAACTGGATTCATTCCTAATCAACCGACTTCGGTTGTCTCCTAACCACAGATAATCCATACATCCCGACTCAAATTTCGAGCTCTAACCATTCTAAAGGTGCTCACCAATATACCCTACAGGATACTCAAATTCGATCATACTTACCAATAACTGTCGATTAACTTCCACGAGTTCAAAAAGGCTCCCAAAACTTACCTTACACGCATCATCAAACCAGTAAACTTATAATCACCCACGAAGGTCATTCCACCATAACCATTCATCACAATTAAGCATCTCAGGGTTACTACTACCATCACCATACTTATTTTAAAATCGACTACAAATCTCCGATTACACTAAAGGTGTTTGGCCTCAAGCCCAAAAGTCGACACCTAAGCATACTACTTACTTCAAAAAGGTTACTGCGCATTTATTCTCTTAATTACAAAGGGCATCATTCCCTTAACCGACACTATTCGGTCTACACTAACAACACGTGTGGAACACCCAATCTTCCACCGTCTACTTATCCTCCTCACCCGCCCTAGGAAACCTAGTTACACCGTAACAAGATACACCTTAACGTCTACCTCCCAGGTACGTCTCCAGGCCCGGCATATCGGGACTACCTCTCAGGTAAGTGCCCAAGACTGTATCCTCTTAGTGCCTACTGGAAAGTCAAGGTCATAACACATGAATACCGGGGTCCCACCCCGAAATACTTAACCGAACATTACCAACGACTGACTGACATGACCAAGGATCCAATGCAAAACAGTCTACCAACAACATGTCTATCCCATAATGACTCACTTACCCAACATGTAAATACGCAACGTGCAATAAGTGCAAAACTGTGCATCAAAACAACCCATCAATAAAACTTCACATCGGGCCATTAAAAACCGTGCAATTGACCCATGACTATCTCAAAGTCAAAGCCGAGCAAAATGCCCCACGCTTGTTAGACCCATAAGTCGGTCAAAAAACGCGTTTAAATAAAGTTTAAGCAAGCAATACTATAAAATCAACATTAGTCCCAAACTCAACACGGGTTAAACAAAAGAGTTTTCCAAAAGGACTCACACCCTTAAAATTCTCAAAATGACACATAACACTTAAAAGCGCATTTCCCAAATGGTTTACAAAATCATTTACAAAATGTTTTCAACGTCAAGATTTTTCATTTCAAAAAGACCGTAAGCAATAAAACTACTATTACCAGGTCGGTAGTTACGCAAAAATGGACACGCTCGTCCCACATATGAAAATCATGTTGAAAATCATTTCATTGCAGCTTAGTTTACTCACAAAACGTAAGCGAAATAAATAATTTCTTTGAAAATGAACCGTCATGGTTCTAGTATGAATTGACTCATGACATGTATTTAAAGTAACCGCTCGACCTTACACCGGGTGCGACAAAAGTGTGCACATAATTTCAAAATCAGTCCCACGACGTTTGACCCCAACATTTCTCTTTTTAAACATAAAATGTCGTGGCACAGGGTTTACCAACAAATTTTTCGCGCGTCGGCTAGTCATACAAAACGATGAAACGGCTTACAAATATATTTTTTGTTAAAACACAACTGTCTCGTGTAAGTTTCAAACTTAAAGATAAAAACCAATCCGTTTCCATCATTTGAAAATATCGACTAAAATCTCATAAAATCTCAAAAGGTGGGGTTCTTTAAATTGATTTCCCATATTTCCCCAAATGGTCACATAAACAAATAAGATATGCACCTCGTGAAATTAAACTCACACGACTCAACATGCCGTAAAACAAAACTTATTTTAACCAAATCACTCAAATAGCTTCATACAGACATCGTGGAATGTAACTTTCCGTCTCAACTCTAACATATATGGAGGAGTTCCAATGTTAAAGTCTCAAGCCGTAGTCACTTGCCCGACATTTTAAACACCACAAAACACGGATATCATCTTACCCGAAAGAACCGTTGGAAAAATAACGAAATGAAACAAATTCTAACAAAGTTTGCACTCCCGTGATAAAACGATTTCATACACTTTCAAAACCATATTTCAAATCTTGTGTGTGTGCTGAACATTTCCCAAAATTCCAAAACACCATCCATAAAATGATTTGAAACACAAGAATTTGTTAATGCAATCTATTTCAAAAAAAAAATCAAACTTTGTGCATGACTTAGTCGGCATTCTACGCCTCGAATCCTACTCCTCCAAATCTCTCCGGTCCGCTAACGTCATCCGGACATTCGAACCTTTTAGGCAAGTTGGGAAATTACGTCAAATAATCCCTACGATTTTTCCTCAAATCAAAGTCGGCTCTTTAAGCCTATGATTCTAGCACAATCATCAATCTTGACCCGAAACGGTCTACTTATAACACCTATTACATCAGCAACCCCATCCACAAGTGGACAGCCTAGCCGTCCTATACTACGGCCCAAACGCTCACTACAAGTGATTAATACTAGAATCGTCCTTTTATTCCAACGACTACTAATTTATAACCTTCGTCACTACCCCAACGATCATCACCTCAAGCAAAACAAGTACCCATCTGCACTAGTAGGTTCACTATTGTTGTTCCTCCTTGTGATGGCTATTCAGGGTACATATTACAACGAGTTATTAGCACATAATAACTCACACTAACAACGCTCACGCTCACTCATTGGATTCCTCATGACTTTCCCCGACTCGAGCATTGATCCTGTGTTCCCAATAGTAGGAGCTCTACTACTACCGTCCACACCTATCATCACTCGTTCCGAGTTCCATCCGATGGGTCCAAGTAGTTTCTCGCCGATAACTACACACATATGCCCGCACCGGCATATGTACACGCTCTTCCTAGCTCCCTAGGAATAATCATAATACCCCACTACCCTTGCTAGGGCGGAACCCCCACTAACCCTGACGAGTCACCTCGTAAACGCACAGTCGTATACAGTGGAAACCAGATAGACATTCGAATATAAGATTCTATCCTACAACGGTTGGACTCAAACAAGAGCTGCGCAATAGAACTAAATCCAACATTCTAAGTCTATTCGGTTCCTACCGCATACAACCTATAGTGCATTCGCTTAACAACCTATCAAAGTTAGCATAAGTCCCTAATAGCAAGTAACAACCATACAATACAGTGTATTAAGCACCAAACAATCTAGCATACATACTCCTATGTCCTAGAAAGCAATTTTGCATACGTACTCATATGTAAACGCTATTCCTAGCTAACTAGGAATTTCATCTCATCCCACTACCCTTGCTACAACGGAATCCCTGTTAGCCATAACGAGTTGCCTCGCGAATACCCAGTCGCATGCAACGTGAATCAAATAGACATTCGAATACAAGATTCTATCCTAGAACGGTTGGAATCAAACAAGAGCTGCGCAATAGAACTAAATCAAATATTCTAAGGCTATATGATTCTTATTGCATACAACCTATAGGGCCTTCACTTAACAACCTACCATAACTAGCATTGATTCCTACTAGCAAGCAATCATCATACAGTACAGTGTAAACAACATATGCAATCTAGCATGCATACCCTATGCCTAGAAAGCAATAAATACACAAAGTACTGTACCTTCCCACATAGCGTCGGCTGACTGTACACACTGCGCCCTCGATCACCGTTTCCTAAACGGGTTTTCCTTTTTCCTTTACTCTCAAAGATTTTAGTAAAATAGTTTAAAACTTCCTAGCCGCAACTTGAGACCAAACACACCGAGATGTGTTTGATTCACTCAAGCTGTGCTCTAATACCAAGTTGTAACGTCCCAAAAATTACAAGGAATTTAAAATTTTAAAAATAACGCATTTCGTTACAATCAAACCATAAGTTAACAAATCCCATTACAATAAAAATAAACGTCGTTAATTAAAACCGTCAAATGAAATTTAAGCAGCGGAAAAGTTATATAATTAAATCCCCATTTAAAAAGTTAAACTTAAACAGCCTTCGCCTTGCGCCCGTGTGTACCGTCATGCCCGACTGCTACTCGCACCTGAAATCATAAGATATTGGGAAGGGGTAAGCACGAAGCTTAGTGAATTCCACCACATGCGCAGATAGGAATTATATACACATCACCCCTATCCGCACATAAGCAACAACTCCACAGTTACATAAAACGAGTAAACATCTACAAGTAATTATGTATCCAACACCTCGGTCCCACCGAGCCCTCGGTCCCACCGAGTTGTAATGTAACACACTCGTCACACCGAGTTCCCACAACGTTTCTTTTCACTTCCTCGGTCCCACCGAGCCCTCGATCCCACCGAGTTGTAATGTAACACACTCGTCACATCGAGTTCCCACAACGTTTCTTTTCACTTCCTCGGTCCCACCGAGCCCTCGGTCCCACCGAGTTGTAATGTAACACACTTCTACTAAGCATTTAAACCAATCAAATATTACACACCACAAACAACTAGTTCACACCACAAAGACAATAGTACATACAAACTACTATGACATGCATACAACCCCTAACTACACAGTGAGAGAACTCACCTTAAAGCAACGCAAGTATCCGCAACCGCAATCACAAGCCGGCCAACTTCACTCACCTTCTCCCACCTAATTACGTGTTAACAAATGTCAAAGTGACGCCCCAACCCAAAACCACGACTACTAAAATATAACATACACATTCCAGCTTTTACTCTAAAAACACAGGTCTATTCGGGACCTGTTTAACCCCTTATAAACTGATAAATCCAGAAATATTATTCCATAATCACAAAGTACCATGTCTTAGGGTTCCAGGGACATATCGTACGTGCTCTAACGATTTTTCTACAATTTATTATGGATTTTACTAAACCAATCTGCTGCACAGCGAAAAACAGTACCTTTCAGTACAAAACAGCAGTTTGACACTAGCTATGGTCCGAACTGGTTTTTCCGCAAAACATAAGAAACTTACTAGACTCAAAATGGGAGATTTTGGCACTGGTTTCACCCCAATACGACGTTCCTATAAAAAGTTATGGCTTTCCCAAAACAGTGACAGAAACTGTGACTTTTAAAACGGAACGCGAACTGACAAATCCGGACCTGCTGTATAAACAGCCAAATTACGCCTAGCTAGAGGCCGAACCGGACTTCCGCTAAAACATGAAAAGTGTGCCCGGCACAGAATGTGAACCGTGGGCACCGGATTCGCCTCAATCCGAGCTACGACGGAAAAGTTATGGCCGTCGCAAAACAGTGGCAGACAAACGTTTTCACATGAAATGACAAATATTGTTTATAAACCCATTAAGACATAGCTTAACCCAAACAGACCCGAACAGCCTACAAGCTTACTGGAAAGGGCTATACTACGCTGGATAACAACCGTGCACTACCCACTGCCGCCTTTGGCGGTGGTGGTGGTTGGCGGCGGCGACGGTGGTCACGGTAACACCCTCGGCGAAACCTCTCAACACCGTCCATCCCGACTCACCCGCAACCTCACACCCGCACACAACCACACACCCGCACATACACGCACCTCCCCTGCCGTCACCCGGCGGCGTGCAGCGGCAGCCCCACAGCCGGCAGTCGTGGCTGCGGCGGTGGTGGTGGCGGTTTACCAATTTCCGACGAAGAAACACTAATTAAAACGAACGGAAATACTTACCTTGACGCGACCTTCTTCTTCTACTTTTCCGACCGAAACGGTGACGACTCTCCCTCTTCTTTCCGGCGTCTTTCTCTCTCCGGCGAACTCTCTCTCTCCGACGAATTCTCTCTCTCACTCTCGGCTCTCTTTTCTCTTTCTCTTACGGCCGACGACAACATAGAGGGGAGGGAAGGGGTGTCTAGGGTTTTTGGTGGATTGCAAAAGTGAAAAACAAGAGGGAAGGGGAGGGGGTCGGTCCTTTGGCCGATCCCTTGCATAACTTTGGCCCCCTTGCCACTTTTGGCCCCTCAACTAACTCCTTCTCGCAATCTAACCCAAGTTTTGACATATTTAACGATTAGGTCCAATTCGTCTAACCCCGTTAACGAAAACCACGTTAAATAAAACTTTTAAAAAATAATAATAAAATAAATGACATATCGGGATACGGGCTTTACAACTCTCCCCCACTTGGATTAGACTTCGTCCTCGAAGTCTCTGCCTACGAATAGCTCCGGATAGATCTCCCTCATCTCAACCTCAGGTTCCTAAGTCTACTTGAAATCCCTTCTAAAACTTGTCGAATACTTTTCTAACTAACGTACTCCTTCAAGGACACTGAAAATATGATCGGAAGAACACTCCAACAACTGGATTCATTCCTAATCAACCGACTTCGGTTGTCTCCTAACCACAGATAATCCATACATCCCGACTCAAATTTCGAGCTCTAACCATTCTAAAGGTGCTCACCAATATACCCTACAGGATACTCAAATTCGATCATACTTACCAATAACTGTCGATTAACTTCCACGAGTTCAAAAAGGCTCCCAAAACTTACCTTACACGCATCATCAAACCAGTAAACTTATAATCACCCACGAAGGTCATTCCACCATAACCATTCATCACAATTAAGCATCTCAGGGTTACTACTACCATCACCATACTTATTTTAAAATCGACTACAAATCTCCGATTACACTAAAGGTGTTTGGCCTCAAGCCCAAAAGTCGACACCTAAGCATACTACTTACTTCAAAAAGGTTACTGCGCATTTATTCTCTTAATTACAAAGGGCATCATTCCCTTAACCGACACTATTCGGTCTACACTAACAACACGTGTGGAACACCCAATCTTCCACCGTCTACTTATCCTCCTCACCCGCCCTAGGAAACCTAGTTACACCGTAACAAGATACACCTTAACGTCTACCTCCCAGGTACGTCTCCAGGCCCGGCATATCGGGACTACCTCTCAGGTAAGTGCCCAAGACTGTATCCTCTTAGTGCCTACTGGAAAGTCAAGGTCATAACACATGAATACCGGGGTCCCACCCCGAAATACTTAACCGAACATTACCAACGACTGACTGACATGACCAAGGATCCAATGCAAAACAGTCTACCAACAACATGTCTATCCCATAATGACTCACTTACCCAACATGTAAATACGCAACGTGCAATAAGTGCAAAACTGTGCATCAAAACAACCCATCAATAAAACTTCACATCGGGCCATTAAAAACCGTGCAATTGACCCATGACTATCTCAAAGTCAAAGCCGAGCAAAATGCCCCACGCTTGTTAGACCCATAAGTCGGTCAAAAAACGCGTTTAAATAAAGTTTAAGCAAGCAATACTATAAAATCAACATTAGTCCCAAACTCAACACGGGTTAAACAAAAGAGTTTTCCAAAAGGACTCACACCCTTAAAATTCTCAAAATGACACATAACACTTAAAAGCGCATTTCCCAAATGGTTTACAAAATCATTTACAAAATGTTTTCAACGTCAAGATTTTTCATTTCAAAAAGACCGTAAGCAATAAAACTACTATTACCAGGTCGGTAGTTACGCAAAAATGGACACGCTCGTCCCACATATGAAAATCATGTTGAAAATCATTTCATTGCAGCTTAGTTTACTCACAAAACGTAAGCGAAATAAATAATTTCTTTGAAAATGAACCGTCATGGTTCTAGTATGAATTGACTCATGACATGTATTTAAAGTAACCGCTCGACCTTACACCGGGTGCGACAAAAGTGTGCACATAATTTCAAAATCAGTCCCACGACGTTTGACCCCAACATTTCTCTTTTTAAACATAAAATGTCGTGGCACAGGGTTTACCAACAAATTTTTCGCGCGTCGGCTAGTCATACAAAACGATGAAACGGCTTACAAATATATTTTTTGTTAAAACACAACTGTCTCGTGTAAGTTTCAAACTTAAAGATAAAAACCAATCCGTTTCCATCATTTGAAAATATCGACTAAAATCTCATAAAATCTCAAAAGGTGGGGTTCTTTAAATTGATTTCCCATATTTCCCCAAATGGTCACATAAACAAATAAGATATGCACCTCGTGAAATTAAACTCACACGACTCAACATGCCGTAAAACAAAACTTATTTTAACCAAATCACTCAAATAGCTTCATACAGACATCGTGGAATGTAACTTTCCGTCTCAACTCTAACATATATGGAGGAGTTCCAATGTTAAAGTCTCAAGCCGTAGTCACTTGCCCGACATTTTAAACACCACAAAACACGGATATCATCTTACCCGAAAGAACCGTTGGAAAAATAACGAAATGAAACAAATTCTAACAAAGTTTGCACTCCCGTGATAAAACGATTTCATACACTTTCAAAACCATATTTCAAATCTTGTGTGTGTGCTGAACATTTCCCAAAATTCCAAAACACCATCCATAAAATGATTTGAAACACAAGAATTTGTTAATGCAATCTATTTCAAAAAAAAAATCAAACTTTGTGCATGACTTAGTCGGCATTCTACGCCTCGAATCCTACTCCTCCAAATCTCTCCGGTCCGCTAACGTCATCCGGACATTCGAACCTTTTAGGCAAGTTGGGAAATTACGTCAAATAATCCCTACGATTTTTCCTCAAATCAAAGTCGGCTCTTTAAGCCTATGATTCTAGCACAATCATCAATCTTGACCCGAAACGGTCTACTTATAACACCTATTACATCAGCAACCCCATCCACAAGTGGACAGCCTAGCCGTCCTATACTACGGCCCAAACGCTCACTACAAGTGATTAATACTAGAATCGTCCTTTTATTCCAACGACTACTAATTTATAACCTTCGTCACTACCCCAACGATCATCACCTCAAGCAAAACAAGTACCCATCTGCACTAGTAGGTTCACTATTGTTGTTCCTCCTTGTGATGGCTATTCAGGGTACATATTACAACGAGTTATTAGCACATAATAACTCACACTAACAACGCTCACGCTCACTCATTGGATTCCTCATGACTTTCCCCGACTCGAGCATTGATCCTGTGTTCCCAATAGTAGGAGCTCTACTACTACCGTCCACACCTATCATCACTCGTTCCGAGTTCCATCCGATGGGTCCAAGTAGTTTCTCGCCGATAACTACACACATATGCCCGCACCGGCATATGTACACGCTCTTCCTAGCTCCCTAGGAATAATCATAATACCCCACTACCCTTGCTAGGGCGGAACCCCCACTAACCCTGACGAGTCACCTCGTAAACGCACAGTCGTATACAGTGGAAACCAGATAGACATTCGAATATAAGATTCTATCCTACAACGGTTGGACTCAAACAAGAGCTGCGCAATAGAACTAAATCCAACATTCTAAGTCTATTCGGTTCCTACCGCATACAACCTATAGTGCATTCGCTTAACAACCTATCAAAGTTAGCATAAGTCCCTAATAGCAAGTAACAACCATACAATACAGTGTATTAAGCACCAAACAATCTAGCATACATACTCCTATGTCCTAGAAAGCAATTTTGCATACGTACTCATATGTAAACGCTATTCCTAGCTAACTAGGAATTTCATCTCATCCCACTACCCTTGCTACAACGGAATCCCTGTTAGCCATAACGAGTTGCCTCGCGAATACCCAGTCGCATGCAACGTGAATCAAATAGACATTCGAATACAAGATTCTATCCTAGAACGGTTGGAATCAAACAAGAGCTGCGCAATAGAACTAAATCAAATATTCTAAGGCTATATGATTCTTATTGCATACAACCTATAGGGCCTTCACTTAACAACCTACCATAACTAGCATTGATTCCTACTAGCAAGCAATCATCATACAGTACAGTGTAAACAACATATGCAATCTAGCATGCATACCCTATGCCTAGAAAGCAATAAATACACAAAGTACTGTACCTTCCCACATAGCGTCGGCTGACTGTACACACTGCGCCCTCGATCACCGTTTCCTAAACGGGTTTTCCTTTTTCCTTTACTCTCAAAGATTTTAGTAAAATAGTTTAAAACTTCCTAGCCGCAACTTGAGACCAAACACACCGAGATGTGTTTGATTCACTCAAGCTGTGCTCTAATACCAAGTTGTAACGTCCCAAAAATTACAAGGAATTTAAAATTTTAAAAATAACGCATTTCGTTACAATCAAACCATAAGTTAACAAATCCCATTACAATAAAAATAAACGTCGTTAATTAAAACCGTCAAATGAAATTTAAGCAGCGGAAAAGTTATATAATTAAATCCCCATTTAAAAAGTTAAACTTAAACAGCCTTCGCCTTGCGCCCGTGTGTACCGTCATGCCCGACTGCTACTCGCACCTGAAATCATAAGATATTGGGAAGGGGTAAGCACGAAGCTTAGTGAATTCCACCACATGCGCAGATAGGAATTATATACACATCACCCCTATCCGCACATAAGCAACAACTCCACAGTTACATAAAACGAGTAAACATCTACAAGTAATTATGTATCCAACACCTCGGTCCCACCGAGCCCTCGGTCCCACCGAGTTGTAATGTAACACACTCGTCACACCGAGTTCCCACAACGTTTCTTTTCACTTCCTCGGTCCCACCGAGCCCTCGATCCCACCGAGTTGTAATGTAACACACTCGTCACATCGAGTTCCCACAACGTTTCTTTTCACTTCCTCGGTCCCACCGAGCCCTCGGTCCCACCGAGTTGTAATGTAACACACTTCTACTAAGCATTTAAACCAATCAAATATTACACACCACAAACAACTAGTTCACACCACAAAGACAATAGTACATACAAACTACTATGACATGCATACAACCCCTAACTACACAGTGAGAGAACTCACCTTAAAGCAACGCAAGTATCCGCAACCGCAATCACAAGCCGGCCAACTTCACTCACCTTCTCCCACCTAATTACGTGTTAACAAATGTCAAAGTGACGCCCCAACCCAAAACCACGACTACTAAAATATAACATACACATTCCAGCTTTTACTCTAAAAACACAGGTCTATTCGGGACCTGTTTAACCCCTTATAAACTGATAAATCCAGAAATATTATTCCATAATCACAAAGTACCATGTCTTAGGGTTCCAGGGACATATCGTACGTGCTCTAACGATTTTTCTACAATTTATTATGGATTTTACTAAACCAATCTGCTGCACAGCGAAAAACAGTACCTTTCAGTACAAAACAGCAGTTTGACACTAGCTATGGTCCGAACTGGTTTTTCCGCAAAACATAAGAAACTTACTAGACTCAAAATGGGAGATTTTGGCACTGGTTTCACCCCAATACGACGTTCCTATAAAAAGTTATGGCTTTCCCAAAACAGTGACAGAAACTGTGACTTTTAAAACGGAACGCGAACTGACAAATCCGGACCTGCTGTATAAACAGCCAAATTACGCCTAGCTAGAGGCCGAACCGGACTTCCGCTAAAACATGAAAAGTGTGCCCGGCACAGAATGTGAACCGTGGGCACCGGATTCGCCTCAATCCGAGCTACGACGGAAAAGTTATGGCCGTCGCAAAACAGTGGCAGACAAACGTTTTCACATGAAATGACAAATATTGTTTATAAACCCATTAAGACATAGCTTAACCCAAACAGACCCGAACAGCCTACAAGCTTACTGGAAAGGGCTATACTACGCTGGATAACAACCGTGCACTACCCACTGCCGCCTTTGGCGGTGGTGGTGGTTGGCGGCGGCGACGGTGGTCACGGTAACACCCTCGGCGAAACCTCTCAACACCGTCCATCCCGACTCACCCGCAACCTCACACCCGCACACAACCACACACCCGCACATACACGCACCTCCCCTGCCGTCACCCGGCGGCGTGCAGCGGCAGCCCCACAGCCGGCAGTCGTGGCTGCGGCGGTGGTGGTGGCGGTTTACCAATTTCCGACGAAGAAACACTAATTAAAACGAACGGAAATACTTACCTTGACGCGACCTTCTTCTTCTACTTTTCCGACCGAAACGGTGACGACTCTCCCTCTTCTTTCCGGCGTCTTTCTCTCTCCGGCGAACTCTCTCTCTCCGACGAATTCTCTCTCTCACTCTCGGCTCTCTTTTCTCTTTCTCTTACGGCCGACGACAACATAGAGGGGAGGGAAGGGGTGTCTAGGGTTTTTGGTGGATTGCAAAAGTGAAAAACAAGAGGGAAGGGGAGGGGGTCGGTCCTTTGGCCGATCCCTTGCATAACTTTGGCCCCCTTGCCACTTTTGGCCCCTCAACTAACTCCTTCTCGCAATCTAACCCAAGTTTTGACATATTTAACGATTAGGTCCAATTCGTCTAACCCCGTTAACGAAAACCACGTTAAATAAAACTTTTAAAAAAAATTAATAAAAGAAATGACATACCGGGATACGGGCTTTAAACATCCTAAAATATGAAAGGACGTTTGTGACATCATCACAACGGATAAACACTGGCACGTTCTTTTTCTGCCACACGTTTGCACGTTTCGTTTACCATCCAATCAAATGCAAACACGTGTCCGTGTTATGATGAAAAACTTTCCCGCTCTAGTTTTTCTCTCTCTCTAATCTCACTATATAAACTATTTCGAGTTTATATTTTTCCTTTACGCGAACTTCTTCTCCAAGAAAGAAAAGATTTACTGTTGCTTATTGAACTCGAGTTTTTCCAGAAAACTGTTCATCTTCTTCTTCGACAACCAGGTTAATATTCTCATTATTTACTTGTTTTAACTAGTTTCTGATCTTATCCTTGTTTTCAAAAGATCAAACAAAAGAACTTTTTAAATGAAATCATTTCTTTCATGGTTTTATGAACACAACCTTTTCATGGTTGTTCTTCAAGTTTAAATCAGATATATTAAACTTGTTCTTTATACGTTTTTCAAGAATTCTTATCTAAAGGAAAATGGAAAACAAGACTTTTACTAGGTTTGCATTTCTTTTTCAAAACAAGAAAACCCTAATCTACATTAAGACATTTATGTCTGAATGAAATGGACAAAATTCAAAAACATCTTATTGGAAAATCTTTCAACATTAAGACTGTATTTTTTCTCTATGATTCATGGTTGATATGATAAACAGAAATGGCATCTTCTATTGCTGCTCCTACCGCTGAGAAATCTCCTGCTACGGAGAAACTGAATCTTCCCAAGGCTCCTCAGGTCAAGTTCACGCTTGAGAAAGTAGACTTCTCAAAATCCAACAATCTCTATGCGCTTTTCGATTTTCCTCCGAAGAAACAAGTCACACATCTGAATGATGCTGTAAATTTTATCCAAACCCGTTGCTTATTCAAAGTCTTAACCTTCGTACCCTGCCCATAAATTTCTTCTATCTCAGTTCTGGTATACTGCCAGACATACTCAGGTTCCTTCACCCAAAGACCCTAAGAAACTCCTTGATGTTATTCTCTGTGACACCAAATTTGGCACAACCAAAATCAACCCTGCCATTACCAGGCGTGCACCCAGCTTACCCACTGCCTCCAAAGAAAAACCCTTCGTTCCTCTGCCTAACCACAAAAACCATGCTGATAGGGAAGCCATCACTGCATTCTTTGATGCAATGGGTTACGCATGGGACACAGGGAGGGACAAGGAGATTGAGAAGAAACTGACCCTGATCAAGAAGTCCAAAATGCCAAGCGAGATGAACTTCATCTTCGCACACTTAATAAGCTGCATGACAGCGAAGAGTGGCTCATCTGATCAAGTTGCTCAACATCAGCAAGTCATGGGCTATGCATTGCTGAAAGGACTCCATGTTTATTTGGCCTCAATCATCTATGACGATCTCACATTCAGAGTAGATATGGCTGGCAGACCTTTATGGGTTCCATATCCACGATTCATCAGCGCCGTCTTTCAACCGGGGCTTTGGGACAAGTACCCAAAAGAGGGTGATATGAGACTCTCTCAGGTTGGCCCTAAGGGGCTCGACTTCAAGCTGGCAAACGAGGTACGTCTTACTACTCTTTTATCTATTCTTAATCCTCCTTCTTCTACTTCTGCGGCTCATTCAGTGGAAATCCCCACCACTGATACCCAAGCTGCACCCTCCACTCCTTCTCGAAAAAGGAAACAATCTACTTCCCAACTTGGTTCCAAAAGGATCAAGAAAACCAAGGAGCAACCCCCCAGCATTCAAATGCTGAAGACTTCACAGCTCATCTTGAAGAGCTGATGGATAGTTCAGTGGTACGCTCTGCCACAGCTGATTAAGCCACCCCTTCCATCCCAGCTTCAGCGTCTCTAAACGATGAAGTTATAAACTTGGAACAGAACCTACCTCCTTCAGTCCCTCTAGTGACTGAAGTGATTGACAGCGGATCCAACGCTGAACCCCGCATCCAATCCACTTTCTCAACCATCATTCCTCCCACCTCTCCTTTGGTGACTCAATCTCTTCCCCTATACTCCTCAACAAACATCTTCCTCAGCGACACTACTGCTGAACATATTCGGATGATGATAGAACAAAACACAGGACATGCAGGTACTTCCAGTCGTCAGGGAACTATTGAAGACGACTATGAAACTTTCTCAGGGTTACGAGGCTTCGACAACTTCGCCAACCCGCCTGCAGGTATACACATTATCCCAAACACTTCTCTCTCTCAACCCCAAACTTCTGAGCTTTCCTCTGTTCATAAGTTAATAACTGTTTCATGTCCTAATTTGGGGGATATCAACACCTCCTTGAAGGCCCTGGAAACAAAGATGGAATCATACAACACCATTCTTTCCACCAACTCTTCAGCGGTTACAGACGCTGGAGAGAACCTCAAGAAGCTGACCGAGGTTGTTGACACGAAAGCCTCCAAAGCTGATATGGAGAAGGTGGATGGCAGCATTGCAACTTTTGCTCCCACCCTCGCTGAAACTTCCTCAAACGTCAACAATATCAACCTCACCAACACCACCCTCGCAACAAACTTCACCACTTTGTCCAATGAAGTCACATCATTGAAGACAGAGGTTGGTACTCTTAAGGGTGAGGTCACCACGGTCAAAGATCTTCTTCAGCAGATACTCAATCGCCTGGACGCCCCAAAGTCTCACTTTACTCAGGTCGATAGAGAGGATCTTCGAAAACTCGCCCCTGCTATATCTGGCCTCGACGACCGATTAGCAGTGGTTGAACTTTGTATGGGACTCACTGGCCAAGAAGACAGTGATTCTCATACTACTGATGCTGCTGATGTTGCTGATATTCCTCTTGCCTCCCCTCCTCATCATGTGGAAGAGGGGGAGAAGAGAGCTGAAGACCTTCCCCATAATGATGAGGGGAGAAGAAAAATGAAACTGCTGCTTCTACTTCAAAACCTCAGGGAGTTGAAAATCCTGAAGGAACCGAGAAACCTCCCTCTGTATCTGAGGGGGAGCAACTCAAAGAGCAACACAAAGAATCCGTTGCTGATGTGACCGTACCTTACGCTGATGAGGTCGAGTCTGAAGAAGAAGAAGATGAAGACGAAGAACCCATCGATATTGATGATGAAGAACCATCATCATCCCCTAAAGATGATGATGATGATGACGATGATGATGAAGACTTCTTCTTCGTTGAGCCCAAGAACGCCCCTGAGAAAGGGATTTCGATAAATGAACCTTTAGGGGAGACGACTAAGACAAAGCCTGCAGCGTCTGAAGTTGACAAAGGCAAAAACAAAGGTCTCGCTGCAGAAGGAAATCTGGCTATCCTTCAGATTAAGCCAGCTTGTCAGGTACAATATCTTCTCTTCCCTTACTCTGCATCACTCCTCTATCCCTTCTCAATCTCAATCCTCCTCTCAATAAAACCTCTATACACTTAACCCTATTCTTTTCTCTATCTATTTCTTCCCAACTTTTCTTACTTAAACGATCACTGTGTTTCAGCTAGTCCTCTCCCCTGTTTGAGGATCCCGCTGAAGCTCATGCAACTTTATCAACAATAATTCCAGCTCCTATCGCTGAAGAAATCATCCCAGTCTTGGATTTAACCTCTGAGACTGATGAACCTGAAGAACAACCTCTCTCTCACAAAAACAGACCTTCCTTAGCTCCTCAAAAGCTAAGTGAAGAGGATCAGAAAAGGAGAGAAGAAATAATTGTTGGTTCCTGTTTTCTTAACAATGATCTTAACTTTCAGTTAGTTCAGATTTAGATATGGTGCGGAAGCGTATTTAAGAACTGAAAGATAATGTAAAGGTAGAAGAACACACAATATCAAATAAACAGTATGTAAAGAACAGATGAGTATCTCTAAGAACATAACAGGAAAGAACTGCTGGTGTGTGTGTTTGTGCGTAGCTTAATTATCTTATTCTTGTTCTTGTTAATAGAAGATCTCAACATGAGTCTTCTATTTATACTACTACAAAGGGGACATACTTTATACAAAAAGGACTGATCTACAGTAGACAAGATCGTATGAACAGTAGCAGGTACGATGTTCATTTAATGCGCATGTTCCACTTACGACAGAGCCCTATCAGAGTTTGACACGTGTAGTTGATGTCAGGGCACGCCTTAAGCAAGTGGATGAACGGATCTTGGAACAGTAGAAAGATATTTGTAAATCTTCTAAGTCTTCAGTATAAACCGCATAGGCTCTGTCAAGGGTGACAGAGGTTCTGCGGCTCGGTCCTCTGTGAGCAGTCTTATGCAGATTCTTGCCTTCGATCTTCTTGGTGTCTTCGGCAGCGCCTCTGTGGGTATCTTCTGTACTTAGACTATTTTTTACTACTTTCACAAACAGAAAGATTGAAGCTAACAATCTCCCCCTAAGTAGTGAAAAATAAAAAATTTGAAAGTGCAAGGATTTTCTAAGTATAGGAACATTTTTCTTTTCACATTAGATTATGCCAGAGACATTTACATTTGATTGTATTGAAAAGAAAATCTTACAGAGGATTTGTTTGACTGACTCAGACGTTGGCATCCTTGATGTCATTGAAACTTTTGCGGTCGAGTCCTTCTTGTATGAGCTCATGATAGAAGTTGATGCAGAGAGTTCGGAAGTTGATTGTTGCATCGATAACCTCTATCAGTCTGTCGGCAAGACTTTGATCAATGAGATCTATTCCTCTGTGCTCCACTAGGATCGCTCTAAACTCTGTCAAAGTACTTGTTGCGTACTTCTGACAGTCCATCTCTACGAACAACTTTGATTTACCAGAAGGATCTAGAAATGATTGAGTTGGGTGTAGCAGAGGGAGGGCGGTAGTCTTCTGGCGATTGAACGACCAAGTTCTTTACTCCAAGGTCTCTAGCTAGTTGGAAATCAACCATTCTATATAGCATAAGCTTCTCGCGTATGGCCTTTTTGATCACTCTGTAGGCTCTGCGAACTTCGTCGGTTGTGAAATTCTCTTTCGTCCATTGCAGAAGATCAGGTAGATCATAAGGATTGACATTCCTAAGATTTGCATCTGTAAATTGGTTCTCTGATCTGTCCTCTCTTTTGACCTTGTAGATGTTGTAAGAGAGTTTAGGCCAGGTTCTGGTTCTAGAGAACTTACAATATAGGACTTTGACGATCTTGAATGTTGAGAATACCTCGTATTTAGGCTTGGGTTTTGTTCTAGTGAAGACGTTTTCGAGGTCAGCACGGAAATCAGGGTCTTGAATGGTTGGTTCGGATGGATCCATTATGCCCATTCTACTGTATAAGTACTTATATACCACCTCTTCCATTTGTGGTGGTGGTGGTTGAGGTAAGGTTCTGCGCAGAGCATCTAACTGGTTCTTGACTTCTGCTACTCGATCCTCTGAAGGTTTTGTCTTTGGATCCAGAACAGGAATATTTGACAGAGGTGTAGCGCCAAAAGCCCAGTCTTCTTCTTCTTCAGGCTTTGGTGTCTTATACGCATCGAAAGAGCTTTTCATCAGTTTTTATGTCGAAGGTTAATGCTTGGGCTTTTTCTTCTACGGTTCTTCTGTCATAATCCCTTTGCCCTTGTCTTTTGCCTTCGGCTGATCTGCTTGTAGAGATGGGGTTGCCTCTGTAGGTTTTGACGCTTGAGTCTCAAAGGGCTTTGTTGTTGATGTTTCTGTTGGTTTAGGGATTGCCTCTGTAGGTTTTGATACTTGAGTTTCAGAGGGCTTGATTACGGTTGCTTCTGTTGGAGAGGCTTCTGGTGTCTTGCTTAGATATTTTCTCTGTTTTTGAGCAATTGTTTTGGTTCTTGGTATTTTGGGTGTTGGAGAAGGAAGTTCATCTTCGGAGGATGTCAGGAGTTAGAGTTCTTCTCTGGTTTGGACATCTTCTCCAAATATAGAAGGATATTCCACAGAGGTGGGTGTTGTCTCTATGGTCTTCTGTTGAACTGTTGTTTTGGGTACTTGGGTTTCTTTAGTAATGGATTCCATAGAGATGGTTGTTGTCTCTATGGTTTGGTTTTTGCTTTGGGTTGTAGCAGGGGTTTCTTCAGAAATCATTTCCACAGAGGAGGTTGTTTTCTCTGTGGAATGTTGTTGTGTTCCTTGTTGGGTTTGAGTTGGGGGTGCTTGGTTGATGGGTTCTACGGCATTTGGGGGAGCTGGTAGACCTCTTTTTGTCGTTTTCTCCTTTAGTTTCTCCCCCTCAGGATGATCTGATGGACCATGATGGTCATCATCAGAGTCATCCTGACCCTTATCGTCTTTAGTACCCTCTGCTATGCAAGAAGCTTCAGGTTTCTTTGGTGGAATAGCCCCTACAACAATCATCTTTGCGCATAAGTCATCATAGAGGCCGAGTAGTGTTTCAACCTCTGCTTCTGTGTTGAAGCGCAATTTGCCTACGCTCTTCTGGAAGTTTTTGACATAATTTGCGTTGACAGCAGTGAAGGCGACGGTAACCTCTGTGACTTGATTTATAACCCCTTGCCCAAGCTCTGTCAGCTGAGCTCTGGTCATGTAGTCCGAAGGCTGCATGGCCTGAGTGTTTATGATTGTTTGCTCTTGGACCTCTTCTAAGGCCTTCTTTAGGTCTTCAGGTGTAAGGCCCTTAGATTTGGAGGATTGCTCTTTCAGCTGTTGAAGAAAGTGCTTGACAGACTCTTTGAATGCAGAGGTTACGGCTTTCCCGAATTCTTGAGCTGCAGAGGTAGCAGTGGTGGTAGCAGTTGACTTCATCTGGGTTACGGCATTTTGCACCTCTGTGGACAGTTTGTCCATTTTGGTGTTCAGATCAAGAATTGCCCTGGATGATGTTTCTGCAAAAGATTTGAAAGAGCTTTGCAACTCCTTCATTGTATTGTTCACAGAGGTGACAAGGGTTTGGAACTCATCCCTTGATACATGTGAACTAGTTGTAACCTCTGGGGGAACACATTCGTCCCCAGAGTGAGTCTCTGTTCCTGAGACACCTTCTTTCGTCCCTGTTTTGATGTTGAGGATGGAAGGATTTCCTTCTGATCTTCGAGCAGAAGCATCTAGTGCTTCAGACTCTACAAAAGTTCTGAGAATGACATTGTCTAGATCCACTCCAGAGGTGGGTACTAGATTATCCTTTTGTTGACTCGGAGACTTGTCTAGAGTCTCTCTGTTTTTGTGCACTCTAATCTCCTCTGAAGAGATGTTTGTACCTAGTTGTGTGCGTGTGGCAGAGGAAAAAATTCCTCTGCAAGGATTTCTGTTGTGATCGGGGGCAATAGATCACTTACTAAGGATGAATCCTTTAGAGAGGATTCCCCTGGAATGGTTTCCCCGGTTATTAATGGTACAGAGGATGAATAAATTTCCTCTGTCCGGATGGTTTGGGTTGGGGTCGAGTTGTGCGGCTCTTTTTCAATATTACCTTTTGCTGCTAGACCAGCGGTAATAGAAGTGTGGGTTGCACTGGGAGTTGGTTGTTGTTGAGAGCCTCTATTATTCCAGGCTTCTGTTCTAGTTTCTCCCTTTGTCAGGCATCCAACCACGTGTTCTCCATCTATGGTCTCAACCTCTGTTGCTACCCTATGGGTTGATGCTTCTTCCCTAACTTCTGTAGTGGCTTCTGCATCAGTGCGTAAAGAGTCGAATATTGGATGTGAGCCAATTAGTCGCATGACATGTGGATGGTAAACTTGTGTACCATCAGAGGCAGAGATAACAGGTTCTGGACTCTTTCTGTGAACATCAAGGCCAGGTTGAAGGAAGGGGTTCTACAGTATCTCTGGGGTCTCAGCCGGATTGTCTCTTGGAGTTTGGTCATCATCAGCTAACTCTGAGTCAACTCCAGAGATTGTGAAATCGGGATCTTCTGCGGCTTCTTCGTTTTCATGTGACAAAGCTTCTGCAGTCCATCCAAAAGTGTCAAGAGTGTTGGCAAACTCAGGACGTTGGAGGAAGTCAGAGAAATTTCCATGATGAGCATAGTTCAGAGGAGTTGGGGAATGCACAGGTGATTTTTGGGTTTGTTTTTCTGCGACTTCTTCTGTAGCCTTTTCTGTCACTTCTTCTGCCACTTCTTCCTCTGCTATTGGTTGCATAGGAGACAAATGTTTCCCTGTTTTCTTCTTGCTCTTTCTCCTCTTGGGTTTAGGTGCCCCTTCCTCTGAGGCTTTGGATTTTCTCTTCTTCTTATCCTTTGGGGGAGAGGGAGTAGCAGAAGATCCAACTTCTGTGGTATGAGGAGGAGAGGTTTGAGCTTCTGCGACACTAGTAGAGGTTCCCTCTGTGGTTTTCCTCTTATGAGTTTTCTTTTGAGGAGTAGAGGCAGAGGGTTTTTATTTCTTTGAGGCAGAGTAGATGGATTCTCTCTTAGCACGGAATTTGGCTTGAACCTCTTCATGCTTTTGAAAAGCAGCTGCCCATTCTTCATCTGTCAACCTATCTAATACTTCTGTACCTATGGGGCTCCTAGACGCGGGGGTGTCATAGGACATGGTTCTGGAGTCCTATGATCGCGTATGTGTTCTAATTCTAGTTCTTCGTCCCTTACATATCCCAGAAGTTTCTTTGGCAAAGGTCTGCAGTGTGGGTATCCATCAGCATGTTCTGTTGGGGAGTTTTTGTTCATAGCATACATCTTGGTTGTTGGCCCCTCCATTGGCCATTTTTCTAGCAAGAGTAGAGGCTCTAGCAGAACACCTAGAATTCTTTGAAACTGCAGAGGAGGTAGAGCTCCTGTTGTCTTTGACCTTTTCTGCTGAAAGGTGATTTTTCTTTCGATGGTGTTAACCATTTCTTGCATCATGAGTGTTGCGAAGTCCAGATGTAGGTCGTAGTAGACTCCGTACATGATGGCTAGAATTTGGTGAGAGGTTTGATCTGGACTTCCCACTTTCCCGGTTAAGCATCTGTTGAGTATGGAAAATAGTGTATTCCACAGAGGTGGTAATCTGCCTCTGCGGAAGTCATTTCTCTTTCTGAGTGGTACGTTGTACCCCAACATTTCGAAAAACCTGCAGAGCTCTTCATCTGTGGGTTCCTCTGTGTATCTCCTTAATCCAAGAAGACCTCTGGTGGGTAGACTGAACTCAAGACTGACCTCTGGTGGGTAGACCGACCTCTGTTGAACTTGAGTTCAAGATGTGCGGATTTATCGGGTTTGGAGATGTACCCATTGATATGTCAGTCTTCTGGATCATATCTGCAACTTTGCCAGAAGTGATTTATATATCTGGCAGGGATTTTGTCCACGGTTTTGGTCAGAAGAGGGTAAAGAATATGTTGTTTCAAAATATGGAGAAGTATAACATGTGCTTTCCCAAAAGCGGTTCTTGAAGGAACAAGGTAGTGATTATTGGGTTTTAAAGGTAGAACATTTGTAAAATGTTCATGTTCTAAGAAGTTTTGAAGGTGGGTAGTCGGAGAAAAGTCTGCTTCATCGCCGGAGTTATCTTGCTCCAGGTTTCTGGCGATTTCAGGGTTTTCTAAATGTTCAGAGTGTTCAGGGGAGTTCGCCGGTGAGTGTGCAGGGGAGTTAGCTTGAGAAGAGGAGGCCATTTCTTGCATGAAGATAATAATTTTGCTGCTTTTTGCAATGGTTCGTCGGAGAAGAAAGTGAATTTGTAAAGGTTTATGAGGAGAGGTAACTTGGGTTTTATAGTGAGAGGTAACTGTAGAATCTGAAGAGGTAAATATATGGAAGTGTATAATATTTGGAATCCGTACTTGAGTGTAAACGGCTAGTTCAACTTTCCATACGAACGTGTGCCATGTACGCCCAATGAAATGAGACACGTCAGCAGTGTCAGAGTATGACAGGACGTCGTGCGCGGCCCATTAATGCTAGGTGCGTGGGTTTTGCAACTTGCAGAATATTTTCACTTGCAGAAATTTACCGTTACTGTTACAGAATTTCCCAAATTTTTTGAAAATGACAGAAGCTCTGTAAAGATAAAAAGCTATGTGATTCTGAAACCTTCCTTTTGTAACCTCTTTTGCTTGCACGTTTACCAAAAGTATTTGAAAAAGCATTGGAGATGATCGATAGATTTTGTGTAAAAATTTCATTCACAGAGGTTTTGAAGCTCTGTCAGAGCCAGCAGAAGCTCTATGAGAGGAAATTTCTCATAACTAAAAATCTATTAAACTTTTTGATCATCCAAGTTTTTATTTTTTTTTAAGAATTGTTTTTAGGACATATTTTGAAGTTGGTGTCCTAGAAAACTGTTTTGGATAAGGTTTTGTGCGAGTAACTCTTATTTTTGCCTAGGTTAATCAACAGAGGTTCTTGTGTTGGAAAGAGCTCTGTGAATAACCTTTTAGTGACTTTTGGCGTGCAAATGTTCAAGAGATCTCTTGTTAGCTCCAAATATTCATAATATTAGAAGTATTGAAAAATAGGCTAAGTATGAAAGAGTTCCACAGAAGCTCTGCGGTGTTCCACAGAAGCTCTGCCGAAGCAAACGATCATTCAAGGAACACCAAGTCTCAAGAAGAATCTACAGAAAACTACTCACAAAGGACCAAAGAAGGATCTACAGAAGAATGCTCACCAAGGACCGAGTCGCAGAACCTCTGTCACCCTTGACAAAGCCTCCAGCTATCTATGTCTTTACAAACCAATCAAGATTTAGATTCTTGGACTCTTTCAGACCTCTAAGGAACATTAGCTGGTCAAGAGCCTCAAATCGCACAGACAAAGACACTAACCACTGCACCTCTTGCTTTGGTTGGCAAAACTACAGAAGATACAGAGAGGCCAAGGAAAGAAAGAACTACATAGGAAAAGAAGAAGGAGAAAAAGAAAAAGATGGTAGTGGTTGACAGCGAAGATGAAGAGATTGTGGAAGAAGGAGAAATTACTTTGGCATCAATAGCTACATCCTTAGCTCTATTGACAAGAGAATTCAGAGGAAACCAAAAGAATTCTGGTAATGATAGACATGGTAGAGAGAGAAGAGAAGATTGGAATAGAAGGGATCAAGGAAGAAGGGAAGAATCAGCTGACCGACAGAAGTCAGACGACAGAAGTAACGACCAACAAAGGTCGAGTGAAAGGTACAATAGAGAAAATGACCGACAGAGGTCAGATGACAAGACAAGCTACACACCACAATAATGCTACAAGTGTGGTAAGCCTGGTCATTATGCAAATGAATGCAGATCGGAAAAAGGTGGTGATCGATAGAAGTCCGACAATCGTGCTGGTAATTCTTCCCAGAATCAAGGTTGCTACAACTGTGGGAAGCCAGACCACTTTGCCAATGAATGTAGAAGCAGATCAAATCGCCCACAGAAGGACTCAGCTTTTTACAAAAAGAAAGCCGAGTATTATGCTCAAAAGTCACTCATGGCGAACAAAGTGGTGAACAAGGAAGATTGGGAGTCAAATACAACCTCTGATGAAGAATACACCAAAAATGCCTTGTTCTGTGGCATGACAGACATCAGCTCCGACTCTGACACTGAGGTATTTACTTCAAACTCCACCTCTAGTACTACAGAAGTTGATTTGCTTATAATTAAAACTGAAAATGTTGAACTGAAAAAGACTTGTGATGATATTCAGAAAAAGCTATATTTTTATGAAAGAGAACTTAGACTTCTCACTGAAGAAAAAGAAAAGATTTTCAAAGAAAAGGAAGAATTAGAAGCACACTGGAACAAAAATCTATTTCCTTTAAAATAAAAAATTTCTGAATTAAATACATCTTTAAAATCCAAAACAAAAGAACTTTCAGATTCTAAGAGTTACAGACTTAACATTTTAGCTCTTAAGGAATATTTTCAAAAGGAAAGAGAAGTTCTTTGGCAAGATCTACTTAGAAGAGATGTTTTAATTCAAAATTATCGTGATGCTCAAAAGGTGTATGAGAAAATAAATACTCAAATAGGAAGGCGAGGTATTGGGTACAGTGATATTAATCAAGGTACTGAAAACAAAAAGAATAAACCTCTGTCATCTCATTTTCAGTAGGAAAAATCAACAAACCTAATTTTCCAAACTTAATCTCTGTAAGAAAGAGAGTAAAAGTCTGTGGGGAACCTCACTTAAGGAAACCCATGAAGATGATAATTGTGTGGTTTGAAAACACAGACTTATCACCTTCAACCTCTGTCAAAAGAGGATCCAAACCAAAGAGATATCTGAAAACTGAAAATCAGATAGGAATCTTCAAGTTTGGTAAACCAGAGACTCAAACTCAAGTTGTTTTTGTCTGCACAATAGATTCTGAAAAGAAATTATCTGCAGAAGCACTTGAGTTCAAACCAATCTTTTCAGGAGAAAAACTAAGAAATATAATTGAAAAAGATATAATGGAAATTGGGAAAATAGATATTTTGAAAAATCTATGTACACTTTCTGTAGATCAAAAACTCTCTGAAGAGATCTTATCTGACACCTCTGTTAACTTAGAAAATAAATTTTCAGATGAAGAAAGCAAGTATGACACATGCTCGGAAAGTCCAGCCTCTGTCGAAAGAAATATTGATGACTCAACCTCTGTATATGAGGACGATTCATCATCTGACGACTCAGAGACTGACAAAATAGAAAAAAATCCTTGTGACACAAAGGTTATTAAATGTGACACCCGTCAACCAAACCACTCAGGTTAGCAACTGAATAGCATAATACATGTCTTAACATGTAGAAATAACTTATTATGACGTAAATATGATGGCTAAGGTTTACTTTCCTAAGAATTCCAACAGTACGCTTAGAAAATCCTGTTACCGCACGGAACTGCTTAAGCTGTCTTTAAAATGCCGATTGGAATAGTTAACATTTAATTATAACAATATTAATAATAAGAGGAGTAAATATATAGGTTATATATACCCAAATCTAAAATTTAAAACTTAAATCAAGCTTTTTATAAAAATTACATAATATAAATACTTACACAATGTTAATTAAAACTTAATAAAAGAAAAAATAACTAAAATAATCCAGATTTTTGCCCAAAAATTCGGCCCTCTTTATGGCCCATAATACACAAGTATTAATTTTCTTAATTTTCAAGAAAACCCTTCATTTCCTACATCTCACTCTCTCTCTATATTCAAATTCTCTCTTCTCTCTCCCTTTCCTCCCTATCTTGGCCGAATTCAGCCCCAAGAACAACACAAAAGTTCCATCCTTGAAGATCCTGGAAGGTAAAATCATCCCTAGTGTGAGCAAACTCATCCCTCTTGTACTCTTTTTCATTTTTCTTCCTTTTCTTGTAATTTCTCCATCTTTTTCTCAACTTATTTTCATTGCTCTTGAGTTTCTGGAAAAAGGACCCTAATGGACCCTTTTAATGGAAGGGTAATCACCAATGACATGTTATATGTCGAACAAATGGTGACAATCCAAAATCTATACAACTAGAACTCAAGGAGATGATGTTTTAACTACATGCATGTGGGTTTTGTTACAATCTGAGATGTCTGAGTGCATGCATGAGTTTTTTTTTAAAGGACACAAATATATTTTCTTATCTAAGAACATTGTCAAAGTAGTGGTAAATGAGTGTTCAATCAAAGAACCAACCATATGAGTGAAAATATGGAGATAAAACTGTTGAAACTAAATATCAAATAGCACTTACTGTATATATATTATTAGTTACTTTCTGTATGCAGAAATAAGAGGGTCAAAGGACACCTCATCATGTGGGTTAAGTTAGTTATAGATTTCAGTTTTTATCAAACAGTTGTATTGGTTCACAGGCACCGTTTCATGCCATTAAAAGCATGAAATCGGCTGTCCTATAAGCATGTATGTATATTGTTCATTAATAAAGACTCTCTCTTATATACAATTGTTTCTTTAGTAATATAAGTGTGTGTATCAACGACGATGGGTCAGAATGATTCTAAGTATGTGAATCATGGATTCCATGGAAATGAAGTCTCTCAAACAAACCAGAAAAAAGGACCATCATCGATGCAACAGAAATCTGCATCTGCATCTATGCAACAGAAATCTGCATCTGCATCTTCGCAACAGTGGTATCAGAGCCGAAGGAAGGATCAAAGAAGGAGAAAAACTTTGCGGATTGTACAGAGACTTCGCAACACTTATGCCGGAAAAACTCGTGGAAACACGAACTTGGAGAACGTTTTTCACAGTCATGGCAGCGACAAACGGTCCAGAAACCCAACATGTTATCGTTGCCAGAAAAAAGAACATTTCGCTTGGGACTGTCCAGAAAAACGAAATCGGTTAACGAAGGGACAACCAAGACAAAAACAAGTCGATTCCATCACCAAGTTTGGTGATCAAGCGGATCGCAAAATTTGTCCGTTGGAACCTTACCGGCAAACACACACTGAAAGGATCGTCATAAACGGTGATTACATGGTCGAGGGTACCGACATGGGATCATGGAATTCCATTTGGTACGTTAATTCAAAAATTTCTAAACATATGTCGCCTTCCAAGGAGATGTTTGTTAGGCTTAAGAAATGCTTCTTCATCAACAATGAAGATCATCATCTTGACCCACTTCATATACATGGCATCGTGGAAATTAATTTACCAACGAACGAAACATCGTACGCTGTTCCGTATGTTTCGTACACACCAGAAATCAATATAAATGTCTTGAGTATGAAGAAACTCATACTTCAAGGATTCGAAGTTGAAGTGAAAGATTTAAAGTGCCAAATCACCCACATATGTGATGATCGAAAGAGAGAGAAGGATGAACAAAAGGCGTCGACAAAATCAGAAGTTGTCGAAGACAAACTTGAAATCGAAGGAAGTTTGGTGCCCATACATATAAGGAGTCTTGACGAGTTCACAACGTTTATGGTTTTGGCAAATAGTGACCGGATTGCTTACAAGAACAAAGGACTGTTCGAAAGAAAATTTGAAGAAGCACTCACTTGGTTTCATAAAATCAAAAACGTAGAAGAAATTACGCTACCTCCGAATATATCAGGTATGAAAATTTGTTTATTTGATTTATACAAATTAATAGTTGGATCAGGAGGACACGAGATCATAACACTTGGAGGAAGATGGAACGATATCGCAATGAGTTTCGGTTTCCCAAAATGCTACGGTGAAACTTTTAGCAAAATATTTGATGATTACTTGCTGCATCCACAAGAATACTATACCTTTGCATTGAAAAGGTTCGGCAGAATTTCGAGTCTTAAAGATCAGAACGTTGGTGGTTTAACCAACAGGATCTACTCGAACAAAGTTGCCTCAGAAGGAGGTTTAGCCAGTGGGCGGGATTAGAACGATCAAAACTTTGTTGGTACTCGGAGTCCGGATCAGACTCAGGCTCAGGATAGTGAAGATCCAAGGATAGAAGGGTTCTACTTGGATAATAATATTGTTGAAGGATGCAAGGAAGAAGATGTGGAAGATAATGAGGATGAAGACCCTAGCATCGAAGGTTACTATTCAGAAGGACATGAAGACTCTAGCGATGGTGCAACTGAAAATGATGGTTTCGTGATCATACTGTAAAACTCGAAGACTCGACAAGCTGACTGTAAAGTGCTTTGACATTTAGGGGGGAGTGTTGGAACTAAATATCAAATAGCACTTATTGTATATATTATTAGTTACTTTCTGTATGCAGAAATAAGAGGGTCAAAGGACACCTCATCATGTGGGTTAAGTTAGTTATAGATTTCAGTTTTTATCAAACAGTTGTATTGGTTCACAGGCACCGTTTCATGCCTTTAAAAGCATGAAATCGGCTGTCCTATAAGCATGTATGTATATTGTTCATTAATAAAGACTCTCTCTTATATACAATTGTTTCTTTAGTAATATAAGTGTGTGTATCAACGACGATGGGTCAGAATGATTCTAAGTATGTGAATCATGGATTCCATGGAAATGAAGTCTCTCAAACAAACCAGAAAAAGGACCATCATCGATGCAAACAGAAATCTGCATCTGCATCTATGCAACAGAAATCTGCATCTGCATCTTCGCAACAAAAACACTCATTTTCCATGAATAAGCATTTTCAGTTTCTGGCAGATTACATGCATGAACTTCATCTGACCATATCTTGTAAAATTCTTAACTAAATGATATGATTCTTCTTCTGGAGCTTTGTTTATTGAGTTATGTTTCAAACCCAAGTAGTTTCATGTAAAAACTCGGAGATTTGACCCTTCATCTACCCATACCAAATAAAGAGTGCAAAGACAATCGGATAGAGAAAAATCTCTACTTAAATCACTCATAACTCTCTTATTATTCCACTAAAATTCTTGATTCTTCTTCTGGAAATTATTTTAATGAGTTATAGTTCAAACAAAAGTGGATTCACAAAAAAATATTAATATTTGAGGTCTCAACCATTCAAACCAGGATAAGTGTGCAAGAAACCAGAATCAGGCATGGTAAAATCTCTACCTTAAAACAGTCATAACTCCCTCAATATGTAACCAAAAATGATGAAATTTTTCTGGAAGATAAACCTTTGAGTTAAGGTTAAATCCCTATTTGAATCACTGAAAAATGTTGACATTTGAGCCTCCAAATGGACGTGACAAAACGAATGTGCAGGCTGTCTTGATAACTGTGACACTTAAAGTTAATCATAATGATTAAAATACCTAACCACCTCTAAAACTGGTGATACTTATGTCAAAAGTTCCCTAAGACATTAAATTTAAGTATATAAAAATTTGATTAAATAAAGAATTCGAGAAAGCATTTAATTATGACCATAAGTGGACTTATATTTCTGCCATCAGAAAAGTAAAAACCCTAATTCAAGAAAAAGAGATTTTTAGGAATATTAAAAGATAAAAAGCATATAAATTGTAGATTTTGTCAAGACCCCAAATAAGAACAATATATATATATATATATAGAGGCGGGTTCAAACGAGGAGCGCATCAATTTAAGAGAACGTGAGGAGCACTCCCATGCTTCTGATCACATGTGATCAACAACTGCTAAAAAATCGGGACAAATCGAAAATTCGCGCAAGATGTGGCGCGAGGTGGCAAGTCGTGGATCATTAATGATTCACATCTGTTAATCATATGTGATTCATAACTGTCAATTGCTCCTCCAGATCAGTTGTGAATCACATGTGATCCACAACTGCCAATCACATGTGATTCATAACTGTCAATTGCTACTCACGTTCTCACGTTTTGGTGCGCTCCTCGTTTGAACCTTCCTCTATATATATATATATATATATATATATATATATATATATATATATATATATATATATATATATATATATGAATGTATGAATGTTACCCAAGTAAATAAGAGATTTATAAAAATTCGAACATAGGATAAAACACAAGATAATTAAGAAATACAAATAAATATGTATAATTAATGAAAGGATTCATCATGAAGGAATTATAAAACATGGTACAATGGATTAAATGCTATATACAACATATAAATTAATTATGTAACAATAAAATTCTGTTAGAGCATTATTGTATTCAAGATTTACTGTAAAGTCAATGTACTGTATGAGTCTATACAGTATTGTGAATGCCTTTATACCTTGTATGTCATGGGTATAAATAGGCTTGTCTAGTTCATTTGTTAGTAAGCTTTTGTAATCTTTTAGAAACCTTTTGTAATCCTTTGAGATCAATACATGGATGACATATTTGCTCTCTAGATTCTCTCTCACTACATTCATATCTTATTGCTAGAGATTTGGGTTTTAACAATTGGTATCAGAGCTAAACAGAAGATTCAAGCAGATCGAAGACCAAATTGAAGAATTTTTACACTGTTCTTCAAGAATTCAGACCAAGTGGCTTTTACTGTTCATCTTAAGTCTTATCATTCAGACATGAAGTTTTTCCAGATTTTGAGTTTTTGAATCAATTCTTTGCATCATGGCATTCGGATTTGCTTCCTGAACACTTTTAATTCTTGGATTAACATCAAAATCTGCACAGAATTGACAGATCTAATCGATTCTTGAATTTTTTTTTTCGAAAACTTCAAGATCACTGTTTTGATCTTAATCTGTTCAAATTGATCGAATTGTGAATTGCAATCAACAGAAAAAGTGTGCGGATTTCAATTACGAACAATTTGATATAAGATTCATCACAATTGATCAAGAATTGAAGAAGTTATGGCAGATTAAGTGATTTTGAAGTTCGAAGTGCAGAATTCGGATCATTCTTGGTGAATTCGGATCATTCAAAGAGAATTCGGAACATTCATAAAGAATTCGGATTGTTCTTGGCATCACAAGTGTAGAATTCGACTCAAGAAGAATTCGAATTCATAGAATTCGAACCCTATTAGATTCGAATTGTAGAGAATTCGAACCCTGTTAGATTCGAATTGAGAACTTGTGTATTGATTTGAGTTGATTAAATTTTCCTAAGTATAGAATTCGAACCCTGTTGAGTTCGAATTGAGTGAATTCGAACCTAAGTACATTCGAATTGAGTGAATTCGAACCTAAGTACATTCGAATTGAGTGAATTCGAACCTTAGTACATCCGAATTGAGTGAATTCGAACCTAAGTACATTCGAATTGAGTGAATTCGAACCTAAGTACATTCGAATTGAGTGAATTCGAACCTTAGTACATCCGAATTGAGTGAATTCGAACGCTGTTAAGTTCGAATTGGAGGATTTCGAAATCTATCAAGTCCGAATTGATTATCCGAATTGAGCATCCGAATTGATCATCCGAATTGAGCATCCGAATTCTTAGAAATGTTGGTTAAATTCTCATAAGTGTAATTTTTCTTACACTAACTGCTTGATCTTCTGAACGATCAATTTCTAGCAATTTTCAAAATGGTTTTACAACAAGTTATTGTTAAAAGCAGTGGTGAAGATTTGAAGCAAACTTTGAAAAAGGAGATTCCTCCAATTGCAAAAGTTTTTGTTAAACCAAATAATAAAATGTTGCAACAAGTTATTATAACAGAAACACCTTCTAAACCACATGTTTCTGTTAAACCAAATAATGTAGTGTTGCAACAAGTCATTTTAACAGAATCATCCTTAAAATCAAAAACTCCTTCTAAAGACAATGCTTCAAATTCTTCAACTCCTATTTTAAATAAAGCATTGGAAGAAGAAAATGTTAATCTGAAAAGACAAATTTTAGACATTTCTTCTTCAAATGCTAAATTTACTAAAAGAATAACTGATCTTGAAGCTTATATTGCAGATCTTGAAGCAAAGAAAGACAACTCATGTCTGCACGATCAATTACAAGAAGTTCAAGAGAAAAGAACAACGTTGGAAGGTGAAAACGTTGAATTGAAGAAGAAGCTTACAGAACGTGAAAGAGAGTCACTTTCTTCGATGAAAGTTCTTAAAGAAAAGGAAGTAGTTGAGCTTAAATATATAAAACTTTCAAAACAAATTTCTAATCTTGAGAAAGTTTTATTTTTAGAAAAAGACAAGCTCGAAAAAGAAAGAGCTAAATTTGAAACTGAACGAAAATCTTTTGAGATTAAAAGTTCTGAACTTTCCGTGAAAATCTCCGAATTAGAAAATCTTTTGGAAAAGGAAAGAAAAGATTTCACGGAAAAGAAAAATCTCTTTGAAAAGGAAAGTAAAACTCTTAAAAAGAAAAATATGGAAATTTTCAAAGAGATTACTGATAAAAGAAAGTTTTTGGAAAAAGATTTTGAATCGGAACGTGAATATTTTGAAGATGTGATTCTTAATCTTACCAAAAGATTATCTGGTTTATCAGCTGATATCATGAAGGATCAGTTGATCAAATCTGATCTCCAAAAGAAATTTGATCTAATTTCTAAAGAGAAAAATGTTTTAATAAACAAAGTCAAAGAACTTGAAGACGTCATTTTTAAATTTGATGTCTCAAAGCAGACCGGTCATAATTCTATCTTTCAGACTCCATTTGTTGATTCAAATGATTCTGAATGCTCTTTTAAAACTGCTTCAAGTTCAAGTTTTAAAAAATTTCTTCTAAACAATTTAATAGATCAACAGATTTCTCAAAAGGTCGGATTCGTTCAACAAATCTCTTCTATAATCCTCTGTATGATAAATCAGATAACAAAACAAAAGTGCCTAAAGTTAATACTTCCAAACCTGAAGAAGTTCCAGTCTTCAAGAGGGTGAAGATGGAATGGAGAGTAAAAGGCACAACAGTTCCAAAGAAAGAAGTGCCAAAATCATTTGTATCCACATCAAATGAAAAGAAGAACAATGCGCCAAAAGGTAAATCTTATGCTAAACCTAATCCTATTTATTCTGTAAATCATCTGATTAGGTTGGCACATAAGAAAATCTGTTGTTCTTACTGTGGATCAAATGATTTTGTGCATAAAGATTATACTTCCTATTGGTATGGTTCTTACAGTATTCCTTGTAAGAAATCTACACCTAACCCACTAGGACCCAAGTGCCATTGGGTACCAAAATCTGCTTAAACTGTTTTGTAGGTACATCATGTGTTGTGCTGATTTGGAAATATATATACCACACACATGACTGAAAACAGAAGAGAAGCGGTGAATTTTTTTAAGAAGAGTACTTGTGCCATTAAGGGAAAGCAAAACCTATGGTTTCTAAACACATCAGTTTAGAACCCGGATTTCAACGTCATTGGCTTCTAAACAAATCAGTTTAGAACCCGTACTTCAAAGACTAAGATGTCTAAACAAATCAGTTTAGAACTCATACTTCTCAGGTAATATCCTTAACTGCTATATATTTTTGTTTCAAGGAACAAGTGGCAAAAGGTAACATTGGATTATATTTGTTTCTACTGATTTGAAAACTTGAAACTTTACAAATTTAATTCAATAAGATGAAATTTTCAATTTTCATTCAATGAATTAAATGTGTGCTAAAAGATGATTTTACAAGAAACTTTGTACTATCTGAGTTAGATTTGCTTCAATTTTCACCTCTAAAATAAATCGAAAGGTCAGCAAAACATGAATGAAATTATGCTGAATGCTCAAAGTTATGTGAATCTGGATATATATAGAATATAATGCTCAAAAAGCCTATATGTCAGAATGATGGATGGAAATGAAAATATGGGCAAAGCACTATGTTTTAGAACCAAGTGATTGAGATAAAAAAAGTTGCACTATCATTTAGTTTGAAAGTTTGTGCCTGTGGCCTTTCTGGTTTGGGAGAGTAAGTCCTAAGGGGTGCTCGACACCTAGTCCCTAAGATCAACTGGTCTGGGATCGGCTGACCCAAATCCTGCAATAGAACCAGATAGAAAGCCATGTTCTACTGGTACAAATGGGTTTAAGATATATCGATGTGGCCTTTCTGGTTTGGGAAATTAAGTTCTAAGGGGTGCTCGTCACCTAGCACCTAAGGCCAACTGGTCTGGGATCTGCTAACCCAAATCCTGCTATAGAACCAGATAGAAAGTCATGTTTAACGGTGTATCTTATTCTTACTAAACTTTTTGATCAAAAGATGCCAATGAGCACAAAATCAAAAGATGCCAATGCGCACAAAATCAAAAGATGCCAATGAGCACAAAATCAAAAGATTCAAATGTGCACAATATTAAAAGATGCCAAAGAGCACATATCTCTTGAAACTTGGGAAAATACAAAGTCGCGATAAACCCGTAAATTTATGAAATTCTGTTTTTGGACAAATAGTGTGAGTAGAGCAAAGTATTCTTATATGTTTTAGAATTGCATACGCTTGATGCTAATCATATTTCGCATGCTAGCACACCAAATAGATTTAATAAAGGGGTTGAAACTGAACGTTTGTAACTTGATATGCAATGATGTCTTGTTTTTGAATCCAAACACATGCATTTGATTTCATTTGATTGAAATATTGTTAAATTTCATTAAGTTGAATTTCTTTTGTAAAGCATTCAAATGATCAAATGTTAGTAGTTATAAAATGAAGTTCAATGAATTTTATTTTCCTTGTGTAAATTTTTTAAAATTTGTATATTGTGCGTTATTGAAACATATGCATACTTTCAGGGGGAGAAAACAAATTGCTCCAGAATTCTTATTTTGAGGGGGAGCAAGGTTATCCACTAAGGAGGAGATTGTTAGTAATACTCAGTGACGCGACTGAAATTGAAGAAGGTTTTCGATGATATTGATGCTCACTTTCATCGAAAAAGGGGGAGAAATGTTTAATTCAATTTCATGTCAAAGATATCTCATGTCTAAGAGCTTTCAAGTCAATGATTCGTGAACAAAGACTGAAGATCAGGGGAGAAGGATCATGTGAAGTCTAAATATTGCTGAATTTGGTTATCTTAGTTCTGAGTGGTTCTCGGAATGCGCTTACACCTAAAAGTTCAAAAATATAGATGGTTTCGCATCCTTCATGATTCGAATTGCCCTGATTTCGAACCCTTCATAATTCGAATTGTCCTGATTTCGCACCCTTCATGATTCGAATTGAGTGATTTCGAATCCTTCATGATTCGAATTGCCCTGATTTCGGATCCTTCTTGTTCCAACTTACTTGAATTCGAATCCTACTTGATCCGAATTGAGCTGATTTCGCATCCTCTAGCATCCGAATTGATGGTTTCGGATCTGCCTACATCCGAATTGATGATTTCGGATTCTTAAAGTTAATATGAGAACTAAGGTTCTTGCATCAAGAAGGATACGAGAAGTTACTGTTTGTTAAAGACTGATAAAGCTGTAAAGTTCTGTTTTCATGTACAAGGCTTGAAGATAGTTTGATAAAGTGTCTGTTGAAGAAGATTGACTTTACAAAGAGCTGAAGACTGCTGTCAAATTTTTTAAATCTTGAATCCAAAGGGGGAGATTGTTAGAGCATTATTGTATTCAAGATTTACTGTAAAGTCAATGTACTGTATGAGTCTATACAGTATTGTGAATGCCTTTATACCTTGTATGTCATGGGTATAAATAGGCTTGTCTAGTTCATTTGTTAGTAAGCTTTTGTAATCTTTTAGAAACCTTTTGTAATCCTTTGAGATCAATACATGGATGACATATTTGCTCTCTAGATTCTCTCTCACTACATTCATATCTTATTGCTAGAGATTTGGGTTTTAACAAATTCTACAAACCTTTTAAACCAATAATTTACTTGAGATCAACAACGCAAAATAATACTTACCCTTAATAACTAACACTAAGGCATTTTATAAGACATGATGGGCTAAGCAATGCTTTAGCCATAAGAGTTAGACCGAAACTGATAATGTGTTTCACTTCCTTAGGAAGGACCTAGAATCGAGAAACTGTGCAACCGTGCGGCAACCCTTAGAAATCCTTGCTGAATATTGTGAGTATTCACAGCCCCTTTTTACTCTTTTGTTACAATTTGGGGTGAAAAGCATGATATTGAATTTCAAATTGATTGAATTATGCTATGAAATGTTGAACCTTAAATTTAATTGTTTGTGCACTAAGGTATGTATACTTTTTGATGTGCTTGAGTTTTAAATGAAAAAGTCCCCACTTGTTAGACACTACTTATTAACTCATTATGAGCCAATGGTATTTGTGGGTAGCGCTATTTGGTTTGACAACACTTTAAGCTGACGAGCTAGAAGTGAACTTTACCAGTAACAATAATGGTCTTACCTATGTGGAGTTAATCCACCGCTGAGGTAGGACGTGAATAATTTAAGGGGCGTTGGTTTGTCGGAAGGTTTGGTAGTAGCTCAATGCGATGACATCATTGTATACTTTATACCTCGTGTAAATACTCGAACAACTGGTTACGTAAACTTCGTGTGAACAAACGTTTCACAATAACAATTTCTGCATTACAAATTTATTTTTTGTGCATACGAAAACCTGTGAACTCACCAACTCTTTGTAGTTGACCCTTTTCTTTTCATCATGCTTTTCATGTGCTAATAAGTAAGTGAAGGCACGTAGGGTGCATTTTGCATGATGACATCAGCATCAAGAACATTAAAACTTCTACTGTTAATTTTTGTATCAGACGTCTTCTTTTTGGAACAATTTGCTTAAAACGTTGTAATGTAATATTTTGAACTACTGTATTGAATGTTGTGGTTGGTGTTGCCTGTTACCTTTTGAATGAAACCCTACGCTGTTATACCTCGTGTTTCCGCTTTAGCGGGGTGTGATAGATTTGGTTTGATCAAATGTTCAAGTTAAACAAACATTTATGTAGTTCAAATTGTTTTCTCTCTGCAGTTAAATCAAATATAAAAGAGAAATAAACTGATTCTTCAACAAAAAATAAAATGTATTTCAAGAATGCCAAGGAAAACTTTAAAAATTCTGACGAAACTGGACCCATGTGGATATGGGTACCTAAATCTCTGTGATTGTTTTGCAGAAGCATTTTGTGCCAATATGGTATCTAGACTCCGGATGCTCAAGGCACATGACTGGCAACAGAAGTCTTCTATCCACATTCTAAGAAAAACAAGATGGTGGATCAGTGACTTTTGGAGATAACAAAAAGGGGAATATCAAAGGCTATGGAGTCATAAAGAAAGAGAATATCACAGTACACAAAGTTGCATATGTGGATGGCTTAAAACACAACCTACTCAGTGTAAGCCAACTTTGTGACACAGGATTCGATGTACTGTTCAAAAGAACATTCTGCTCTCTACTAAGTGAAGACACAGGAATTGAACTTCTGCGAGCCAAAAGAAAAGGTGATCTGTATCTAATGAACTACAATGCCAAAAACAAGGACAACATTTGTCTTTGTTGATCCAAACCCTCAATGATTTGATAATGACCCTCTCTTATATACTTAGTGAAAATTGGAAGTAAACAATATGTATCAGAGTTTCACTATCGCTGATAAGTACTAAGATCTTCCAGTAACGCTGATAGGAACTCTCGCTCTTTAGATTAAACATTCAGTGAAACTGTTCACCATAATACTCTGAGTCTGTTCAGTACTTATGGTGATCGCTGATAAGTTAGTTGTTTACTTATGATCCCTGAAGACAAGTTTCACGTCAACATAGGTTCTACGCTGAAGTCGAAGATCAAGCTCAAGAACCAGCGACAAGTCTCCTAATGAACTGATGCGGATCAGCGAAGACTCAGATTTGTCCACTCAACGTGAAGTATCAAGTACAAGACTTCAGCTATCGCTGAACTCTATCATTCGCTGATAAAGAATGATAGATCGCTGAATCATCGAAAAGCTGATCATGAAGTCTTCCGTACAAAGTACTTTTTGTCTCATCCACCCTTGCACGACTCCGTACGATATGTCAGAATAGAACCTCCTTATTGTCTGAAATCGTACAACCACTCTGATACTACATTGTTCAAACATGCGGCTACTAAGGTTGTCAACAAAGGTCAATGACATGCAACCAATCATCTGCTGCCACGTGTAAAGTATAAACTGCAATGCATTAAATGCATGCAGTATATAAGAAGAAGAACTCACTTCATTTTGAAGTAACTTGCTAACTCTGGACAAGTTCATCCTTCTTATCTTGTGATAGGTTATTATTAGTAATTTCCTTCTCCTTCTTAGTGCAAGAAACTTAGTGTTCCAACTTGTTTAGATTTAGGATTTATCCTTAATCTTGTTTCCGCAACAAGCTGTAAATTGTTAATGATTTATCAATAAACAATTTAGAAAATTAAAATCTGTGTGTTTGTATTCAACCCCCCCCCCTCTTCTACAAACTTGTATAACCCTTCGGGACCAACAAGTGGTATCAGAGCAGATTTGTTTAATCTCATAAACAAGATCTAATCTATACTAAGATTTCTCTTCCTTGCTATTTCTGAAAACGGCCACCAACACAAACACAAACTATATATACAATGGTTCTCTTGCAAAACCCCCTAGATTCTCCAGAGATAATTTTAATCTATGTAAAAATAGGATGACTCTCTTCCTAGAAGGTGTAGACCCTACTATGCCTTATTATCTTGAAAACGGCCCATTTATTCCTGTAAGAATTGATGCCGCAGTACCTGCCGCTGAGAATAGACCTGCTATTCCAGAAAGGCTGGTACCTAAAGATGTTCATACGTGGACTGACGAAGATAAGAAGAAAATGGCTATCGACACAAAAGCCAGATCCATACTATCCATGGCTCTTCCTGACGAAGTCTACCATTCCGTCATGAACCTGAAATCCTCAAAAGCCATGTGGGACACAATATGTGTTCAGTATGAAGGCACTGCTGAAGTCCAGGACTCTCGAAAGATCAACCTGGTAAGACAGTATGAAAGTTTCATTTGTGGTAAGAATGAGACTCTCTCTGAAGTTCACCAACGTTTTAATTGCTTAATAATAGATCTGAAAACTGTTGGTAAGGAATATTCTAACTTTGAAGTGCTGACAAAGTTTCTAGAATGTTTACCTGAAAGTTGGGACAGTTATTCTCTGTGTCTCAAGCTGTCAAAAGATCTAAGATCAATGACTCTTGCTACCTTATATGGCACAATGCTGAATCATGAGCAATCAAGCCATCTTAAGAAGAATCTTGTAAAAGATTCCAAAAGCACCCCTGTTGCTTTAATCTCAGACGAACCTTCTACTCAGCGACCCTCGGTCACCATCACTGAGTTAGAGAGTAACTCTGAAAGGTCATCAGATTCTGAATCTTCAGATGATGATGAATCTTTGGCTCTCCTAACTAAAAAGTTCAGGAGATTCGCCAAAAAGAAAATGTTCAGAAAGAACAAACCTCTTTCTATAACTGATAAGCCGAGATCATCAGCTACTGTTGATAAGGCTACTACTACTTGTTTTAATTGCGAAAAGATTGGACATTTCGCTAACGAGTGCAGGTCTAAGAAAGTATCGAGAAACTCAGTGTTTCCCAAGAAATCTTTTATTCCTAGGAATAAAGATGACAAATATTCTAAGATGAAAGAAAAATATGCAAAGCTGAAAAGCTTCAAGATGAAAGGCAAAGGCCTGATGGTTTATGATTGGGCTGCTTCAGAAGAAGAAGAATCATCATCTGACTCTGAAGATGATGAAGCCAATCTCTGTCTTATGGCAAAGATTGAGGATGAGGAAGAAAGTTCAGACATTCCCTCTACTTCAACCTCTGCTGTTCAGGTATCACCTTCCTTCTTTACAAATATTGCAAATATTGATGAAGCTGATAGTCTCCGCAAAATCGATCTCTTGACTAGAAGCTTATATGAAGCCATGAATGGCAAAACTATAGTTGAAAACCAAAACCTTGATCTCGCTGAACAACTTAAAAACTGTCACCTTCAAATAGAAAAGCTTTCTAAAATTGAAGAAGATTTTAAAGATCAAGTGCATTTAAATCAGCTAGTTAAAATCGAACGAGCAGAAGCTATCGCTGCTTTGAAAGCTGAAAAGGCTACTGTTGAAGGATGGTGTAACTCTTCAACAAAGATCACTGAGATAATTAAGTCTCAGATACCCCGGAGTGATAAACGTGGTCTTGGTTACAAATATGAAACTCAAGAACCAACCACTGATCGTTTCATGCTCTTATTTGGAACTTTCGTATCCTCAGTCGCTGACACTTCATCCTCTCAGTGTTCGTCCTCCAGACCGCCTATTCCTGAGGAAATCTCTGCCTCTTCAAAAGGTAAAGAGAAAATGGTTTATCCAAAACCTACCTCTGTCTTTAAAGATAAAGGTAATGGAATTCCGTTGAACCAAAATCCTCAGAAGGGTACTTTAGCACCAAAGCTGAATGCTTCTAAAGCTTTAGTGATTTATTCCTCTGGATCAAGAAATCAGATCTCTGGATCTACTCAGCGTGGGTCTATTCAGCGATCTACTCCTAGACTCAGAGTGGATATCCTTGGTAAGAAATCTGAAGAACCAAGAGTTCCTCCCATTTCTAAAGCCAAAAGCTTATTTGGTGCTGGTCCTTATAATTCAAAATCTAAAACTCAGCATTCAAATAGTCCTAGAACTATTTTTAGTTATAGGAAATGTTATCACCGTGGACTAACTGATCATATTGCTAGTAAGTGCCCCACAGCCACCAAAGCTGATAAGATAGCTAAGATGAAGATTGCCCCCAAGGCAAAGAAGACCACTGAGGTTAAGAAATTAACTAAAGTGAAGACTGACAAAGCTGAATCTTCAAATGTTGCGAAGATTGCTGAACCTTCCATTCCAACTGCTTCCACTGACAAACGTGTACACATGGTTAAGTGGGTACCCAAGAAAAACTAATCTTCCTTTGTGATGCAGGTTCAGAAGGGTATCTGGTATCTCGATAGCGGATGATCTAGACACATGACTGGAAAGAAAAGCCTGATCGCTGAATACAAGGAAGAGAAGGGTCCTTCTGTGACTTTCGGTGGAAATGGAAAAGGACATACCCGAGGGTTTGGTGTATTCTCTAATGGTACAACCACCTTCAGAAGGGTCGCATATGTTGAAGGGCTGAAGCATAATCTGTTAAGCATCAGTCAGCTTTGCGACAAGGATAACAAGGTAATCTTTAACAAAGAATCCTGCTTTGTCACTGATAAAAAGAAGAAGATAGCTCTTAGCGGTTATCGTTTGGAAAATGTTTATGTAATAAACATGGACTCAACAACCACTGAGAACCCCTGTTTCTTCTCAAAAGCCTTATCTAATGTCAACTGGCTATGGCATAAGAGGCTCTCTCATCTGAATTTCAAGACACTGAACTCTCTTTCTTCAAAAGAGTTTGTTACTGGTCTACCTCAACACTCATATGCCAAAGAGTCTTTATGTTCAGCATGTGAGAAAGGGAAGCAGACCAAAGCAAGCTTTAAATCAAAGCAAGTCTCCTCGGTGTCATCTCCTCTATAACTACTCCATATGGATTTGTTTGGCCCTGTTAACAAACAATCCATCGCTGGAAAGAAATATACACTGGTCATAGTTGATGAATTCTCTCGTTATACATGGGTTATGTTTCTCCGTTCCAAGAGTGACACCCCTGAAGAACTCATCACCTTTGTTCGGAAGATGGAAACCCTGAACAATTTGACCGTTCGCTCAATAAGGAGTGATCATGGGACTGAATTCAAAAACAGTTCTCTTGATTCCTTCTTTGAGAGCAAGGGTATTTCTCACAACTTTTCTTCAGTGAGAACACCACAACAAAATGGAGTCGCTGAAAGAAGAAATAGAACAATTATTGAAGCTGCACGTTCAATGCTCATCGATTCTCACCCGCCTACTCAGTTTTGGGCAGAAGTTGTCAACACTGCTTGTTTTACGCAAAACAGGTCGCTGATAGTCAAAAGATTCAATAAAACAGCCTATGAACTATTTCATGGGAGAAAGCCTTCAATCAGCTTTCTTCACATCTTTGGATGTCCGTGTTTTATACTGAACAACAGAGATGCCCTTGGAAAGTTTGATCCTAAGGCTGATGATGGGATCTTTCTTGTATACTCCTCAGTTTCCAAAGCCTTCAGAGTCTTTAATCGAAGAAGACAAAATGTTGAAGAAACAATTCACGTCACATTTGACGAGTCCCGTTCAGCGAACTCTAAACCGTCCGCTGATACTAAAGAACTGAATCAATGGATGTTTTCTCATCTTGGTGATTCTGAAGAAATTCCCACTCCTCGTGCTCACACAGTTGAAGATGATGGTCCAACTATCATTCCAAATATGCAGAATAGTGAAGCTGAAACATCATGAGTCTCAACTGTTCCTATAAACACTATACCTGCTTCTGAAACCAATATCTCAGATATTCCATCCACTTCTCAGCAATCAGTGGATATAATGACAACTGCATCCATTCCTCTCTTGGCTGATACTCCAGAGGTCGATGAAGCTTCATCTTCAGCTCCTCCAGTTCAGGTTGAGTCAGCGTCTCACGCTCCGGCTCAACGATGGACTATAAATCACCCAATTGATCAAATTCTTGGTGATCCAAACGCTGGTATTCAGACTCGATGAAGTGCAGGTAATATTTGTTTATTTGTAAATTTTATTTCACTAACTGAACCAAAGAAAGTAGATGATGCCCTCAAAGATCCAAACTGGGTCAGCGTCATGCAAGAAGAGATGACAGAATTCGAAAGAAACAAAGTTTGGAAACTTGTTCGAAGACCAACTGACAAAACAGTGATAGGCACTAAATGGGTCTATCGAAACAAGTTGGACGAACATGGAACTGTAACCCGCAACAAGGCTCGTCTTGTTGCTCAGGGATACAGACAAGAGAAAGGCATAGATTATGACGAAACATTTTCTCCAGTAGCAAGATTAGAATCTATTCGTCTATTCTTAGCATACGTTGTACACAAAGACTTCAAAGTATATCAGATGGATGTTAAGTCAGCGTTTCTAAATGGAAAGCTGAATGAAGAAGTCTATGTGGAACAACCTCTAGGATTCTCAGATCCTAAGCATCCAGGTTATGTTTATAAACTGGATAAGGCACTTTATGGCTTAAAGTAAGGTCCACGTGCATGGTATGACACTCTTTCTACTTATCTCCATATTGAAAAATTTGAGCTCGGCAAAATAGACAAAACTCTATTTTTCAGGAAAGTAAAAGGTCATATCATTCTTGTTCAAATATATGTTGATGATATTATATTTGGCTCGACTAACCCTGATCTATGTACTCGTTTCGCTGATAGAATGAAAGAAGAGTATAAAATGAGCATGATGGGTGAACTAACATATTTCCTTGGTCTACATATAAAACAAAATGAAAAAGGAACTTTCATTAATCAGGGAAAGTATGTTAAAGATATGCTGAAAAAATTCGACTTAACTAAAAGTTCAGCTATGAAAACCCCGATGGCACCACCGCTGACACTTGATAAGGACACTAAGGGTGTTCCTGTCAATGTCACGCTGTACCGTGGGATGATCGGCTCACTATTGTATCTTACAGCTAGCCGACCCGATATTATGTTTGCAACATGCTTGTGTGCACGATATCAAGCTGAACCTAAGATATCTCATATGAAAGCTGTAAAACGTATTTTTTGATATCTTAAGGGTACAGCGAATCTAGGTCTTTGGTATCCCAAAGACTCAGGATTCGATTTAATCGCCTATTCAGATAGTGATTTTGCAGGTTGCAGAATGGATAGGAAAAGCACCACAGGAGGATGTCAGCTCCTGGGTGGAAAGCTGGTAAGTTGGACAAGTAAAAAGCAAAACTCAGTGTCCACTTCCACAGCTGAAGCTGAGTATGTAGCCGCTGGAAGATGTTGTTCTCAGGTCTTGTGGATGAGAAATCAACTACTGGACTATGACCTTCAACTCTCAAATATTCCAATCTATTGCGACAGCACAAGTGCCGTCGCTATAGCTAATAATCCAGTGCTACACTCAAAGACAAAACACATCGAAATCAGGTATCACTTTATCAGAGATCATGTGATGAATGGTGATATAGAACTTCACTTTATCCCAACTGACTATCAGTTAGTTGATCTGTTCACCAAACCTCTTGATGAGACAAGATTCAACTTTCTCATCAGCGAGCTTGGAATGCTGAACTTTGAAGGATAAAATCCTCAGCGGTTCACATTTGATCAGCGATAGGATAAAATCAACTTGTATAACCCATTCTATCCTGATTCGTTGATATCAAGGTATGTTTTTCTCTCTGACAAATCGCATGTAAATGCAAGATTTCAAAACAAATCTCATCGCTGAATATCTTTTCCTTATCAGCGATACTTTGAAATTTCTTAAAACCAACTGATTTCTATTCAGTGCTTCATGTTTTCAAAAGTGTCCCTATGTTTTTTTTTTTTTAAAAAAAACCTCAGAGACAACCAAGGATATGAAAGGACAGTTGTGACGTCATTACAACGGATAAACCCAGACACGTTCTTCTTTCTGACACACGTTTGCACGTTTCGTTTACTTGTCAATCAAATGCAAACACGTGTCCGTGTCATGATGAAAATCTTTTCCTGCTCAAGATTTTCTCTTTCTAAAATCTCTCTATATAAACAAATTCCTCGTTTATATTTTTCTCTTACGCGAACTTCTCCTCCAAGCAAAGAAAGAATTCACTGTTGCATTTGGCTCTCGATTTTTCAAGAACAACTGTTCATCTTCTTCAAACATCAAAGGTTAATATGTTCTTATTATTTACCAAATGCAAATAACTTGTTTCTGATCTTCTCTTTGTTTTAACAAGATCAAACAAAAGAACTTTTTAAAAATAAAATCATTTTCTTCCATGATTTTATGAACACAACCATTTCATGGTTGTTCTTCAAGTTTAAATGCAAAAATCTTAAACTTGTTCTTCACACATTCGTTTTTCCAGAATCCCTATCTTCAAAGGAAACTGGAAAACAAGATTTTTATTTGGGTTTGAAATTTCGTTCTTTAAAAAAAAAAAAACCCTAATCTTCATTAAGACATTTTGTCTGAATGAAATGGACAAAATTCGAACCATCTTATTGGAAAATTTCTTTCCACATTAAGATTATTCTTATTTGTTAATCCTTTGGTTGAACTGATAATACAGAGAATGGCATCTTCTGACATTCCCAAGAACACCAACGCTGAAAACACTTCTGCTGATGACACTGCTGAGGAAATGGACATCTTCAAGGCTCCTCAAGTCAAATTTGCCCTTGACAAACTGGATTGGACTAAGGTGAACAACCTCTATGCGCTTCTCGAGTTTCCTCCTCGAAAGCAAGTCACACATCTAGCTGATGTTGTGAACTTCCTAAAGAATTGCTGCATCTCCACAGCCCTGACCATAACACGTCCTGCACATCAGCTTTTGCTCTCACAATTCTGGTACTCAGCCAGACACTCTCAGCTACCCTCATCCAAAGACCCCTCCAAAACAATCGATTGCATCCTCTGCGATATCGAATATGGAACCATGAAGATTACCCCTGCCATAATTCGCAAAGCTCTCAGCCTTCCCATCGCCACCAAGGAAAAACCCTTTGTTCCCCTCCCTGACCCCAAGAAAAACTCAGACAGGGAAGCCATCATTGCATTTTTTGATGCAATGGGCTATGTATGGGAAATCGGCAGAGACATGAAGCCCGAGAAGAAGCTGACGATTATCAAGAAATCGAAAATGCCCAGCGAGATGAATTTCATCTTCGCCCATTTGATCAGCTGCATGACTGCAAAGAGCGGCTCCTCTGACCAAGCTGCTAAGCCTCAGCAAGCAATGGGATATGCTTTGCTGAAAGGTCTCAACATAGACTGGGCATCGATTATCTATGATGACCTGGTTCTCAGAGTGGATACCGTCGCTGACAGACCTCCATGGGTTCTATATCCTCGGTTCATCAACGCTATTTTCCAAAGAGGCCTGAAAGACAGCTACCCAGAAGTGGGTGACCTAAAACTCTCTCATGTCGGCCCTAAAATACTCGACTTCAAACCAGTGGCGAATGAGGTACGTCTTTCTGCACTCTTGACTCTTCTTAACCCTACTACTTCTTCTACTTCTGCAGCTCCTTCAGCGGACAAACCCACCGCTGATACCCCAGTTGCTACCTTCATTCCTCTTAAAAGGAAAAATTCTGAAACCCACCTTAGTTCCAAAAGAACTAAGAAGACCAAGGAGCAATCCAAGCAATCTTCTGCTAAAAACTCCTCAGCTCCTCCTGTTGAGCTGAAGGAATGTTCAGTGGTACGCTCTGCCACACCTGAACAAGCCATCCCTTTAATCCCGACCTCAGCATCTCCAAACGTTGAGGTTACAAACTTGGAAACTACCCAACCTACCTCAGTCTCTCAAAAGACTGATGAAGTGATTCTCAGCGATTCCAACGCTGAACTCGGTAACCAACCTCCTTTGTTACCCTTCGCTTCTCCCTCCACTCATTTGGACCCCACTCCAGTTATCACAGCTGCACCTGTCATTCCTCCAGGAACAAAAGGAACGACGGAAGTAGGACCTGGAGAGCTGTCCATACGTCCACGTACTCTCGCTGACGATATGGAACTTTACTCAGGAACCCGTGATTTTGATGAATTCACCAATCCTCCTGTAGGTACTCACCAATCCCTATACACTGTTACTAAACCCCAAACTTCTGAGCTTTCCTCTGTTCACAAGTTTTTATATGTCACAGGTCCTAATTTGAGAGACATCAACACATCTCTGAAGACAGTAGAGACAACGCTGACTGGTCTCACGTCTACTCTTTCCGGCAACTCTTCAGTTGTAACAACCGCTGGAGAGAATCTCTTAAAACTTACAACCGAAGTCGGAAAGAATGCCTCCAAAGCTGACATGGAGAAGGTTGATCAATCTCTGAGCAACTTTGCCAAAGTTCTCGCTGACATCTACACAGACTACCTCGACATCAAGAAATCTGTAGACACCATGTCCAGCGAAGTCACAACGCTGAAGACATCGGTTGGCACACTCGAAGGTGATATGTCTGCTGTAAAGACTGATGTCAGTTCAGTAAAAACTGATATGAGTTCTGTGAAGACTGATGTCAACACGATGAAGAATGACATCTCTTCAATTCAGAACTTGTTGAATTAGATTCTGACCAACACGACCGCCCCTGCACCTGCCCCTGCACCTCCATCTTTTACTACGGCGGATCAGCACGATCATTCGCTGATAAAGAATGATAGATCGCTGAATCATCGAAAAGATGATCATGAAGTCTTCCGTACAAAGTACTTTTTGTCTCATCCACCCTTGCACGACTCCGTACGATATGTCAGAATAGAACCTCCTTATTGTCTGAAATCGTACAACCACTCTGATACTACACTGTTCAAACATGCGGCTACTAAGGTTGTCAACAAAGGTCAATGACATGCAACCAATCAGCTGCTGCCACGTGTAAAGTATAAACTGCAATGCATTAAATGCATGCAGTATATAAGAAGAAGAACTCACTTCATTTTGAAGTAACTTGCTAACTCTAGACAAGTTCATCCTTCTTATCTTGAGATAGGTTATTATTAGTAATTTCCTTCTCCTTCTTAGTGCAAGAAACTTAATGTTCCACCTTGTTTAGATTTAGGATTTATCCTTAATCTTGTTTCCGCAACAAGCTGTAAATTGTTAATGATTTATCAATAAACAATTTAAAAAAGTAAAATCTGTGTGTTTGTATTCAACCCCCCCCCCCCCCCTCCCCCTTCAACAAACTTGTATAACCCTTCGGGACCAACAGTCTTATTGCAAGCAAAAGTGAAGAAGCCTGGCTATGGCACAACAGGTTCTGTCAAAGGTTTACCAAATGTTAAATTCAATAAGGATCATTTATGCTCTGCCTGTGAAATGGGAAAACTCAAAAGAGCTTCCCACAAAGGAAAAACTGATGTGTCTTGTCCTAGACCTCTGTACATGCTTCACGTTGACCTCTGCGGTCCAATCGCTATACATAGCCTAGGTGGTAAGAAATATATGTTCCAATTGATGAGATTTCACGATTTACATGGGTTGAATTCGTCAAAAAAATTAGATGTTCCATGCATCTTGATTAATCTAATGAAAAGAATCCAAGTTCTTTATGAGTGTAGAATTCTGAAGTTCCGAAGTGACAATGGCACAGAATTCAAAAACTCTGTCATTTAAGCCTATCTCACAGAAGAAGGAATATCCCATATCTTCTCTGCCGCTCGCACCCCACAACAGAACGGTGTGGTCGAACGAAAGAACCGCACGCTAGTGGAGGCTGCAAGAACCATACTTTCTGCATGTGGATTACCAATGACCTTTTGGGCAGAAGCAATTTCAACAGCTTGCTATACCCAAAATCGTTCAACAATCGTGAAAAGACACATCAACACTCCTTATGAACTGATCAACAAACGACGACCAAACATCAAGTTTCTCCATGTGTTTGGATGCAAATGCTTTGTCTTAAACGACAGAGACTCAAGAGGAAAGTTTGAAGAAAAGGCAGACCAAGGCAAGTTCATCGGGTACTCTGCCGCTTCCAAAGCCTACAGAGTATATCTTCTGAAGTCACGCACGATAGTAGAAAGCATCAATGTTTCATTTGATGACTCTTTCCAAAAGACTTCTGAACAACTCAGTTTAGAACTCGGGCTAAACATGGAAACCTCTGGCATCTCAAAAACAAATGAAGATTTAGGTCTTCTGTTTCAAGAGATGTTCAACAACGACGTTTATCCCTCTGCTGGAACAAAAAGAACCTCTGCAGAATCACCTATAAATGAAGTAAGTATCTCTCTGTCTGATCCATTTAATCCCTCATCCTCTTCTACAAATACTACAGGTACTGAAAATCTAACAGAAGATACGACAACAAAAGATTCTACAACAGAGGTTATCCAAATTCTAACAAATCCAACAGAGGAAGCAACAACAGAAAAAACACAGAGGGAAGTAAAGATGAAACCACAATACCTACAGAGAAGGAAATCCCAACTTTAATACCCATTCCTACAGAAGCTGAACCATCAACCACTTCAACTACAGAAGTTCAACTTGATGACTCAAATGATCATCTCCCACGAAAAACTCAATGGACAAAAAGCCATCCTCAAACACAAATCATCGGTACTCCCTCCGATAAGGTAAAAACAAGATCAGCTTCTGCATATTTTTGTTTCTTTACCAACTTTATTAGTGTGGTCGAACCGAAAAAGATTTCTGAGGCTCTGAACGACCCAAACTGGGTGGATGCTATGCAAGACGAGTTTCTGCAGTTTGAGCGAAACAAATTCTAGACTCTAGTACCTTTGCCACGAGGGAAACAGGCCATAGGGACTAAAAGGGTCTTCAGAAACAAAAAGGATGAAGATGGGGTGATCATTCGAAATAAAGCAAGACTAGTGGCCAAGGGATATCGCCAAGAAGAGGGCATCGATTACGATGAAACTTTTGCCCCTGTTGCACGGCTCGAAGCAATAAAAATTTTCTTACCCTTCGCAGCCCACAGAGGTTTTAAAGTATATCAAATGGATGTAAAATCTGCCTTTCTCAATAGAGAAATTCAAGAAGAAGTATATGTCCAACAACCACCAGGATTTGAAAGCTCAAAGTACCCAAGGTATGTCTATTACCTCGACAAGGCTCTGTATGGACTGAAACAGGCTCCAAAAGCATGGTACGAAAGACTTTCCACCTTTCTGCTCAATAACGACTACAACAGAGGTACCACTGATACAACTCTATTCTTTAAAGGTGAAAGAAATGAGCTTATTCTTGTACAAATATATGTAGATGATATTATTTTTGGGTCTACAAATACACAAAAATGTAAAGATTTTGAAAAACTCATGCAGAGTGAGTTTGAAATGAGCATGATGGGAGAATTAACCTTTTTCCTCGGACTTCAAGTCAAACAAACATCAAAAGGAATTCTCTTAAACCAATCAAAATATGTCTCTGACATACTTGAAAAATATAGCCTCTCTGATACCTCTATCATGAAAACCCCAATGGCCACTGGAAATAAACTTTTTTCAGATCCAAATGGCATCTCTGTCGAGTGCACACTTTACAGAGGAATGATTGGGTCTTTATTATACTTAACGGCCAGTAGACCTGACATAATGCGTGCCACATGTCTTTGTGCAAGATATCAAGCTAATCCTAAAAAGTCACATTATATTGCTGTAAAAAGAATCTTCAGATACCTTAGAGGGACCAAAAATCTTGGCCTCTGGTATCCGCAGAACTCTGGTTTTGGACTAAAGGGATACACAGATTCAGATTATGGAGGATGCAAACTCGACAGAAAGAGTACCTCTGGGAGTTGTCAATTCCTAGGTGGGAAATTAGTAAGCTAGACTTCAAAGAAACATAATTGTGTCTCAACATCTACGGCAGAAGCTGAATACGTTGCTGCTATAGTTGTTGCTCTCAAGTTATGTGGATGAAAACTCAGCTGAAAGACTTTGGTCACATCATCTGCAAAATCCCCATCTTCTGTGATTCCAAAAGTGTGATTGCCATCTCTGCAAATCCAGTACAACATTCAAAGACAAAGCATATAGATATCAGGTATCACTTTCTGAAGTATCATGTGGAAAATCAAACCATCGAGATGCATTTTGTACCAACAGAATTTCAGCTTGCTGATTTATTCACCAAGGCACTTGATGAAAAAAGATTCCTTTACTTGGTGGGTAAATTAGGAATGATAAATATGGATTAACCTCTGTAAGTATCTTTATCTTTATATTATACAGTATGTATATTTTCTGTTTTGTTTGTTTTTGTAAATTATTTCTCGTTGTAAATTCTAAAATCTCAAATCTGAAAAATACAGACATTCTGTAAGTCTCCTCAGAACCTCTGACGATTCTTACAGACCCTCTGTTACACGACCTATGTTATGTACATTTACTTCTGATTATTTGAACCAAGCATAGGTCAAGGGGGAGCAAAGGAAAACAATCTTGATCTACAGAGGATGATTAGATCAAGGGGGAGCAAAAGGAGACCTTGCTTAATCTACAGAGATTTATAAGTCAAGGGGGAGCAGATGAAGAGATGAAAACAAAAGAAGAAAAGAACATTGCCGGACAAAGAAGAACAAAAAGGTTAGTATCTCGAACAAATTCTTTTTGAAAATAACTTTCTAGGACACAAAATTTCTAAATATGTTCTAGAAACATTATTAAACACATTCCAAATAAATTTGATCAAAAAGAATGTTGAGTTTTCCATTATTAGAAATTTAAGGTCACAGAGCCTCTGCTGAGTCCAACAGAGGTTCTGCAGGCAAAAGCTCTGATCTTAAATCAATAGTTATTGGAAACTCTGTCAATCTTTTTAGGTATCAAAATCAAAAAGAATCATCGCATACAAGCACTGCAACAAAAGTATCCGGTTACAGAGTTCTCTCCACAAGAAAGAACTTCTGTAGACCAATACATGTTTTAAAAAGACTTTTTGCTGCACAAAACCTTTTTCAAAAACAATTTTCTAGGACACCAGTTTTAAAACATGTCCTAAAAACATTGTTAAAATCAATCAAAAACTTGGATGATCAAAAATATTTATAAATTGTGAGTTATACGAAATTTCTTGTCTCAGAACCTCTGTTGGCTCTGACAGAGGTCCAAAAACCTCTGTAAAGGAGTTTCTATACAAATAATTTATCGATCCTCTCCATTGATTTTTCAACCATTCTTTGTGAAGGTACAACCTACAGAGGCAAGAAAAATAAGATTCTCAAATCACAGAGCCTCTGTCAGTTTTTACTGTAGGCATTTCTGTAACAGTAACGGTAACTTTTCTGCGAGTGAGAATCATATGGAGGTAAAGAGGCCCACGCTCCCAGCATTTAATAAGGCCACCCACGACGTCTCGTCATAACTGACACTAAGGATGTGTCATCTTTTCATTGGACCTACATGCAACACGTTCCTATGGAAAGTTGAACCCGCCGTTACCACTCAAGTGCGGACCCCAAATATTATTTACCTCAAAATATTAACCCTTTCAGATTCTACGGCCACAAACTCAGTATAAAATCAAAGTTACCATACCTCACAAAATCTTTACTCACTCTCTTCTCCGGCGAACCTGCAACTATATTCAAATCAGCATTTTACTTTGCAAAATGGCTTCCAGTTCCCACGCTGCTCAAAACTCTTCGGCGAACTCTCCTCAACACTCCCCAGTGCATTCAGAGCACTCCTAAAACCCTAACATCGCCATAAGTGTTGAAGCAGAAAACTCCAGCGACTCTACAAACTTTGCACCAACCACAAACCTTCAACATTTTCTGAACAAAGAACATTTTGAGGATGCTCTTCCATTGAAATCCAACAATTGCTACCTGATACCCTCACCAACAGCCTTCGGCGAAGCCCATGCTCTTCTCCTCAATATCATGGAAAACCATATATTATACCCTCTCCTTTCCAAAACCCCAACAAAAATCCCTGCACGATATCTGAATCAATTTTGGCAAAGTTGCCGATTTGATTCAGATGATTCTTTGATAAAGGGCTATATTTCAAAGCCAGACAAGTCTGAGTACCTAGAACTCATGTTTAACAGAACCATGTTCTCACTGGAGTTCAACCTGCCAACCAGAGGTCTTCTTGGAATCAAGAAATATGCTGAGGTTCCTACGGACGACGAGCTCTACCGATTCGTAGAAATGTTAGGGTATAACACAACCCTGAGGAAACGCAATGATTTCCGCAGAGGCAGACTACCACCTCTGTGGAATACCCTGTTCTCCATCTTAAACCGTTGCCTCACAGGGAAAACCGGTAGCCCTGACCAAAGCTCATTCCAAATCCTGACCATCATGTATGGAATCTATTACGATATTCCACTGGGCTATGCCACCATCATGATGCACGAAATAGTGAATACGATCGACAGAAAGCTCGCAACTCAAAAGGCCAAAAGGAACACACCAGGGTATCTGCCTCCTCTGCAATACCAAAGAATTTTAGGAGTAATCTTCGAACCTCTACTTCAAATGCAGAAGTGGCCAATGGAAGGGCTATCTATAAAGCTTTACCCAATGAATAAAAATACTCCTACAGAGCATGAAGACAGTTACCCCCACTGCAGACCTCTCTCGAAGAACCTTCTGGCATATGCAACTGATGAGGATAGGAAATTATAGTATATACGCGTCCACAGGACTCTAGAACCAAGTCCTGTGACACCCCCGCGTCTAGGAGCCCCTTAGGTGTAGATGTAGTAGAGAGGATGACAGAAGAGGTATGGGCTAGAGCTTTAGAGAAACATTATTCAGTACAAGACCGTTTCAAAGCCCAAAGAGAGATCATTTACCCCTCTTCTCCGAAAAGAAAAACCTATGCAGCAACACCCAAGAAGAAGAGCAAGAAAAGAAAACCAATAGAGGAAACTACAACCTCTGCAGCTCAACACTCTTCTCCACCACAAGCTGCAGAAACAAGATCTTCTACACCTCCCTCACCTCCAAAACAAAAGAAACGAAAATCCAAATCCACAGAAGATGGATCTCCTAAGCCAAAGAAGAGAAAGTCAAAGAAGAAGAAACCCAAATCACCTCTATCACAGAGGATGTCGAACAAGAAGAGGAAGATCAGGCTATACCTCTGCAATCTCCCTCCCCAATAGTTTATACAGATCAACAGGAAGATTTCAATGCCTTCCTCAACAATCCCGACATTGCTCAAACCTTCGATCCATCAGGATGGGTCGCAGAACCATTGGATCAGTCTACAGAGGCTATGCGCACAACAGAAGTCATTTCTGCAGCTCAAGGTACACAAACCATGCACCCTCGCGTACGAAAACTCATAGGATCTCATTTCATTTAGGATTCCTTAAGAGTAGAAGCAGAAACAGTAGCGCCTACAGAGGAAACCTCAGAAGAAGAGGTAAACATAGACTTTACAATAGAGGAAGAGGGTAGGATAGAAACAACAGAGGGTTCTGCAGAAAAAGATGTCGAAGAAGAAGATGGCACACATCCCCAACCCCCTCCTAGTGCAACCCACATTTCTGATACCGCCGGTCTAGCGGCAGAGGGTGTCATTGAAATAGAGCAGCACAGCTCAATCCCAACCCCTCCCAGCCAGCCAGAGGTTACTCTTTCAACCTCTGTGCCTAATATAACCGGGGAAACCATTCCTGGGGAGTCCTCTCGAAAAGACTCACCCATAGTTTGTGATTTATTGCCCCAAATCACACCTGACATCCTTGCAGAGGAATTCGTTTCCTCTGCCACGCACACAACGATAGGGCTAAACCTCTTTTCAGAGAGGAGTAGAGAGCACAATGACGAAGAGACTCTAGACAAGTCTCCAAGTCAATAGAAGGACATTCCAATACCCACCTCTGGAGTAGAGTTGGACTCTGACCTTCACAGAACTTCTGTAGGGGTTGAAACTCATGTTTCTCCTCGAGGATCAGAAGGAAATCTTTCCACCCTCAACGTACAAACAGGGGTGACAGAAGGTGTCCAAGGAACAAGGACAAACTCTGGAGACGAATGTGTTCCTCCAGAGGTTACCACGAGTTCACACGTATCAAGGGGTGAGTTCCAAACCCTTGTCACCTCTGCGAACCAAACATTGGAAGAGTTGAAAAGCTCTTTCAAATCTTTTGCAGAAGTTACATCCAAGGCCATCTCAGAACTAAACACCAAAATGGACAACTTGTCCACAGAGGTGCAATCTACTCTAGCCCAGATGAAGACTGCTGCCATAACTTCTGCCACCACACCTGCCTCTGCTGTTGCTGATTTTGAAAAAGCTGCAACTTCTGCTTTCAACAACTCGATCAAAATATATCTGGAAAAGATGAAAGAACAAGTGTCATCATCAAAAGCTATTACTCCAGAAGACCTGCAGAAAGCGCTACGACAAGTTCAGAAACAAACAATAGAAGCCACTCTAGCCACGAAGCCTACCGACTACATGACCAGAGCACAGTTGACAGAACGTGGGTAAAGCATCTTGAATCAAATGACAGAATTTATCAGAACCTTCACAATAGCCAACGCTTCTGTAATAACCAGGTATTTTATCTATTTTAAATTTGGAATTCTATAAGTCTTTATTTTAGTATTTTATGGAGTTAAGAAGTTAAGGGATAAGTTTTAATTTTATAATAGAAGTTTAGGGGTGTGTTTTGCCAATTGGGAGAAGCTTAGGGTTGTTCGGTCATTTTAACCAAACTTTACACCACCACCGCCCCACTTCTAGTTAGAAGGAGGAGGTGTCCTCCAAATAGGACACTTAGAAATATCTTGGCAAAAGTGTGTGTGTGTGTGTGTGTTCATACTTTCGGCAGAGAGAGAGAGAGAGAGAAATTGAGAGAGGATTAAGAAGAAGAAGGAAACTGAGGATTTTCTGCTGGGTTTTTTTGTTATATCAGTTGAAGAAACAAGATTTTGTGAAGGATCGACATACGTGATATTAACTTGGGAAGACTTTTGTGATAAACATATCAGGTGAGTTTTTCTTTAAAGAGTATTTTACTGGAATGCATTATGTGAATAACGAATGCTTGATAAAGTGTATGAATATGGCATACATGGGTGATTATAATATATTGAGATATTATAATTACGTGAGTATTATATGAAAATATAATACGTGGCCGGGCTTTGGACCGGTGTGATAAATTGGCTCGCAACCAGTTGATATTGGCCATTGGTGGAGGGATAAGGTGGAATGAGACAGGTATAATGTATAAATCTTAGTTGGTATTAATTTACGTATGATGTATGTGTATTTATACAAATGTCAGGGATTTACTCACTAGAACCTTAGGTCTAACCCTCATTTTTGTTTCAAAAATTATGTATTCCAGGTGATGGTTCCAGTAAGAACAAGTAAATAAAGTACTTGTTGGCTAGCTTATGAGAAGATGATCATCATGATACTATGGATGCTTTTGTATTTATATTTCTATTGTTATTACTATGTAACTTAAAGTGGATCGAGTTGTACTGAATTTTTATGTTCAGACTTTAGATGGGACCAAATGTGAAATATGAAGTACTTTGTTGTAAACCTTTTATGGACTATATGTTATTTGTATATATTGTATTGGTGGGTTGTTACAGATGGTATCAGAGCCCTGGTTTAAGGGATTTAGGTATTAGTATCTGTACCTAGACTTAAACTGCATGTGAAGTAGGATGTCCCTATTATTTTAGAACCTGGGGATGCTAAGTATAAAAGGTAGAAGGAACATCATGTAAGGTAATTTCGAATTACACCAGGCCAGTGTAATTACGATCTTACAGGTACATGTTTGAACTAGAATACCTTGTTATATGGGGTACGTGCTTATGTGTATATTAACTTTGTTTGAATCTACAGAATGGCAAGTGGCACTAGACAAAGGAATCAAAGAGGAGGAAGGAATTCGGGTGGAGAGAATCCACCAATAGGAACAGGGGGAAGAGGAGGAGATCGTGGTAGAGGCAGAATCGGAAGGGGAACTGGGGGCCGAACTGGAGGTAGAACACAACAGCATGGCACAGAGTTTGTTACACGGGATGATTTGACTGCGGAAATGGGGAGATTACAGGATAGCATACAAGCTATGTTCGAACATAATCGTCATGATGAAACTGAAAGACCAAGTCCGGAACATGAAGTTGAAATACCACTTACCTCTACGGTCTTACCGATGATGAAAAGGTGTGACTATAAAATGTTTCTTAGTTGCAAGCCCCCTACATATTCAGGAGATCGGGATCCGGTAAAAGCGATGAGATGGCTGAAAGAAATAGAGGCTATCTTCAAGACGTGTAAATGTGCTGAAGAAGATAAAGTACTTTATGGAGCTGCGATGCTGAAAGGTGATGCTTTGTATTGGTGGGAGGCTCATATAGAATCGAGAGGAACAGATGTATATACTACCTTTTCATGGGAGGAATTCACGTTAGCTTTCACAACACACTTCTGTCCACAAGCTGCTGTTAGACAATTGGAAGAAGAATTTATGAATCTACAACAAGGGAATCTGTCGGTTAGAGATTATACTGCACGATTTTTAGAAAAATCTCGTTTTGCAGGATATTATGTTGCTACAGAGAAGATGAAAATGGAGAGATTTATATATAGGTTAAATTCAGAGGTCCGAAGATTGGTGACTGCCACAGGGCCAAATACTTTTACAGCTGCGGTGAATGCTGCAGAAAATGTAGTACGAGATAATAAAAGGGATGCCGGAGATATGAGCTTGGGGAAAAGGAAATGGGAAGTACCACCACAGGATTCAAGGAAGCCTAGATTTCAGAGGTTTGATAACCGTCCGACGTTTCGACCAGTGGATAGACCATGTCCAAGATGTAATCGCTACCATCAGGGAAAATGTCAAGTGGAGTCGCGGGTTTGTTTTAAGTGTGGGAAAACCGGTCATGTTGTTAAAGATTACAACAAGGGGGTACATCAGGAAAAACCAGTCATTACTAGACCAGTGGTTCCAAGAATAGAACCACCGAGAACGAGGGGTCGTGCATTTCAAATGACAGCTAAAGAGGCGGAGGAAACTCCGGATGTGGTCACAGGTACATTTTTCATAAACTCCACGCGTGCTAAAGTGTTATTTGATTCCGGTGCAAACCGATCTTTTGTGTCTCCCTCCTTTGCTGCTCACATGCATCTAGAGCCTAAAATGTTAAAACATGCTTTACTAGTAGACACAGCAAATGATAACCAAGTGGCAGTTAAGGAAGTTTTTGATTGTTGCATGATAAACATAGAGGGTGTGGAGTACCGATACAACTATTCCCAATAAAATTGATCGAATTTGATGTGGTAGTAGGAATGGATTGGTTAGCTGAGCATCGGGCTAACATAGTTTGTGATAAGAAAATAATCAACGTTGTTTTACCTGATAAGAGGGCAGTAGTGATCTATGGTGATCGTAAGAATCATCAGTCCAATCTTATAACTATGATAAAAGCCCGTAAATGTGTTAGTAAGGGTTGCTCGAGTTATTTAGCCTATGTGATAGATAGTAGGCCTGAAAAGATTAAACTGGAAGATATTTCCATTGTTAGTGAATACCCAGAAGTTTTCCTGAAGACTTGAATAGTCTTCCTCCTGTTAGGCAAGTAGAATTTGGTATAGACCTGGTACCTGGAGCCACTCCAATCGCTCGTGCGCCGTACAGACTAGCACCTCCAGAAATGAAAGAAATGATGGCACAACTTCAAGATTTATCTAATAAGGGCTTCATCAGACCTAGCTCTTCGCCGTGGGGTGCACCAGTTTTGTTTGTAAAGAAGAAAGACGGTTCAATGAGAATGTGTATTGACTACCGAGAGCTGAACAAGCGTACGATTAAAAACAAGTATCCACTTCCTAGAATTGATGACCTCTTCGATCAATTAGTTGGAGCTTGTTACTTCTCCAAGATTGATCTCAGATCTGGCTACCATCAGTTGAAGGTTAAAGAAGAAGATGTTCTAAAGACTGCTTTTCGCACGAGGTACGGTCATTATGAATTTTTGGTGATTCCCTTCGGACTAACGAACGCTCCGGCCGCTTTTATGGATCTAATGAATCAGGTATGTAAGCCTTATCTCGATAAATTTGTCATTGTGTTTATCGATGATATACTTATTTATTCTCGATCCAAAGAGGATCACGCACAACACCTTCGTTTGATTCTAGAGTTATTAAAGAAAGAGAAGTTATATGCTAAATTTTCGAAGTGTGAATTCTGGTTGCGGGAAGTTCAGTTTTTGGGTCATGTAGTTTCAGAGAAGGGTATGCAAGTTGATCTAGCGAAAGTGGAAGCAATTGAAAGATGGGAACTGCCGAAGACGGCAACCGAAGTACGTAGTTTTCTGGGTCTAGCTGGATACTACCGGAAATTTATAAAAGACTTTTCTCGAATCGCGACGCCATTGACTAAGCTAACTCGGAAGAATCTAATGTTCGAATGGAAAGCAGAACAGGATGAGGCATTCAAAATATTGAAGGAGAAACTTTGCAGCGCACCGATATTAGCATTGCCAGAAGATTCCGATGATTTTGTGGTCTACAGTAATGCTTCTAAATTGGGATTGGGATGCGTACTTATGCAACGTGGAAAGGTTATTGCATATGCTTCCCGTCAATTAAAGGATCATGAAAGACAATATCCTACTCATGATATGGAGCTTGCAGCAGTTGTCTTCGCATTAAAGATTTGGAGACATTATCTTTATGGTTCTAAATGCCAAATTTTCACTGACCATAAAAGTCTCCAACATCTATTCGATCAGAAGGAACTGAATATGAGGCAAAGAAGATGGTTGGAATTGGTAAATGATTATGATTGTGAAATTCTATATCACCCTGGGAAAGCGAACGTGGTAGCAGATGCACTAAGTCGCCAAGAAAGAAGTGGAACAATAAAAGCTATCTCGCTACGAGCTGAACTTCTTCCAAATATTTTTGACGAATTACTAAAGTGCCAAATAGATGCTTATCAAGAAGAAAGTTTGAAATCTGAACGGTTAGTGGGAATATCAGCATTGCTTGGGAAAGACGACCGTGGGTTATTGTGTATGGGAAACAGAATATGGGTGCCTCGTTTGGGTGGATTACGTGATCGTGTACTACAAGAAGCTCATCAATCTCGATTTTCTATTCACCCAGGTACGAATAAGATGTATAGAGATTTGAAACAATTCTATTGGTGGCCGGGAATGAAAAGGAGTATTGCTAAGTATGTGGAAGATTGTACTACCTGCAAGAAGGTAAAGATTGAACATCAGAAGCCGTTTGGTCAGTTACAACGACTGGATATACCAATGTGGAAATGGGATCAGATCACTACTGATTTTATTACCATGTTGCCTAGAATTTCAAAGGGATTCGATTCTATTTGGGTAATTGTGGATAGATTGACGAAGTCTGCTCATTTCTTGCCGATAAAAGAAACTGATTCCTTGGAACGTTTAGCTAAATTGTACATTAATGAAATAGTAACTCGACATGGAATTCCAATCTCGATTATTTCCGATCGAGATAGTCGTTTTACTTCTAGATTTTGGAGAAGCTTTCAAAAGGAGATGGGAACACAAATAAAATTGAGTACAACATATCATCCTCAGACTGACGGGCAGAGTGAAAGAACAATCCAGACATTAGAAGATATGCTCCGGGCTTGTATAGTTGATTTTGGGGGATCGTGGGATAAACATCTGACTTTGATAGAATTCGCCTACAACAATAGTTATCATTCTAGCATTCAGGCGGCACCATTTGAAGTATTGTATGGTAGAAAATGCCGAACGCCTTTGTGTTGGAATGAAGTAGGGGAGAAACAATTAGCAGGGCCAGAAATAGTACAGTTAACAGCGGATAAGATTACTAAGATTCGGGATAGATTGAAAACAGCTCAAGACAGACAGAAAAGCTATGCTGATCGACGTCGGAAACCGTTAGAGTTTCAGGTTGGGGATTTTGTAATGTTGAAAGTATCGCCCTGGAAAGGAGTCATACGTTTTGGGAAGCAAGGTAAACTTAGTCCGCGGTATATTGGGCCATTTGAAATTACGGAAAGAATTGGTGAAGTAGCTTACAGATTGGATCTTCCGTTGGAATTGAGCAGGATTCACAACGCGTTTCATGTATCGAATTTTCGGAAGTGTTTAGTTACACCAGACCGGGCAGTCTCTCTACCAGATATACAGGTTGATGAAAAGTTAAACTATGTGGAGGAACCGGAAGCTATAGTTGATCACAAAGTCAAAGTATTGAGGAATAAAGAGATCAGACAGGTAAAGGTTCAGTGGAAACATCATAGAGGTCAGGATGCAATGTGGGAATCAGAGTCGGAGATGAGATAGAAGTTAAGGGATAAGTTTTAATTTTATAATAGAAGTTTAGGGGTGTGTTTTGCCAATTGGGAGAAGCTTAGGGTTGTTTGGTCATTTTAACCAAACTTTACACCACCACCGCCCCACTTCTAGTTAGAAGGAGGAGGTGTCCTCCAAATAGGACACTTAGAAATATCTTGGCAAAAGTGTGTGTGTGTGTGTGTGTGTGTTCATACTTTCGGCAGAGAGAGAGAGAAATTGAGAGAGGATTAAGAAGAAGAAGGAAACTGAGGATTTTCTGCTGGGTTTTTTTGTTATATCAGTTGAAGAAACAAGATTTTGTGAAGGATCGACATACGTGATATTAACTTGGGAAGACTTTTGTGATAAACATATCAGGTGAGTTTTTCTTTAAAGAGTATTTTACTAGAATGCATTATGTGAATAACGAATGCTTGATACAGTGTATGAATATGGCATGCATGGGTGATTATAATATATTGAGATATTATAATTACGTGAGTATTATATGAAAATAAAATACGTGGCCGGGCTTTGGACCGGTGTGATAAATTGGCTCGCAACCAATTGATATTGGACATTGGTGGAGGGATAAGGTGGAATGAGACAGGTATAATGTATAAATCTTAGTTGGTATTAATTTACGTATGATGTATGTGTATTTATACGAAGAGTGTTTTATGTAAATGAATTTTTAATGATTTACAAATGTCAGGGATTTACTCACTAGACCCTTAGGTCTAACCCTCATTTTTGTTTCAAAAATTATGTATTCCAGGTGATGGTTCCAGTAAGAACAAGTAAATAGAGTACTTGTTGGCTAGCTTATGAGAAGATGATCATCATGATACTATAGATGCTTTTGTATTTATATTTCTATTGTTATTACTATGTAACTTAAAGTGGATCGAGTTGTACTGAATTTTTATGTTCAGACTTTAGATGGGACCAAATGTGAAATATGAAGTAATTTATTGTAAACCTTTTATGGATTATATGTTATTTGTATATATTGTATTGGTGGGTTGTTACAGCTTCTTACGTAAAAGACTTCAAAGCTAGTGTGGGAAAGATGCGGTTCAACACAGAGGCTGAAGTTCAAACTCTTCTTGGTCTTTGTGATGATCTCTGTGCCAAAATGATGGCAGCCGGGGCAAAGAAACCTGACACTACTTGCAGAGCAGATGGTAAAGAAGATAAGGGTCAGGATGACTCTGATGATGATGATTCATCAGATCATCCTGAGGGGGAGACACAAGGGAAGAAACAAAAAGAAACAGCTGCAACCAGTCCTCCAATATCTGCAGTACCAATCTCATCTGCACCACCCACCCAAACCCAAACTCAAGAAAAATAACAGAGACCCACAGAGGAAACACCAGCCTCTGTGGAAACCACCTCTGTCCTTGAAAAAGAAGTCCCTGAAGTTCAAATCCTGACTTCTTCATCCTCATAAGAACTTCCCCATTCTCCACCAAAATCCCAACCCAAAATCCATTGCCCACAAACCAAAAACATCTAAACGTTCTGCTACTTATGTCCTAAAAAGAATGGAATTCGTATCCGCTTTCAGAGCTGCAAAACGTTTTGATATCCCTCCACAAACCACAATCGAGCTAACAGAAGAAACATCTACAGGACCCAAATCCCCAATCAAACCAACAGAACCATCCCCACCAAAGTCCTCAGAATCTGAAGTGTCAAAAACTACAGAGGCAACATACCCACAGAAACCTCTACACCCATACCAACAGAGACCTCAACACCCAAACCAACAGAAGCAATTCCACAAAGTCCAAAGCAGACAACAGGTTCTCAGCCTTCCCAAACCAAAGATAAAGGAAAGGGAATCATGACAGAAGAACCACGGAAGAAAAAGCAAATGCCACAGACGACAGAGAAGTTGATGAAGAGCTCATTCGATGCCTTTGTCACTCCTAAACCTGAAGACGACTGGGCAACAGAGGGTAGGGTTGCAGAGATAAAACGAAAAATGGATGCTCTGCGAAGACCAATACCACCACCAACTACACGACATGCAGAAATGGAAGAGGTGGTGTATAGGTACCTGTACAAACAGCAATATCAGAACAACCCTATGCCACACATCGAAGATCCTCAACTCAGAGCTGACCTTGACAACACCTTCAGTAGAACAAAGCCAAAATCAAGGGCAGAAGTCTTCTCAGAGTCCAAAATAGAAAAGGTAATATACTGCAAATTCTCTCAAACGAGAACCTTTCCAAAGATCAGGTACAACATTTACAAAGTCAAAAGGGAGAACAAGTCCGAAAATCAATTTTCAGATGCCGATATAAGGAACTTGAACCCCTACGATCTGCCAGATCTTCTACTTTGGACAAAAGAAAACTTCGACAACGATGCTAACAGAAGGGCCTATCAAGTGTTTAGGAAAGCGATGAGAGAAAAGCTTCTGCTGTATAGCATGATAGACTTTCAACTGGGAAGAGATCTTGGAGTCAGAAACCTGAGTCTGAGACCACTAGAGGATCACTGCCCACCTTCTGCAATATCCAACTCAATCATAACAACACCAAGGTACGGGTTAGTGTATAAGGATCCTGCTGGTCAAGTAAGACTTTTTGTGGAAATGGACTATCAGAAGTATGCAACCAGTACTCTGAACAAGTTCAGATCAATCTTAGAAGAGAACAGAGGTACTGAGCTTATGGATCAAGAATCAGCAGAAAGAATGATCAGAGAAATAGATGCTACAATCGGCTTAAGAGAACTCTGCATCAAATTCTATCACGAGCTTAGAGAAGTAGGTTTCGACAACAGAAGTTTCAATGACTTCAAAGATGCAAATGTCTAAATCTCTTTTACATATCTCTGTAATAGTTAAAAAGAAATGAAATGAATCTTTTGAGGTATTGTTTAACCTTTGTCTACTTTACTTAGCCTAATTATGCATAAAGTCAAATTTTCATTTTTCAATACTTAGGGGGAGATTGTTAGCTCCAAATATTCATAATATTAGAAGTATTGAAAAATAGGCTAAGTATGAAAGAGTTCCACAGAAGCTCTGCGGTGTTCCACAGAAGCTCTGCCGAAGCAAACGATCATTCAAGGAACACCAAGTCTCAAGAAGAATCTACAGAAGACTACTCACAAAGGACCAAAGAAGGATCTACAGAAGAATGCTCACTAAGGACCGAGCCGCATAACCTCTGTCACCCTTGATAGAGCCTCTGCGGTTCAGACTGAAGACTTGGAAGATATTTATAATATCTTGCCACTGTTGTAGAAATATCCTACCACTGTTACAGAAATATCTTGCTACTGTTCCAGGGTCCGTTCATCAACTTGTACAAGGCATGGTCCGACAACAAACACGTGTCAAACTCTGATAGGAATCCTTGCAAGTTGATATTAGCGCATTTAATGCATGCAGATTTCCAACTGTTCATGCCATCCCTTCTTTCCTGTAGCATTAGTCCTTTTGTCTAGAATAGTTCTTTTGTAGTAGTATAAAAGGAAGACTCATGTTGAGTTCTTCCTAAGGAGATAACAAGTTCATATACAAGAAAAACACACACACACACACACACAATTAACGTCAAATCTATTGTTAGTGTTCTTCATCAAATACAGTAAACTTTGAGATATTCATCTATTCTTCATATACTGTTTATTTGATAGTTTGTATTGTTTCTATACAAACATATCTGTTAGTTCTTCAAATACGCTTGCGCAACACATCTTATTTGAACTAATAGATAAGATAATCTTTGTTAATCAAATACGGGAACCAACATCTCTGTAGAGGACATTCAAATAGATTGATAGAGTTACTATTTTAAATTTATGATCATAGAGGATTTCCCTAGTAGAGCCTCTATTGAGCTCAGCAGAGGCTCTATGACCTTAAATTTCTAATAACGAAGAACTCATTAATCTTTTTGAATATTTGCAGTTTGGAATGTCTTTAGCAGTGTTTCTAGGGCATATTTGGAAATTTGTGTCCTAGAAAACTGTTTTCGAAAATGATTTTGTACGAGTAAACTTCAAATATCAAGATTAGCCAGCACAGGTTTTGTGGTGTATTGAACCTTTTCGACTAGTAACCTTATGTATGACATTCAAGATGATTGATCGAGTTCCTATATGTAATTTTTGGTAATAGAGAATCTGACTTACAGAAGCTTTGTTGAGCTCAGCAAAGGCTCTATAACCTTAAATTTCTCATAAAGAGAGACTCATCAATCTTTGTGATTATTTTTTTTTTGGAATGTCATAAGCAATGTTTCTAGGACATATTTGGAAATTTGTGTCCTAGAAAATTGTTTTCTTGAAGGATTTGTACGAGATACTCACTTTTTGACTTTCCTTTGTTCGGCAAAATTCTTGACCTCTGTTGATTGTGGTTGATCACAATTCTTCTTTGGCTCCCCCTTGAATGATCAACATCTGTAGATCATTTCAAGGTCTCCTTTTGCTCCCCCTTGACCTATGCTTGGATTAAATAAGATAAGTTGTGCATAGAACATAGATCAAGTCTTTCAGAGGTTCTGTCAGGACTGTCAGAGGTTCTGAGCAATCCTGTAGAAGCTCTGTTGAGTATTGAACACTTGGTGATTGAGAATTTACAAACAGAAATAATTTAAACTATAAAACAAAAACAATGTATTTACATATTTACAGAAGATTAAGTTATACTTACAGAGGTTTTAACTCATGTTTACCATTCCCAACTTACCCACCAAGAATAGGAATCTTTTCTCATCTAGTGCCTTGGTGAATAAGTCTGCAATCTGGTATTCTGTAGATACGAAATGCATTTCGATTGTCCCATATTCAACATGATGTTTCAGAAAGTGGTAACGGATGTCGATATGCTTTGTTTTTTAGTGTTGTACTGGACTGGCAGAGACGGCTATGGCTCTCTTTGAGTCACAGAAGATGGTATCTCAAATAAGATGTGACCATAGTCTTTTAGTTGAGTTTTCATCCACAGAACCTGGGAGCAACAGCTAGCAGCAGCAACATATTCAGCTTCTGCCGTAGATGTCGACACACAGTTCTGCTTCTTTGAAGTCCAACTAACTAGATTTCCACCTAAGAATTGACAACTCCCAGAGGTACTCTTTCTGTCGAGTTTGCAGCCTCCATAGTCTGAATCTGTATAAGCTTTAAGACCAAAACCAGAGTTCTACGGATACCAGAGGCCAAGATTTTTGGTCCCTTTTAGGTATCTGAAGATTCTTTTTACAGCATCGTAATGGGATTTCTTCGGGTTAGCTTGATATCTTGCACAGAGGCATGTGTCATGCATTATGTCAGGTCTACTAGCAGTTAAGTATAACAGAGACCCAATCATGCCTCTGTAGAGTGTGCACTCTACAGAGATACCATCTGGATCTGAGAATAATTTATTTCCAGTGGCCATTGGGGTTTTCATTACAGAGGCATCAGAGAGACTGTATTTTGAAAGTATGTCAGAGACATATTTAGATTGATTTATGAAAATTCCCTCTGATGATTGTTTTACTTGGAGTCCGAGGAAGAAAGTTAATTCTCCCATCATACTCATTTCAAACTCACTCTGCATGAGTTTTTCAAACTTTTTTCGCTCTTCTGTATTTGTAGACCCAAAAATTATGTCATCCACATATATTTGTACAAGCATAATCTCACCATTTTTTCGTTTATAAAACAAAGTTGTATCCGTCGTACCTCTGTCGTAACCATTATTGAGAAGAAAGGTAGAAAGTCTTTCGTACCATGCTCTTGGAGCCTGTTTCAGTCCATACAGAGCTTTGTCGAGATAGTACATGTATCTTGGGTACTTGGAGCTTTCAAACCCTGGTGGTTGTTGGACGTATACTTCTTCTTGTATTTCACCGTTTAGAAAAGCGGATTTTACGTCCATTTGAAATGCTTTAAAACCTCTGTGGGCTGCGAAGGCTAAGAAGATTCTTATGGCTTCGAGCTGTGCGACAAGGGCAAAAGTTTCATCGTAATATATGCCTTCTTCTTGTCGATATCCCTTGGCCACCAATCTTGCTTTGTTTCTTATGACCACCCCATCTTCATCCTTCTTATTTCTGAAGACCTATTTAGTTCCTATGGCTTGTTTTCCTCGTGGCAGAGGAACTAAAGTCTAGACTTTGTTTCGTTCAAACTGTAGAAGCTCTTCTTGCATAGCGTCTACCCAGTTTGGGTCATCAAGGGCTTCAGAGATCCTTTTTGGCTCGATCACACAAATAATGTTTTTAAAGAAACAAAAGTTAGCAGTGGCAGATCTTGTTTTTACCTTTTCAGAAGGTTCGCCGATTATAAGACTTGGAGGATGGCTTTTTGTCCATTTTGTTGTTCTTGGGAGATGGTCATCGATTTCATCAAGTTGTTCTTCAGAGGTTTCTAATTGTTGTTCTGGTGCAGCCTCTGTCGTAGATTTTGCTTTCGTGCTTGATCCTATAGATTGTGGAATGATTGGAATGAGTGGAGGTGTTTGTTCCTCTCAGGAAGTATAGACTGAGTCTTCTTGTTCCTCTATTATTGGTTCCTCTGCGGTTTCTGGATTTGGTTCTTCAGCAGCTTATGTGGTTGTTTTCCTTGTCGTATCATCTTCTGTTGGCTCCCCCTCGGCATTTGCATCTGTATGATTAACAGAGGAAGATGAATTATTTAAGGGACCAGTTAGAGATATACCTATCGTGTTCTGGCTGGCAGAAGATGATTCTCCATAGGCTCTGACGGCCCTAGCAGAGGGATCAATGTCTTCATGGAACATCTCTTGAAATAGAAGATTTAAGTCTTCTTCTCTTGTTTTTGAGATGCCAGAGGATTCCCCTTTTAGACCGAGTTCTGAACTGATTTGTTCAGAAGTCATTTGGAAGGAATCGTCAAAAGAAACGTTTATGCTTTCTACGATCGTTCGAGACCGCAGAAGATAAACTCTGTAGGCCTTGGAAGTTGTAGAGTATCCTATGAACTTGCCTTCATCTTCCTTTACTTCAAACGTTCCTCTTGCTTCTCTATCATTTAAGACGAAGAACTTGCATCCAAATACATGGAATAACTTGATGTTTGGTCGTCTTTTGTTGATCAAATGATATGGTGTTTTGATGTGTCTCTTTACGATGGTTGATCTATTTTGGGTATAGCAAGCGGTTGATATAGCTTCTGCCCAAAACGTCATTGGTAATCCACATGCGGTCAACATAGTTCTGGCGACCTCCACAAGCGTGCGGTTCTTTCGTTCGACCACGCCATTCTGTTGTGGGGTGCGTGCAGCAGAAAAGTTCTGTGAAATTCTTTCTTCTGTAAGATAGGCTTCAATGACATAGTTTTTGAATTCTGTGCCATTGTCGCTTCTCAGTTTCTGAATCCTGCACTCATACAGAACTTGGATTCTTTTCATTAAACTTATCAGTATGTTTGGAACATCTGATTTCTTTCTGACAAATTCAACCCATGTAAATCTTGAGAATTCATCGATCAAAACAAGCAGATATTTCTTGCCACCTAGGCTCTGTGTAGATATTGGACCGCAAAGGTCAACATGGAGCATGTACAGAGGCCTAGTGCAAGATACATCTGTTTTGCCTTTATGGGAAGCCTTTTTAAATTTTACGTTTGGTAGACCTTTGACTAGATCAAGTTTTACAAGTTTATCAAGAGTATGAAAGTTTAAATGGCAGAACCTGTTATGCCATAACCAGGCTTCTTCGCTTTTACAAGCAACGAGGCATATTCTGTCTTTGTTCTTGGCATTGAAGTTCATGAGATATAGATCTCCTCTTCTTTCGGCTCGCAGAAGTTCAATTCCTGTGTTCTCGCTCTGTAGAGAGCAAAAGGTTCTTTTGAACATTACGTCGAATCCCATATCGCAGAGTTTACTAACACTGAGAAGATTGTGTTTAAGGCCATCAACATATGCAACTTTGCATACGGTTATATTCTCCTTCTTTATGACTCCGTAGCCTTTAATGTAACCCTTTTTGTTATCTCCAAAGGTCACAGATCCACCATCGTTCTTTTCTTTGTATGTGGATAGAAGATCTCTGTCGCCAGTCATGTGCCTCGAGCATCCGGAGTCTAGATACCAGATTGGCACATACTGCTTCTGCAAGACAATTAGAGAGTTTTAGGTACCCATATCCACATGGGTCCAGTTTTGTTAGGTGTCTTCATGTTTGCCTTAGCATTATTGGTCTTTGTTTGAGCTTCTGTTGAAGAAACATTTTATTTCTTCTTACCCTTGGATTTATTATTTTCTTTGGGTACAAAAAGATGACAGTGTGGACTTTTGAAGTGTTGGTTTAATTTAAATATAAGATCAAAGCAATGACAGTATTGAATGCGCGAAGAGATTTGTTTGAACTTTTCATTAAATACATTAACTAGGGGCACAAAGGTATTACAGTCTATCCTAACATTAGACTTTCTATTACAAGAAGGTTTATGTAGGCTAGATTGTTGTTTGCAAAATCCTTTGTTGAGTGTGGCCTTCTGTGTACCCCTTTTGTGGTGAACTTCAGCAGGTTTCACTGTCACAGAAGAAAACGATTTGTCATTTTTTGTCCATTGACCCTTCTGTTTCCATGTTAGTTTTTCTTTAACAGGTTTTAAGGGTTTTAAAATCTTTGAACTCGTTGGAATTTGAGTGGACATTAACTTCTGTTGTTTGAAAATTTCAAGCTCAAGAGAGGTTTTGGCTTGTATGCACATATCCAAAAAGTCTGGACAGATAGGAATTCCAGTGATTTTCTCCTTGGGAGGAATAGTTCTGTTAAGAACTTCAAAGGTTTGTTTAAAAACCTCTGTGTCACTAGGTCCGATCTCTGACTTAGAGTCAGTCTCTGATTCGTTAGAGGATGAATCGTCCTCATATATAGAGGTTGAGTCACTTGGTTCTCTTTCGACAGAGGCTGGGCTTTCAGAACATGTGCCATACTCACTTTCTTCCTTTTCTAAGGAACTATCTTCTAAGTTAACAGAAGTATCTGTTAAGTTTTCTTCAGAGAGATCTTGATTGCTGGAAGATGTACAGAGGTTTTCTTCTGTAATTCTTGGCTTGAACTCAGGTGCCTCTGCTGATAATTTCTTTTCAGAATTCATCATGCAGACAAATGCAACTTGAGTTTGAGACTCGGGATTACCAAACTTGAAGATTCCTATCTGATCTTGAGTTTTCAGATACCTCTTTGGTTTGGATTCTCTTTTGACAGAGATTGAAGGTGACAAATTTGTGTTTTCAAACCACACATTTGTCATCTTCAGAGGTTTCCTATTGTGAGGTTCCACAGAGACTTTTTTCCTTTTACTTACAGAGAGAATATTTGGAAATCCAGGTTTTCTTGTATCTCCAATGTGAAATAGAGAGGACAGAGACTTGTCTCTTTTGGTTCCGGTATAAGGATCTATATCACAGAAGCCAATTCCCCGTCTCCCTATTTGGGTGTTTATTTTTTCGTACACCTTCTGAGCATCTTGAAATTTTTTAATTTGAAGATCTCTTCTGAGTAAATCTTGACAGAGGACTTCTCTTTCCTTTTGAAAATAATTTTTAAGAGCTAGGATGTTCATTCTGTCGCACTCAACGTCCATTAGTTCTTTAGACTTTGTTTTCAAAGAAGAATTAAGTTCAGAAATCTTTTCTTTTAAAGGATTTAACTTATTGTTCCAGTCCATTTCAATTTCTTCTTTTTCTTTAAAGATTTTAGCTTTTTCTTGAGTGAGAAGTCTAGCTTCTCTCTCATAGAAGGTGAGCTTTTTCTGAACATTTTCACATGTCTTTTTCATTTCAGTGTATTCAATGTTAAGTTTAATCCAATCACCTTCTGCAGTATTAGAGTTAGAGGTAGAAGTGGATACCTCACTGTCGGAGTCGGAGCTGACTTCTGCCATGCCACAGAATAGAGCATTCTTGGTTTCGCCTTCGTCAGAGGATGTGTCTGACTCCCAAATTTCTTTGTTCACCATTAGTGACTTCTGAGCATAGTATTCAACTTTCTTTTTGTAGAAAGCTGCATCCCTCTGAGGGCGATTTGACTTGCTCCTGCATTCGTTGGCAAAGTGACCTGGCTTTCCATAGTTGTAGCATCCTTGGTTATGTGTGGAGTTTCCAGCTCTGTCATCTGACCTCTATCGGTCACCACTTCTTTCGGTTCGGCATTCATTTGCGTAGTGGCCTGGCTTACCACATTTGTAACACTCTTGAATCTGTGGAGTGTTGCCAGCTTTGTCTTCCGACCTCTGTCGGTCATTTTCTCTGTCATTTCTGTCACTTGACATATGTCGGTCACCACTTCTGTCGTTTCTGTCGTTTGATCCTTCTCTTTCTCGATTATCTCTTTCATATCGTTCATTACCAGAATTCTTCTGGTATCCTCTGCTGAATTCCCTAGTCAAGAGAGCTAATGATTTAGCTATCGAGGCCAGGGTTGTTTCTTCTTCTGGTGCTACTTCCTCTTCTTCTTCACTTTCCACCATCATGTTTTTCTTCTTCTTCTCCTTTCTTTCCTCTACTGCTTTCTCTTTCTTTGGTTTCTCTCTAGCCTCTGTAGTCTTACCAACCAATGCAAGAGGTGCAATGATATGGGCTTTGGCTTGTGCTACCTGAGGATCTTGTGCTGCCAATGTTCCATAGAGGTCTGATAGGGTCCAGGAATCTAAGTCTTGATTTGTCTGCAGAGACATAGATAACTGAAGCCATTCTTCATTTAGAGACTTCAGGAACATAACGTTGTTTTCTTCAGAAGTTCTGTGGATGCCAAACTTCTTGCACTTGTTTATTAGAGAGTTGAACCTATCATACGTAGTTTGCAGAGATTCTGTTGACAGAGCTTTAAAGGCATAGTACTCATTTATGTATTGGGCTCTGCGGTTTTTCTGGGTTTTGGCTCCTCCTTCTAGTTGTTTTTCCAGTTTTTTCCATAGATCATATGCAGATTCACATGCATCCATGGACTAGAAAAGGTCATTTGGAATGGCCATAATCAGAATTCTCTTGGTTTTCTGAGCAACTTCGTATTTTGCCCAATCAGGTTCAGACCATTTATCCTGGGTCTTTGGTTTCGTGTGTTCAGGGATTTCTGGCGTGTTATCTGTGCCAGGAACACGAGGTACAGTTATCATGGGAACGAAAGGAGGGTTACGGATATAATAAACCAATTCTTTGTCAGTACCCTCAAAAAAATGAATCATTCGAATCTTCCATTGAGGGTATTCTTCTCTAAGAAGAGTGGGAGGTTTGGTTAAGGAACCAGCAGAGAGGAAGTTGTTTGTATGTGTCATTTTAGAGAAAGGAAAATTATCCAGAAAAGGGTTTGAACAGCAAATTTTTCAGAGTATGCAGTGGATGCTTCGTATGAAGTTTTTAAGCTTAAAAGCTTTAAGCTGAGCACTAAAATGGTGTTTTTAACCAGAATAACAGATTCTATAAGTTTACCAAAGTTCGAATGAATCGAAAATGGCAGAAAAACGGAAGCTGTTTGATTTGTATGAATAATAGGTTAAAAATCCAAGTTTCTACCAAAGATCATTGTAGAGTGGATCCCTTGATATTAAAAATCAAGGTTCGCTCTGATACCAATTGTTGGTTCCTGTTTTCTTAACAATGATCTTAACTTTCAATTAGTTCAGATTTAGATATGGTGCGGAAGCGTATTTAAGAACTGAAAGATAATGTAAAGGTAGAAGAACACACAATATCAAATAAACATTATGTAAAGAACAGATGAGTATCTCCAAGATTAATGTTTGATATTTATCAAGAACATAACAAGAAAGAACTGCTGGGGATTATCTCAGGGCTGCATTACTTCGCGGTCGGTGTATTTGCCAGGGATGTACTGGGCCGAAGGCCCAGGAACCCTCTCCAAAAAAAAAACTGCTGGTGTGTGTGTTTGTGCGTAGCTTAATTATCTGATTCTTGTTCTTGTTAATAGAAGATCTAAACATGAGTCTTCTATTTATACTACTACAAAGGGGACATACTTTAGACAAAAAGGACTGATCTACAGTAGACAAGATCGTATGAACAGTAGCAGGTACGATGTTCATTTAATGCGCATGTTCCAATTACGACAGAGCCCTATCAGAGTTTGACACGTGTAGTTGATGTCAGGGCACGCCTTAAGAAAGTGGATGAACGGATCTTGGAACAGTAGAAAGATATTTGTAAATCTTCTAAGTCTTCAGTATAAACCGCAGAGGCTCTGTCATGGGTGTCTTCGACAGAGCCTCTGTGGGTATCTTCTGTACTTAGACTATTTTTCACTACTTTTACAAACAGAAAGATTGAAGCTAACAATAATAAAGACATTCGAAGATCAGCGAATCATCCTCCCTCGCTCCAAAATTCCTGTTCCCATAAAGTTCATGATATCAAGGAAAGAATACGAGGATCATTTAAGAGCTGAGAGATTACTCGCCGAAAAGAAGGAAGCTGAAGAAAAAGATAAGGCTCTCGCCATCCATCTTGTCCAACAATCGGTGAAAGACCTCGCGCTGAAAAGAACTCCCATTGATGTCCAACGTCAGCTATGGGATGATGCCCAAAAGGATCGTTGAAGAAAAGACTAAGGTATCTGACTCGACTTTGGAATGGTATAAAGAAATGCTGAACTATTGATCTCGACCATCCAAAATCATCAAGGTACTTATCAGAGGAAAACTGTTCGTAGACGTTCCGGTTGTTGAAGTTGACGTATTCAGAGAAGACAAGACCAAGCAAACCTTTTACGCTACTACATTAGAGAAATTTGGTTTATCTGAATGGTTGGAAGTGAAATTAGCCATTCAACGATCTCGCTCAAAGTTCAAGAGCCACGTCTAGAAAATTTTAAATTCTCAGATCGATTTGGTTTCTTCTGCTGTGGATATTCCTCCTTCCACTCTTCTTCCACCTCAACAAAGAAGGGCCTCTGCAAAGAAAAAGAAAACCTCAGACTCAGGTCCTTCTATATGGAATGAAACAGGTATAGGTTTCTCACGCGAAGAAGTACTTGGTCGTGACCCTGACCTCTCAGTACTTGACACCTCCCTACCTCCTGGTGAAACTTTCATCCCTGGAAAAGTCTTAAGTGAACCCTATGGCATCTTCTTTCTAGACTGCTATGGACGACAACACTTTCAACGCATCTCTGAGCTTCCAATCACTCCCATCGAACAACTCAGAGACCTAATATACTGGTGTGAAGTCAGACGCGACATTCAGGCACGTCACCTCAAGCCCCTGATCTTTGAAGAAGCAAAGAACAAAAAGGATCAAGGTGTAACGGTCCCTGACTGGATGGTTCACACATCAAAGACCCTCGATGAACTTCTCATCAAGGAAGAACCTTTTGACGGATAGGAAAGCCTTGTAATTCTTTCTATCTGTATCTGTCTACATCTTTTGTACTTGTAAATTCATTAGCTGTACTTGTAATTTTTCTACTTCCCTCTGTAATTTTTACGAAGTTTAAAGGAAAATTTCAGCGAATGTACTTTACTCCATCAGTACTGAAAAGATCCCAGAAAACAGTAAAAGGGACAAATATTTTATGAGTTCTTTTTATCCTTATGTTTTCATACCTAGCAATTTTCTTTGTTGCTATGTCATAATCAAATAGGGGGAGATTGTTGATCCAAACCCTCAGTGATTTGATAATGACCCTCTCTTAACACTTAGTGAAAATTGTAAGTAAATGATATGTATTAGAGTTTCACTATCGCTGATAAATACTAAGACTGTTTCAGTACCGCTGATAGTAACTCTCGCTCTTTAAAGTTAAATAGTCAGCGAACTCTGTTCATCGAGTAGCTCTGAGCCTGTTCAGTCTATGAGATGATCGCTGATAAGTTAGTTGTTTACTTATGATCCTTGAAGACAAGTTTCACGTCAACATATGTTCTATGTTGAAGTCAAAGATCAAGCTCAAGAACCAGCGACAATTCTACTAATGAACTTATGCGGATATCAGCGAAGCCAAGATTTGTCCACTCAACGTGAAGTTACAAGTAGAAGACTTCAGCAATCGCTGAACTTTATCACTCGCTAATAAAGTACTGATTCAACGAAAGCTGATCATGAAGTTCTCTCTGCATGTTACTATTGTCTTACCTCCCTTGCACGTCTCCGTACGAACTGTCAGAACGGACACCCCTTTTTGTCTGTAATCGTACAACAACTTTGATTCTACATTGTGCACCATGCGGCTACTAAGGTTGTCTACAAAGGTCAATGACATGCAACCACTCAGCTGCTGCCACGTGTAAAGCAATACTGCCATGCATTAAATGCATGCAGTATATAAGAAGAACCCTACTTCAGAAATGAAGTGCTCAGTCCATCTTCTTCTTTCTATCTGTGTGTTAGGTTATTATTCGTAATTTCCTTATCTCCTTTCTGTCTTATTCTAGTGCAAGAAACTTAGTGTTCTTAACTTGTTTAGATTAGGTTAATCCTTAATCTTGTTTCGCAACAAGTTGTAAATTGTCTTGATTTATCAATAAACAATTTAGAAAAGTAAAAATCGTGTGTTTGTATTCAACCCCCCTTCTACAAACTTGTATAACCCTTCGGGACCAACAATTTCTACATTTCAAATATCCAAAATCCCAAATATTGGTGTTTTTCACATTTATGAAGGTAAATACTTCAAAAGAGTTAAACTAACCCAATAACTCAACAATTGATATTTTCAAGTAAAACACACAAACATTTGGAAAAATAACATTTTTTGCATGTACAAAGTTTTCACAAATCAACTTGAACTCACCTTTGCTAGATTTAGGCTAAATCTATATTTTTCCAAACGTACACTCCTTCCAAACCTAGATCCATAAGTTTCCAACCATCGGTACCAAGATCTAAATATGTAGAATCATTCCCCAAACATAAAACATCAAAACCCCCAATTTATTCCAAAACCCTAGTTCTTATAGATGAAGAAAACAAGGTTTCCTTAACCAATCATCACCAAAATCGTCCAACAACACCACAAGATATAAAGAAGATGAAACCAACAACAACCTATCATTTGGGTAGAGGAATATTACCTTTATCACATGAATCTCCAGCCAAAAGCTCCTAGATTCCCAAAAAGCTTCAAGCTCCCAAATGCTCAACAATGGTGGAAGTGGGTTGATTTGAGTGGAGAAAATGAAGAGGATGAGGAAGGATTTGAGTTTGTTTTGGGGGAAGAAATCGATTTAGTGAGAGGGAGAGGGAGAGTGGAAGTTGGGGTTGTGAAATGAAATGAGATAGAGAGAGAAGGGTTTTCTTTAAACACAAAATATCTCAGACTCCTCGAGGACGTCCGCATGGTCCCTCGCGGACGTCCGACTCCAGCTGACCCGATACTCTCATTTTCTCTGTTGCTTCTGAAGAAGGTGTGCGGACTTCCGCACATCTCGGACGTCCGACCCTTGGCCCCACGGACGTCCGTGATCCCCAAACTTGGTTCTCCAATTTTCGGGGTGTTACATTTTATGTTAGAACGTTTTGTAAAGCAAAGGCCTTGGTCCTAATGGGTCTAATTGACTAATGGGCTTGGGATTTATTATATAACAAGGGAGAGGGAGTATACATAGAACTTGTAATGTAAATTTGTAAGTAACAATTCTCATAATTTAAAATGTAGTCTTCAAATCAACTTGTGTTCTCTCTAGATTAGATTTACTTTTCAATAAATAAATAGTTCTCTCTTATCTCAATCTTGGTACTAGATCTTGAATTGTTGTAGATCATGGGCCTCACAATTGGTATCAGAGGCAAACGAATGAATTTTTCTTCGTTACGATTATCAGATCTCGACAATTCAAGTGAAAATTTGCCCTATATATATGTAAGTGTGTTCTAATCTCTTATGCTTTTGAAGATCTGCTCGTTATTTGATTCCAGATCATCTCCAATATTTCGAATTGAATTCGACAATTTTTGGTTATTTTCGAAAAAAAATTCGAGATTTTCGGTGTTCTTCGTGAATATTCTTTAGATCTGGAAAGTTCTTTGTGCATGAGTTGATTTAATATTCTCAGATCTGATTCTCTATTGATTATGAAGAGATTGCCACAAACATATTTGAATTTGGTCAAGAAATCAGTCAGATCTGATTTTTGAAAAGTTGACAGCATGTTCTTCAAAGGTTTATGAAGATGATAATCAAATTTGATGTTTGTTGTTGTTTTAATCGATTAAACTTCTTCAGATCTGTTAGTTTTAAATTTAGAGCAGAAAGCAACTTTCAGGTCTGATTTTGATCAAAAAAGCAATGAGTTATGTGTTCTGAAATGAAGCTCGCCGGAAAAACGAAGTTCGCCGGAGCTTCGCCGGAAAAACGTTTTTCAGTCGGAGTTTTGCTGAAAATTTTGTTCAGATCTGTTAGTTTACGATTTTGAATCATGTTGCAAGTTTCAGATCTGATTTTGGTCGAAAAATCAGTGAGTTATGAATTTCTAAAGTCAACAGCATCAATCTCGCCAGAATCTGCTAGTGTCGCCGGAATCTCGCCGGAAAAACGTTTTTGGCCAGAAAGACGTTTTTCTACGAATAAACCACTTCAGATCTACTGTTTTTATGTTTCGATCAATTTACAACCGTTTGTAGCATTTTCCAGCATGAAATCGTATATTTGTGAGTAGGGGCGGAACAAAAGCCTTTCAACCGTAGGGGCCGGACCTAATATATTATATAATTTCAAAAATACAAGAATACACTATCCATGGTTGTAACGTAGTAAAAACATTAAAGCTAGACATTAAATATGACAATTTCAAACATCGCTCATCAAAATGGAAAACAAAATGCTGCATCCAAAGTCTTTGAATATTCAAGCCAAGGATATAATTTAAACCAAGAAGCTTGAAAGCTACGTTTATGAGTTTCCGATCCAGATTTTGAAACACATAATGTGTAGGTTGAAGAGGACCAAGATTCATATAAGCTCGACGAACTGTATCTTGTTTATTGATAGGATAATCATAAACTTGAGGGCGCAAACCAGGGTCTCGTTCTAGTGTACTATAATCGATATCATTACTTTCCATTTGAACTTTTTTGCAAGGTTTTTCGGTAGTTGGAACACTAGATGTAGGGGTATTATCTACATTTGTTGTTTCTTTGGGATCTTGAGATTGAGAAGAAGAACTAACATGTTTTCTTTTAAAAAACCCATGAATGGTAGATTGGGATTTCATCTTCATCTACATGTGAACAAGTTTGAACAAATAATATCAAACAATTGAACATCCTAATTTCACAATTTCACAATTTCACAACACACAAATTCACAATCAAACAATTTCATTATTTCAAATTTTCAATATCAAGTAAATTTAAACCTAGCTAAATGCCTAAATAGCTACTTGTTAGAGCACTTTGTAGCTATCAAGACAGTATTAATCCTTTGTACTGTTCTTCTAAGTAGAGGCATGGACTTGTCATGGCCCTACTATATAAAGAAGACTCCTTTGTTATTTCCATAACACTTTCATGCTTAATGTCATTTGTAATCTTTGTTCAATATATGGATGACACATTTGCTCTCTAGATTCTCTCTACTAGATATTGATTTACATTGCTAGATCTGGGTTTATCATTTGGTATCAGAGCACAAACAGAAGATTCAAGCAGATTTAGACCAAATTGAAGATTTTTTACACTATTCTTTATGAATTCGCTTCATATTTCACTGTTCATGATGATTTCTTATGCTCCTTCGATCACTGTTCATCCATATTTCACATTTTCTACCATCTTTTGATCTTTTTGATTGATTCTTGCCATCATAGCATTCGATTTTCATCCCTGATCATCTTTAATTCTTGGATTACTAACAAATTCTGCACAGATTACATCAAATTTGAACATTTTACATCTTGTGTTCGAAAACCCTATTTTCACTGTTTTTGGATCCTAATTCAATTAAATCGATCGAATTAGGATTTCTGATCAAATAGAAAAGTGTGTGGAATTTGATTTCGAACAAATCGGTGTAAATTTCATTTCAATTGATCAAGAATCGAAGAAGTTATGGCAGAATCAGTGGTTTTTTGGTATTAAGTGAAGGTTTCAGATTATTCTTGAGGATTCCGGATCATTCATAGAGGATTTCGGATCATTCTTGTGGATTACGGATCGTTAGGTATACGAAATCCATTGGTTTCGAATTCTGTTAAGTCCGAATTCAGTGGTTGCGGATCAAGCTTCATCAGCGTTGTGTTGGTTTCGCATCAGAGTTGGTTTGATTTTGTGCCAAATGTTGATTTCGCATCCTTTTAGATACGAAATATGTGATTCCGCATCCTGTTAGGTACGAATTCCGTAGTTTCGCATCTAGTTATATACGAAATCCGGGATTTCGCTTTCAGTGCAGTCCAAAATCAGGGGTTCCGCATCCTGTTACATCCGACTTCTGTGATTTCACATCCAGTTAGAGACGAACACTTCGAGATTTCTTGGTTTCGGATCCAAGTGCATCCGAATTCTTAAGTGTGTTAGTTGTATTCGAATTGTAACTACAGTGTTGAAGTTTTTGAACAGTTTATTCTAAGTGTAATTTTTGTTACACTTACTGCTTGATCTTCCGAACGATCATTTTCTAGCAATTTTCAAAGATGTCTAGAGATTTGCTAAGTATGGGTTCAAAGAATAAACCTCCAGTCTTAATTGCCGAAGAGTATTCTCAATGGAAAAAGAGAATGACTCAATTTCTAAATCATCGAAATAGAGATCTCATGCTGTCCATCCAAAATGGTCCGTACAAAGCATATCTGAATATTGATGGTATTCCTGAAACAGCTACAAGTCAATACGTTCCTCCAAGGAAAATTGAGAAAGAGTTCATATATTACAATGAAGTTGATAAAGCAAAAGTGGAGATTGATGAGCTAGCTTTGACATACTTGACCCAGGCCATCCCAAATGATATCTACAATTGAGTAGATAGTCGTAATATAGCTAAGTAGATATGGGATGAGCTCGAAAGACAGTTTGAAGGCTCTTCAAAATCTATGAAGACCAAAAAGAATCAAAGTATTAATGCTTATGAAGGGTTTAAGGCAAGAGATGTGTTGGTCCCGAAAGGCTTAAACAAGTTTGTAGAAGGGGGGGGGGGTTGAATACAAACACACTATTTTACTTTTCTAAATTGTTTATTGATAAATCATTAACAATTTACAGCTTGTTGCGGAAACAAGATTAAGGATAAACCTAAATCTAAACAAGTTGGAACACTAAGGTTTTCTTGCACTAAGAAAGATAAGGAGATTACTAATAAAATCCTATCTTGAGAGATTTGAACTTGTCCAGAGTTAGCAAGTTACTTCAAATGAAGTGAGTTCATCTCTTTATATACTGCATGCATTTAATGCAATCCAGTATATACTTTACACGTGTCATTAGCGGATTGGTTGCATGTCATTGACCTTTGATGACAACCTTAGTAGCCGCATGAATGAACAGTGTAGTGTCAGAGTGGTTGTACGATTTCAGATTTTCGGAGGTTCTTTTCTGACATTTCGTACGGTGGCGTGCAAGGGAGGTTAAGACAAAAGTACTTTGTACGGAGGACTTCATGATCAGCTTTCGTTGATTCAGCGATTATCATTTACTATTCAGCAGATGATAAAGTTCAGCGATAGCTGAAGTCTTGTACTTGATACTTCACGTTGAGTGGACAAATCTGAGTCTTCGCTGATCCGCATCAGTTCATTAGGAGACTTGTCGCTGGTTCTTGAGCTTGATCTTCGACTTCAGCGTAGAACCTTTGTTGACGTGAATCTTGTCTTCAGGGATCATAAGTAAACAACTAACTTATCAGCGATCACCATAAGGACTGAACAGACTCAGCGATATGGTGAACAGTGTTCGCTGAATGTTTAATCTAAAAGTGCGAGAGTTCCTATCAGCAGTACTGTAAGATCTTAGTACTTATCAGCGATAGTGAAACTCTGATACATATTGTTTACTTACAATTTTCACTAAGTATTTAAGATAGGGTCATTATCAAATCACTGAGGGTTTGGATCAACAATCTCCCCCTATTTGATTATGACATAGCAACAGAGAAAATTGCTATTTAATGAAAACATAAGGATAAAAAGAACTCATAAAAATATTTGTCCCTTTTACTGTTTTCTGGGATCTTTTCAGTACTGATGGGGTAAAGTACATTCGCTGAAATCTTTCTTTAAATCTTTGAATCAGGTTACAATATGAATAAGAAAGATTACAAGTACAAGCGAATTAAATTACAAGTACTGAAGGATGACTGATACAATAGAGAAAATGGTGATTGTTGTCAGCCTTCAAAGGGTTCTTCCTTAATGAGAAGTTCATCAAGGGTTGTCTTTTCAGTTGGAATCATCCAGTCAGGAACCTTTTCTCCTTTATTCTTTAGCTTCAGAGCAGCTTCAAAAATCAAGGGTTTTAGGTGTCGTGCCTGAATGTCTTTTCTGAAGTCGCACCAGTAGATGAGATCTTTGAGCTGTTCGATTGGAGTGATTGGAAGCTCAGCGATCCGTTGAAAGCATTTACGTCCGTCGTAGTCAAGAAAGAATATTCCATAAGGATTACTGATGACTTTACCAGGGACGAAAAATTCACATGGTGGCAAAGAGACATCAAGGGCAGATAGATCAGGATCAGGACCAAGTACTTCAGCGCGAGAGAAACCAATTCCAGTTTCATTTCGTATGACAGGACCTGAGTTTGAATCTTGACGTTTCTTCCTTGGAGAGTCCTTTTTTCTTTTCGGCTTTAGATCAGGAACAGGAGGAATATCCACACAAGAAGATATCAAATCGATCTGTCTGTTTATCAGCTTTTCGAAATGATCCTTGTACTTAGATTTTGACGGTTGGATAGCTAACCTCATCTCCAGCCATTCAGAGAGACCATACCTTTTTACAGTGTCAGCACGAAAGGTTTCAGATGAGTCATCTTCTCTGAACAGTTTGATGTCAACAATAGGTACTCCGACGGAGGTTCTTCCAGAGATGAATACCTTGTTGATCTTCGCTGGACGATATCTGAAGTGGATTTTCTCTTTACACCAGATCAGGGTGGTCTGAGAAACTTCAGCTTTCTTTTCCACGATCTTCTGGGCTTGTTCCCAAAGCTTTCGTTGGATTTGAATGGGAATACGCTTCAGCTTGGGGTCTTTGACAGATTCTTGAGTGAGCTTGATGGCGTATTCTCTGTCTTTATCTTCAGCTTCCTTCCTTTCAGCGATGAGGCGTTCAGCTCTGAGATGATCTTGGTATTCAGCTTTTGAAATTCTGAACTTAGGAGGAACTGAAGGTAGTTGATCGCGCCTTAGGATGATTCGCTGATCCTCGAATCGCTTTATCATTTCTTCTCTCCTCTTTTGATCAACTGAGGAAGGTCTGTTTCTGTGCGAGAGAGGTTGTTCTTCTGGTTCATCAGTCTCAGAGATTAAATCTAAGACTGGGATTATGTCTTCAGCGTTAGCTGGAATTATTGGTGAAGTCGCAACAGATCTTTCAGCGATATCCTCAAACAGGGGAGAGGACTAGCTGAAACGCAGCGATCTTACAAATAAGAACTGGGTAGAAGAACTTGGGTAGAAAAGATAGAAAAAAAATGTGGATGTGTATGGTGTTTGTGGAATGGATAACTGATTTTTCATAGATGATCAGGGAAGGAAAAATAAGTTTAGTGTACCTGACAAATCGGCTTTGCAAGTAGGATCGCCAGATTATCATCTTCAGCGATGCCTTTGTCTTTGCTTTTCTCAGCGCCAGAGGCTGAGTGCTTTGTCTTTGTCTTCTCCCCTGAAGGTTCTTTTATTGAAATACCTTTAAGAGCTTTGGTTCGAGGAGCAGGTTTGACAACAAAGAAATCATCGTCATCTTCATCATCATCATCATCGTTCCTTGGAGAGGAGGATGGTTCAGCTTCAGGGATGTCGAAGTCTTCGTCTTCTTCTGCTTCAGATTCCTCAGCATCTTCATCGAGTTGCTCCCCCTCAGATATAGAGGCGAGGTTCTCGGTTCCCTCAGGGTTTTCATCTCCCTGAGGTCCAGTAATCCGATCTTCATTACCCTCTCCCCTGACAGATTCATCATGGGAAAGGTCTTCAGCGCTCTTCTCCTGTTCAGCGCTCTTCTCCCCCTCTTTCTCATGATGGGCGGGGGAGGAATGGGTAGATTCAGCATTGGTGTTGTCTCTGTCTTCTGGGCCAGAGATTTTCACACAACCTTCAAGCTTAGCTATTCTGTCTTCTAGGCCAGAAATAGCAGGCGTGATTTTCTTCAGCTCTTGGCGATCCTCTGCGGTGAATGAGTCCAAAACAGGTGCAGGGGCCGGAGCAGGAGCTGGATTATTTGCCTTGTTCACCAGCGTCTCGATCATTGTCTTGACGGAACCAAGGTCGGTCTTCACTGAGCCCAAGTCGGTCTTGACCACTGACATATCACCTTCGAGTGTACCAACCGATTTCTTCAGCGTTGTAACTTCGCTGGAAATGGTGGAAACTGATGATTTGAGGTTGGTGTAGTCAGTGTAGATGTCGGAGAGCACTTTGGCAAAGTCGGCGAGAGTTTTATCAAGATCTTTGATGTCATCAGAGGAGGCCTTCTTTTCCACCACAGTAGTCAGCTTCGTCAGATTCTCTCCAGCGTTTGTTACAGCTGTAGAGTTATTTGATAGACCGGTGGTGAGATCCGTAAGTTTCATCTCCATAGACTTCAGAGACTGGTTGATGTCTCCCAAAAAAGGACCTGTAACATATAAGTACTTGTGAACAAAGGAAAGCTCAGAAGTTTCAGGTTTAGTTACAGTGTTTAAGGTGGGATCTGTACCTGCAGGAGCGTTGACGAACTCATCAAAGTTTCGAGTCCCTCCATAGTGTTCCATATCTCCCTCAAAAGTTCCGTGAGGAATGGAGATCTCTGCAGGTCCTTTCTTCGTCATTCGCTGAGAAGCTTCAACGGCTTCTTGAATGATGGCATCTCCAGTTTTGACTGGAGGAGTGTCCAAAGAAGTAGAGGGAGGAGCGAAGGATAAGAATTGGGGTTGGGGTTCAAGTTCAGCGTTGGATTCGCTGAGAAGTACTTCATCAGTCTTTTGAGAGACTGACGAAGGTTGGGTAGATTCCAAAGTTCTAACCTCAGCGTTTAGGGACGCTGAAGTAGGTTTAGAAGGGATGGCTTGAATTGGTGTGGCAGAGCGTACCACGGAACTTTCCTTCAGCTCTTCAGAATGAGCTGAGGAGTCTTCAGCATGCAACTGCTGGGGTTGCTCCTTGGTTTTCTTGATCCTTTTGGAATCAAGAGGGGTAAGAGATTGTTTCCTTTTCTTAGAAGGAATGGATTTTGTGGCCGGGGTATCAGCGATGGGTATTGTCGCTGAAGGAGCCACAGAAAGCGGAGAATTAAGAAGAGTGAGAAGAGTAGAGAGACGTACCTCGTTGGCGACAGGCTTGAAGTCGAGAACTTTAGGGCCAATCTGAGAGAGTTTCAGATCACCCTCTTCAGGATAGCTGTCCTTCAGGCCATATTGAAAGATGGCGCTGATGAATCGCGGGTAAGGAACCCATGCTGGTCGGTCAGCGGCAGAATCAACACGTTGAATGAGGTCTTCATAGATAATGGAGGCCCAGTCAATGTTGAGACCTTTCAGCAGTGCGTAACCCATGGCCTGCTGAGGTTGAGCGGCTTGATCAGAAGATCCGGATTTCGCTGTCATGCAGCTGATCAGGTGAGCGAAGATGAAGTTCATCTCGCTGGGCATCTTGGATTTCTTTATCAGCGTCAGCTTCTTCTCAGGTAGCTTGTCTCTTCCAGTCTCCCAGATGTAACCCATCGCATCAAGGAAAGCAATGATTTCTTCCCTGTCAGCGTGCTTCTTGTGGTCAGGAAATGGAATGAAAGGATTTTCTGAGGTAGCGTTAGGGAATTTCAGAGCTTTACGGATTATTGCGGGGGTTATCTTGATGGTGCCATACTCAGTATCGCTGAGTATGCAGTCGATGGTTTTAGATGGATCTTTGGCTGAGGGTAGGTTGGTGTGTCTGGCAGAGTACCAGAATTGGGATAATAGACGCTGACTGGCAGGAGGTGTGATTGTCAGTGCTGTGTATATGGGGCTATTCTTCAAAAAAATCACAGCGTCGTCTAAATGGGATACCTGCTTCCGAGGAGGAAACTCGAGAAGCGCTGAAAGGTTGTTTGCCTTTGTCCAGTCTAGTTGATCCAGCTCAAACTTAACCTGAGGAGCTTTGGTGATTTCCAGTTCCTCAGAATCACTGGAGATGGACTCAGCGGTAACATTCAGCTTTGAAGTTGCCATTTCACTGTATTATCAGTTCAACCAAAGATGTTAACAAATAAGAAATATCTTAATGTGGAAAGAGAATTTCCATTAAGATTTTTCGAATTTTGTCCATTTCATTCAGACAAAAAAGTCTTAATGAAGATTAGGGTTTTTCTTGTTTTTAAAAAAAACGAATATAACACCTATAAGCCTTGTATTCCAGTTTTTTTTTTTTTTTTTTTTTTTAAAAAAAATGGATACGAAAGAAGAACAAGTTTAAGATTTTAGATTTAAAACTTGAAGAACAACCATGAAATGGTTGTGTTTATAAAACCATGAAAGAAAATGATTTTATTTTTGAGTTCTTTTGTTTGATCTTGTGTAAAACAATGATAAGATCGAAAACAAGTTATTTGCATTTGATAAAAGATAAGAACATATTGACCTTGAGTTTGATGAAGAAGATGATGAACAGTTCTTGAAGATCGAGAGCACAAAATGCAACAGTGTTCTTTTCTTGCGGAGAAAGATTGATTCGCATAAAAGACAAATATAAACTTTGAGAGAGTTTATATAGGAAGAGAGTAGAGAGAGAAAAACTTGAGCGGGAAAGTTTTTCATCATGACACGGACACGTGTTTGCATTTGATTGGATAGACAACGAAACGTGCAAACATGTGTCAGAAAAAGAAACGTGCCTGGTGTTATCCGTTGCAATGACGTCACAACTGTCCTTTCACATTCTTTCGTTGTCTCTGAGGTTTTGAAAGAAAAAACTCAGGGACTCTTTGGAAAATATGAAGCACTGAATAGAAATATCAGTGAGGGTTTTAAGAAATTTCAAAATATTATTCAGCGATGAAAGAATTTGAAATCTTGCATTTTCATGCGTTTTGTCAGAGAAAACATACCTTGATATCAGTTTAACCCAATTTATTCAGAGAGAAGATGATGAAATGGATTGTACTAGTTTATTTTATCCAGAGCCTATACAAGAATGTATAAACGTATCGCTGATTAAATGTGAACCGCTGAAGATTTATCCTTCAAAGTTCAGCATTCCAAGCTCGCTGATGAGAAAGTTGAATCTTGTCTCATCAAGAGGTTTGGTAAACAAATCAGCTAACTGATAATCAGTTGGGATAAAATGAAGTTCTATATCACCATTCATCACATGATCTCTGATAAAATGATATCTGATTTCTATGTGTTTTGTCTTTGAGTGTAGCACTGGATTGTTTGCTATAGCGATGGCACTTGTGCTGTCGCAATAGATTGGAATTTTGGAGAGCTGAAGATCATAGTCTAGTAGTTGATTTCTCATCCACAAGACTTGAGAACAGCAGCTTCCAGCGGCTACATACTCAGCTTCAGCTGTGGAAGTGGACACCGAGTTTTGCTTCTTACTTGTCCAACTTACCAGCTTTCCACCCAGGAGCTGACATCCTCCTGTGGTGCTTTTCCTATCCATTTTGCAACCTGCAAAATCACTGTCTGAATAGGCGGTTAGATCGAATCCTGAATCTTTGGGATACCAAAGACCTAGATTCGCTGTACCCTTAAGATATCGAAAGATTCGCTTTACAGCTTTCATATGAGATATCTTAGGTTCAGCTTGATATCGTGCGCACAGACATGTTGCAAACATAATATCGGGTCGGCTAGCTGTAAGATACAGTAGTGAGCCGATCATCCCACGGTACAGCGTGACATTGACAGGAACACCCTTTGTGTCCTTATCAAGTATCAGCGGTGGTGCCATAGGGGTTTTCATAGCTGAACTTTCAGTTAAGTCGAATTTTTTCAGCATATCTTTAACATACTTTCCCTGATTTATAAAAGTTCCTTTTTCAGTTTGCTTAATCTGAAGACCAAGGAAATATGTTAGTTCACCCATCATACTCATTTTATACTCATCTTTCATTCTATCAGCGAAACGAGTACAAAGCTCAGGGTTAGTAGAACCAAATATAATGTCATCAACATATATTTGAACTAAAATGATATGACCTTTTATTTTTCTAAAAAACAAAGTTTTGTCAATCTTACCTCTCTCAAATTTTTCAAGGTGGAGATACGTAGAAAGAGTGTCATACCATGCACGAGGAGCTTGCTTCAAGCCATAAAGTGCCTTATCCAGCTTATAAACATAACCTGGACGCTTAGGATCTGAGAATCCTGGAGGTTGTTCCACATAAACTTCTTCATTCAGCTTTCCATTTAGAAACGCTGACTTAACATCCATTTGATGTACAGTGAAGTTTTTGTGTACAGCATATGCTAAGAAAAGACGAATAGATTCAAGTCTTGCTACAGGAGCAAAGGTTTCGTCATAATCTATACCTTCCTCTTGTCTGTATCCCTGAGCAACAAGACGAGCTTTGTTGCGAGTTACAGTACCATGTTCGTCCAACTTGTTTCGATAGACCCACTTAGTGCCTATCACTGTTTTGTCAGTTGGTCTCCGAACAAGTTTCCAAACTTTGTTTCTTTCGAATTCAGTCAGCTCTTCTTGCATAGCGCTGACCCAGTTTGGATCTCTGAGGGCATCATCTATTTTCTTTGGTTCAGTTAGAGAAATAAAGTTAACAAATAAACAAATATTACCTGCACTTCTACGAGTCTGAATACCAGCGTTGGGATCACCAAGAATTTGATCGATTGGGTGATTTACAGTCCATCGCTGAGCCGGAGCATGCGTCGCTGACGCAGTCTGAACTGGAGAAACTGAAGATGAGGCTTCAGCTACTTCTGGATAATCAGCTAAGAGAGGAATGCTTGCATTTGTCACTTCATTCACTGATTGCTGAGAAATAGATGGAATTTCTGAGACATTTGGATCAACTGCGGGTATAGTATTTATAGGAACAGCTGAGACCCAAGATGTTTCAGCTTCACTATTCTGCATATTGGGAATGATAGTAGGACCATCATTTTCAGTTGTATGAGTATGAGTAGTGGGAACATCTTCTGAATCACCAAGATGAGAAAACATCCATTGATTCAGTTCTTCTGTATCAGCGTTCGGTTTAGAGTTCGCTGAACGGGATTCGTCAAACGTGACGTGAATAGTTTCTTCTACAGTTTGTCTTCTTCGGTTGAAGACTCTGAAGGCTTTGGAAACTGAGGAGTATCATATTTATAACCCAGACCACGTTTATCACTCAGAGGAATCTGAGCCTTAATTATCTCAGTGATCTTTGTTGAAGAATTACACCATCCTTCAACAGTAGCTTGTTCAGCTTTTAATGCAGCGATAGCTTCCGCTCGTTCAATTTTGACTAGCTGATTTAAATGGACTTGATCTTTAAAATCTTCTTCAAATTTAGAAAGCTTTTCTATTTGAAGGTGGCAATTTTTAAGCTTTTCAGCGAGATCAAGATTTTGGTTTTCAACCACAGCTTTGCCGTTCATGGCTTCGTATAAGCTTCTAGTCAGTAGTTCGATTTTACGGAGACTATCAGCTTCATCAATATTTACAATATTGGTAAAGAAGGAAGGTGATACCTGAATGGCAGATGTTGAAGTGGAGGGTATGTCTGAACTTTCTTCCTCTTCTTCAATCTTGGCCATGAGACATTGATTTGCTTCATCATCTTCAGAATCAGATGATGAGGCTTCTTCATCAGAAGCAGCCCAATCATAGTCAGCCATTAGGCCTTTTCCCTTCTTCTTAAAGCTTTTCAGCTTTGCATACTTCTCCTTCAGCTTTAAGTATTTGTCGTCTTTATTCCTTGGAACAAAGGATTTCTTTGTAAAGGCTGAAGGTCTCATGATTTTCTTTTACCTGCACTCGTTAGCGAAATGACCTGTCTTTTCGCAGTTAAAACAAGTAGCAGTAGCCTTATCAACAAAAGATGATGACTTAGGCTTGTCAGCTATAGAAAGAGTTTTGTTCTTTCTAAACATTTTCTTCATGGCGAATCTCCTGAACTTTTTAGTTAGGAGAGCCAAGGATTCATCATCTGAAGAATCAGAATCTGATGATCTTTCAGAGTTACTTTCTAACTCAGTGATAGTGACCACGGGTCGCTGAGTAGAAGGTTCCTCTGAGATTAAAGCAACAGGGGTGCTTTTGGAATCTTTTACAAGATTCTTCTTAAGATGGCTAGATTGCTCATGATTCAGCAATGTGCCATATAAGGTAGCGAGTGTCATTGATCTTAGATCTTTTGACAGCTTGAGACACATGGAATAATTGTCCCAGCTTTCAGGTAAACATTCTAAAAACTTTGTCAGAACTTCAAAGTTAGAATATTCCTTACCAACCGTTTTAAGATCTATAATTAAGTAGTTAAAACGTTGATGTACTTCAGAGAGAGTTTCATTCTTACCAGAGATGAAACTTTCGTATTGTCTTACCAGGTTGATCTTTCTTGAATCCTGGACTTCAGACGTTCCTTCATACTGAACACATATTGTGTCCCACATGGCCTTCGAGGATTTCAGGTTCATGACGGAATGGTAGACTTCGTCAGGAAGGGCCATGGATAGTATGGATCTGGCTTTTGTATCTATAGCCACTTTCTTCTTGTCTTCATCGGTCCAATGATGGATTTCCTTTGGAATCAGCCTTTCTGGAATAGCAGCTCTAGTTGCAGTGGCTGGAACGGCAGGATCAATCGTTACAGGGATGTGTGGACCGTTTTCAAGATAGTAAGGTATAGTAGGGTCTACACCTTCTAAGAAGAGTGTCATCCTATTTTTCCATAAGTTGAAGTTGTCTCTGGAAAATCTAGGGGGTTTTGCAAGAGTACCATTGTCGATATAGTGAGTGTTTGTGTTTGAGTTGGCCATTTTCAAATAATAGCAAGGAAGAGAAAATATCTTAGATTAGATCTTGTTTATGAGATTAAACAAATCTGCTCTGATACCACTTGTTGGTCCCGAAAGGCTTAAACAAGTTTGTAGAAGGGGGGGGGGGGGGGTTGAATACAAACACACTATTTTACTTTTCTAAATTGTTTATTGATAAATCATTAACAATTTACAGCTTGTTGCGGAAACAAGATTAAGGATAAACCTAAATCTAAACAAGTTGGAACACTAAGGTTTTCTTGCACTAAGAAAGATAAGGAGATTACTAATAAAATCCTATCTTGAGAGATTTGAACTTGTCCAGAGTTAGCAAGTTACTTCAAATGAAGTGAGTTCATCTCTTTATATACTGCATGCATTTAATGCAATCCAGTATATACTTTACACGTGTCATTAGCGGATTGGTTGCATGTCATTGACCTTTGATGACAACCTTAGTAGCCGCATGAATGAACAGTGTAGTGTCAGAGTGGTTGTACGATTTCAGATTTTCGGAGGTTCTTTTCTGACATTTCGTACGGTGGCGTGCAAGGGAGGTTAAGACAAAAGTACTTTGTACGGAGGACTTCATGATCAGCTTTCGTTGATTCAGCGATTATCATTTACTATTCAGCAGATGATAAAGTTCAGCGATAGCTGAAGTCTTGTACTTGATACTTCACGTTGAGTGGACAAATCTGAGTCTTCGCTGATCCGCATCAGTTCATTAGGAGACTTGTCGCTGGTTCTTGAGCTTGATCTTCGACTTCAGCGTAGAACCTTTGTTGACGTGAATCTTGTCTTCAGGGATCATAAGTAAACAACTAACTTATCAGCGATCACCATAAGGACTGAACAGACTCAGCGATATGGTGAACAGTGTTCGCTGAATGTTTAATCTAAAAGTGCGAGAGTTCCTATCAGCAGTACTGTAAGATCTTAGTACTTATCAGCGATAGTGAAACTCTGATACATATTGTTTACTTACAATTTTCACTAAGTATTTAAGATAGGGTCATTATCAAATCACTGAGGGTTTGGATCAACAAGATGGCGAATCATTGAAAGAGACCTACAATCGCTACAACATCATCCTTAATGATTTGAGAAGGAATGGAGTCGACAAATCAGAATCAGAGATAAATTACAAGTTTGTCAAGAATCTTCTACCAGAATGGGATTCATACTCCATCCAGCTCCAAATGTCAAGGGATATGGATGATGAAAAGTTGACCGACATTTTCAGTATTCTTGGTCAACACGAAGATAAAGTAAAAGCGGTTAAGGAAAAGGATAAAAAGGTCGAAGAGTCTTTAGCCCTTCTGAGTGAACATAGGAAGAGTGGAGCTGTGAAATTAAAAGCTTTGATTTCTGGGATGAGTAAGAAGAAGATGAGTTCTGATGATGATGATAGTGGCAGTTCTGAAGACGAAATGAATGAAATAGCTGAGAAGTTGGCTTTGTTAACAAACAAATTTCAAAACAGGTTTGGCAAAAAGAAGTTTTATTCAAAAACCAAACCTGATTACATGAAAGCAAATAGATATAAAAGGTTTGAGAAAAAGTATGAGAACAAGGAGGAAGAGAAAGAAGAAAAAAAGGCGAAAGTGGAGAAAAAGGAGAGGGAAGAAAAGAAGGATAGAGATGACCGAAACTGTTTTAACTGCGGAAAGCCAAATCATTTTGCCAGAGACTGTAAGTTGAAGAAGGTTAAGGATTCTGACTATTATCAGTGGAAGGCACATCTAGCAAAAGCTAAAGAAAGCGGAAAGCCAGTCAACGCTGAGGAAGAAATTTGGCTGATGGATTCCTCTGATGATGAAGAAGCTCACTTTACTCAAGTAAAGCACAGCTTAATGGCTAAACTGGATGAGGATGACCAGGAATCCAAGGTACCATCTCTATATCCTTCCAATAATTCTGATAATTATTATAATTCTGAAAATGAGTCTGAAACTGAAGATGCTAGATATGAAGAAATGGAACTCGTGATATTTGAACTTAACGAGAAATTTGAAAAAGCTCAAAAGAAACTTGATAGAGTTCAAAAGAAACATGAAGATGAGAAAAGTTCAAACTTGAAATATCACGATGAAGCACTTCTTTATAAATGTCTAGCTGAAGATAGAGAACAGGGAAAAGAAGCTATTAGATCAAATGTTAAAACGCTTGAATCTGAAATTTCTGAGTTAAAGAAGAAAATGAAAGATATAAATGATGAAAACATCGATTATCAGTTTAAAATCAAGATTCTTTCTGAAGAAAGAAAAGAAGCTTTTGCAAAGATCAAGGAGCTTGAAGATTTAAATTATAAAAGAGGCCAGACTGAGCAAACTCTGAAATTGTTGACTAGTAACCCAAAAGATAAAAGATTTTATAATCCAAAAATGGCTCTAGGTCTATCTGACGTTGAGGTTCTTAAGAAAGCACCTGAAAATCTTTACACAATTGAAAAATTGGGTGAAGGTTTATAGGAAACTCTTAAAACTGAAGAACCTAAAATTAAAACTGAAGTTTTGAAGCAATCTTTTAAAAAGGAGATACCTCCAGTTTCACAAACTTTTATTAAATCAAATAATGAAAGTTTGAAGCAAACTATTACAAAGGAGATACCTCCAATTTCACAAACTTTTGTTATATCAAATAATGAAAGTTTGAAACAAACTTTTGTTAAAGATAATGCTTCAAATTCTTCAACTCCCACTTCAAATATAGAGAAAGTAAAGACGGATAAAGTTTCGAAAGAAAAGACTAGATTCAATATGACAAACTTTAAATACGATGAATTAAAATCTAGTTACAAAACCAAAAAGGTTGAACTAACTGAATTTAGTTTATTATTTTCAAATGAATCTATGGCTAAAACAATTGATTCCAATATCAAAGAACCTGAATCTGTTAAAACTGAATCTTGTGTTGAAATGGAGTCAAATACAAAATCAGATTCTGACAAAAAGGAGTTTGTTCAAGAAACCTCTTCTGAATTTCCTGATTTGGATTCAGCTTTACTCAAAATTGTTGATTTAGAAAATCAAATTTCTAAATTACAATTAAACTTTGAAAAATTAGAAGATGATTATGAGAATATCGGGATAGATTTTGATCATAGTCAAAAAGTCAATCTTGATCTTAAGAGTGAGATTCGACGACTTGAATCCCAATTATTCGAATTATCAAATTCTAAGGCTTCAAAACCTTGTGAAAAATGTTCAAAACAAACTGAACTCAAAGATCAGGGTAAATCTTCAAGTCCGATTGATATAAATGCAAAGGATTTTTTCGAAAAAGCTAAACTTTTGGAAGAAAATAAAGTTCTTCAATTGAGATGTTTAAAACTTTCAAAACAAGTTTCTGACTTTGAGAAAGTTTTATTCCTTGAGAAAGAAAAACTTGAAAAAGAAAGAGATGAGATTGAAATAGAAAGAAAATATTTTGAAGTAAAAAATAATGTGTTTTCATCAAAAGTATCTAATTTGAAAACAGAACCAGTTTCAAAAGGAAAAGAGAAAGTAGAATCATCCAACACCAAATCTGATTCTTGTTCGAATGATTCTTCTAATTCTAAGAGTTCTGACAGTGTTTCTTCTTCTTTCTCATAAATGGATGAAGAAAAGTGCATGGATCTGAAGGAGAATGCTTCAAATAGTGAGAATAGGAATACCGATACTGAGAAATGTAGTTCTTCCAATAAAAATTGTATACATTCGTGTAATGTTTACAATGCTTGTGGAAAAAAAAATTCCGCAATTTCTAGTTCTAATTTGTTGACACAAGCTAAAAGAAGAATACATTGTTCTCTTTGTTGGGATAACTAAGTCAAGCTAAATAATATTTCTCCTAAAAACAAAAAATCTAATACTGCTTCTTTCTCTTTAAAATCTTCAGCAAACAAATTTGCTAAAATGTTCGGTTTCAGATCAAACAAACAGAATAAGAAGAAGGAAACAAAAACAGTTGAAGTGAATATGGTTTGGAAATGGATTCCAAAAGATGAAGTTAACAAGCCTGATTCACAAAATAACCTTACTTTTAAAGGAAAAATTCAAGGGTCATCTACTGTCATAAATAAACTGATCCGTACTAACAAGAAAGGACCCATACAGATATGGGTACCTAAGATCAGGTAATTTTCTTTTACAGGACCGTCATGTGTGGGTCATTGATTCGGGAGCATCTAGACATATGACGGGGTACAAGCACTTATTGCACGATTTTACTGTACATCCTGGCGGATCGGTGGGGTTTGGAATTAATTCGAAAGGTCACGTTCGAGGCTATGCAACGTTGAAGAACGACTCGATGCAAATTCTAAAGATCTTGTATGTCGAAGGTTTAGGGCATAACCTTTTCAGTATTAGTCAGTTCTACGACAAGGATTGTAAGGTTATATTTGACAAGAAGTTTTGCTACGTTGTGGATGAGAACTAGTCAGAAATCTTCAGAGCGAAACGATGCGGTGATCTATATATGACAGATTTTACGACTCTTATTGCTTCAAATCAAGTTTTGTCTTGTATCAAAAGCTTCACGAGACGAATGTTGGTTGTGGCATCGAAGACTCTCGCATCAAAATTTTCGTAGCATCAACAAGCTCAGAATAGATGGATTAGTTTCCGGGCTTCCTGAACTGAAGATTGACAAAGTTTCCATCTGTCCGGCGTGTGAAATGGGAAAGATGAAACACGTCTCGCACAAGACCAAGACTTTGTCAAATTGCAACAATGCCTTGTAATTAATCCACATGGATCTATGTGGCCCGATGCGGACTCAGTCAATGGGAGGAAAGAAGTATATATTGGTGATAATTGATGAGTATTCGCGATATACTTGGCTGGATTTCTTACGACTCAAATCTGAAGCACCCGAGCTGATTATTAAGTTCATCAAGAAGATACAAATACTTCTACAACGTCCAGTTCGAAAAATCCGAAGTGACAACGGAACTGAGTTCAAGAATGCAACTCTTCAAACGTTTCTTGAATCCGTTGGAATATCTCACAACTTTTCTGCTCCAATCACTCCACAACAAAATGGAGTGGTTGAAAGAAAAAATTGGACTCTTGTAGAAGCGGCTCGAACTATGCTTGCCTATTCGGGTCTTCCACCAAGTCTATGGGCCGAAGCAGTTTCCACAGCGTGCATTACTCAGAACAGGACAATTATTAATAAACGCTTTAACAAAACTGCATATGAATTAATCAACAATCGCAAACCTAACATCAAATTTTTGCGTGTGTTTGGATGCAGGTGTTTTGTTATGAAAGATCGTGAAAACCTTGCAAAGTTCCAAGTTAAGGCTGATGAGGGAATCTTTATTGGATATTCATTGAACTCAAAGGCATATCGGATCTACAATAATCGAACAAAATCAGTCATCGAGAGCATCAACGTTACGTTTGACGAGACTGTGACCTTGACTTCTAAACAACACAATTCAGAACTCGGACAGAAATCTGAAGCTTCTACTCAAAAAAGAGTAGAACCTGTGGCGAAAAAGTTTTCTAATTCTGTATTAGATAATAATAGTTCTAAAGATTTAGATTTGTTATTTCATGATGCATTTATGGAATATTGTGCAGATATGGAACCACCCATCACATTTGTAAATGCATCTCCACAACAGACGAGTGTCAATATCTCTAGTCCATCTGAATATGTCGGTGCTAGTACTTCTGGGGCAACAAACGAGACTCCGAGTAAACCTACAACTGTTCCAGTTTCTGAACCTGAAATTCAACCTGAAGTTCCGATTTCAGCAAACACATCATCGGAGTTTTCTACACCTAAAATACAACAACCAGAAGTTGACATACCAGAACCGACACATGTATCTTCAGCTGAATCAACTGAGGAGATTCTTGCAGTTTTAGATGAGAATGATTCATCGAACACTCGTGTAGAGATTCCAACTCTTCCTAGTACACATAAATGGACAAAAGCACACCCCCAGCAGATATTATTGGTGACCTCAATGATGGAGTGAAAACACGATCTGCGACTACAAACGAATGTTTTTATGTCAACTTTCTAAGCACGTTAGAACCAAAGAAAGCATCGGAAGCTTTACAAGATCCAGATTGGATAACCGCCATGCAAGAAGAGTTAAACGAGTTTAAGCGCAACGAAGTTTGGCATTTGGTTAAGCGTCCTAAAGACAAGACTATTGTTGGAACTAAATGGTCTTTAGGAACAAGAAAGACGAAGCAGGAATTATAGTCAGAAACAAAGCAAGACTGGTTGCAAAAGGGTATAATCAACAAGAAGGAATAGATTATGATGAAACCTATGCACCAGTTGCAAGGATTGAAGCCATCAGAATTTTTCTTGCATACGCCGCGGATAAAAGCATGAAGGTATTTCAGTTGGACGTCAAATCTACGTTTCTGAACGGAATACTTCATGAAGAGGTATATGTAAGTCAACCTAAAGTTTTTGTAGATCCAAAATATCCAAACCATGTCTACGTTTTAGACAAAGCACTCTACGGTCTGAAACAAGCACCAAGGGCATGGTATGAAACTCTGACTATTCATCTGCTTGAAAATGGATACACCAAAGGTACAATAGATACAACTCTTTTTCTCAAGAGGGAAGGTAAAGATTTATTGTTAGTACAAATATATGTTGATGACATAATATTTGGCTCTACTAATCCTGATATGTGTAAAGATTTTGAAGAGGTGATGAAGAGCCGTTTTCAAATGAGTATGATTGGAGAACTAAAAATTTTCCTTGGACTCCAAGTGACACAGTCAAATGAAGGCATTTTCATTAATCAATCAAAATATATAAATGATATGCTTAAGAAATTTGACTTAAATTCCTCTTCCACCATGAAAACTCCCATGGCTACCGGTAGGCTTTTGGACGCTGATTTATCTGGTAAATCAGCCGATCAAAAGTTATATTGTGGCATGATTGGATCTTTAATATATCTAACGGTGAGTAGACCGGATATTATGTTTGCAACATCTTTTTGTGCACGCTTTCAAGCCAACCCGAAGGAATCTCACCTTGTGGCTGTTAATCGAATCCTTAGATATCTCCAAGGCACAAGAAATTTGGGCCTTTGGTATCCTAAGGATTCCGGGTTTGAACTAACTGCTTACACATATGCAGATCATGCGGGTAATAAGATGGGCAGGAAAAGCACATCTGGTGCTTGTCAGTTTTTGGGAGATAAACTTGTAAGCTGGTCGTCAAAGAAGCAAAACCGTGTGTCAACCTCTACGGCGGAAGCAGAATATGTAGTCGCGGCGAGTTGTTGCTCACAAGTAATCTGGATGAAGACACAGCTTAAGGATTATGGATACATCATCAACAAGATCCCAATATACTGTTATTCTAAAAGCGCTATTGCAATAACTTAGAATCCTGTTCAGCACTCCAAAACGAAACACATCGATGTCAGGTACCATTTTATTAAAGACCATGTTGAGAAGGGAACTATAGAAATGCATTTCGTACCGACAGAACTAGAGCTTGCTAATTTGTTTACAAAACCTTTAGATGAGAAAAGGTTCAACTTTTTAATCAGCAAACTAGGAATGTTAAATACTTAGGTATTTCTTAGTTTTCTTTAAGACATTGAGGGGGAGTATCTGTTCTTGTTTATTTAATTCTATTCATATTTTGAGGGGGAGTTAGAATTTTTCATAAAGTGATACAACTAACTGGTATGGACTCATGTTCTATGAGTACCAAATTTCCATCTGTCTGTGCAGATTTCTCTGAAGACGAGACAACTGAGTATGCATCCGTTTAGGGGGAGCAGATTGGCATAAGTCTGTAAGTACGATACAGTATATAGTTTTTACTTTCAAATATTTTCTTAAAAAAATTGAGAGAGTTTAAGTAAGAGATTACAAAGATTTTATATGATGTGAGATTTTTTGAACAGGTTGAAATCTTTTCTGAAAAAGTTGTATTTTTTCTTGAAAATCTTTGAGATTTCGGACCCCTAAGGATACGAAATCTTTGATTTCGAACCGTTAAGGATGCGAAACCAAAGGTTTCGGGCCCTTAAGGATGCGAAACCAAAGGTTTCGAACCCTTAAGGATGCGAAACCAAAGGTTTCGAACCCTTAAGGATACGAAACCAATGGTTTCGGATCTAAGAGGATACGAAACCAAAATTGATTTTTTTTTCAAAAATGTCAACTTGTTTCGAACTCTTTTGGAACTTTTTGCATATTTGTTCATGCGAATTGTTCAGATGAATAGTGCCATGTCTAATTTTCAAGACATGCCTTTTAACTGTTTGCATAAGTGGGATACTCTAAAATCGTGCCAAGTGTCATTTTTTTAGTATAAATAGAAGTTCAAAACCTCATTTCCCACTTCTTTCAAAATTTGCAAACGTTTCGGATCCTCTCAAAGAAAGCATTGTTCATCATCTTCAACCTCAATCTTCATTTGTTCGATTCTTCTTCATCAGGTAACCATTTCTTTTTATTTTAGTCTCTTTAGATTCGGTTTATTCATGTGAACAATTCCATCCGTGTAATTTCATCGATTATATTCATCTGATATGCCTTTTTGGATGAAATCACTTTGGTCACTATTCATGTTCATCTTCAACATCGATGTTAATTATTTTTATCAGATTCACTGTGTAGTTTTTCATAGTCTTTGAGTGCTGTTAAACTCATCATATGTATTAGAATCTTTTGTTTTGAATCATCTTTGTGTATTCATAAATCTGTTTTCTTTTGAATCTGGGTTTATGTGTTATTTGTGTTCTTCATGTGTTCATGGGTCTGAGTGTTCATAAGCGTATAAGTGGTTTCAGGTCAAACAAGGATCGATTTAGGTTTAAAAGTTTTTTTGTAAAAGGTTTTTGAGTCTAAAGTCATGGTTTCGGATTCTTCTGGATACGAATTCCTTGGTTTCGAATCTAATTGGATACGAAATCCTTGGTTTTGGTTCCTCTTGGATACGAAATCATCTTTTAAAAGATTTTTTGAAAATGCTGAAATCAACTAAGTCATGGTTTCGGATCCTTCTTTGTGTACAAGTGTTGATTTCGGATCCTTCTTTGATCCAAAATCCCTTGGTTTCGGATCCTTCTTGATCCTGAATCCTTGGTTTCGGATTCTTGTCCATCCGAATCCATCGTGTGTGTATGTGTGATCCGAATCCTACACTTAGAAAATTTCAGAAATGTTTTCAAAAAAAAATTCAAACTGATAACCTTTTTCAGAACTGTTTTGATCAAAAACAACAGTTCAGATGGCCAATCAAGAAGAACAAAGCCGTGTTCAGGGCTTTGGTGAACATATTCCAAGAATTCCCGATCCGACACCTGATGTTCCTTTACCATCAACAAGATATGTACACCAGTCTCAAACTGAAGGAAATTCAGACTATGCCATTATTCACCCGGTCAACTATGTTCAGATCATTCCCAACAATCATCATGTTGACTTTGACAAGATCAACATTCATCCGGTGGTAAAGGAAGTTCTCAGAAATCAGCCGTTAGCATACGCATTGACTCACATAGTCAATGTGCCCATGCTATATTTACAGCAAGCATGGAAGAGGATAACCACATCCATAGAGAATGACAGGCCTATTTTCGTATTCCAGATTGATGAATTTATCACAAAGCTCGACTTCCAAAGATTGAGGCTTGTACTGAGGCTACCTGAGTCTGATTCTCGAGAACGAAAGACTGAATTCGATCCTTGTATGTCTGAGTAAGAAGAATTTGAAGGCATATGCGCTATGGGATATACTGGGCCTTTAACACGAGTGAAGGAGTTTCATAAGGAAAATCTACCACCTTTGTACTATGCAATCTTTTCCATTCTCAACCGGTGCTTAACTGCAAAACATTCGGGAACTGACAGTGCCAGTATCGGATTTCTGAAGTTGTTTCATGCGGTGGTGTATGATCTTCACGTAGATTATGCAGCCATCTTCTGGCATGAACTGAACGAAAAGATAGAGCTACGTCGTCAAAACAAGGGAAAGACTTATATTCCTTATATGAGATTTCTTCAAATCGTCATTCAGAGTATGCTTCGATCTAACCGAGAAATTACACGACGAGTAAATCATCCTTCTGTTCCTAAAAAAGCCATGCAATATCTTCAACTTCCAAAGAGGAACTATGATCATGAAATGCAATTACCGGAAGGGTTCCTTTCATACGCGGATCAGGACGCTGAGTGTATCATTGATTATAGAAAGTCTATGGTCCGGCCAGTACCGGAGGGACCTACCCAGGACTCAACCCCTAGGCGAGAGGAGTCGGTAAGGGTTCAGGATGCAAGCGCTACTGAACGGGGAGAGTCGAGGGAAATACCGAGAGGGGAACCGGTGGGGGTCAGTCACCTGTACTTGAAGTTGCAAGGTCATCATCTGAGGACACACAACTAGATGATCTTGTACAAGACGATTCTGAAAAAGTAGTTCCTAAACACATTGGGGATGCTCATTTGGTTGAGTATTCTAGTGACAGTACAGGGTCTGACAACGCGTCTGATCCCGCGGAGGAACATTATGATGGTGATTCTGATGATAACATTGATGGCAATGATGGTAATGATGGTGCCGATGCTACTAATGCGAAAAATTGGTTTGGTGACGTTGCTGATATTCTTGAATTTCCACAAGTACATATGTTAATGCCAAAAATCGCACCAAAGGGACAACTAAAGGTCGATGTGGACTTAAACAACCAAAGAAAGAATCTTTCGACGAAACGTGCGACGAGGATAAAAATAAAGAAACAAGGGATTTGATGATGCAGGAAAAACCTCAAACGAGGAAAAAACCTGCGGACGACAGTGGGTGTCGTCGCTGCACTATGGTCGCCAATCAGGGGCGATGTCCTTGGATACTAGTGTCGATCATACAGTGATTACAATACAAATGAAGAAAATGTTTCGAAATGTAAAGTACAAGTGTTTGAACGTAAAAACAAGTGTTTGTCGTGTACGAAACAAAGCGTGAACTGCTGGTCGAGGGCTGTTGTCGTGCGTCGAGAGCGATACTTAGAATAATGGTTCTTCACTTCAGGTGTTCTTGAATATTGCCTTGGTTGTTAATCGTCGGATATTCGATGTCTTGAAATGTCGATTGAGCTTGATATTTATAGTCTTCGCGTCCTTAGCTTCATCCATAAATGCTCCTTTAATGGCCTTAACGGTTGGAAACGGTCGCCGGAGTAATGATCTTCGTCCGTTACGGTCGCCGGCTCTTTAATGATTGCGTCGGTTATATCTGTTTCTCCTTAATGACTTTGACTTCTGCATTAAACACTTAACAAACTTAACAGTCATGGTTAACATTAGTTTGGTCGAGGTCGCATGGTTCTATGCGACGGTCGTGCGGGACGGGCGATGCTATGGTCGAGCGTCATGGGGGACGTACGACTTACCTTTTACGGGAGACGACGGATGTTTTCTGGGTTCTTGTTGAGACCTTATCTTAATACAAGATATAGTCCTTAATCATACGTCTTACCTGTTCTGGCCGTTGTCGAGCGACGTGATTTTTTGCCCAAACAGTTTGCCCCCAAAATTTGAAAATTGAATGTCAAATTTAAGTTTTAAATTTTGCTTGTCGAAGACTTGTGACCTGGGTTGAGGGACTTACCTGGTTGTCGTGGAACAAGACCGGTTCGCCTTTAACTGAACGAGAAGTTGAAAAGTTGTGACGTCATACTGACGTACGATTATGCTTACCAGCTGTCGAGGACAAGTGTCGAAGATCTGTGAGGGTATGCGAAAAGATTGGGGACGCGCGGAAATCATCCAGGGATTCGATCCAACCCTGTTTTTTGGTCTAAATAGGGATTTTGACGGATCATTTCCTTATTTCGCCCTTGAAGAGTTTGTGTTGTGATTTCCTTGCCATTCTTTGTCTGATATCTTCCGAACTTGTGAAAATCTTTGACTTGGTTATGTTTCTTCGAGGATTAAAGCGCCTATAAGTAAGGTGCGATTTCTCTGACTTCTGCAAATTTTGTTTAGAAATGTCGAGGGATCCTGAGAGTGTTATTCAAGAGTCATCGGACCTCCGGGACTTTAGAAAGTTAGCGAAAATTCCTGCGTGGGTCGAATTGATCCGTCCAGGTCAAATCCGTTCAAACGAGTGTCCCGAGGGGTACATCGTAATCTATGAATACCCTTTTAAGATAGGTTTCGAATGGCCTTTTTCTCCTCTGGCCAAGGCGTTTATGTTAGAGTTTGACTTGGCACCGAGTCAGTTGATGCCCCAGTTCTGGCGAGTCGTACGAGTGATAGAGCGTGCTACTAAGAAATGGGATTCTCCCATGAATGTACATGATCTCCTCTCGGCTTATCAAGCCAAGATGGATGGATGTCATCGATGTAGTTTACATTCTAGGTTCAAGGGCGGTCGCGTTTTGGTCTTAGGGACGGGTGTGAACGACCGTGGGTGGAAGTCTCGATATGTATTCGTGCGTAAGTTGTCTCTTGACTCCGAGAGTGAGTGGATTAGGACGGGCTGGAATATGTCGGGTGAGTCTTGTTATTTCATTTTTCGTATGCTATATACGGTATGATTATTAACTTGTTTTCTGTATATTGACAGCCATAAAATTCGAGGTCGTGAAGCCAGACGCTAACTCTCAAGTGAAGATCAATTCGTTTTTAGAATTTAGCGTCGCCAAAAGGTCTTTCGTCGTGCGACACTCGGCGGATGACGACGATTTAGAATCTTTAGGAGAGAACCAGGGGGAAAAGTGTGAAGAGAAAGGAAGAGGAGAGGAGGAAGATAAGTCGAGAGGAAGGAGAGGGATGATGGGTAAGTTTTACTCTCCTTTTCTTCCTATGTTACCTCGAGTCTTTTTCCTTTGCGTGCTTTATGACATTCCTTTTTTCTAGGAGAGTCTCAACCTAAAGTGTTGAATGTTTCTGCTAAGAGAGTAGCTGAGTTGGAGCGTGCTCGTCAGGGTAGAGAGAAGAGGCTAAAAGCCATGTCTGTTGGCCCTAAAATTCCGAAGAAGACGAGGATGACAACTCCGAGGGAGTCGTCGGCAGGGGTTAGTGACTCGTCGAGAGTCGTTACACCCGAGGAGGTAGGGGTCGTATCTCCCAAGAAGATAATTGCAGCGACACCCATCAATTCTGCGCCTCCGGCGAAAACGGTGAAGTCCCTTATATGCTGTGATTGGAGAACCAGATTTTGGTGTTGTTTTCAGAAATGGTGCAAATAAGATATTCATTCGGTTTAATGAGTTGGAAAAGTATTCTGATGGTACTCTCTAGGTTGTAAGACTTCAGATGGTAGAAAAGATCAAAAGACATGATGCTGAACGAAAGATTACTTGGATGTCTTCAAGACCTAGAAGAGTTTTGTCAAGAGCCATTGAAGAGATTGATGAAAGATTGAACTTCAGAGTGGTAATGAGAAGAATCGAAACGTATCTTGGGTTTCGGAGAAGAAGAAGACCCTTTCTGCCTTGATAGCTAAGGGGGAGATTGTTAGAGCACTTTGTAGCTATCAAGACAGTATTAATCCTTTGTACTGTTCTTCTAAGTAGAGGCATGGACTTGTCATGGCCCTACTATATAAAGAAGACTCCTTTGTTATTTCCATAACACTTTCATGCTTAATGTCATTTGTAATCTTTGTTCAATATATGGATGACACATTTGCTCTCTAGATTATCTCTACTAGATAATGATTTACATTGCTAGATCTGGGTTTATCACTACTCAAACAATTTTAAACAAGCAAAGCATGAAAGCAAATAAGCAATTAATAAATCACAATGGTATTTTAAAACTAAACATAAATAAAAAGAAAAAAAAACCTGTGATTTAGGGACCGTTGGTGTTGGAGGATTATTTGATGAAGATGAAGTTAAAATTAATGGAACTTCACTTCTATTTGGAGGATTTTGTTGTTGCTTTTCCATTGAAAATCTGAGATTGAAAAAATAATAAATAATGTATAAATGTAGACCTAAAACAAACTGATATTGATGAATTAAAATTGAAATAATAATCAATAATGTATAAATGTAGACCTAATTATTTTTTTGGTGTGCAACAACTGGTCACGGGCGACAGCTGGCAGCAGGCGGCAGCGGCTGTCAGCTGTGTGTTTCCGGCAGACTGCAACGGCGGCGAGTGTGGTGTGTGTAATGTGTTTCCAGCGGCACAGGGTCTGAGGGTGAGGGTTTTTTTTGTTTGCAAATTTGAGAGAAATTGAAAATGGTCAAGAAAAAAAAAGTCAATAGTTGTAGGCGCAAGGTTCCAGCGGCTTTTGTTTTCTCTCAATTCTTGATTGGGCATTGCATCATAAGTGGAGGGGCCCAAGACCTTTTTTCAATTTTTTAACACATAAAAAATAAACCACTAATACTATGAAGTTGAAAAGGCACAGGGGCCATGGCCCCTAGTAGCCACCACAGTCATCCGCCACTGTTTGTGAGTTGTTGGAAGTTACGCCGGAAAAACGAGTTGACCGGAATATGAGTTTTTTCGTCGGAGGTTTGCTGAAAATTCGTCACAGAGCTTATGGTTTTGGTTTTTCAGTCATACAACACGCATTCAGCATGAAATTCCAGCAAGAAATCGATATTTTGTGGTTGTTGGAGTTTACTCGCCGGAAAAATTGGTTAGATCGCCTGAAAAGTTTGTTACTCATCGGATTTTTGTTGTTGTGTTATTCTCGCTGCATGATCACGTTTCATTCCTGAAAATTATTGTTTAATGATCAATGAACAAAATGAAACAAAATTGGTGCTGTTTTGATCGTGAATATTGAAAGATAATTAATGGAGAAATCAACAGATTGTTGAAATGGAAGATGATGAATAGTACTAACTGACCCACTTAGTGGCCAGTTAGTTTTCTAACATTTTTGGTCCAATTTTCGTTAGTGTGGTTAAAGTTCATGGTTTTTGCTAACGAAACCCGTGTGGCATCACTCCTATATTTAGTTTGTCACACATCTATCTCCACGACATCGATTTGTGATCGATTTCTCGAAACCTCTACCGAGTAGCGCGTGCTTTTTACCGTTCCTCCTTCAAGCAAATTAGGACCAAGCTCTTAAGCCGAATTCCTACTCAACTCGTGGTCTAACGACAGATTCTTTGTTTTAAACTAAGAATGCACTTGGTTTGTCACTCACAACTCACTCATTATCATTCTTATGGGCTTATCGGAACGAGCTCGAGTTTTTACATTTTAGAGATGTTTTTTGTACACTCAGTCGGGATATGGAGTACATTGAATCTGATTTTTCATGGTTGAAAATATGATGAGTAAGAGCTACTTTCAAGGGGGAGCCGAGCCTACATTTGAAGAAATGCACCGCTAAAGTTTTCAAGAAAATCAAGGAGGAGAGGAGCTAAAGATTTAAAGATGATTTTGCTTTCCAAAACTTTAGGGGGAGAATGTTAGGACATTTTATGTTAGAACGTTTTGTAAAGCAAAGGCCTTGGGCCTAATGGGCTTAATTGACTAATGGGCTTGGGATTTATTATGTAACAAGGGAGAGGGAGTATACATAGAACTTGTAATGTAGATTTGTAAGTAACAATTCTCATAATTCAAAATGTAGTCTTCAAATCAACTTGTGTTCTCTCTAGATTAGATTTACTTTTCAATAAATAAATAGTTCTCTCCTATCTCAATCTTGGTACTAGATCTTGAATTGTTGTAGATCATGGGCCTCACATCATCTGACTCTGATGATGATGATGATGACGCCAATCTCTGCTTCATGGCTAAAATAGAAGATGAGGAAGAAAAAGCTGAAATTCCCTCTACTTCTACTTCCACCTCTCAGGTATCAAATCTTTCTACTGATACTTCCACTTCAGCTTTTAATGACGTTGATAGACGACGGACCATCGATCTTTTGACTATTGATTTATATGATGCCATGAATGGCAAGACCAAAGCTGAAAAACAAAATATTGATCTCGCTGAACAACTTAAAAATTGTCATTTGCAAATTGAAAAGCTTTCTAAATTAGAAGAAAATTTGAAAGATCAGGTCTGCATAAATCAAATCATTAGTATTGAGCGAGAAGAAGCTATCGTTGCATTAAAAGCTGTAAAGGATACTGTTGAAGGATGGTGTAAATCCTCAACAACAATCACTGAGATAATTCGTGCTCAGATTCCCCTGAGTGACAAAAGTGGTCTTGGTTATAAAGCTGACGCTGAAGAACCAACTACAGCTCGTTCCATGCTTAAGTTTGGAATGTTCGTGTCCTCTGTCCCTGATACCTCATTACCTCAATGTTCCTCTTCTAAAACTCCCATTCCTGAGGAAATGCCTACCTTGATTTCTAAAGGTAAAGGTAAAGAAAAAGTTGTTAATCAAAAACCTCAGAAGGGTACCTTTGTACCTAAGCTGAAAGTTCTTAAACCTTCAGTGAGTCATCCCTCTACGTCTAAGACCAAGATCCCTGAATTTATTTAGCGATCTACTACTAAACTGAGAGTGGATGTAATTGGTAAGAAATCCAAAGAACTGAAAGTTCCTCCAATTTCCAATGCCAAAAGTATTCTTGGTGCTGGCCCTGCCCATTTAAAAATATAGGCTAAGCATGCAAATGGTCCTAAAGCTACTTTTAGCTATAGGAAATGTTATCACTGTGGACTTACCGATCATATTACTAGTAAGTGCCCCACAACTACCAAGGCTGAGAAATTAGCATAGGTAAAGAAGGTTGGCCCCAAGGCAAAGAAGACCAATCCTGGTGCAAATCAGGTTAAGGTGAAAACAACCACTAAGGTTAAGAAATTAACCAAAGTGAAGACTGTCACTGAAGCTGAATCTTCAAATGCTGCGAAGATTGTTGAACCTTCAACTTCCTCAACCACCACTGACAAATGTGGACCCATAGTAAAATGGGTACCCAAATCAAACTAATCTTCCTTTGTTTGCAGGTCCTGAAGGGTATCTGGTATCTAGATAGCAAATGCTCTAGATACATGACTGGCAAAAAGAACCTACTTGCTAAATATAAGGAAGAGAAAGGTCCCTGTGTGACCTTTGGTGGAAATGGAAAAGGCTATACCCAAGGGTTTGGTGTACTCTCAAATTGTACAACAACCTTCAGAAGAGTCGCATATGTCGAAGGGCTGAAGCACAATCTTCTGAGCATCAGTCAGCTATGTGACAAGGACTACAAAGTGTGTTTCACTAAGGAATCCTGCTTTGTCACTGACAAAAAGGAGAAAGTCGCTCTCAGCGGATACCGTTTGGAAAATGTTTATGTTATAAACATGGACTCGACAACCACTGAGAATTCTTGTTTCTTCTCCAAAGCTTCTTCTGATGTCAACTGGCTATGGCATAAAAGGCTCTCTCATCTCAACTTCAAGACACTGAATACTCTTTCTTCAAAAGATTTGGTTACTGGTCTTCCTCAACATTCATACGCTAAGGAATCTCTATGTTCAGCGTGTGAAAAAGGGAAACAAACCAAAGCAAGCTTCAAGTCAAAGCAAGTTTCCTCAGTGTCATCTCCTCTTCAACTTCTTGACATGGATTTGTTTGGTCCTGTCAACAAACAATCCATCGCTGGAAAGAAATATACACTGGTCATTGTTGATGAATTCTCTCGCTATACCTGGGTTATGATTCTCCGTTCTAAGAGTAACACCCATGAAGAACTCATCTCTTTAGTCAAGAAAATGGAAGTCCTGAATAATATGACCGTTCCCTCAATAAGGAGTGATCACGGGACTGAATTCAAAAACAGTTCCCTTGAAAACTTCTTTGAAGTAAGGGTATTTCTCACAACTTTTCTTCAGTGAGAACACCGCAACAAAATGGAGTCGCTGAAAGAAGAAATCGAACGATCATCGAAGCTGCACGTTCAATGCTCAGTGATTCTCATCTACCTACTCAGTTCTGGGCAGAAGATGTCAACACTGCTTGTTTTACTCAAAACAGGTCGCTGATTGTCAACAGATTCAAGAAAACATCCTACGGACTTTTCCATGGAAGAAAGCCTTCTATTAGCTTTCTTCACATCTTTGGATGTCAGTGTTCCATACTGAACAACAGGGATGCCCTTGGAAAGTTTGATCCCAAGGCTAATGACGGAATATTTCTTGGATATTCTTCAATCTCCAAAGCCTTCAGAGTCTTCAATCGTAGAAGACAAATTGTAGAAGAAACAATCCACGTCACTTTTGACGAATCCCGTTCAGCGAATTCATGACCTTCTACTGATACTGAAGAACTCAATCAATGGATGTTTTCTCATCTTGGGGAATCGGAAAGCATTCCCAATCCTCAGGTCAACATCCCTACCGCTGATGATGATCCTACTATCATCCCAAGCATGCAGACAAGTGAAGCAGAATCGTCATGGATTTCAGCTGTTCCTCTCAACACTATGCCTGCTTCTGAACCATCAACCTCAGATATCCCATCTACTTCTCAGCAATCAGTAAATGAAATGCCATCTGAACCTCTTCCTCTTCTTCCTGAAGTACCTAAAGTTACTGAAGCTTCTTCTTCAGCTCCTCCAGAAGTTCAAATTGAGTCATCGAATCATGCTCCGACTCAGCGATGAACTATAAATCACCCCATTGATCAGATTCTTGGTGATCCAAACGCTGGTGTTCAGACTCGACGAGGCTTAGGTAACATTTGTTTATTTGTTAACTTTATTTCTCTGATTGAACCAAAGAAAACAGAAGATGCAATCAGAGATCCAAATCGGGTCAGCACTATGCAAGAAGAGCTGATAGAATTTGAAAGAAACAAAGTTTGGAAACTCGTTCCAAGACCATCTGACAAGTCAGTGATAGGCACTAAGTGGGTCTATTGAAACAAGTTGGATGAACATGGAACTGTAACCCGCAACAAGGCTCGACTTATTGCTCAGGGATACAGACAAGAGGAAGGCATAGACTACGACGAAACATTTGCCCCAGTGGCAAGACTCGAAGCTATTCGTCTATTCTTAGCATACATTGTTCACAGAAACTTCAAAGTATATCAAATGGATGTGAAATTAGCATTCCTTAACGGAAGGCTGAACGACTAAGTTTATGTTGAGCAACCTCCAGGATTCACTGATTCTAAGCATCCAGGTTATGTATATAAGTTGGATAAGGCACTTTATAGCTTAAAGCAAGCTCCTCGTGCATGGTATGACACTCTCTCAACTTATCTCTATATTGAAAAATTTGAGTGTGGTAAAATCGATAAAACTCTATTTTTCAGGAAAGTAAAAGGTCATATCATTCTTGTTCAAATATATATATCGATGATATTATATTTGGTTCTACTAACCCTGAATTATGTACTCGTTTTGCTGAAAGAATGAAAGCTGAATATAAAAAGAGTATGATGGGTGAACTGACATATTTCCTTGGTCTTCAAATCAAGCAGAATGAAAAAGGCACTTTCATTCACAAAGGTAAGTATGTTAAAGATATGCTGAAAACGTTTGATTTAACTCAATGCTCAGCTATGAAAACCCCAATGGCACCGCCGCTGACACTTAACAAAGATCCTTCAGGGAAGCCTGTTAATGTCACAGCGTACCATGGGATAATCGACTCTCTCCTGTATCTTACAGCTAGTCGTCCTGATATTATGTATGCAACATGTTTATGTGCACGATATTAATCTGAACCTAAGGAATCTCATTTGATCGCTGTAAAGCGTATTTTTCGATACCTTAAGGGTACTCCTAACCTAGGTCTTTGGTATCCCAAAGACTCAGGGTTTGATCTACTCACCTATTCAGATAGTGATTTTGCAGGATGCAAATTAGATAGGAAAAGCACCACAGGAGGCTGTCAGCTCCTGGGTGGAAAGCTGGTAAGTTGGACAAGTAAAAAGCAAAATTCAGTGTCCACCTCAACCGCTGAAGCTGAGTACATAGCTGCTGGAAGCTGTTGTTCTCAGGTCTTATGGATGAGAAATCAACTATTGGACTATGACCTTCAGCTCTCCAAAATTCCAATCTATTGCGACAGCACTAGTGCCATCACCATAGCAAACAATCCAGTGCTACACTCAAAGACCAAACATATCAAAATCCGGTATCATTTTATCAAAGATCATGTGATGAATGGTGATATAGAACTTCATTTTATCCCAACTGACTATCAGTTAGCTGATCTGTTCACCAAACCTCTTGATGAGACAAGATTCAACTTTCTCATCAGCGAGCTTGGAATGCTGAACTTTGAAGAGTAAAAATCTTCAGTGGTTCACATTTTATCAGCGATAGGATAAAACAATTATATAACCCATTCTATCATTCTCTCTCTGAACATAATTGATTTGCTGATATCAAGGTATGTTTTCTCTCTTGCTCGCTGACATTCGCATGTGAATGTAAGATTTCCAAACAAATTGCATCGCTGAATATCTCTTCCTTAACAGCGATACTTTGAAATTTCTTAAACTAAAACTGACATTTCTATTCAGTGCTTCATGTTTTTCAAAATAGTCCCTGAGCTTTCAAAACCTCAGAGACATCCTAAAATATGAAAGGACGTTTGTGACATCATCCCAACGGATAAACCCTGGCACGTTCTTTTTTTGACACACGTTTGTACGTTTCGTTTACCATCCAATTAAATGTAAACACGTGTCCGTGTCATGATGAAAAACTTTCCCGCTCCAGTTTTTCTCTCTCTAAAATCTCTCTATATAAACTATTTCGGGTTTATATTTTTTTCTTTACGCGAACATCTTCTCCAAGCAAGAAAAGATTTACTGTTTCTTATTTCCAGAAATCTGTTCATCTTCTTCTTCTATTACCAGGTTAATATTCTTATTATTTACCTGCATAACTTGTTTCTGATCGTCTTATTGCTTTTAACAGATCAAACAAAAGAAACCTTTTCTAAAATAAAATCATTTCTTTCATGGTTTTATGAACACAACCTTTTCATGGTTGTTCTTCAAGTTTTAAAACTCAAAATCTAAAACTTGTTCTTCATTCATTTTTCCAGAACCCTTCTAAAGGAAAATGGAAAACAAGATTTTTACTGGGTTTAATTTTTTTTCAAAACAAGAAAACCCTAATCTTCATTAAGACATTTTTGTCTGAATTAAATGGACAAAAATCGGAAAACATCTTATTGGAAAATCTTTCACATTAAGACTATTCTTTATCTATGTTCATGGTTGATATGTTAAACAGAAATGGCATCTTCTACTCCTGCTCCTACCGCTGAGAAATCCACGGCTGCAAAGAAACTGACTCTTGTCAAAGCTCCTCAGGTCAAGTTCAAGCTTGAGGAAATCGATTTTTCAAAATCGAACAACCTTCATGCGCTTTTCGAGTTTCCTCCTCGAAAGCAAGTCACACATCTGGATGATGTTGTGAACTATCTCAAAACATGTTGCTTATCCACAGCCCTGACCATTACACCCCCGCTCATCAATTCCTACTTTCTCAGTTCTGGTATACTGCCAGAAGAGCTCAAGTACCCCATGCCAAAGACCCAACGAAGATCGTTGACTCCATTCTGTGTGACACAAAATTTGGCACCACCAAAATCAACCCTGCCATTATTAGGAAAGCACTGATCCTTCCTACCTCTACCAAAGAAAACCACTTTGTTCCTCTCCCAAACCACAAAAACCATGCTGATAGGGAAGCCATCATTGCATTCTTCGATGCAATGGGTTACGCATGGGACACTGGACGGGACAAGAAGCCTGAAAAGAAACTAACTTTAATCAAGAAGTCCAAAATGCCCAGCGAGATGAACTTCATCTTCGCACATCTGATAAGCTGCATGACAGCGAAGAGTGGCTCCTCTGATCAAGCTGCTCAACCTCAGCAAGCAATGGGCTATGCTTTGCTGAAAGGTCTAAATGTTGACTGGGCCTCAATCATCTACGATGACCTTGCGTTCAGAGTGGATATGGATGAAAGATCTGCATGGGTTCCTTATCCCAGATTCATCAGCGCCGTCTTTCAACAAGGACTTGGCGAAAGGTACCCAACAGAGGGTGATCTAAGACTCTCTCAGGTTGGCCCTAAGGTGCTCGACTTCAAACCACTGGAAAACGAGGTACATATTTCTACTCTCTTATCTCTTCTCAATCCTCCTTCTTCTACTTCTGCAGCTCATTCAGTGGAAATCCCCACCGCTGATACCCACGATGCACCCTCCACTCCTTCTCCAAATAGGAAACACTCATCTTCCCAACTTGGTTCCAAAAGAATCAAGAAAACCAAGGAGCAACACCCCCAGCATTTACACGCTGAAGACTCCTCAACTCATCTTGAAGAGCTGATGGAAAGTTCAGTGGTACGCTCTGCCACAGCTGATCAAGCCACACCTTCCATCCCGGCTTCAGCGTCTCTAAACGCTGAAGTTATAAACTTGGAAACGAACCCACCTCCTTCAGCCTCTCTACAGACTGAAGTAATTGACAGCGGATCCAACGCTGAACCCCGCACCCAACCATCATTCTCATCCCTCATTCATCCTACTCAATCTTTGGTCTCTGCACAAATTTTCCCAACTTTCTCAGGACACCCTTCATCGTACATGACTCAGCTGCAGACACTCTAAATACGATGATTGATGCAAACTTAGGATCTGCAGGCACCGCCATGCGCCAAGGTACTCTTGAAGGCGACATGGAATTTCATTCAGGACACAAAGGGTTCGACAACTTCGCCAACCCACCTGCAGGTATAAACACAATCCAAAACACTCCTCTCTCTCTACCCTAAACTTCTGAGCTTTCCACTGTTCATAAGTTAATAACTATTTCAGGTCCTAATTTGGGGTATATCAACACCTCCCTGAAGGCCCTGGAAACAAAGGTGGAAAATTACAACACCATTCTCTCCACGAACTCTTCAGCGGTTACAGACGCTGGAGAGAAACTCAAAAAGCTGACCGAGATCGTAGATACAAAAGCCTCCAAAACTGATCTGAAGAAGGTGGATGGTAGCATCGCTCAATTTGCTACCACCCTCGCTGACAATTTTACCGCTACCACCTCTCTTTCAACAAACTTCACCTCTCTGTCCAATGAAGTCACATCATTGAAGACATAGGTTGGTTCTCTTAAGGGTGAAGTTTCCACGATCAAGGCTGACGTCTCCGCCATCAAAAAAATTGTTCAGAAAATGCTCGATCGCCTGAACGTCCTAACTTCAAATTTTACTCAGGTCGATCGCGAAGCTCTTCAAAAGATCAATCCTGCTATAACTGGCCTGGAAGTCAGATTAGCAAAGATTGGGAATTGTGTTGGGATCTCTGGTCTGGAAGACAGAGACCAAATACACACTGCCAATGCTGAACAATCTGTTACCTCCCCCAACCATAATGTGGAAGAGGGGGAGAAGACTAAAGAAGACCTTCCCCATAATGCTGAGGAGGAGGGTATTGAAACTGTTGCTGCTGCTACTTCTACTCCACAACCTCAGAGAGTTGAAAACCTTGAGGAAACCAAGAAACCTTACTCTATATCTGAGGGGGAGCAACTCGATGAGCAACTTAAAGAAGTGTAACAACCCAAATCACATATACACAACAAATCACATAATGTAACATAACATTGATATAACAAACGAAACATCATATTACAAGTACGGTCCCGTAGTATTTTACAATCAGAAGAAGCCATTCTATACAAACTTCATACTAAATACATACACAACATTTAATCATTATGATACAACTTCTAAACATGCCAAAATCTTCATCATATATTCCTTCACAAAAGCCATCCCTCGATTACTCTAATTACTTGTTCTTACCCGATCCGCCACCTGGAATACATATTTTAAAAACAAAATGAGGGTTAGACCTAATGGTCTAAGTGAGATAAATCCCTGTCAGTTTGAAATCATTTATATAAACCTTATTTGTATAAATCACACAGCACAATCAAATATATCAATTTGAACTCACACATCGTGTACCTTCCCTTCTCATTCCTCTTGGCCATATTAGTTGGTTGCAAGCCAACTAATAATTTACAACGTTGTACAACATCTACAGCCAAACAACGCTATACAGATTCTATAGCCAAACACACCGGTCCTAAGCCCGGCCAACGTATTATAACACATTATAATACTCATGTAAATATAATACCTCAATATATTATAATTCACATATATCACATATATACACATAATCAACAATTATCACATTCCAAAACCATACGTATATGTATTCCAGTTAAAAACATTTTTAAAGTAAAACTCACCTGTTTTGATTATTACACACTTTTTAGTCCTCCACAAAGAATTCTGCTTTCTCCTTCGATTCACAGTATCTGAAACAATCATGTACAAATATTGTTTTACCACTTTGAATACATAGAGCTTGCTAGGACTAAGAGCTTTAGATAACTCTATCTAACTCTTATCCTAAAATGTCTTCCCCAACCCGAACTTAAGTCAAGTCCACAGTACTTTCGATCCTTATTCATTCCCTATCCATGAATTAACAAGACACAGGCTACTGGACACTTAAAAGCATCTAAACTCATCAAATAGACCAATCAGCCAAAGTATCTGGAAACCACAGTTTATCCGGACAACACTACTTTTCCGGACAACATAACTTTTCCGGACAGCACCACTAATCCGGACAACCTAAACAATTCGGACGTCATCCGGACACCAAAGTAATCCGGATACCATCCGGTATCTAATTCTATCCGGAAAACATAGGAAAATAGAACTTACCCGGATGAAGAACTCGTCCGGACACCTACAGAACACTACCCGGACACCACCAATCAAAGCTACCCGGACACATTCATACTGTGTCCGGACACCTCTGTCGGTTTACTCTATCCTTATCCAGAAATTGGCTGAATTAATACTAAACCATATTTGATGATTCCAATCCGATAGAACTCTTCTACTAACAATTTCACACATAATTTGTAAAGAAAACATACCTTAATTAGTTCCAATAACTCCAATTTTTGAGCCTTTACCCTTCTTTCCTCTTTTTCTTCTTCTTTTTGCTCCCAACACACACACATACAGAAATCTGGGTTTTGCTATAATGAAGATATCTGAACCCTAATCCAGATATTATTTAACCATATTTACCACTTCATCCCCTTAACTCAACACTAATGACTACAACACCCTTAACTTATAAATTAATTAAAAATCACCCTAAACCTCCCATATTATAGTTAATTAATTCTAACGAAAATGAAATCTAACTAACGAACTTACCTGGGGTATTACATCATCTCCCCCTTAAAAGAATTTTGTCCCGAAATTCAGTTAAGTGAACAGATGAGGGTACTTGGTTCTCATTTCTGCCTCTGACTCCCACGTAGCATCCTGACCTCTATGATGTCGCTATTGAACTTTCACTTGTTTGATTACTTTGTTCCGCAACTCCTTAACCTTGTGATCAACTATTGCTTCAGGTTCCTCACATAATTCAGCTTTTCATCTACTTGTATATCTGGTAGAGAAACTGCCTGATCCGGTGTAACCAAACACTTTCGGAAATTCGATACATGAAACGCGTTATGAATCCCGCTTAACTATGACGGAAGATCCAACCTGTAGGCTACTTCACCAATCTTTTCGGTAATTGCAAACGGTCCAATGTACCTCGGGCTCAGTTTACCTTGTTTCCCAAATCGGATGACTCCTTTCCAAGGCGAGACCTTTAACATCACAAAATCCCCAACTTGGAATTCTAACGGCTTTCGGCGTCGGTCGGCGTAGCTTTTCTGTCTGTCTTGAGCCACTTTCAATCTCTCTCGAATCTGAGTAACCTTATCCGTGGTCAACTGAACTATATATGGCCCCGCTAATTGTTTCTCTCCCACTTCATTCCAACACAGAGGCGTTCGGCATTTTCTACCATACAGAACTTCAAACGGTGCCGCTTGAATGCTGGAATGATAACTGTTGTTGTAGGAAAATTCAATCAACGGTAAATGCTTATCCCACGATCCCCCAAAGTCAACAACACAAGCACGGAGCATATCTTCTAATGTCTGAATCGTTCGTTCACTCTGACCGTCAATTTGAGGATGATACGCTGCACTTAGCTTTATCTGTGTTCCCATCTCTTTTTGAAAGCTCCTCTAGAATCTTGACGTAAAACGACTATCACGATCAGAAATAATCGAGATCGGAACTCCATGCCGAGTTACTATTTCGTCAATATACAGCTTAGCTAATCGTTCCATCGAATCGGTTTCCTTTATCGGTAGAAAGTGTGCAGACTTTGTCAATCTGTCGACGATCACCCAAATAGAATCAAATCCCTTCGGAGTCCTTGGTAGCTTCGTAATGAAATCTGTGGTAATCTGTTCCCACTTCCACATAGGTATTTCTAGCCGTTGTAGTTGACCAAACGGCTTTTGGTGTTCGATCTTTACTTTCTTACAAGTATCACATCTTTCCACATACTGAGCAATCCCTCTTTTTATCCTCGTCCACCAATAGAATTGCTTTAGGTCCTTATACATCTTGTTTGTACCTGGGTGAATAGAGAAACGGGATTTATGAGCTTCTTGTAAAACACGATCACGTAACCCACCCAAACGAGGTACCCACACTCTGTTTCCCAGACACAATAACCCACGATCATCTTTTACTAGCAATGCTGACATCCCCGCTAACCGTTCTGATTTTAGATGTTCATCTTGATAAGCTTCCACTTGACACTTCTGCAATTCGTCAAATATGTTGGGTAGGAGTTCAGTTTGTAGCGAAATAACTTTTATTGTTCCACTCCTTTCTTGACGACTCAGCGCATCCGCCACCACATTCGCCTTTCCCGGGTGATAAAGGATTTCACAGTCGTAATCGTTCAACAATTCTAGCCATCTTCTTTATCTCATATTTAGTTCCTTCTGGTCAAAGAGATGTTGGAGACTCTTATGATCGGTATAAATCTGACATTTGGAACCATACAGATAATGTCTCCAAATCTTTAACGCGAAGACGACTGCAGCAAGCTCCATGTCGTGCGTAGGATACTGTCTTTCATGGTCCTTTAATTGACGAGAAGCATAAGCAATAACTTTCCCACGCTGCATAAGCACACATCCCAATCCGAGTTTAGACGCATCACTATAAACAACAAAGTCTTCCGAACCTTCAGGTAGTGATAGAATCGGCGCGCTGCACAGTTTCTCTTTCAATATCCGGAATGCCTCGTCTTGTTATGCTTTCCACTTAAACTTCAGGTTCTTCCGGGTTAACTTAGTCAAAGGCGTTGCGATACGAGAGAAGCCTTTTATGAATTTCCGATAGTAGCCGGCTAAACCCAGAAAACTACGTACTTCGGTTGCTGTCTTCGGCGGTTCCCACTTTTCAACTGCTTCCACTTTCATCGGATCAACTTGTATCCCTTTCTCAGAAACCACGTGCCCCAGAAATTGAACTTTCCGTAGCCAGAATTCACATTTAGAAAATTTTGCATACAACTTTTCCTTCTTCAGTAGCTCCAGAATCAAACGAAAATGTTGCGCGTGCTCTTCCTTGGATCGGGAATAGATAAGGATATCATCGATAAATACAATAACAAATTTATCGAGATATGGCTTACATACCCGATTCATTAAATCCATAAAGGCAGCTGGAGCGTTCGTCAGTCCGAACGGAATCACTAAGAATTCGTGATGTCCATACCTTGTTCGAAAAGCAGTCTTTAGAACGTCTTCTTCTTTAACTTTCAACTGGTGATAACCGGATCTTAGATCAATCTTGGAGAAATAGCAAGCTCCAACTAACTGGTCGAAGAGGTCATCAATTCGGGGTAACGGATACTTGTTCTTTATCGTGCGCTTATTCAGTTCCCGGTAGTCGATACACATTCTCATCGAACCATCCTTCTTTTTCACAAATAACACTGGTGCTCCCCACGGCGAAGAACTAGGTCTGATGAAAGCCTTATCGGATAGGTCTTGTAGTTGTGCCATCATCTATTTCATCTCTGGGGGTGCCAGACGATAAGGTGCACGGGCTACAGGAGTGGCTCCAGGAATCAGGTCTATACCGAACTCTACTTGTCTAACAGGCGGAAGACTATTCAAGTCTTCGGGGAATACTTCAGGGAATTCACTAACAATAGGAATATCTTCCATCCTATTCTTTTCTGGCTTAATATCTATCATGTAAGCCATGTAACTCTGACAACCCTTATTCACACACTTACGGGCTTTTATCATAGATATAAGTCTAGATTGATGATTCCTACGATCAACATAAATCACTACTGGTCTTTTATCAGGTAATACAACATTTATTAACTTCTTATCACAATTTATGATAACCTGATTCTTAGCTAACCAGTCCATTCCCACTACGATGTCAAACTCTATCAAAGTTATAGGAAACAATTGTATCGACACTCTACATTCCTCTATATTTATCACACAGTCATCAAATACTTATTTAACTGACACTTGATTATCATTTGCCGTATCTACTGATAGAGCATGTTCTAGCACTTTAGGTTTCAAACACAGGCAAGCAGCAAATGCAGGAGACACAAACGATCGGTTTGCACAGGAATCAAATAACACCTTAGCACGTGTAGAGTTTATTAAAAATGTACCTGTGACCATATCCGGAGTTTCCTCCGCTTCTTTCTCAGTCATTTGAAACGCGCGACCCCTGGTTACTGGCGGTTCCAGTCTTGGTATTACTGGTTTAACAATCGCTGGCCTGCCCGATGACCCACCTTGCTGTATCCTCCCCCGCGGACAGTCCGACTGAAGATGATCCGGAGGATTGCATAAGAAACATAACCGCGTTACCTTACAATCTTTAATGACGTGTCTGGTGTTCCCACACTTATAACATGCTCGTAAATCACCTTGACAATTTCCTTGGTGGACACGGTTGCACTTCTGACATGGTCTTTCCGCTGGTCGAAACGGCGGACGGTTATCATACCTCTGAAATCGGGACTTCTTCGGATCGTGTTGTGGTCCTTCCCACTTTCTCTTCCCGATACTTTTATCGCCAGCATCCCTTCTAATATCTCTTTCAACATTCTCCGCGGCATCAACTGCAGCTGAGAAGGTATCGGGTCCTTTTGCAGTCACTAGCCTTCTGACTTCTGAGTTCAGCCCAAAGATAAACCTTTCCGTCTTCATCGCCTCCATAGCAACGTAGTATTCTGCGAACCGAGACTTTTCCAGAAAGCTAGCGGTGTAATCTCGAACGGATAAGTTTCCTTGTTGTAAGTTCATAAATTCCCCTTCCAGTTGTTTGACGGCTGCTTGGGGACAAAATGCGTTCCTGTAGGCTATCACAAATTCTTCCCATGAGAGGGTAGAATAAACATCAGATCCTTTAGAATGAATAAAAGATTCCCACCAATACAAAGCATCCCCTTTTAACATTGTTTCCCCGTACAATACCCTATCTTCATCTGCACACTTGCTTGTCTTGAAAATAGCTTCTATTTCCTTCATCCATCTCATTGCTTTCACGGGATCCCTGTCTCCTGAGTAGGTCGGAGGTCTACAGCTCAAAAACATTTTGTAGTCGCACCTCCTTTGTACTGGTACAACTGTCGGTGTGATTAGCATTTCATCTTCCGGTCCGGGATCCGGTATTCCAGTTTCATTATGACGGTTTCGATCAAACATTGTTTGTATGCTAGCCTGCAATCTTCCCATTTCTGCCATTAGATCATCCCTTGTAACAAACTCTGTACCATGTGGTTGGACTCTGCCTCCGGCTCGACCTCCAGCTCTACCCCCGGTTCTACCCCCGACTCTGCCCCCAGTTCTGCCTCCCCTGTCCCCCGTTCCTATCGGCGGATTCGTACTATTCGGATTTCTTCCTCCGCCTCGATTTGAATTCCGTGTACCGCTTGCCATTCTATAGATTTAAACAAGGTTAATATACACATAAGCACATACCCCATATAACAAGGTATTCCAGTTCAAACATGTACCTGTAAGATCACAATTACACTGGCCAGATGTAATATGAAATTACCTTACATGATGTTCCTTCTACCTTTTATACTTCATCATCCCAAGGTTCTATAATGATAGGGACATCCTACTTCACATGCAGTTTAAGTCTAGGTACAGATACAAATACCTAAATCCCTTAAACTAATGCTCTGATACCATTTGTAACAACTCAGATCCCATATACACAACAAATCACATAATGTAACATAACATTGATATAACAAACGAAACATCATATTACAAGTACGGTCCCGTAGTCTTTTACAATCAGAAGAAGCAATTATATACAAACTTCATTCTAAATACATACACAACATTTAATCATTATGATACAACTGCTAAACATGCCAAAATCTTCATCATATATTCCTTCACAAAAGCCATCCCTCGATTACTCAAATTACTTGCTCTTACCCGATCCGCCACCTGGAATACATATTTTAAAACAAAATGAGGGTTAGACCTAATGGTCTAAGTGAGATAAATCCCTGTCAGTTTGAAATCATTTATATAAACCTTATTTATATAAATCACACAGCACAATCAAATATATCAATTTGAACTCACACATCGTGTACCTTCCCTTCTCATTTCTCTTGGCCATATTAGTTGGTTGCAAGCCAACTAATAATTTACAACGTTGTACAACATCTACAGCCAAACAACGCTATACAGATTCTATAGCCAAACACACCGGTCCTAAGCCCGGCCAACGTATTATAACACATTATAATACTCATGTAAATATAATACCTCAATATATTATAATTCACATATATCGCATATATACACATAATCACCAATTATCACATTCCCAAACCATACGTATATGTATTCCAGTTAAAAATGTTTTTAAAGTAAAACTCGCCTGTTTTGATTATTACACACTTTTTAGTCCTCCACAAAGAATTATGCTTTCTCCTTCGATTCACAGTATCTAAAACAATCATGTACAAATATTGTTTTACCACTTTGAATACATAGAGCTTGCTAGGACTAAGAGCTTTAGATAACTCTATCTAACTCTTATCCTTAAATGTCTTCCCGAACCCGAACTTAAGTCAAGTCCACAGTACTTTCGATCCTTATTCATTCCCTATCCATGAATTAACACGACACAGGCTACTGGACACTTAAAAGCATCTAAACTCATCAAATAGACCAATCAGCCAAAGTATCCGGAAACCACAGTTTATCCGGACAACACTACTTTTCCGGACAGCATAACTTTTCCGGACAGCACCACTAATTCGGACAACCTAAACAATCCGGACGTCATCCGGACACCAAAGTAATCCGGATACCATCCGGTATCTAATTCTATCCGGAAAACATAGGAAAATAGAACTTACCCGGATGAAGAACTCGTCCGGACACCTACAGAACACTATCCGGACACCACCAATCAAAGCTACCCGGACACATTCATACTGTGTCCGGACACCTCTGTCGGTTTACTCTATCCTTATCCAGAAATTGGTTGAATTAATACTAAACCATATTTGATGATTCCAATCCGATAGAACTCTTCTACTAACAATTTCACACATAATTTGTAAAGAAAACATACCTTAATTAGTTCCAATAACTCCAATTTTTGAGCCTTTACCCATCTTTCCTCTTTTCTTCTTCTTTTTGCTCCCAACACACACACATACACAAATCTGGGTTTTGCTATAATGAAGATATCTGAACCCTAATCCAGATATTATTTAACCATATTTACCACTTCAGCCCCTTAACTCAACACTAATGACTACAATACACTTAACTTATAAATTAATTAAAAATCACCCTAAACCTCCCATATTATAGGTAATTAATTCTAACGAAAATGAAATCTAACTAACGAACTTACCTGGGGTATTACAGGAAGCTGCTGCTGACATGACCGAACCTTATGCTGAAGAGGTCGAGTCTGAAGAAGAAACTAAAGATGATGAACCTGTCGACATCTCTGATGAAGAACCATCATCATCCCCCAAAGATGATGATGACGATGATGATGACGACTTATTCTACATCCAGCCTGTTGCAAAAGCCCCAGCTGAAAAAGGGATCAAGATAAAAGAACCTTCAGGGGAGCGGACCAAGACAAAGCCTGCAGCGTCTGAAGCTGACAAAGGCAAAAACAAAGGCCTCGCTGAAGAAGACAATCTGATGATCTTGCTTCAAAAGCCAGTTTGTCAGGTACACTACCTTCTATTCCCTTACACTGCATCCCTCCTATATCCCTTCTCAATCTCAATCCTTCTATCCTTAAAACCTCTATACACTTAACCACATTCTTTTCTCTATCTCTTTCTTCCCAACTTTTCTTACTCAAACAATCACTGTGTTTCAGCTAGTCCTCTCCCCTATTTAAGGATCCCACTGAAGCTCCCACGACTACACCAGAAATAATCCCAGCCACAAGAGCTGAAGAAATAATCCCAGTCTTGGATTTAATCACTGAGACTGATGAACCTGAAGAACAGCTGCTCTCTCACAAAAACAGACCTTCCTTGGCTCCTCAAAAGCTAAGTGAAGAGGATCAAGAAAAGAGAGATGCAATGATCAAACAGCTTGAAGATCAGCGAATCATTCTTCCTCGTGACCAAATCCCTGCTCCCACAAAGGTCAGGATATCAAGGAAAGAATACGAGGATCATCTAAGAGCTGAAAGATTACTCGCCGAAAAGAAGGAAGCTGAAGAAAAAGATAAGGCTCTCGCCATCCAGCTTGTCCAACAATCGGTGAAAGACCCCGCGTTGAAAAGAACTCCCATTGATGTACAACGTCAGCTATGGGATGATGCCCAAAGGATCGTTGAAGAAAAGACTAAGGTATCTGATACGACTTTGGAATGGTGTAAAGAAATGCTGAACTATCGATCTCGACCATCCAAAATCATCAAAGTAAATATCAGAGGAAGACTGTTCGTAGACGTTCATGTTGTTGAAGTTGATGTATTCAGAGAAGACGAAACCAAGCAAACCTTCTATGCTGCTACCTTAGAGAAATTTGGTTTCTCTGAATGGTTGGAAGTGAAATTAGTCATTCAGCGATCGCGCTCAAAGTTCAAGAGCCATGTCGAGAAAATTTTAAATTCTCAGATCGACTTGGTATCTTCTACTGTGGATATTCATCCTTCCACTCTTCTTCCTCCTCAACAAAGAAGAGTCTCTGCAAAGGAAAAGAAAGCCTCAGACTCAGGTCCTCCTATACGGAATGAAACATGTATTGGTTTCTCTCGAGCTGAAGTTCTTGGCCCTGATGCTGATCTCTCAGCGCTTAACACCTCCCTACCACCTGGTGAAACTTTCATTCCTGGAAACGTCGTATGTGATCCCTATGGTATATTCTTTCTAGACTGCCATGGAAATCAACACTTTTAACGCATCTATGAGCTTCCAATCACTCCCATCGAACAGCTCAGAGACCTCATATACTGGTGTGAAGTCAGACGCGACATTCAGGCACGTCACCTCAAGCCTCTAATCTTTGAAGAAGCAAAGAACAAAAAGGATCAAGGTGTCATTGTCTCTGACTGGATGATTCCCACATCAAAGACCCTCGATGAACTTCTCATCAAGGAAGAACCTTTTGACGGATAGGATCGCCTTGTAATTCTTTCTATCCTTATCTGTCTACATCTTTTGTACTTGTAATTTTATTTGCTGTACTTGTAATTTTTCCACTTCCCTCTGTATTCTTTATGAAGTTTAAAGAAAAATTTCAGCAAATGTACTTTACTCCATCAGTACTGAAAAGATCCCAGAAAACAGTAAAAGGGACAAATATTTTATGAGTTCTTTTTATCCTTATGTTTTCATTAAATAGCAATTTTCTCTGTTGCTATGTCATAATCAAATAGGGGGAGATTGTTGATCCAAACCCTCAGTGATTTGATAATGACCCTCTCTTAAACACTTAGTGAAAATTGTAAGTAAACAATATGTATTAGAGTTTCACTATCGCTGATAAGTACTAAGACTTTTTAGTACCGCTGATAGGAACTCTCACTCTTTAGATTAGATATTCAGCGAACACTGTTCATCATCTTATAGCTCTGAGCCTGTTCAGTCTATGAGATGATCGTTGATAAGTTAGTTGTTTACTTATGATCCCTGAAGACAAGTTTCACGTCAACCAAAGTTCTACGCTGAAGTCGAAGATCAAGCTCAAGAACCAGTGACAAGTCTACTCATGAACTGATGCGGATATCAGCGAAGCAAGACCTGTCCATTCAACGTGAAGTATCAAGTAGAAGACTTCAGTAATCGTTGAACTTTATCATTCGCTGATAAGGATCTGACTCAACGAAAGCTGATCATGAAGTCTCCCTGCATGTTACTATTGTCTTACCTCCCTTGCACGTCTCCGTACGAACTGTCAGAACGGACATCCCTTTTGTCTGTAATCGTACAACAACTCTGATTCTACACTGTGCACCATGCGGCTACTAAGGTTATCTACAAAGGTCAATGACATGCAACCACTCAACTGCTGCCACGTGTAAAGCCATACTGCCATGCATTAAATGCATGCAGTATATAAGAAGAACCTTACTTCAGTTTTGAAGTGTGCTCGGACCATCTTCTTATTTTCTCTCTTATTGTTAAGTTATTATTCGTAATTTCTTTAACTCTTTCTAGTGCAAGAAACTTAGTGTTTCTCAAGATTTGTTTAGATTAGGTTTATCCTTAATCTTGTTCCGCAACAAGTTGTAAATTGTCTTGATTTATCAATAAACAATTTAGAAAAGTAAAAACGTGTGTTTGTATTCAACCCCCCCCCCCTTCTACAAACTTGTATAGCCCTTCGGGACCAACACCTAACAATCTCCCCCTAAAGATATATAAATAAAAATCGGTCTTGAAATCTTCAGGTCTTGAACTTCTCTTCCTTTAGAATCGTTGAAATGCAATGATGTTGCTTGTCTACATGTCTTTTCAGCGCTCCCCCTTGAATAAAGCTCTTGGTCTTTAAATCTTCAACGAATCTGTCTTTGAATGTCTTTGAACCGCGAATGGAATTTGCTTCCAGCTTCATCTTTAAGAACTTGTAGATAAAATATGCTCGAAGGAGGAAATAAAGACTTGTAGCGACTACCACTTGATAAAGGATGCGAAGAATTGATCACTTGTATGCACTTTGAACTCTTTTTGGATTTCGGAATCGATCAATCAACAGTTACTCCCCCTCGGCTTTTGCTAACTCCCCCTCAACTTGATATTCGGTGTCTTTGAATCTGTACCCTTTCTCCCTCTCATGATGAGTAGGAGCATCTGGAGCATCATGTATGTTCAAAGACAATAGTGACGAGTAGCAAAAATTCTAGATCAAAACATTAAGTAACCAGAATGGGGTAAATATCTAACACAGAAACACAAAAGTAACTGTTATCACAACAGTTTGAAAAATTGTGTGGCCTATGTTCAGAGTTGGCAATGGGGTATCTCTAATAGGACTTCCAGTTATCCCTGAAGTAAAATATTAAAAATTACTTCTCGACTGTTCCGGCAATATCACGAAGATATGCAATTGGAATCACAAAGACTCGTGCATGTGTGAAAGAAATGAATTATATCATTTAGGCTCAAATATTGACTTAACCTGGGACGCAAGTTAAAAATCAATAGACTCAGTGATTAGAATATGAAGTTCGGAGACCGGAGCGGATGTCTTCCTTTTTCAATATCTAAGACCTCCGAGTGAGGAATAGATAGATTATGTGCTAAATCTCCGTGAATATGTGAAACAAGCATCTGTTGTGAGATACTTGAGTGGCTAGGTGGGGTGACACGAGTTATCGACACTGGGTCCATGTCTGTTTCAATATTCATCTCCAAAGAACGAGAATGAATAGATTTTGTGGTTACCCGGATAACTGACTCGGTTTGGTAAAGACCAATAATTCTTTTAAGTCCTGTCACATCCTCACCATATTCTTTTCACTCCAAACTCATCTATCAATCTAGACCCCTCACTGTAGTCTATAAGAGATGTGTTTCTTAGATAGGTCCTTCTGGTTCTGGATAGACCATAGAAACGATGTTAATCCTAACACTCCTTTCATGCATCGAGTAAATCAGTTAAGTAAACAGTGAAGTACGAGTTCTAAACTGAAATGTTTAGAAGTCATAGCATTTAAGAACGAGTCCTGATCTGAGATGATCAGAAGTCATTGCATTTAAAAAAGGAGTTCTGAACTGAATTATTCAGAAGTCATAAAAATGAAGTGCGAGTTCTGATCTGAGGTAATCAGAAGTCAAAAAAAATTAAGTCCGAGTTCTGATCTGAAGTAATCAGAAGTCAAAAAAAATCATTTGAAATATAGAATTTCAAGAAACAAAATCAAATGCTAAACAGAATGACTCAGTAAGCACAAAATTTGCAATAATGAGACAATGATCAGAAAGTTTAATTGTGAAGAACAAGTCATAATTATTATAACAGATAAGAATGGAATCATTTGCAAGAAATAGCGAACTTGGAAAACAACTAGGAATTCAAACGAGTGTATTTCCATCGAAAAATCAACAAATATGTGAGACATGGAAATAACTAAGTCAAGAAAAAATGACACATGGCAATCATGAAAGTTAAAATTGGAAAATAACAAACACAAGTTAGTTATTCATAATGAATTACCACAGTTTTTGAATTCAGTTAAAGTTCACTTACCTTTCCTAGTACTCCCCCTCAATTGTGGCATAACCTTTGAATGCAGTCATGTGAAAAGAATGTTCTGACCTAAACGCACATGACATTCCTGCAAAATAGATTAGAAAGATTTTGGTATCCATCTTTTGATGGATCCTTGTTGGTTAGATGCCCTATGAGGACCAGGGATACTATAAGTACCATACCAATACTTAGCACGGTCTTTATGCACAAACTCACTTGTTCCACAATAAGAACAACACAGCTTCTGTGCAGAAACGCTGACCAGCTTATTAACAGAGTAAGCACGATCAGTTTTCACAAAAGGTTTAGCGTGGAAAGCTTTGTTGTTCTTTTCACTCTTAACGGAGACGAGTGACTTTGGAGTAGGAGCGGATCCTTTAACTCTCCAAACCATGTTTACTTTCTTGAAAGATTGATTATCTTTATGATCGACACGAAAATTATAGAAAAGATTGGAAGGTCGAATCTGATCTTTTGAAAAATCATTTGATTTGACAAAATTCTTTGAAGAACGATTTGTAGCAAATGAAGTTAAAGCATAAGAAGGTTGAACACCTTTAAACTTGCTTTCTTCAAGTTTCTAGATCTTAACCGATAAAGCATTTTGTTCTTTGAGAATTAAATCAAATTTCTTTTGTAAATCAGATTTAACCATTTGTTCCTTCAAAATCTCGGTTGCTAATCCAGATAATCTCTGTGTAAGTTTAGAAATCTCGGTCTGAAAAATCTTTCTTTCGAATGCAAAATCATCTTTCAAACTTTTTGCCCTAAAACCTTCAACTTTCTTCTTCTCAGACTCTTTGATTAGAACGTCTATTTCTTTCTCCAAATCAGTTATTTTCAAAGAAAGTTCTCCATTCTTTTTAGTAAAAGATTTGCGTTCAGTTTCAAAATTCTCTCTTTCTAAAATCAAAACTTTTTCAAAGTCGGAGATCTGATTTGAAAGTTTTAAACACATAAGCTCAAGACTCTTTTTCTCTTCAAGAGATTTGGTTGAAAAACCAGATTGCTTTTGTATAAGCAATTGTCTTTCCTTTGCAAAACTTTCTTTCTCCTTTTCAAAAACCTTTTCAAAAGTAGTTAGTTTATCTTTAAGCTCAAGGTTTTCACAGTTCAGGAGTTTACCTTTCTCTTCAAGTGCCTTTATCTCGTCTTGCGATGACAATTCATCAATCTTCCTTTTCAGCTCAGTGTTCTCAGATTCTAAGATTGTTGCCTTTTCTTCTGCTTTAGCCAGCTTCTCAGAACTGTCCATTGAGATTTCTGTTCCTTCAGTTCTTTGATGTACTTGCTGGTCGATTCATCTGCTAGCTTGATCTTCGTATTATATAGTGTTCGATTTGCTTGACACTCCACTTTAAAGCAATACGACATTGTTACCTGAAAAATTGATCGATGATCGGTGTTACTTTGAAGAATCAAAAATGCGGAAGAAAATCAAAAATTAAATTTTAAAAACAAATCTAAAAATAAATTCGTTTCCAAAATTTAAAATTTGATTATTATCGGAACGAACGAAATCAAACTTCGAGAAAGAAACATGCAAGATAAATAAACCAAGTTAGATCAAGAACGACAACTAAAATCACATAAAATGATAATAGTCGCTAATAATTGCAAATCGTCGCAAATAATCTCAAACGTCACAAAAAATTCAAAAACCGATTGTTGAAAAATTCGCAACTTACCGGACAATTGAGTTTTCAACACAAAAGAGCACTTACCGAATGAAGTTGGTTTACCAGATAGAACTTGTTTACCGGATGAATGAATTAATCTTACCGAATGAGATTGTTTCCGGAAACAATTAGCCAAAAACAAGGTATCCGGAAGAAGGTACTTACCGGATGAGACGGCTGTCCGAATGAGGAGCTTACCGGATAGGAGATCCGGGTAGAGAACGATTACACAGCAGCTATGGTTAACAAGATGTGTATGTATGCAAGCAATGATATGAAATGATGGTATGTAAGAGGAAAACACAACAATGAATTAGAAATGAAAGTATACATTTGGACGAAGTGAATGTATGACTCCAGAAAATTATCATGCATGCAATTAACTTCAGGTGGAAACTAAATATTCAAACACATAAATATGAAAGTCAAAGATGACGGCTGGTTAATGAATTTCATGCGGAAAAGAAAATCATCCGGATAATGCATTTCATCCGGAAAGTTGTTTTCATCCGGAAAGGGAGGATTTCCTTTTCATCCGGAAAGTGAGTTTTTATCCGGGAAAAATTGAGTGTCCGGGAGAAATTTTATCCGGGAACCAGAAACAATCCGGATGGATTTATCCGGAGAGTGGTGAGAAATAGGAAACTTACCCGGAAAAATTAGGAACGTCTGGACACTGCGGCTGGTAGAGAAATTCGGATCAGGGTTCGATAGGGTTGCTTCATTTCACTCCTGTAGGGTTAGATTTTGACCAGAAACACAAAAACAAACATACCCAAATCGATTTCTAAGAAAAATATATCTTATTTTTCAATAATCACCACAAAAATTTAAGAACACTAAAAAACTCAAGAATTGATTTTTAAATTGAAAAATTAATACCTTTGAGAATCGATTTAAACGCAGATAAACACCAGATTAAAAACGAGTAAACAATCGAGATCTAACAAACGAATTATTAAATCAACGAAAAGCTTTTCAAACCCGATTGATGACCGAATCACCAAGAAATTACTGCACTACGACGAACAAAAAACAGATGCCTTCTGGACCTCAAACGATTAATCCCACCGTTCAGAACGTAGAACAGAGTGTCATGAAGCTACTGTCTAAAAATCGCAATGATCCGACAGTTCAAACTTCGGGAATAGGCAAAACGACTCGCTGCATTTTCCAGAAAATTCAATACGAATTTTATGTTTTTTCGCGCTTTCGTTCGATTTCTTCTATATCTTCAAATCACCGATTCGGCTCTGATACCAATTGTGAGTCCCAGATTGACAGGTAACAATATGGTCAATGAGAAATAACAAGAACAATTGATGATTTCAACTTGTCGTCCCTCTCGTATTCATTCAAAGTATCGTTCAGAGAATATTACAATTCAAAGTAAATGAACGATTTCTAAACAATAAACTCTAATGAATTTCTCTCGAATTGCTAACCTAAAACTAAAGGTTAACTAAACCTTATATACTTAGGCCTTTAGACAAACAAGGCCTAAGCCCATTAAGCAATTAAGCCCAAATAACACAATTAAGGGCTTTTACAATTAATCTAATTAAGTCTATATAATTATTTATATATCTTTCTAATATGTAGGACATTTATGGTCCTAACAAAGCTCCTCTCGACAACCTCGCAATAATCCCAGCCTCCAGAGCTGATGATCAAGAAATAATCCCGATCCTGAACTCGACCGATGATGTTTTTGAAGAAGAAGAAGAAGAGTTGCTCTCGCACCGAAAAAGACCTTCCTTGGTTCCTCAAATATTAAGTGAAGATGTAAAAAAAAGGAGCAACGATGATTCAAAGACTGGAAGATCAACGGATTGTCCCTCCTCATCTAAATCTCTTATCTACTCGGGAAATCGCTGAGTCTTTCAAAGCTGAACAACTCCTTGCTGAACGAAAGAAGGCTGAAGAAAAAGATAAAGAATATGCCATTGAACTCGTTCAATGTTCGGTAAAGGATCCAAGCCTGAAGAAGGTTCTTATCTCTGTTCAGCGAAAGCTCTAGAATGACGCCAAGAAGATCAAAGAAGAGAAAACCAAGGTCTCTGATTCCACTATAGTTTGGTGCAAGGAGAAATGTTATTTCCGACATCATGCGTCCATAATCAAAACGGTCAACATCAGGGGAAGAACGCTCAATGACGTTTCTATCATCGACATTCAAATTATCATATAGAACGGTCACAAGGCAACCATCTACACATCGTGGCTTGATCAGCTTGGTTTCTCTGAATGGTTGGAGATGCGGATAACCATTCAGCGGTCGCGTTCAAATTACAAATCCTTTGTCGAAAAAGCTCTGAACAGGCAGATCGACATGGTAACATCAGTCGTTGATATCCCTCCTCCTCCTCCAGTTCAACATAGAAGGCATGCTGTAAAGAAAAAGAAGAAATCCTCAGCTTCAGGTCCTCCTATCCGAAATGAAACCGGCATCGATTTCTCACGAGAAGATGTTCTTGGTCGTGATCCTGATCTCTCAGCGCTCGATGTCTCCCTACCCCTGGTGAAGACTTTATCCCTCGAAAGGTTCTAAGTGAACCTTATGGCATTTTCATCATTGACTGCACCGAACGCAAATGCTTTCAACGCATATCTGAGCTAGCCATTACTCCTATCGAACAGCTCAGAGATCTCATCTACTGGTGTGGATTCAGTGAAGACCTGCTCGGACATTTCATGAAGTCCTTGATCTACAAAGAAACCAAGAAAAGAAGGGAACATGGAGTGAAAGTCCCTAATTGGATGGTTCCTGAAACAAATACTCTTGATGAACTTCTTGCCAAGAATGAACCTGAATAGCTGATAGGATTCCTTTTGTAATTCTTGTATCTTATATCAGCTTGTAACTTTTTGTACTTGTAAAATTTAATTCACTGTACTTGTAATTTTTCCACTTCCCCTTGTAATCTCTACGAAGTTAATGAAAATTTTCAGTGAATGTACTCTACTCCATCAGTACTTAAAAATATCTCTGAAACAGTAAATGGGACAAGTATTTTATGAGTCATTTTTATCCTTATGTCTTCTTACTTAGCAATTTTCCTTTATTGCTATGTCATCATCAAATAGGGAGGATTGTTGATCCAAACCCTCAATGATTTGATAATGACTCTGAGAAACACTTAGTGAAAATTGTAAGTAGACAATATGTATTAATGTTTTGTCATCAAAGAAAATATACTAAGTCTTTTTAGTATCGCTGATGAAAACATACGCTTTAATTTATGTATTCAGCGAACACTGTACATCAGTAAGCCCTGAGCCTGTTCAGTCTCACTGATGATCGCTGATAATTTATGTTGTTTACTTATGATCCCTGAAGACAAGATTCACGTCAACTATGTTCTACGCTGAAGTCGAAGATCAAGCCAAAGAACCAGCGACTAAGTCTACTAGTGACCTGATGCGGATATCAGCGAAGCCAAGACATGTCCACTCAACGTGAAGTTTCAAGTAGAAGACTTCAGCGAACGCTGAACTTTATCATTCGCTGATAAAGAATCATTCAGCGAACGCTGATCATGAAGTCTCTTCTACAAGCAACTTTTGTCTTATCCCCTTGCATGCCTTCGTACGATTTTTGTCAGAACGGATATCCCTTTTGTCTAGAATCGTACAATCAACTCTGATTCTGCATTGTTCATCATGCAGCCACTAGGTTGTCTACCGAAGTCAAATCATGCAACCAACCAGAGGCTGCCACGTGTAAAGGTGTACTATTGTGCATTAAATGCATGCAGTATATAAAGGAAACCCTACTTCATTTTGAAGAAGCTTGGCCATTCCTCTCTCGTTGAACTTACTGTGTGAAAGAATACTCTCCTTAGTGTTCTTATTTCCTTAATCTCTATTTCTAGTGCAAGAAACTTAGGGGTGCTCACGGGTTGGGTTGATCGGGTTGAAGGCATTTCGACACATCAACCCAATGTTGGCGGTTTGAAAAAATTTCAACCCAACCCAACCCAAACAAAGACACAACCCAACCCATTCGGGTTGATCGGGTTTGTCGGGTTGTGTTTAAACAAGGTGAAATCAAAATTAAAAACATAAAAATAAAGGAAACATGTCTTTAAAATACAACCGATAATTCAGACAATACTTAGATACTATATATAAAAATGTCTAAACCAAATATGATCAAATAACTTGACGTTTTCAATTTGCATATTTCTTAAATCTTAAACATATCGTCATCAAATGTTTTTCTCAATTTACATATATATGTTAACATATACTATATATATATATATATATATATATATATATATATATATATATATATGTGTGTGTGTGTGTGTGTGTGTGTGTGTGTGAAGGAGTTATATAGAGATGGATAAGAGATTGAATATATATATATATATAGTTATATAGAGATGTATACGAGATTGAATATATATATATATATATATCTGGTTCATCGGGTTGGGTTGGGTTCAAATTATCGTAACCCGATATCAACCCAATACATACGGTTTGAAGATTTTACAACTCGATTGGACATCGGGTTGCTTCGGGTTGGGTTTTTCCACGTCGGGTTGGGTTGGGTTGATCGGGTTGATCGGGTTTTTGAGCACCCCTAAAGAAACTCTTAGTGTTCTCATAGTTTGTTTAGATTAGGTTTATTCCTTAATCTTGTTCCGCAACAAACTGTAAATTGTTTGATACATATCAATAAACAATTTAGAAAGATAAAAATCGTGTGTTTGTATTCAACCCTCCCCCCCCCCTTCTACAAACTTGTATAACCCCTTTGGGACCAACAAAAATACTAAGGAGATTATCAATGGAACATTTATAACTCATAATGAAGCTTGTAAATGGAGGAAATGAACTTACCACTTAGGTTTTGATGAAAACCTAGAAAACCCCAAAAATCTCTAGTGTTGGAGATGAAAACTTTCTCTTGCATTAATAGATGAAACCACTAACATTTAATGGAGAAAGAACACTTTAATCTCCATGAAAAGCCCAAAATCAGTTAGGGTTTAAGGGGGAAGAAGAGGAAATGATTTTGGAGAGAAGAGATGGAGTTTGGGAGTGAGAAATGAGAATCTTACCACCACCAAATGCTCTTGAATCTTCCAATGAACATCAAAACTAATAATCCATCCTTGAAGAGCTCTCAAAAACGAAACCATAGCAATTTGAATCACTAAAATCGGAGTTGAAAAGAGAGAGATATGAAGAAATGAAGTTTGGGGGTTGAAAATCGCGTTTTATGCTAATCAAGTGCTCCGCACGGTTCTCCGTGCGGGTATACTAGAGCCATAATGCGCGCGAGACACTGGTCGCACGGTTTCTTTTTAAACACTGTTTTGGCCAAAACTTCTTCGTTTTAGCTCCGATTTCGCTCCGGAAAGAACCGTTGGACTCAGATTCGAATTCCCTATCCAAAAAGACCATAAAATCTAGGATTTAATCCAAAATCCTATTTTTCATATTTATCTTAGAAGATCGATTCTACACTGATTCGAAATTGTACTTATCCGAAAATTACGGGTGTGACACTATGGGTATATTTTCTACCTCTCCGTTCTCATCTTATCGGTATCTAATCTGTCTATATCAGATATACCCATTGTGAAAACATGGGTTTCGTTATCAGCAACTCCAGCAAACCATTTTTCTTGGTCTTCTTCTTCTTCTTCTTCTTCTAGTTGCGTCTCCGGAACAAAATTGGGATAACAGTCGTTAAGACCATATGTATGTTTCGAATAAAATTTTGGGTCATAGGACGCCAGAAATTAAGAATCAGACTCCAGTTGATTACCACCAACATGGGTTTCGTCATCACCTTCGCCATCACCTTCGTCGCACATCGATGAATCGGCATACACAAAAAGTGTTGGAGGTCTTTCTGACTGGGCTGCAAATTGCATAAAACCATAGATATCTCCATCGTCGGTTAACTCTAAGATTGACCCATCATCATTCTTGTACACTAACTTGCAAACAGCAGAAGGTTCGATTCCACATTTTTGCATGGCGTATGCAAGAAACTCTTATGTGCAATGTTTACTGACAATTTTACACTATGCTTAGATTTATAAGCAAAATTCCACTCATTGTTTTCTTGCACCCATTCACCATCGCAACAAAAATATAGCTTAGTTTTTTCAACAGCTGAACTCATTTTTTCAGTAGTATCTCAGAAACCAAATAGTGAAATGATGAAGAAAGAAAGAAAGAAAGAACAATGAAATGGATGTGATGAACAATTATGGAATGCATTTTACTAATCTTTATGGATGAAATTTTAGTGGGGAAGATGAACTACAACCACAAATTCAATGACAATAGTACAATAATTGAACAACCTCAGACAAAAAGTGTGGAAAAACCAATAAAACCATGCAAAAACATGAAATGATAGCCCAAAATCGCGGACCAAAAGTGAAAATCGCGGACAGGGACCAAAGTTGTAAACTTGGGATTTTCAGGGGACCATCGCGGGCATCACGGATCAAAATCGCGGACCATTTTGCCTGGGTCCACGATCGAGGGTCAAATCGCGGAAACTTGGGGTATTTTTGTAAACCGGGAAAGAGAGGGGTATTTCTGTAAGTCAATTTCAAACTTCGTTTATTTTAATTAATTTCCCTAAAAAGTATTCTACCCCTAAATAAAAAATTGTCTATTTCATTAATAGACTTCTTTAATAATTTGACTTCCAATTTAATTACCTTTACCTTCTAAACTATCTAACTTCCTAGAGACATTCATTTTAATCTCTTCATCTTTCCATCCACTAATTAAAACAAATTTATAACAACATTATTTATAAGCTACAACTTAATGCTCCATCAAAATGAAATAACAACATTTATGGTCTATATTATGTTTTATTGGGTTTGTATGTTTTGTTTTCTCTTTTTTTCCCCCTCAAATTTTGTCTTTTTTATGTAGTTATTAGCAAAATGTTTAATTAATTAAACTATTCATCTTCTTTATTTACACGTAAATTTCTTTATTTCTTTTATTTCACAATGATTCTGTTTTTTATTTACATAACATTTAATAAATATATATCAACATATTCAAGAACTCATTATATAAATTGAATTACTATTTACATGCAAAGTTCTAAATGGCGTGAGGCGTGGCGTGGCGGCGAGGCCAAGCCTCGAGCCTTAGGAGCCACGGCGAGGCCATGGCGTTTATCAAGGCGTGACTTATGGCGGCAAGTTTCTATATCGTATATAATATTATATATAAAAACATATGTTTTGTACTATTAATTGACGAATCAACGATAATAAACAAGTTAGATTAGGTTATATATATTAAAAACTAGCAAATAAGACATTAAAACGTAAAGAAAAATCAAATATCGTGTTATAAATGACCGCACGTTAGGCCATGGTGTGCCACAGACATAACATGGCGTGAGACACAAGCCTTGAGCCACAGCGCACCATGGCGGCTGTCGCGGCGAGCCTTTTAGAACAGTGTTTACATGACACTTAATTATATGTTTATTTTTGTTTACCTAATAATAAAATAATTATAATTAATATAAATATAAATAAATAAATGTAACACCCTAAAAATCAGGGTAAATTTAAACCCAAAATAAAAGGGTTTATGCATCTAAAATCCATAACATAAACGTTCTTAACTAGTGAAAATAAGAGTTAATTTACATCAACTTGTCGTCACCATAAACTCTTCACTCATCCCATTACTTCCCTGAGCTCATACCTGGTAAGAAAATATAATTTGAAACGATTAGGCTAACGCCTAGTGAGAATATTCAGTTTCAAAAATAATACTTTTAAATCAATGTAATCAAGGTTTATCAAACTTGATTTACTCTCGTTCTTACCATGCTCGTACTCATCTCGTAATAACAGAATCATACTATATCCCATTAGTATGACTATTCTTCTTAAAGTCATAACACCATATTCAATAGCCTACTACCAATCATCACGGATTCTAGTTTATCGATCAAGCCTAAAGACTTACATTCAATCGCCATACCTTCTCCTTAGAATGGAAGCAGAAATAGCACTTATATATTGCCTATTTTTAATCCGCCGAAAACACAGGAAATCAACACTTATACTACGTCTAATTCATTTTTCCACATCTCAAATACGAATAGCAACTATACCTTGCCTATTCGCTACAATCAATATCAATAACAATTATACTTTGTCTATTCAATCATTTAACATGAATAACAATTATACTTTGTCTATTCGGTCATTTAAAATGAATAACAATTATACTTTGTCTATTCAATCATTTAACATGAATAACAATTATACTTTGGTTATTCAGTCATTTAGCATGAATAACAATTATACTTTGTCTATTCAATCCTTCAAGGATACACGGGAATAGCATTTATACTTTGCCTACTCCTCCTTTTCAAGGATACACGGGAATAGCAATTAAACTTTGCCTATTCCTCCTTTTCAATTATGAATAGCAATTCTACGTTGCCTATTCAATAGTTCAACATGAATAACAATTATACATTGTCTATTCAATCATTTAACATGAATAACAATTATACTTTGTCTATTCAATAATATGAATAGAAATTCTACTTTGCCTATTCATTACATTCCACTATAAACAGGAATAGCAATTATACTTTGTCTATCCTACGTTATCAAATAAAACTAATGTCTATGGATTCATTACATTTATTCGTACTAATGCAGGTTATCGCTTAATATGGATTCCTCATATCATTCAATATGAGCAAATCATAATTCTACCACATAGATTCCTCATATCATTCAGTATGAGCAAATCATACTTAATACGTCAATTACTCAATACATAAGTCCAACAATTAATAACATCACTCACGGGTCCTTGATATAACTTTATATACCCAATTGCCTATTAGAACAAATAGTTACAGCTCGTATAATCGTTCATCCAAAACTCATTCAGGAAACACCTCTTTATAAAAATATACCTTACCATAATTTAAATACGTTATAAAAGGGTAAGGTAAGAATGAACTCACCTGATAGCAATAGCGTCACTCTTTAAGTTGTAATAATTTCCACCACCAAACTTCACAAAGTCTGAAATACCCAAACACATATAGTACTTGTATCAGTTTACTGAATGGGACTCTTAAAAGACTAAGAATCCTAAATAACCAAAATCCTCGACACCTATCGCAACCCACAAACTGCGATAACACTTGTCGCAACCCACTACTTGCGACACCGTACTTATCGCAACCCATTGTTGCGATATCCCCTTCTTATCGCAACCAACTATTGCGACATGCATCTTATCGCAACCAACTGTTGCAATATACACCTTATCGCAACCAACTATTGCGATACAATCAAACTTGTCGCAACCCAAGGTTGCGACATTCATACTTATCGCAACTATCATAAATATCAACTCACTGATGCGATGTTCATCTTTGTCTCAACTCACTGAATCATAATTAACCTAGAAATCTATATTTTTAAGCCATAAAATTCTACAAAAGTGCAGATATGCTTAAGACTATCAACAGAACATGCTTATAAACCCAGATTTCTCATAACATTCAAAAACATCATAACCCAATTTCTAAACCCATAGAAAACTTTAGCTACATAAGATGAAGAATTATTGTAAGAGTTATACCTTTTGATTTCTCAGATTGACCCCTTAATTTCCAGGCAAAATAATCTGTTTAGCTTTTTCTTCTTTATTTTGGTTTTCTCTCTCTCTTTCTCTTGAACGATACACACACACACATAAAACTAAAGTGAAAAATGAAGGATTATCTCATTTTCCTACTTTTAATAGAATGAGGCGGTGGGTGGTGATATCTTTCATCACCCTAACCAATTTAGCCCCTCAATTATCATCATTTGACAACTTCCACCCTCAAACTTATAAATTAAAATTAAAGTTTACCCCTTAACTTATAACTCCGTAAAACCAATAACGTAACTTACCCGGGGATAAACTCTAAAATTAATCTATCAAATATTTATACTCAAATTATTCAATAAACCAAACGTAACATTTTATATAAAAATCGAGATGCTACAATACTCCCCAACTTAAAAATCATTTCGTCCTCGAAATCAAAGCTAAGTAAGCAAATGAGGATATCTAATCTTTATATTCTCTTCTGACTCTAACGTCACATTAGCACCTCGATGATGTTTCCTATTGTACCTTTAACATAACCACATTCTTAGATCGCAACTTCTTAACCGACCTCTCTAGAATCACTTCCGGTTCCTCCACACAACGACTCTTCTCATCCATTCTTACTTCAGTAAATGGAATCACATCATACCAACATAAAATATTTCATATACCCCCTTCAATTTCTATTCTTACATACTTAATCATAGTTAAAAGTCCAGGAAGAACAAGGACTCAACTTTCCACATTTTCTGGATCTTACATCCTTCAACATTACCCACTCCCCAACTTAAAATTTTGCGGATCTCCTTGGAGTAACTATACAATTATCAAATCTTTTATCCAACTATAACTTGATCTTATTTTAACCCTTTCAATCATTAAAGCATCTTTCAAAAATAACAACTAATACAACCAACTTTTGATACAGACCAAAATACAAAAGATAAGTTAGCATTACTTACATAATATACATACACCTATGCATAGAATAAACAAGGACAGTATCAAAAACATATCCATCCATTCCTTAACGTCTTTCATCGTCACGTGAAAAGTTTCAATCCTTTGATGTTGAGATGTTGGGTTTTTTCCCTTTATTTCCGCTATCTTTCAGCGTTGGGCAATCCCTTTGATAATGACCAGGCTTCTTACATTCATAGAAAGTTGGTCCTTGGATGGGACAACTCCCTATTTGATGACCACTCTTTCCACATTTAAAACATTCCCTTGATATCACCCGACACGGCCCAAAATGTTTACTCTTACATTTCTGACACCAATTAGACTCTGGTCGAGTCTCAAATTGTGTGTCCTTAATAAGGGACTTCAGTCCTTGTGAAGGTTCCGATCGACTTTCAAATTTTCTTTTCTCTCCCATTTGAGCCTTCTCCGCTTTGTCCCTTGCATAAACTTCTTCTACAACCTTTGCTTCCTCAATCGTTTCCCTCAGTGTTGAAGCTTTTGAACTCCTAACTCGGGACATCATATCAGCTGGCAAACCCTTCAGGTAAGCCTTAATCTTTTCCTTCTCAGTTAGAGCCACATGCCCCACCAAGTTTAACTTTTCCATAAAGGACTCAGTGTACTTCCTAACAGACGAAGTACCCTTCTTAAGAGTCCGAAACTCTTCTTCAATCCTATCCATCTCGTTCTCGTTGCAATATTCCTCCAGTATCTTTTTCTTGAAAGACTCCCACGTCATAGCATCTAAGACTGGAGCGGTTATAGTAGACGTCATTATATTCCACCAGGTCAACGCATTACCTCGTAATATTTGAGACCCGAATCTGACCTTTGATTTCTCATCATATTCACAAGCTCGGAAAGCTTGTTCCATCTCTCTGAGCCAATTCATACACGTCACTGGATTGTCTGTTCCGATAAACTCTGGCGGTTTACAGCTTAGAAATGTTTTATATGAGCAGACTATTTCCACCCTCTTGTCTATACCAATCACAGGATTACGAATTGGATGTAGTACACCATTATCAATCTCCGTTTGTCGTAACTCCGAACTTCGATCATTCAGCGCCTTCATAAACATTTTTGTTTGTTGTGCCATGGCTGTATTCATCATTCACGTCATGTTCTCCATCATACGAGACTCCATTATTGACTCCGGCATAACCGGCTTGGCGGTAATAGTACTCGTTCTGTGTACCCGACTGTTCGTTCCTCCCATAGAAGGTAATCTCGGCGGACTTTCATGTGTTCCAACCATCTCCGGTCGCTTTTCCACTGACCAATCAATCATGACCCTATCTCTCGAAGAAATAGGGGATATGGGTGGCGTATTCACCATCGTTCTGATATAACATAAAGAAATAACCATAAGAAATGGTTACACATAACCAAATATACGAAACGTACTTTACCGATCATTAGTCATTGTAACAATTTATAAACAAGTATGCTTGTGTAGTAATATATTCATAATAACATTAGCTAATTGAAATTGTGAATATATTATACATGAGAATGCTCCTTACCATCGCTACAGTACTAATTTCACGTATTTCCGTCGACTCTAAGACTATACCATCTTAGTACTTCTACCCATATCTCACATATCATATCTTAATTCATCTCATCTTAAGTCTAGGTATATCACTATCATACCTAGTTCACTTAAACTAATGCTCTGATACCATATTGTAACACCCTAAAAATTAGGGTAAATTTAAACCTGAAATAAAAGGGTTTACGCATCTAAAATCCATAACATAAACGTTCTTAACTAGTGAAAATAAGAGTTAATTTACATCAACTTGTCGTCACCATAAACTCTTCACTCATCCCATTACTTCCCTAAGCTCATACCTGGTAAGAAAATATAATTTGAAACGATTAGGCTAACGCCTAGTGAGAACATTCAGTTTCAAAAATAATACTTTTAAATCAATGTAATCAAGGTTTATCAAACTTGATTTACTCTCATTCTTACCATGCTCGTACTCATCTCATAATAACAGAATCATACTCTATCCCATGAGTATGACTATTCTTCTTAAAGTCATAACACCATATTCAATAGCCTACTACGAATCATCACGGATTCTAGTTTATTGATCAAGCCTAAAGACTTACATTCAATCGCCATACCTTCTCCTTAGAATGGAAGCAGAAATAGCACTTATATATTGCCTATTTTTAATCCGCCGAAAACACAGGAAATCAACACTTATACTTCGTCTAATTCATTTTTCCACATCTCAAATACGAATAGCAACTATACCTTGCCTATTCGCTACAATCAATATGAATAATAATTATACTTTGTCTATTCAATCATTTAACATGAATAACAATTATACTTTGTCTATTCAGTCATTTAACATGAATAACAATTATACTTTGTCTATTCAATCATTTAACATGAATAAAAATTATACTTTGTCTATTCAGTCATTTAACATGAATAACAATTATACTTTGTCTATTCAATCATTCAAGGATACACGGGAATAACAATTATACTTTGCCTACTCCTCCTTTTCAAGGATACACGGGAATAGCAATTATACTTTGCCTATTCCTCCTTTTCAATTATGAATAGCAATTCTACGTTGTCTATTCAATAGTTCAACATGAATAACAATTATACTTTGTCTATTCAATCATTTAACATTAATAACAATTATACTTTGTCTATTCAATAATATGAATAGCAATTCTACTTTGCCTATTCATTACATTCCACTATAAACAGGAATAACAATTATACTTTGCCTATCCTACGTTATCAAATAAAACTAGTGTTTATGGATTCATTACATTTATTCGTACTCATGCAGGTTATCGCTTAATATGGATTCCTCATATCATTCAATATGAGCAAATCATAATTCTACCACATAGATTCCTCATATCATTCAGTATGAGCAAATCATACTTAATACGTCAATTCCTCAATACATAAGTCCAACATTTAATATCATCATTCACGGGTCCTTGATATAACTTTATATACCTAATTGCCTATTATAACAAATAGTTACAACTCGTATAATCGTTCATCCAAAACTCATTCAGGAAACACCTCTTTATAAAAATATACCTTACCGTAATTTAAATACGTTATAAAAGGGTAAGGTAAGAATGAACTCACCTGATAGCAATAGTGTCACTCTTTAAGTTGTAATAATTTCCACAACCAAACTTCACAAAGTCTGAAATACCCAAACACATATAGTACTTGTATCAATTTACTGAATAGGACTCTTAAAAGACTAAGAATCCTAAATAACCAAAATCCTCGACTCCTATCGCAACCCACTAACTGCGATAACACTTATCGCAACCCACTACTTGCGACACACTACTTATCGCAACCTATTGTTGCGATATCCCCTTCTTATCGCAACCAACTGTTGCGACATGCATCTTATCGCAACCAATTGTTGCGATATACACCTTATCGCAACCAACTATTGCGATACAATCAAACTTGTCGCAACCCAAGGTTGCGACATTCATACTTATCGCAACTATCATAAATATCGCAACTCACTGCTGCGATGTTCACCTTTGTCTCAACTCACTGAAATCATAATTAACCCAGAAATCTATATTTTTAAGCCATAAAATTCTACAAAAGTGCAAATATGCTTAAGACTATCAACAGAACATGCTTATAAACCCAGATTTCTCATAACATTCAAAAACATCATAACCCAATTTCTAAACCTATAGAAAACTTTAGCTACATAAGATGAAAAATTATTGTAAGAGTTTTACCTTTTGATTTCTCAGATTGACCCCTTAATTTCCAGCCAAAATAATCTGTTTAGATTCTTCTTCTTCTTCTTTATTTTGGTTCTCTCTCTCTCTCTTTCTCTTGAACGATACACACACACACACATAAAACTAAAGTGAAAAATGAAGGATTATCTCATTTTCCTACTTTTAATAGAATGAGGCGGTGGGTGGTGATATCTTTCATCACCTTAACCAATTTAGCCCCTCAATTATCATCATTTGACAACTTCCACCCTCAAACTTATAAATTAAAATTAAAGTTTACCCCTTAACTTATAACTCCGTAAAACCAATAACGTAACTTACTCGGGGATAAACTCTAAAATTAATCTATCAAATAATTATACTCAAATTGTTCAATAAACCAAACGTAACACTTTATATAAAAATCGAGATGTTACAATAAAGATGACAATTAATCACGTCATTATGATCATTATCAGTTAGAAAATTCTCTATATATAATTTGAAAAACAATATATTTTTATGATCAATCACACGAGTTTCATTCATTTTTTACTACAACGTATATATTGATATGTATTATTTCCAAATACAGTTAAATATCTAAAATTTAAATAAATATATAAAGTTAGAACCAATATGTAAAACTAAAAATGTTATTATTATTTAAAATCTTATTAAAATCAATATATAAATATAAATGATATTACAATCAATATATATTAATAAAAATAGAATCAACGTCTAAGTAACTACTATTACTAACTCTCTCATTAAAAAAAAAGGTTTATGTTACATTTAATATCACTAATTAAAATCAATACTTAAAATAATAAATCTAAGAAACAATATATATATATAATTAAACTAAAACTTTTTAGAGAAATAAAGTAATATGTATAAAAATGATAGAACATATATATAAAATTTAAAGTAGAATAACAAAGTGTATAAAATTAGAAAGAATAAGTTACTACAGTGACGAATATATAATTATGGCAATATTACCTATTAATTTTAATTGAAATCAAACTATGAATCGATATAATATCTTTCATTTTACATATATGACTAAATCCTTTTTCTTTTTCAAGATTCTTTACCGATAATTTAAGCTATGAAGAAACAGTCTCAAGTGAACTAAGGATGATGAGACAAATTCATATCAAGTGAAATATCGATTCTTATTAGTTTAATGTATGTTATGTGATTATCGATCCATTTAATTTTAATTTTTTTTCTAGAGAATTTATCTTCACCACGCAACGCATGGTGTCGAACACTAGTTATATATAATGTTGAAAACCTCTTGTCCAATAAGAGATTCATAAGAGGTGTTAACCTCTTATTGAACCGGAGAATGTTAAGGGGGTTTTAAGCTTATTAAAAACACAATCTTAGAGGTGTAACCTCCTTTCCCGCCGACAAGATACGGGCCTGAGTAAAGTACAGTACTTGCATGAGCGTGTATTTGATTTCTTAAACTTAGATATAACATACACTGATACGTCAAGTAATTTTAAACCTTAATAAAATATGAAAAAATGCATTAGATCTCTTAATCGTCTAAAATATCTTATTCTATAAGCATTTTAGACGGGCATGTGGAGGGAAAACAAAAGGTTTATAAATTACTAGAAGTTAAGAGGAGATTATTGATGGCTTATTTTTTGAAGCATATACAAAAGCTCCCTTTAGTTAACCTAAGTTAACTTTTTGAAAAACTAATTCACATAGAGTTTTAATAAGCCCCACGGATTCTTTTTCACGATATTCCAATTATGTCGATTATAATTTTCTAATCAACTTTTTAAAATTATTTTATGCCATTTTACATTATCATCTAGTTTATCAACTAGTTTTTACCAAACATGACTAACTTATAGCTAACTTAAAACATCTATAATGACTTTGAAAAATCTCAAATTTTCAATTGTTTCATTGCGACCACTGGCTGATCCATAGCATCTTTAAGACCATCTTCAATCCAACACTAAAAACACTAAAATGAAAATAGTGATCTTTTCATCTTCAACCCAACACTAAACACTAAAAAATGGAGGTCTATAAAGTAAACCTGTATATTTGGAGGCCAATAAAGTAAGTCTATAAAAATATATATTAATATAATATTAGGTTTTTGTAAATATATACCTATATATTGATTAAAAGTTTAATATAGAGTAAATTACATGTTTGGTCCCTATGTTATAATGGTTTTAACACTCCGAGTCCCTAAAATAAAATATCTATGGATTGCATCCTCGTGGTGTACACTTTATATCGTGTTGAGTCCCTAAAAGTAACTCCGTCCAATTTTGCTTTGTTAAAGTACCCATATGCATGGCACATGATGGGTATTTTAGTCATTCTATTCTTTTTTATTTTCTATTAAAATAAGAGGGACAAGTAATGTAATTTATAATTTCATTTCATCTCCTCACCTCGGCTTCATCGTCCCCCATCCCCAAGTCACAATCTTCTTCAAATTGCCTTCTAGTAAAGGCTTCACGGTTTGAACCTGCTGGGCATTCCTTTCATGATGTTGCACTTCAGCTCCGTGGTTGTTTTTTGGAAGAAAACATAAACGATGATAACGAAATTTTGCCTAAATAGAAAGAACAAGAGTATATGCAATCATCTAATTCATATAGCAGCAACAAAGGTAAAAAGAAGCCTGGTGATGGAGCCAATCAGCAGGATCACTATGCATTGTTGGGTTAGGGTCATTTAACGTATCTAGCAACTGAAGAGCAACTTAAAAAGAGCTACCGTGATACTGCTTTAAAGCATCATCCAGACAAACAGGTTGCTCTACTTCTTGGGGAGTTAACCGAAGCTGCTAAACAAGCGAAGAAAGACGAAATAGAGAACCATTTCAAGGCAATTCAAGAAGCATATGAAGTATTAATCGACCCAGTGAGGAGAACAATTTACGACTCCACTGATGAGTTTGATGATGAAATTCCAACTGAATGTGCCCCAGAAGATTTCTTCAAGGTATTTGGCCCAGTTTTTTTTTAGGAATGGACGTTGGTCCATTACTCAACCTATACCTTTACTAGGACCATATCCAGACGGTGTTCTTCGTTTCTATCGCCGGAGACCAGCCCTTCTCCAGAGACTACTGTCTCTTCTTCTCCAAGTCTCCCCCAACGCCACCATCCCTCTCCCTCTACATCACCATCGCCACCTGCACCACCGCCCACCTTCAACCCCTTCTCCAACGAATATGTCCCCATATCGATTATCCCTTCCGATGAACACAATTTGCTCCTTAATTCAAAATCTTCAGGTCGATTTCTTCTCAAGATCTTCCCTTCAAGATATCATCTGCTTCTCTAGTAAGATTTCTTCTCCAGATACAAGAATGATTTCTTCAAGATCTCATATGTTCCTCCAAAACTCGTTCTCTTGATCTGCCTGTCTCGTACACCATAGGGACGATTCCTTCTGGAGATTTGTTGTTTATCTTATAAAAATTTGTTGTTTAGCAATAGCAAGGATAGTTTTGGGTTTTGGGTTTCTTAGTAAAAATTTGTTGTTTATTTTGTGTTTTGTACAATGTTTCTAACAAATAAGTAATATATATTGGTTTCTTTGTTCATCTGATCTCTTGGTTTCTTAATGTTCATGAAGATCTGGGTTTATACAATTGATTTCTTGGTGTTTTATGATTTTTGTGATGATAGTCAATAGTAGGAAAGAGGGAGATGAAGAGCGACACATGGCAGTATGCTATTGGTGTTTGTTTTAATTGTTTTTATTTTTTAATATAAAAATGAGGAAGATTAAAAGAATGACTAAACTACTTATCATGTGCGTTGCACATGGTCATTTTAACAGAGAGATTTCAAATAGAGTTAGATGTAGGGACCCAAGACGTTATAAAATGTAAACCACGAGGATGCAATCCATAGATATTTCATTTTGGACTCAGAGTGTTAAAACCACTATAACACAGGGACCAAACATGTAATTTACTCTTTAATATATTAAAATGTTTATTATTATTAAAGGGGGACGAACTCTGTCTTGGACAAGACCTACTATTTTGGTTTAACGGTTACGTGTCATACTTTATCAATTTTCGAAAAAAGTTTCAAAGAATCTTTTGAATTAAAAATTTACAAAATCTCTATTTTTGAGGACCGGAGATGTTCCATAAGAAAATTTAAAATAGATTATGTATAATTTTTCTAAATAGAGAACCAAAAGTGAAATTTTCTAAAATAAATTACATTCAACTCCTACGATTTTATTTCATCATTAATTATATTATTTAAATATTCTATAACTTTATAATCCTAATACACTTTTAAAAAATCTTTATACAGAATGATGTTAATTCAACCCTCATTGGTGGAATGAATAAAAAACTCATTTCTCTCTCATCTTTTTAAAGTTTACATAATTTTCTGTATTAGGAGTTTTTTCCATGATTCCCTCTTTTAGAGAATAAGATAGGGAAACTCTCAGGGACTGTTTGATTCGCGTAATTCAAAGGAATTTGATAAAATTGGAATGACAAATTCTTTTGACCAAAACCTTAGTCGTGTTTGGTTCGTGGAATGAATTGACTGGATTCCACCAGATTCAACCAAATTCCACCGTTGAGGGATTTGATAATTCTTTAGCATATGTGAATGATTTGAATTCCATTTCATGACAAATATAACATAAATTTTAATTTCGTTTTAGAAAGGAAAAAAAAATAACATTTGCATCAAATTTAACTAGCACTCCCTCCATGCCTTGCTCTGCCCCTCACCACTCCCGTCGACAACATATCCGCCACCACTACCGTTGCCACCACCACCACCACCAATCAATGCTATTATTCCACCACCACCACCCACAATCCCCACTGCTACGCCACTATTTTTTGTCGTCATAGTCGTCACCCCACACACCCCCAACACCACCACACCACTATTGTCGTCATCACAACTGTCATCCCCATGACATATACATATTTTATTGTTTTGGAAGATTCCATTCCATTTCATATCAACCAAACGCATGGTCAAATTCCATCAAATGTCATTCTAATTCCTTCAAAATCAGTTTTTTTGATGGATTCCAATTCCACTAAATTCCATTTCATGAACCCTATGTCCCCTTAGAAATAGAAATAAAAAGTTAATTTTCTCTATTTTGAAAAATTTAATATAATTTTTTACAAAAATAAGGGAAATTGAAGGGTAATTGATTCAAATAGCAGTTTCACCAATGAAAATTGGTCTTTTAGCCATTTCTCTCCAATTTTTACTCAAATGTCATTACTTCCGTAATATATAGCTCTGTAATTGCAGACTTAACTAAAAAACACAAAAAAGTATAAAATCTGATCGATTTTCCTTAAAAAGAAAAATCGACTCAGATCCGCAATTGCGGACCCCAAATCCTCAATTACGGGCCTATGTCCGCAATATGTAAAAAAGTTTTTTTGTACAGAAAATCCATCAGATTTGTACTTTTTTTGTTTTTGTGCTAGGTCCACAATTATGAACCTATATATTATGGATGTAATGACATTTGGATAAAATTGCGAAAGAAATAGTTAAGAGACTAATTTATTTATTTAGGGGTTGTTTGGTTGCGACTTAATGGGTAGAATAAGCTGTATAGCTTATTCGTTAAGCGATACAAAGATGTTCGGTTGTGGCTTAATGGTTGAACCAATGACTTATTCGGTTAGCTAGAAAATAGTACTTGTCCACGTTCAGCTGTCCGTTTTTCATCCACACCCCTCCTTGTATCATAACGCATGTTTAAAAGAGACAGAAAAAAAAACTCTCTGCTCAAAACCCTCATCTCACTGTCAGCTCTCAGCCCCGTCGCCAACCATCTGAAGCACCACTTGCCATTCATCTGTTGAAACCCCTCATCTCGTCGGCGTTGATTTGTTGCTGGTTCTCTCACACATCTGTTCCTGATTCCTCTTTTTATCTCCATTAACCTATGTTAGCGCCGATTTGTTTTATTTTTCTTGTTATACAGAAACAAAAAAAAATTGTACTATCACAGGGGCGGTCGATTAGGTTTTCCTGTATTTCAACATCAAGGATGGGTTTTGTTGGGTTTCGTTTTCTTGAAGATGATAAGGGGTTGAGGTTGAAGATGATAAATGTGGAAGCTTTTGTTGACGGCGGAAGTGAAGCCGTTGGTAGGAGTAATGTTTTGTTTTTGATTAAAGTGAACATTACAACCATATATATAGGCAAGATAAATACACTTAGATACCCTCTAATATATCTAAATAGCAATCTAACTATATGTCTAACATTCCCCCGCAAGCTTAGGGCGGGGAACGACCTGCAGCTTTGAACGTAAAGAGAGAAATCTGTGAGAGGGTAGAGGCTTAGTGAACACATCAGCGATCTGATCATCAGTGGATATGAACTGAACATTTAATCGTCTTTGAGCAACTTGTTCACGTACAAAGTGAAAGTCTACTTCAACATGTTTTGTGCGGGCATGAAAGATTGGATTCGCAGACAAATATGTTGCGCCTAAATTGTCACACCACAATGTGGGTGAGGACTTTATAGTAACGTTCAGTTCACTAAGGAGAGCCTTTAACCAGATTAATTCTGCTACAGTGTCTGCAAGAGCTTTATACTCAGACTCGGTGGAGGACCTTGAAACCGTCCGTTGTTTTCGAGCAGTCCAGGAGGTCAAGTTCGATCCCAAGTAGATGGCATATACCCCCGTAGAGCGCCGATCAACTGGGCATCCAGCCCAATCTGAATCAGAGAAAGCATTAATTTTCATGCGATTAGTAGACTGCCAGCAGACACTAGTGAAAGCTTGAAGGGAGGAGCTTGAGTTATGACGAAAAAATAGCCCAAAATTGGCTGTGCCTTTGAGATAGCGCAAGACTCGTTTGACAGCGGACCCGTGGTTTTCGGTTGGAGCATGCATAAATTGGCAAACCCGGTTTACTGCAAAAGCAATGTCTGGTCGAGAAATAGATGCATACTGAAGCGCGCCAACTGCTTGACGATAAGCGGTTGGGTCTGAGAGAAGTGGGTTGTCATCATTGGTCAGGATCTGAGTGGTGCTCATGGGAGAACATATCGGTTTACAGTCTGCCATACCGGAACGGTGAAGCAGATCCAATATGTATTTGCGTTGAGACAGAAGAATATAATGGCCATGAGAGACTACTTCGATACCCAGAAAATAATGAAGTTTGCCAAGATCTTTGATGGCAAAAGTAGACCCCAATTGTTGAATGATCCGAGAAATAGCCAAGTTGTCGTTGCCTGTGATAATAATGTCGTCAACGTAGACAAGAACATAAACAATAACGCGGCCAAATTTGAGAATAAAGAGGGAGGGATCCATTTTAGATCCCGAAAAACCCATCCGTTGAAAAGTTGTGGATAACCGCGTGAACCATGCACGTGGAGCTTGCTTGAGCCCATAAAGAGATTTGTGGAGAAGACACACATGATTGGGCTTACTGGAATCAACGAATCCTTGTGGTTGCCGAACATATACTGTTTCATTCAAGTCACCATGTAAGAATGCATTTTGGACATCCAACTGTCGGAGAGGCCATTTGTTGGTCACGGCTAGAGATAAGACTACTCGCATAGTGGTAGCTTTGATGACTGGGCTAAACGTCTCATGATAGTCAATGCCCGGTTGTTGTTTAAGGCCTTGGCAACAAGTCTTGCTTTGTAGCAAGACACCTTGCCTTGAGAGTCTCTTTTGATCCTGTACACCCACTTACAATCAATAATATTAGTGTTAGGAACAGGAGGAACTAACGACCACGTTTTGTTTTTGATGAGCACTTGGAATTCATCAGCCATAGCTTGACGCCACTCCGAAAACCTGTTGGCAATGGAAAAAGAAGTGGGTTCGGTAAGGGATTCGGGAGAGGTGACGGTATAGGCTGATAGACTGTAGGGAGTTGTTCGTTTGGGATTTGGTCGAAGATTTGGAGGGCGAGAGCGAGGAGGTTGAGGTGGTTGAGGTTCTGGACCGGGAACCTGTTCAGGTACGGTAGCAGGTTCTGGACTATGAACCTGTTCAGGTACGGTAGCAGGTGGGGGGTTGAGGGAGGTGCTTTCGTCCGCGATGGTAGGATCCGATTCAGTTTCTACAGGAGTGGGAAAAGTAGAAACATAAATGGGTTGGTTGATTGGTGTAGCTGATGATGGCAGTAAAGGAGTGTGGAAAGGAAAAATATGCTCATTGAAATGAACATGACAGACGATGTAAATACGGTCAGTCATGGTATCAAAACAACGGTACCCGTGATGAAGAGGACTGTAGCCTAGAAAGACAAACGGAGTGGAGCGAAAATCCATTTTGTGACGGTTGTAGGGGCGAAGGTATGGAAAGCATTGGCAACCGAAAACTCGAAGGAATGAGTAATCAGGTTTGCGATTGAATACATGTTGAAAAGGGGATTTGTTTGAAGAGATTCGAGATGGTAGGCGATTTATGAGGTAGACGGCAGTTTCAAAAGCGAAGTGCCAGAAACGTTGTGGAAGGTTTGATTGTGCAAGAAGAGCAAGACCGGTTTCTATGACATGACGATGGCAACGCTCAACAATGCCATTTTGTCCACTGGTGTAAGGGCATGAGCGTCTAAGAGTAATCCCAAGAGAGGTGAAAAATGGGGATAAGTTGCGAAACTCACCCCCTAATCAGTTTGGACAGTTTTAAGTTTGGAATTGAACTGTCTTTCAACCATTTTGACAAAGTTTGTGAATGTGGAATAAACATCAGATTTTTGTGTTAAGGGTAGAGCCACATATAACGAGAGTGATGATCAACACAAAGCATAAAGAAACGATGACCATCAGAGGATAAGGTAGGTGCGGGTCCCCAAACATCACAATATATCAAATCTAAGATATTATTACTGTGAAAATTGGAACTTGGTAATGAAAGTTTCGAAGATTTCCCTAGTTGACAAGAAGAACATAAAGAAGAACACTGTTTTGTAGAAACTGGTAAAGAACAACTAGAAATAAGAGAACTAAAAACACGTTGATGTGGATGACCAAGACGTTGATGCCAGATGGTTGAGGAAGATTTGGTGGCTGTGAATGCAAGCTTTGAAAGGGACCTGATTTGAGGAAGACGAATTGAATAGAGTCCATTTTTACTTGGGCCTGTGAGAAGAGTAGTGCGAGTAGGTTCGTCCTTCACAACAAAAAAGGAAGAGTGAAATTCAAAGAAGACATTGTTGTCATGACAAAATTGCTGTACAGACAAAAGATTCTTTTTGATTTCAGGTACATGAAGAATATTAGAAAGATTGAACGTTTTATGAGGTGAGTAAATTTTGGAAGAGCCAATATGAAAAATAGGAAGAGCTTTACCATCGCCAACGTGGAGTGAGTCAGAACCATGATATACCTCAGACGAGTCAAGACTGGAAAGATCAGGCGTAGTGTGAGGGTTAGCACCAGTGTCAGGAAACCAAGTGGTGCCTGATGTAGAGTCGCGGTCTGAGAAACTATGGTCTGAGAAGGCCGTGAAGTGAGCTTGAGCATTCTTCCTTGTCCGAGTTGTGTTTTGCTGAGTCGGACATTGAGAAGGAATATGCCCAATACCACATCGATTACAGTGACCATAAACCGTATTTTGAGTGGAGGCCCATGCGAACTGTCTAGAGCCTCCACCACTGCTGTTACCACTGTTGTCACGACCCCGGTTACCACTGCTGCGGGTGTTGTTGTTGCGATAATTGCCACGACGATTTCCACGATTATTGTTGGGTGGTCGCGAGGCATAAAAAGCTTGCGATGAGGGCTGTTGTTGGGAAGGCACTGGATTTAATTGAAATCCTAATTGAGATGCCAATTGTTGAAGAGTGTGAATTGCATGGAGATTGCCCTGTGAAGTACCGCCGGTGGCCGTAGCAAAGACTTGCGGCTGGTTTGTGATAATCGCGGGTTTATTGATCATATAATCATGATCACTTAGAAGACCATTTAGTTCGTTGAAACTGATTGGTGGATGACGAGCCAAGAGTGTTGATTTTAAGCCGTTGTATTCTTCCCGAAGACCTGAGATCGCAAGCATGACAAGATCTTTGTCCTTCATGGGCTCCCCGATGTTGGCGAGGGCTGTCGCATACTCTTGAGCACGGCTAAGATAAGCTTGTGGGGTTTCATCGCCTTTTATGGCGATTTTAAGAAGTTGGGTTTTTAAAGTATATTCACGAGAGGCGGTGTTTGGTGCATATGCCCGTTCCAAAGCAAGCCATAAGTCTCGGCTGGTTGTTCCTTGGACGTGTTGAAAAGAAGCTTCTGAGATGGTAGAGATGATGATCATACGGATGTGTGCATCATTAGCAATCCACCGAGGATAACTAATATTATCTGTGATTGCATCTTCGGTCCCAACTTTTGGTGTTGGATAGGGTATAGTTCCATCAACATAACCAAAGAGGTTGTTTGTAATAAGAAAGGGCTCAAGCATTGCCTTCCAATACCCATAATTGGTGGGAGAAAGAGTGAACGCGAATTTGTAAGAATTATGTGATGTATTTTCATGAGCAGAGAAAGTTGCGATGGCAGCCATGTAGAAATTAGGGTTGCGTTACCTCTTTGATGAATTCTCCGGCAGCAGGTGATGAGTTTTTCCGGCAGCAGGTGGAAATTAGAGTTGGGCGATAAAGGGTTGGGCAAACAGAACGTTTGGGTAGCTCTGATACCAAGTGAAGCCGTTGGTAGGAGTAATGTTTTTTTATTGATTAAAGTGAACATTACAACCATATATATAGGCAAGATAAATACACTTAGATACCCTCTAATATATCTAAATAGCAATCTAACTATATGTCTAACATTCCCCCGCAAGCTTAGGGCGGGGAACGACCTGCAGCTTGGAACGTAAAGAGAGAAATCTGTGAGAGGGTAGAGGCTTAGTGAACACATCAGCGATCTGATCATCAGTGGATATGAACTGAACATTTAATCGTCTTTGAGCAACTTGTTCACGTACAAAGTGAAAGTCTACTTCAACATGTTTTGTGCGGGCATGAAAGATTGGATTCGCAGACAAATATGTTGCACCTAAATTGTCACACCACAATGTGGGTGAGGACTTTATAGTAACGTTCAGTTCACTAAGGAGAGCCTTTAACCAGATTAATTCTGCTACAGTGTCTGCAAGAGCTTTATACTCAGACTCGGTGGAGGACCTTGAAACCGTCCGTTGTTTTCGAGCAGTCCAGGAGGTCAAGTTCGATCCCAAGTAGATGGCATATCCCCCCGTAGAGCGCCGATCAACTGGGCATCCAGCCCAATCTGAATCAGAGAAAGCATTAATTTTCATGCGATTAGTAGACTGCCAGCAGACACCAGTGAAAGCTTGAAGGGAGGAGCTTGAGTTATGACGAAAAAATAGCCCAAAATTGGCTGTGCCTTTGAGATAGCGCAAGACTCGTTTGACAGCGGACCAGTGGTTTTCGGTTGGAGCATGCATAAATTGGCAAACCCGGTTTACTGCAAAAGCAATGTCTGGTCGAGAAATAGATGCATACTGAAGCGCGCCAACTGCTTGACGGTAAGCGGTTGGGTCCGAGAGAAGTGGGTTGTCATCATTGGTCAGGATCTGAGTGGTGCTCATGGGAGAACATATCGGTTTGCAGTCTGCCATACCAGAACGGTGAAGCAGATCCAATATGTATTTGCGTTGAGACAGAAGAATATCATGGCCATAAGAGACTACTTCGATACCCAGAAAATAATGAAGTTTGCCAAGATCTTTGATGGCAAAAGTAGACCCCAACTATTGAATGATCCGAGAAATAGCCAAGTTGTCGTTGCCTGTGATAATAATGTCGTCAACGTAGACAAGAACATAAACAATAACGCGGCCAAATTTGAGAATAAAGAGGAAAGGATCCATTTTAGATCCCGAAAAACCCATCCGTTGAAAGGTTGTGGATAACCGCGTGAACCATGCACGTGGAGCTTGCTTGAGCCCATAAAGAGATTTGTGGAGAAGACACACATGATTGGGCTTACTGGAATCAACGAATCCTTGTGGTTGCCGAACATATACTGTTTCATTCAAGTCACCATGTAAGAATGCATTTTGGACATCCAACTGTCGGAGAGGCCATTTGTTGGTCACGGCTAGAGATAAGACTACTCGCATAGTGGTAGCTTTGATGACTGGGCTAAACGTCTCATGATAGTCAATGCCCGGTTGTTGTTTAAGGCCTTGGCAACAAGTCTTGCTTTGTAGCGAGACACCTTGCCTTGAGAGTCTCTTTTGATCATGTACACCCACTTACAATCAATAATATTAGTGTTAGGAACAGGAGGAACTAACGACCACATTTTGTTTTTGATGAGCACTTGGAATTCATCAGCCATAGCTTGACGCCACTCCGAAAACCTGTTGGCAATGGAAAAAGAAGTGGGTTCGGTAAGGGATTCGGGAGAGGTGACGGTATAGGCTGATAGACTGTAGGGAGTTGTTCGTTTGGGATTTGGTCGAAGATTTGGAGGGCGAGAGCGAGGAGGTTTAGGTGGTTGAGGTTCTGGACCGGGAACCTATTCAGGTACGGTAGCAGGTGGGGGTGAGGGAGGTGCTTTCGTCCGCGATGGTAGGATCCGATTCAGTTTCTACAGGAGTAGGAAAAGTAGAAACATAAATGGGTTGGTTGATTGGTGTAGCTGATGATGGCAGTAAAGGAGTGTGGAAAGGAAAAATATCCTCATTGAAACGAACATGACAGACGATGTAAATACGGTCAGTCATGGTATCAAAACAACGGTACCCGTGATGAAGAGGACTGTAGCCTAGAAAGACAAACGAATTGGAGCGGAAATCCATTTTGTGACGGTTGTAGGGGCGAAGGTATGGAAAGCATTGGAAACCGAAAACTCGAAGGAATGAGTAATCAGGTTTGCGATTGAATACATGTTGAAAAGGGGATTTGTTTGAAGAGATTCGAGATGGTTGGCGATTTATGAGGTAGACAGCAGTTTCAAAAGCGAAGTGCCAGAAACGTTGTGGAAGGTTTGATTGTGCAAGAAGAGCAAGACCGGTTTCTATGACATGACGATGGCAACGCTCAACAATGCCATTTTGTTCACTGGTGTAAGGGCATGAGCGTCTATGAGTAATCCCAAGAGAGGTGAAAAATGGGGATAAGTTGCGAAACTCACCCCCTAATCAGTTTGGACAGTTTTAAGTTTGGAATTGAACTGTCTTTCAACCATTTTGACAAAGTTTGTGAATGTGGAATAAACATCAGATTTTTGTGTTAAGGGTAGAGCCACATATAACGAGAGTGATGATCAACACAAAGCATAAAGAAACGATGACCATCAGAGGATAAGGTAGGTGCGGGTCCCCAAACATCACAATATATCAAATCTAAGATATTATTACTGTGAAAATTGGAACTTGGTAATGAAAGTTTCGAAGATTTCCCTAGTTGACAAGAAGAACATAAAGAAGAACACTGTTTTGTAGAAACTGGTAAAGAACAACTAGAAATAAGAGAACTAAAAACACGTTGATGTGGATGACCAAGACGTTGATGCCAGATGGTTGAGGAAGATTTGGTGGCTGTGAATGCAAGCTTTGAAAGGGACCTGATTTGAGGAAGACGAATTGAATAGAGTCCATTTTTACTTGGGCCTGTGAGAAGAGTAGTGCGAGTAGGTTCGTCCTTCACAACAAAAAAGGAAGAGTGAAATTCAAAGAAGACATTGTTGTCATGACAAAATTGCTGTACAGACAAAAGATTCTTTTTGATTTCAGGTACATGAAGAATATTAGAAAGATTGAACGTTTTATGAGGTGAGTAAATTTTGGAAGAGCCAATATGAAAAATAGGAAGAGCTTTACCATCGCCAACGTGGAGTGAGTCAGAACCATGATATACCTCAGACGAGTCAAGACTGGAAAGATCAGGCGTAGTGTGAGGGTTAGCACCAGTGTTAGGAAACCAAGTGGCGCCTGATGTAGAGTCGCGGTCTGAGAAACTATGGTCTGAGAAGGCCGTGAAGTGAGCTTGAGCATTCTGCCTTGTCCGAGTTGTGTTTTGCTGAGTCGGACATTGAGAAGGAATATGCCCAATACCACATCGATTACAGTGACCATAAACCGTATTTTGAGTGGAGGCCCATGCGAACTGTCTAGAGCCTCCACCACTGCTGTTACCACTGTTGTCACGACCCCGGTTACCACTGCTGCGGGTGTTGTTGTTGCGATAATTGCCACGACGATTTCCACGATTATTGTTGGGTGGTCGCGAGGCATAAAAAGCTTGCGATGAGGGCTGTTGTTGGGAAGGCACTGGATTTAATTGAAATCCTAATTGAGATGCCAATTGTTGAAGAGTGTGAATTGCATGGAGATTGCCCTGTGAAGTACCGCCGGTGGCCGTAGCAAAGACTTGCGGCTGGTTTGTGATAATCGCGGGTTTATTGATCATATAATCATGATCACTTAGAAGACCATTTAGTTCGTTGAAACTGATTGGTGGATGACGAGCCAAGAGTGTTGATTTTAAGCCGTTGTATTCTTCCCGAAGACCTGAGATCGCAAGCATGACAAGATCTTTGTCCTTCATGGGCTCCCCGATGTTGGCGAGGGCTGTCGCATACTCTTGAGCACGGCTAAGATAAGCTTGTGGGGTTTCATCGCCTTTTATGGCGATTTTAAGAAGTTGGGTTTTTAAAGTATATTCACGAGAGGCGGTGTTTGGTGCATATGCCCGTTCCAAAGCAAGCCATAAGTCTCGGCTGGTTGTTCCTTGGACGTGTTGAAAAGAAGCTTCTGAGATGGTAGAGATGATGATCATACGGACGTGTGCATCATTAGAAATCCACCGAGGATAACTAGGATTATCTGTGATTGCATCTTCGGTCCCAACTTTTGGTGTTGGATAGGGTATAGTTCCATCAACATAACCTAAGAGGTTGTTTGTAATAAGAAAGGGCTCAAGCATTGCCTTCCAATACCCATAATTGGTGGGAGAAAGAGTGAACGCGAATTTGTGAGAATTATGTGATGTCTTTTCATGAGCAGAGAAAGTTGCGATGGCAGCCATGTAGAAATTAGGGTTGCGTTACCTCTTTGATGAATTATCCGGCAGCAGGTGATGAGTTTTTCCGGCAGCAGGTGGAAATTAGAGTTGGGCGATAAAGGGTTGGGCAAACAGAACGTTTGGGTAGCTCTGATACCAAGTGAAGCCGTTGGTAGGAGTAATGTTTTGTTATTGATTAAAGTGAACATTACAACCATATATATAGGCAAGATAAATACACTTAGATGCCCTCTAATATATCTAAATAACAATCTAACTATATGTCTAACAGCGGACACCATAGAAATACTAGGGTATGAAGAAATGTTATAATAAATAAATAAAAACCAAATTTATATAATTTACAAACTTTTTTCTTAATTATAAAATTAAAATTTTATGCAATTCTTTTTAATCAAACGGTGACTTTACACAAAATATAGACGAGGGGTAAAATGGTCAACTTTGAAATTCAGATTGTTTATTCAGCATAACAACCGAACTCCAACTTATCTGTTAACACCTAGATAACCATATCCACTCAGACAACAATATTCATATAGGTCTTAACACAAAACGAACCGACAACCACCTTAGTTTGGTTATTTGAGTCACTTTCCCACGATTGAAAGTAGGGGTGCTCAAATTTCCGACCAACCCGACCAACCCGGCCAACCCAACCCAACCCGAGGCAAAAAAACTCAAACCGAGCCAACCCGATTTATAATCGATACTATTTTTGACCAACCCGCATATATTGGGTTGATAACGGGTTAGACCCAAAACAAACCGACCCAACCCAACAACCCGCGACAACCCATAAAAACATTTAAATCTAATTTTGAATGCTTGTTACTGTAATTTTTGTTTCTGTCAAAGCAATATTGTTACTATTGAACATTTATAAATAGACAATTGTTGGCCACTTGCTACTTTAGTAATCTTGTTATTGATTATTGATGCCACACTTATAAACAAAACATTTATAAGCAATCTTTTATTAGACGATTTAGTAATCTGTTGAACATTTAGATATTTGGAAACATGTAGCAATTTGTTTAGACACGATAACTTAGTTAAATGGTGAAAGGATCAATTAAAGTTTCAACCCGACCAACCCAACCCAACCCGAACGGTTTGGGTTGGGTTAGGTTACACTTTTGATTGTGTTGAGTTGAGTTGAGATTTTTCAAACCACAATAATTGAGTTGAGTTGTTAAAGTGCCTTCAACCCAACTAACCCAACACGGAGTTGCAAAAAGTTGGTTTGGGTTGTAAACAATCCATATCACTCTTTTTCCTTTGGGTCCGTACGTAAGCATAAGCTATAATCCCTCTCTCTCTCTCTCTCTCTAGATCGAGTAGGCGCCTCTACTTTGTTTCTTTTGTATTTAAGGTGTGAAAGTGGTTGTATAGCAAGCAATAGCATTTGATGATATGATCTAATATTGATTCCATTTGGCAACCTTTTGTCTTTTAATCTGAGTTTGAAGCCTCCCAAATATTCCATTTGTTGGTTACTTAGTTTGAAGCTACTACCACCTATTCATGTTCAATATCAAGGTCAAATATTTCATTTGTTGAGCTTATTAGAAAATTTGTGGGTTTTCTTTATTTTATTCAATTAATTAATTATAACCAAAGAAAAAGGAATCTGCTTTGTTTTCTTTTCTTTTGGAGTAATAACAGTGAGCTGTTAACTTACTGCCCATTTACTTCATCTTTCTATACTTTATCCTTTTATTAACACTTTGTTGTCTCATGGACACTTCACTTTCCAAATCCCTTTGATGATTATGCCATTTTCAACTTAACTCAACTTCCATTTCTTTCTCTACTGTAAAACCTTCAAAACCAAGATTATTAATTTCTTTCGCTACTCTTGCAAGCTGTTAATCTCATTTTTTGGTCAAACCCCACTTTTTTCAAACATTATAATTCCTTGATTTAACTGTGGAATTGGGGGTTCTTCCTTATTCACAGATCTTACTGTGTGTGTGTTTTTTTTTTGCTTTCTTGTTTATAACTCAACAATCAATGGCTTCTTCTGAGGATAATAATGGTAGAGAAATGGGGTTTCAACAATGTTCTGGATCCATGTTTCCCAACAAGTCTTCATCAAGTGGGAATTTATTCGGGTCGGGTTGGGATCCGAATCAGATTGAGAATTATGGTGGTCTTCTTCATCTTCAACATTATGAATCTGGATCATTTGGGAGTACTGGGGGTTTCTCAGAAATGGTGAATCCATTTATGAACCCTAATAACCCAGAATGCAGTCATGCCCAAAGACTATCTGAACCCAATAACAACAGTGCTTCATCTCTAGATAGAAGTGACAAAGGAAGAGCTCCTCATTCTTCTACCTTCAATCCCATCAAGGTACCAAAAGATCCATATGTTTTATTTAATTTGCTGAAAATTAATGGTTTTTGTTTTTCTGGTCTAGAATGGTAATAATGTCATATAAAAAAAGGAAAAGAAAAAAAAATTGATTTTGTTATTGTGGTGTGTAGAATGGTGATGCATCTGGGGATAGTTCAGAGAACATAATAAATGGACAAGATGAAAAGAAACAGAAAACCACCAATTCATCAAGAGGTAAGCAGCAAATAGGAAAACAAGCAGCAAAAGACAATAATAATTCTGATAGTGGTAAAGAAGACTACATTCATGTGAGAGCCAAAAGAGGTCAGGCTACAAACAGTCACAGCCTTGCCGAAAGGGTAAATAAAACTTCCCATCTCTATCTCTTATCTCTATCTCTTATCTCTTTTTTTTTAATAAATAAATAAATATTTTATATCTTTTTTGAATGATCATATAGAGTTTGTTTGCTTACTTGCTTTATTTAGGTTAGAAGAGAGAGGATCAGTGAGAGAATGAAGTTGCTTCAAGACCTTGTTCCTGGCTGCAATAAGGTATATAATTCAATTCACAAGATGTTTTCTCTCATTCTATGCTCTTTTTTGAACTTTTTTTTAATCTTTTTATTAAATCTTTTATACCTATATTTATGTAAGTGTTTGTTAAATTGATTCAAGATCACTGGAAAAGCTGTAATGCTTGATGAGATCATCAACTATGTGCAATCCCTCCAACAGCAGGTCGAGGTATGCCACCGATGAAGCCTTCTTTCTATTTGGAGCTTTTATTCATAGTTTTGACATCTTTAGAAATTGATTCTTTAATTTCCTTATCAAAGATGTAGAAGATGATATGATAATATAATCTGTTTTGAAATGCATGCAGTTTTTATCGATGAAACTTGCCACCGTGAATCCAGAATTGAACATTGATATCGACCACATTTTGTCAAAAGATGTAAGTTGTTTCAATTCATCTCAAAACACCATTAATGACCCTACTTGTTTGCTCAAATAACATATAAGGGTTCTTTCTTTCGGAGAGTAATCTAATGGGATTCCATATATTTTCAATGTTGAGCCTAGTCCCATATTGGCTGCACTTGTACCATTTCTCCTCAAGGCATGGGATCATGTGAGCAGTGTCATTTTTGGTGAGAAGTGTAAGAAGTACTTTTCAACCGTTGATCACTTTTAATCAAATACCCTCCCATGACTTGCGGCTTAAAAGGGAATTGATCCGGAGCATCTCGGTGCATCTCATCCTAATGTTCGTCCATTTCTCATCCAACGGTTGATAACCACTTCTCACGTTTTTCACCAAATTTGGCACTTCTCACCGGAACCCAACCCTTCTCCTTAATATATGTTGGAACATGCCGTCTCTCCCTACATCAAAGTTAGGTTTATAGGACGCCTAAAATGTAAAAGCATGCCTTCCCTCACTACTACAAAATTAGGTTTATAGGACGCCTAAGATGTCTGAGAGTTCTAATAGATTGCATTATTTGACAATAAGTTTCATAGGACGTTTTGGGCATTTTAACAAGTGTTTTTAGAAGACATTTAATTAAAATTGCAACACTTTTACAAATGACGCATAAATGTTTGGTCCTATAAACTTAAGTCCTATAAAGCAGTATATTATGACACTTTTTTGGCGTTCTATAAACCTGATTGTGTTGTAAAGGCTTCTGAAGGGCTCTTTTGGAGAGTAATCTGATAGGGTTCCACATATTCTCACACGTTCCTCCATGTGCAGATTCTTAATTCACGAGGCAACAACTCAAATATTGGATTTGTCCAAGGATTAACCTCATCCCAACATTATTCACAAGGAAGCTTGCCCGCTATTCCATCTACAAATCCACCATTTCCTCCCATCCATCCGCAGGTATCATATTTTTTGCTTTTATTTGCAATTAATTAGCAATTATAAGCCAATTTCTAACTTAGGTTCTGTGATCCAACAGCCTATATGGGATAATGATCTTCACAATCTTCTCCAAATGGGATATGATTCTAATTCTGGTGTCAACAATTTTGGGGCCGGTAACTGTTCAAAAGCAACAAACACACGTGGATTTTGAGCATCTATTTTTCCACTTACAATAGGAAATGTCACTACAACAAAATTGGATTTATAGGACGCCTAAAATGTCCAGGTCCTAATAAACTACTATATAGGACTAGAGTTTATAGAACGAAACAATTCTGTTTTTTTCTGTGTAAAAGTGTTACATAGGTTTATAAGATGTTTTTGGGTGTCTTAATAAGTTTTTTACAACACTTTATTATTTTAAAATAAAGTGTTGTATTAGCTACTTTATATAACACTTTGGAGAAGTGTGCTATGAACACATATTTTTATAGGACATTTGTTTTTAGAAGAACACTTTTGTTTTTAGAAGAACACTTTTGTTTTTTCTAAAGAAACTTGTTGATATGTGCAAATGCATCCTATAAACATAATGCAACACTTTTAGATAGGATGCACAATTGTTTGGTTATATAAACTTAAGTCATATAAAGCGGTCTATTAGGACACTTGGACCCTTTTGGTGTCCTATAAACCCTATTTTGTTGTAACGTGTGTTGTGTTCAAAATTTGATCTATAGCAAATAACAAGCAGGTAGATCAAGAATTCAGTAGGAAAGAAGAAAAAGAATGCTTTCAGCTCTTAACGGTTTGTTCTTCGAGTTTTAGCAGAAGAAAAAGAAGAAGATGATGACCCATTAGATCTTACGAACCCATGTAAATTGTAAACACGGAAAAGAAAGAAAAAAGTAGAATACCCGAGTGAAGATAATTGGTCTTGTTTGGTTTTATTTTTTGAAGCAGTTTGCTGTTAAGAGTGATTATTAGATGGAGTTTGATGATGTTATTTTGAAGAATTCATTCATTTTTATGTTTAGGAATTTGGGATATGAATCTTTTTCAGCTTTGTAACAGCAAGGTTTGTGAGACGATTTTATAGGTCATTGTAGAGTGTCATTTTCTATATCAGCTATTTTTTGTTTTTACCAAACATAAGCAGTTTATTAAATATCTTATCAACTATCAGTTAGTTAATTAGTCAACAACTAGTTTATTAGCTAACAGTTAGTTTATTAGTCATTAGCTAGCTTATCATCTAACAATTACTTTACCCGTCAACAACTAGCTTATCAGATTGTTTGCTTTGCAAAAACTGGCTTACAACTATGCTTTCCATATCTTCTACTAATTTCTTTTACAAGCCATAGTCTTTTCAGACGTAGGCTCTACCAATCTACTTCTGAATAAAATATATAGGATTTGTTAGGTTGATCATCGGATTATTGTCCAGATGGTCTGTCTCGAAGACCAAAAACCTCATTCTTTTTGTAATGCATGGTGCATTAGAGGTTTCGAAAATCCGCACTAAACGAAACAAAGATATGTACCGGTTGGCATTAAGGCTGTAAACGAACACAAACAAAGGCTTGTTCGTGTTCGTTTCTTTAGCTTAATCGAACAAACGGACAAGAACATATAAACGAGCAAATTTCTTTTTGCTAGTGTTTGTTCATTATAAAAATTGGCTTGTTCCCGTTGGTTAAGATGATAAACGAGCGTAGCATAAATGAGCATACATGAGCATAAATGAACATAAACAAACATTAGAAACAGACTTAAATTAACCCAAACGAACTTTAAGGATGAACAAAGAATAGACACTATTAGCCATCATCTCATTTTTCTAAGCATACATAAAAAATACCATATTATGATCATTAATCGTTACGTACAATCATCAAATAACCAAAAAAAGACGATCAACATTCGTCATCATCATCCTTCGTGGAAAACACAAGAAAATCATCATCTTCATCATTCATTCATCTTAACTTTTAATGGAAGCTCAACATATGTAATATCACCATATTCCTCGGATGCAGTGTGAATGATAGATTCACGTTTGATCCACAATTTGTTGATTCCGAAGAATACCGAACCGGTGAACCGAGAATTCAAGATCTAGTTGATTCAATAGAACCCGAGAACGAATTGAAGATGAGAAATCACAGAACTCCAAACTTTATTGATTAAGCAACCTCATAACAAAACAATAGCATCCTATTTAAAGGTGTGCTAGAAATTCTAGAAAAGAAGGAAACCAAATAAAATCCTACAAGAAAGAGGAAAGTAAATAAGAATCTTAAGAGGAAAAGGAAACCGATTAAGAAAAGATGAACAAATCCTAATAGAAAAAAATTACGAAATCAATTTAGCAAAAATAGCCTTTTAAAGCTTTTGGGTGCTCCATACATGCCATGAATAATGTGTGAAGTTGATCTGCATCATTTTCTCTAGGTGGAGAAAGATTTTTCCTCGAATGAGAAGGTGGGTCCTCATCGGACGAGTTATCACTGGTGTAAGGGACGAGGTGCTTGACATTAAAGACGTCTGACCTGTGGATGTGACTTAGAAGTTGAAGGCGATACGCGTTACCTTATCAATGATCTCCACATGACCAATTTTGAGAGCTTTCAGCTTGTTGTACTCGTGTGCATGGAAATGAACCTTAGTTGTGTGTTTTACTTGGTAAGTGTAAGGAGATCAAGTGGTCCACATGGGGCGACACCATAAACAACGTGAAAAGGATTGTACCCCGTGCTTTGGTTAAGAGCGTGGTTGTGCGTGAACTCTGCCTGACACAACTTGATATCCCATGATTTGATATTGTCTCCAACTAGGCTACATAGCAGTTTTCAGCGAGCAGTTATGTTGATCCAAACCCTCAGTGATTTGATAATGACTCTGAGAAACACTTAGTGAAAATTGTAAGTAGACAATATGTATTAATGTTTTGTCATCAAAGAAAATATACTAAGTCTGTTTAGTATCGCTGATGAGAAACATACGCTTTAAATTTATACTTCAGCGAATACTGTACATCAGTGAGCCCTGAGCATGTTCAGTCTCACTGATGATCGCTGATAATTTGTGTTATTTACTTATGATCCCTGAAGACAAGATTCACGTCAAGTATGTTCTACGTTGAAGTCGAAGATCAAGCCAAAGAACCAACGACTAAGGGCCCGTTTGTTAGCAGCTTAATGAGCTTAATGAGACTGATAGCTTATTCAGTCAGCTATACATGATTGTTTGGTAGTGGCTTAATGATATAGAAAGTGATATATGTATTAAGCTTTTAGGAGGAAGCTTTATGCAGAAAGCCAAGTTTTGTCCAAACCAGTCTCTCCCAATTAAAAAACATGGTCCTTCCATCTATGAAAACACCCTCCCAAACAAAAACCTTTCCAATCTATACAAACGGATTAATTCACACAGACAACTTTATTCATACAGGACTTAATGGAAAACCAACCAAACAGCCCCTAAGTCTACTAGTGACCTGATGCGGATATCAGCGAAGCCAAGACTTGTCCATCCCATGTGAAGTTTCAAGTAGAAGACTTCAGCGAACGCTGAACTTTATCATTCGCTGATAAAGAATCATTCAGCGAACGCTGATCATGAAGCCTCCTCTACAAACAACTTTTGTCTTATCCCCTTACACGCCTCCGTACGTTTTTGTCAGAACGGACATCCCTTTTGTCCAGAATCGTACAACCAACTCTGCTACTACATTGTTTATCATGCAGCCACTAGGTTGTTTCCTGAAGTCAAATCATGCAACCAACCAGAGGCTGCCACGTGTAAAGGTATACTGACTTGCATTAAATGCATGCAATATATAAAGGAAACCATACTTCAATTTTGAAGAAATCGACCATTTCCTTCCTCGCTGAACTTCTGTGTAAAAGAAAACCTTCTTTAGTTTCCTTAATCTTCTTTCTCTCTATTTCTAGTGCAAGAACTCTTAGTGTTCTCATAGTTTGTTTAAATTAGGTTTATTCCTTAATCTTGTTCCGCAATAAACTGTAAATTGTTTGATACATATCAATAAACAATTTAGAAAGATAAAAACTGTGTGTTTGTATTCAACCCCCCCTCCTTCTACAAACTTGTATAACCAACAAGTGGTATCAGAGCAGTTTGCTTAATCTAATAAACAAGATCTTGCTTATACTATCTTGTTGGGTCACCGAAGATTTGAAATTGACTCACCGATGTTTCCTCTAAATCTTACTTAGAATATTTTAGCATGGTTCTTTATAATGACTTGTACAAGATAGCAAATGTTTGGTGAAGTCAAAGATCAACCAAAGTCAAGATTGAAGAATCTCTCATTGTGGAAGTAAGAGACTCTTCATCAACACATGCAAGTCATTATCCACCGATGGTTGTCTCACACATTGGTGGACACTTCTCCACCGACCTATCCCTTGGTCGGCCAAATTGCTTCCCACCAATGAAAGTCCAATTTTGGTGGGAACTCTTCTAAGTCTGAAGGATGATTTTCTTCAAGAGGTGTCACATATCTCATAGCATGCATCGGTGGTGTGCTCCTTGAAGACAAAATGAGAAGATCTTTTATTATGGGACAATATCCTATTGTCAGATAAAAGTGACAATTTGTCCTTTTATCCATTACCATATAAAGTCTCTTCTAGCATGGGCATTCTTCCTGATACCAAGGAAAAGGTGAAAATGACACATCAACTTTTGAGAGTTAAACCTATCCTTCAAATGACAAAGTGACAAGTGTCCTATGCTACACATACTCTTGGCACTATATAAAGAGGAAGACCTCTCCATGCAGAACATTACTTACATCTTGAGAGACTTGAAAATTACTGTGTGCTCTAAGATATTCCACGCTTTCTGGAATTCTCTCAGTGCAAGAAACCTCCATATTGCTTGATAACTTTATAGCTTTGTTCTAAGTGTTCTTAGTTGTTTTGTTTAGTATACTTTGTGAAAGATTGTTAGAATAGTTTATCTGTTCTTTTCCGCAATAGTCTTTAAGTTTCTTTGTGTAATTCTTGTTGAAAGATTTTCAATAAAAGAATTAAAATTGTGAAATTTTTTGAGTATTGTATTCAACCCCCCCTTCTACAATACCTGTTAAGCCATCTGGGACTAACAAGTGGTATCAGAGCAGAAAGTTTAATTTCAATAAACTAGATCTGCTATGGCTGCCTCATCATCTTCAACTGTTGAAAATTATTTTCAAAACAACTTTTCTAAAAATGGGCCTATAGCCAAACCTCCCAAGTTTAACCCCAACAACTTTTCTTTGTGGAAAAGCAGGATGATGCTTTTCATGGAAGGAGTGGATAGTAGATATCCAACCATTCTCAGTGAAGGACCCTTAGTCCCTAGAGTTTGGTCTCGCTATGAAACTAAGAAATCCGGTAAGGAAGTTGTTGGCAAAGATGATTCTGATGATTCGTCTGAGGAAGAAAAATCTGCTGCTACTGGTCGTTACATTCTTAAAAATCCTAAGAAATATACTGATGAGGAAAAACGGCTTGTGTCTCTTGATTCTAAAGTTAGATCTATCATTGCTCTCTCTCTCTTCCTCTCTGGTAAATCTCTCTACTCCCAAAGAGATGTGGTCCACTCTGTGTGTTTTGTACGAAGGTGCAAATGAAGTTAAAAAGAGCAGAAAGATTGCTCTTGTTAGAAATTATGAACTATTTTCTTATGAGAAAGGAGAATCTCTCTCCAACTACTATAACCGTTTTTACAGTCTTCTTAATGATTTAAAGCTGTTGGGTAGAGTGTATGACAATGAGGAAATCTTGTGCAAGTTTATGAACTGTCTTCCTGATTTTTGGGAAAATATCTGTACTTGTATAAAGATAACCAAGGATCTTGATCATATGCATCTTACTGTTCTTTATGGAACTCTTTTCAACTATGAGCAGACGAAGCTGCAAAGGTATATAAAGAGCTCTTCTCTAGCTCTCATAAGTGACTCTTCCAAAAAGACTAAGTGTATTCCAAGAATCACCTACCCATCTGACTCTGACCATGATAGTCAAAAAGATCCCAATGACCATTCGGAGGCATATCTTAGTGATGCTGAGGATGAATGTGAGAAAACTTCAGTTGACAAATTATCTGATGAAATGGCCATGTTGGATGGGCATTCTAAATCCAAATATGATTCCCAAAAGTTCAGCCAACACCTCTCTTCTGCAAATTCTGACCGGGCTGAAAGATACAAAGAAAAATACAAGAGAGAAAAGAAAAGAAATGAAAGACTTGTCAGAAGAGGAAAGGGTCTGCCTGCTAAAACTCATGATTTGGCAGATGAACCCACATCTGAAAGCGAATGACACCTCAAATGTATGTGTCATGGCCAAGATAAATGACATGGATGATTCAGAAGGCCACATCTCCTCAACTGCTCTTGTATCAGCTAAGTGCCTCTCCTCCTCATCACATGTACATCCATTTCTATCTCTTTCTGATGATGAAAAGGTTGAAGCATTTGATTCTTTAACCATTGATCTTTTTGATGCTAAAACTGCTAAGCAAAAGGCAAATGCTCAAATAAAATCTCTTTCCTCTCAACTGCTATTTTGTCACTCTCAACTGGAAAACTTTGAAAAAGTTAAGGCTGAGCTTGAAGATCTAAAATCCATCAACTTTATTCTTGCCAAGGAGAAAAACAAAATATTCAAACGTTTTCAAAAGGAGCAAGAAATCATGAGAAAATGGACCAGTTCTTCCAAAAAACCTGGAAAAGATTTTTCAAGATCAGATTTCCTGTAAAAACAAAACTGGTCTAGGCTTTGGAAAAATGGAAACTGATCAATCTTCAAAATCTCATGCTTCCACCTCATGTGCTTCACCTACTTCTTGTGAAACTTCCAATTCCAATTCTATTGGGTCTATGTCCATGAATTCTGCCGATTCATCTGAAGATTTAAATTTTGGAATGTTTTTAAAGGCAAAAGATCATATTTCCTTTCCAAAAGGAAAAGGCTCAAGATTCCAATGATTCTTCCACACCTATCCATGAATTTCAAAAATTCTTGACTTTAGATGATGCATCCTCCTTTTCAAACTCAAACAAGAATTTTTCTATCTTTGAAAAAGGCAAATCTTCAGGTGCTGATTCTTTCCTAAAAAGAACTCATCCAAATTTTTCTAAAACTACCTGTGTGACTTCTCCTACCGAATTTCTTCCCCGTTCTGTGTCTCAAAATGTCCAATTCAAAGGAAAAGATTTATGTCCTCCCATCTTCTGAAAAAAAATCTTAGGACCTGCACCCCAAATCTTTAACTCCTCTTCAAAGTCCTTGAAGATAACTAAAATGAGCAGTAAGGAAAAATGGCAAGTTTCTAAAAAGATTTTTCCTCATAGAAAATGCTATATCTGTGGTGATACTTCTCATTTTGCCAAAGACTGTCCGAAAGAAAGAATTGATCTAAGTGACACCAACTCTTTTTCTTCTAACCCAAAAGGACCCACCACCAAATGGGTACCTAGAAAATAAATTATTTGTGATTGCAGATTTTGAGCTGGACAGATGGATCTATGTGGACAAATATGAAAGTGAGAAAATTGAAGAAATCATCAAGATCATCATGCAATCTGATGTGTCAAAATGGTGAACTCTTAGATCTGCTTATGTTGAAAATCCTTCCCATTGGCACACTCTCTAGTGTCACCATCTTCTCTACCGACATCATCATTTCTCCCATCACCCAATTCATTACCTACACTATATTTCCCACCATACATCTCACCCCACCTTTTCTCATCAGCTACATATTTCTTTTCACCCACCCAACACTCCAAATCTCATTAATATATATATATATATATATATATATGTTTGGTGAGAAAGAAAAATAGTCAAAAAGTAAACTTCATATGTCGGCAGTAATCTTGAAACACATTTTTTGTTTTGATGACATCATCATGATGTCATCACCTTCTAAATCCCATTCCTTTTTGCTGTATTGCTACCGACACTCGTAACTACCGAAACCCATTCTTATCTACACTTTTGCCTGCCGATAGACCTACCAAAACAGCCAGTTGCCGACACCACACAGATCACACCACCGAACAGCTCTCGGTTGTGTTCTCTGCCGACAAACTCCACCGAGCCAAAGAGCATCTCTACCGATCCCTATCCACTACCATCACCAGAACAAACTTTCTATGTGCCATCTCTTCATCCCATCCCTTCTTCCATCATTTTTCACTCTTGGTTTGCAACCCATCTCTCCTTTTCACAAAACCCACCCATTACAAACTCTTCTGCAGATGTCTCCCCAAATCCTCAAACTCAATCTTTTTGGGTCATCAAAAATTGGAAGATGAAATTCCAATCTTTTCTTCACTTTGAAGATTTTCTCCATGATGCCTTAGAAGACTTTCTCCACACTCTTCTGAAGATGCCATAGAAGATTTCCTTCAATCTCTTCAAGAATTTCCACCGAATTTTTGTCTAACTCTTGCAAATTTTCGGTGGGCATGCTAAAATTTCGGAGGGAAAGTAAAAAAAAAAAACCTACCGATTTTTCTACCGAAAATCCTACCGAAATTAGCCAATTTTCGGTGGGGAAGCAAAAAAAAAATCAAAATTTCAAAGTCAACTTCGATGGCATTTGCATCATCGGTGGTTTAAATATTTTTGCTGATTTGTGTCCACCATGTTAATTGATGACATCATGATGATGTCATGTTGCTGACATCACCTTTCACCACTTCCACAATTTCTTTGTCTTACTGCCGACACAAACCAAAACCAAATCTCACCATACTTTATTTCCCATCATATGTTTTGCCAAACCCAAATCCCACCGAACACCCTTCTTCAATAAACCTCAATCGGTGAGACACTCCATCTCCCAAAACCCTCTCTCTCACCAGAATCAACTTTCTATGTGCCACATTCTCAACCCATTCTTTCTTCCATCATATTTCCCTCTTGGTCACCAATCCAACTCTCCTTTCTACCAAAAAATCCACCTTCTACAAACTCTTCTGCAGATGTCATCCTAAATCCTCAAACTCAATCCTTTTGGGTCATCAAAAAATTGGAAGATGGAATTCCAATCTTTTCTTCACTTTGAAGATTTTCTCCATGATGCCTTAGAATATTTTCTTCAAAGTATTCTGAAGATGCCAGAAGATTTCCTCCAACCTCTTCAAGAAATTCCACCGACTTTTTGTCAAACTCTTGCAAAAGTTCGGTGGGAATGATAAATTTTCGAAAAAAAAAATCCTACCGATTTTCCTACCGAAAATAGCCAATTTTCGGTGGGGAAGCAAAAAAAAGTATAATAGTCTTGGTTTTGGCCGTTTTTTCAACTTCTCTTGTTTTTTTCCTACGTCGGCCGCTGAGGGGGAGAATTCATCTGAGGGGGAGCAACATCAACCCTCAGTACTCGTTTTCAGCGTCCAACTCGGAAAAATGAGAAAATCGGGCGGACCGGTCAAGGGGGAGCACATCAGTCTGGGCGGATCTAACTGAGGGGGAGAAACACAAAACCGACTGATCTACTGAGGGGGAGCAAAACAAAGACAAAGGATGATGATGCTGAACAGGAAGAGCTGAAGATGCCAAGAGAAAGAAAGAAAATGCAAGAGATTGGCAGAAGCATCCTGAGGCTGATTCACTCAAACTCAACCCTCCTCAAAGTTTGTCACTATAATGGGTTTGTCTCCTATCAAAACCCACCGATTCACTTGGCTGAAATCTTTTGGAGTAAGTGAATGACTTGAAGATTTGGAACATCTGAAGAAAAGCAAAAGTGCCTGAAAGATAAAGTTCTCCAACACTTCAACAGGCTGCTGATCAAAATGAAGAATCTTCAAACCAGACACAAGTTTCAACTCGCCCCTCCAAAGATGCAAGTAATATCCATTCGGTTCATATTGTTTATACTTCTTTCCTTTTCCTTTCAATTATTTGTACAGCTATACCTTTTTATTTTTTCTTACTTATAAATATCATACACACACACACAAATCCATAAAAGACAAAATAGATCAAAATAAAAATAAAAAATTGTCTATGTGAAAAGAACCCAAAAAGAGTAAAAATGGTCAAAATGCAATTTTATTCAGATACTCTTCAATATTCTAAGTATGGAGCTCAAATTCAAATAGGGGGAGATTGTTGGGTCACCGAAGATTTGAAATTGACTCACCGATGTTTCCTCTAAATCTTACTTAGAATATTTTAGCATGGTTATTTATAATGACTTGTACAAGATAGCAAATGTTTGGTGAAGTCAAAGATCAACCAAAGTCAAGATTGAAGAATCTCTCATTGTGGAAGTAAGAGACTCTTCATCAACACATGCAAGTCATTGTCCACCGATGGTTGTCTCACACATTGGTGGACACTTCTCCACCGACCTATCTCTTGGTCGGCCAAATTGCTTCCCACCAATGAAAGTCCAATTTTGGTGGGAACTCTTCTAAGTCTCAAGGATGATTTTCTTCAAGAGGTGTCACATATCTCATAGCATGCATCGGTGGTGTACTCCTTGAAGACAAAATGAGAAGATCTTTTATTATGGGACAATATCATATTGTCAGATAAAAGTGACAATTTATCCTTTTATCCATTACCATATAAAGTCTCTTCTAGCATGGGCATTCTTCCTGATACCAAGGAAAAGGTGAAAATGAAACATCAACTTTTGAGAGCTAAACCTATCCTTCAAATGACAAAGTGACAAGTGTCCTATGCTACACATACTCTTGGCACTATATAAAGAGGAAGACCTCTCCATGCAGATCGTTACTTACATCTTGAGAGACTTGAAGATTACTGCGTGCTCTAAGATATTCCACGCTTTCTGGAATTCTCTCAGTGCAAGAAACCTCCATATTGCTTGATAAATTTATAGCTTTGTTCTAAGTGTTCTTAGTTGTTTTGTTTAGTATACTTTGTGAAAGATTGTTAGAATGGTTTATCTGTTGTTTTCCGCAACAGTCTTTATGTTTCTTTGTGTAATTCTTGTTGAAAGATTTTCAATAAAAGAATTAAAATTGTGAATTTTTTTGAGTATTGTATTCAACCCCCCATTCTACAATACCTGTTAAGCCATCTGGGACTAACATATCTCTTTTTCTCTTCCTTGCTATTCTTCATTATGGCAAACTCCACAAATACAAACTATATCGATAATGGCTCTCTAGCCATACCCCCTAGATTTAGCAAAGATAATTTCAATCTTTGGAAAAATAGGATGATGCTTTTCTTGGAAGGTGCCACTATACCTTACTATATTGAAAATGGACCATAGGTTCCTTTCATTATAGACCCTGCTATTACAGCCACTGCTACTAGAGCTACCATCCCTGAACGAATCATTCCCAGGGAAGTTAACACGTGGACTGATGAAGACAAGAAGAAGGTGGCCATCGATACTAAGGCCAGATCTATCATCTCAATGGCTCTTCCTGATGAAGTCTACCACTCTATCATGAACCTGAAGAGTTCCAAAGCCATGTGGGACACTATATGTGTTCAATATGAAGGTACTACTAAAGTCCAGGATTCGAGAAAGATCAACCTGGTAAGACAGTACGAAAGTTTCATCTGTGGTAAGAATGAAACCCTCTCAGAAATACATCAACAGTTTAACTGTTTAATCATTGATTTAAAAACTGTTGGTAAGGAATATTCTAACTTTGAGATCCTGACAAAGTTTCTGGAAAGTCTTCCTGAAAGCTGGGACAATTATTCCATGTGTCTTAAGCTCTCTAAGGATCTTAAATTCATGACCCTCTCTACCTTATTTGGCACTATGCTCAATCATGAGCAATCGTGTCTACTTAAGAAGAATCTTGTAAAAGATTCCAAAAGCACACCTGTTGCTTTACTCTCTTCAGAGTTGGTCCCCACTCTACTGTCACTATCACTGAGATAGAATCTAACTCTGATGAATCATTAGAAGCTGACCCTTCAGAACTTGATGAGTCATTGGCACTCTTGGCTAATTCTTTCAGGAGATTCTCCAGAAAGAGTAACTTCAGAAGAAATAAACCTCTTTCACTCACTGACAAGCCCAAATCTTCAACTCCTGTAGATAAGACCAATGCTACCTGCTTTAACTGTGAAAAAGTAGGACACTTTGCTAGTGAATGCATGTCAAAGAAAATCTTCAAACCTTCATCTTATTCCTACAAGAAATTGTCTAACCCCAGGGCTAGAGATGACAAATACAAGAACCTGAAAGAAAAGTATGCTAAGCTGAAAGCATACAAAAAGAAAGAAAAGGTCTGATCGCTGAAGATCATGACTGGGCTGCTTCTAATGAAAAATCATCTGACTCTGATGATGATGACGAGGCAAATCTCTGACTCATGGCCCAAATAGAAGAAGAGGAAGAAAAAGCTAAAATTTCCTCTACTTCTACCTCCACCTCTCAGGTATCAAATTCTTCTACTAATACTTCTACTTCAGTCGTTAATGACATTGATAGACGTCGAACCATCGATCTATTAACTGTTGATTTGTATGATGCCATGAATGGCAAGACCAAAGCTGAAAAACAAAATATTGATCTCGCTGAACAACTTAAAAACTGTAACTTAAAAATTCAGAAGCTTTCTAATATAGAAGAAAATTTGAAAGATCAGGTCTACTTAAATCAAATCATCAGTATTGAGCGAGAAGAAGCTATCGCTACATTAAAGGCTGAAAAGGATACTGTTGAAGGATGGTGTAAATCCTCAACAACGATTACTGAGATAATTGGTGCTCAGATTCCCCTAAGTGACAAACGTGGTCTTGGTTATAAAGCTGACGCTGAAGAACCATCCACTGATCGTTCCATGCTTAAATTTGGAATATTCGTGTCTGTTAGCCCCAAGTATACAAGATGTAAAAGTATTGAAAATATTACAAGTCAGAAGACCACCAGAGATCCTGCAGAAGACTTAGAAAAATATCAAGTAGAAGACCATCAGAGCTCGACAGAGCTCTGGCAGAAGACTTCTTCTATTCACCAGAAGAACTGATCACACTAGAAGATCATCAGAGCTCTGGCGTAAGAGCTCTGGTGAATGAAGACCTCTGTGAAGCTTAAGTCTCGTAGAAATCTCTAAGTGTTAGACACGTGTCCGTACTTTCCACGTAAGCCCTAAAAGGACGGAGACACATTTCCACGTGTCACCTCAGTGTTAGATAGTACATTGTCTTCACTTTATCAGGCTATAAATAGGAATGTAGTGGAACACAAAATAGTAAGCTTTTGGAAGAATTGTTTTCCACATTTGTGAGAGCACACACTGCTACATTCCACAGCACTACCACTGTACGATTTGTTTCCTGAGAGATTTTAGAATACACACACTTGAACGTGTTCTTGGTGTTATTCATTGTTATCAATATACGAGCAACTTATTTATTTGATCTTGTTATCATTCACTATTCACTATTGATATTCTCTTGTTACATAATCGTTTACACAATCACTCACATTTAATGGATTTATATAATGCTTCCGCTATCTGTTTTATGCTAATATTGTGAAACAACTTGAATCTGGGAACCAACAATTGGTATTAGAGCGGATTGATTTTCTCAAATCAAACGATCCAATCTAACCAGGTTGATTCATTGTTGTTGATTGTATCTGTTCTTCAAAAGCTTCATAGAATACTCTGTTTTTACTGTTCTAAGTTTAAAACAACTTTTCAGAGTTCTTTAATCCCTGTTTAAAGTTTTCTAGTTAGTCTGAATATATTCTCTACTCAAGCTACCGTTCCATTGGTTACTGTTCATCTACTTTCAGTTCAAAACCCTTTTAAAAGGTTCTGAAACCTTCATACTGTGTTTTCTAAAAAGATGGCTAACAACAACATTAATGCCATCTACACAGCTGGTTCTCTGACCAAACCTCCTACTCTCCTGAGAGATGAATATCCTCAATGGAAGATTAGGATGGTTAACTTCTTTGATGGAATGGATAGAGACCTTATGCGATCTGTCACAAGTGGACCATTCCAACCCATGGTTTTGGTTACTCGTGTACCCGCTACAGAAACTACTGCTGAGGTTCCAACTCACTTCGAGGTTAAAACCACTGGGTTTACTGGTGAAGAAAAGCTAAAAATGGAAAATGACCTCAAGGCAGTTAGACTTCTGATTATGGCCATTCCCAACGATATATTCCAAGACTAGATTCATGTGTTACTGCTAAAGAAATATGGGATCAACTTCTTAATCAACTTGAGGGTGGTATCAAGACCCAAAAGAACTGAAGGACCCAATGTATTAATGAATACAACGATTTCAAGGCACTTCCTGAGGAAACCTTACAACAAACCTACAACAGATTTAATGTTTTAATAAACAAATGCAAGAAATGTGGGGTTTTTCGGTCGAAGGAAGATAACAATGTCCTGTTCTTGAAAAGTTTAAATGATGAATGGTTGAATCTATCCATGTCTTTAAAAGCTAACCAAGATTTGGATGCATGGTCTCTTACTGATGTGTATGGCACTCTTGCTGCACAAGAGAAGGATGTTGTCAAACAAAAGGGCAAATCCACCATGGCAGGTCCAATAGCTTTGATCTCTGACTCTAAAACCCCCACTGAAGGGAAATCCACCAGAGAAAGCTCTAGCAGAGAGAAGAAAGAAGAGAAGGTTGTGAGAAAGAAGGGAAAGAAAAGTCTAGTTGCTGAAAGTGATGCAGAGGAAAGTTCATCAGAGGATGATGATATCAATGCTTTCGCCCAATCTCTTGCCTTAATAACTCAAAAGTTTAACAAGAGATTTGGCAACAAAGTATTTGATAGAGGAAGAGAGAGAGAAGAGAAAGACGAGAAGAGAGGTTATGCTGCACCTCACCACCAGAGTAACAACAACAGAGCTCCAACAGAACAAAGACCACAACAGAAGTACAATCCTCCAGCCCCTCAGAATCAAGCAGATGCTGCCCAACCCATCAACAAGAATGATGGAAGATACTTTCGATGTGGCAAACCTGGCCATTTCTCTGCTAATTGTAAGGGTAGACTGGTAAAAGACCACGACTACTACAAGAATAAGTATAAGTACAATTATATAGAGAGAAGCTATGTTGCTGAGATGGAGAATTGGATCTCTAACTCGTCTTCTGATGACGAACCAGAGCAAGCCAATTTCTGCGGGGTTGCTGTTGATGACGAGAGCCTAGAAGAGGTAGCTGATTGGATGACTGGAGAGATGCCAGAAAGAACGACAGAGGCAGACGTAGGTCAGGATGAATGTGCTCTTTCTGTAACAGAGCCAAATGACAGAGCGCTGGAGACCATCAGACCTAGTGCCAAGGTATGTTCTACTTCTGAATCAAAATCAGACTCCGAGCTGGAGATGCATGTTTCTTTACTAATAGAGGAGTTTCAACTTTTAAAACAAAAGCTCTCTGAGGAGAAAGAGTTGAGGAAGCTAGCTCAGAAGGATCTGTCCTTCTACAAGAGAGAGAAAACTCTATTGGAACAAGAAAAGGAAGAGATAGCCAAAGAAAAGTCTGAGCTGGAATCCTTACAAAAACAAAAACAAAATTCTTTTTCTGAAAAATGTAAAGAATATGAGGAAGTTCTTAAGTAAAAGGTAGAAGAGGTTAAGAAATCTGAATATGAAAGGCTTAACTCTGTTGCTCTAAAAGACTATTTTCAAAAGGAAAGAGAGATTTTACACCAATCTTTACAAAGAAAAGAAATCATGATTAAAAAGTACCAGGATGCACAAGATGTGCACATAAAAATCAATTCTCAGAAGGATACACAAGGTCTGGGTTTCAAAGACCTTGTTCCCTTCGCTGGAAGAAAGAAGACATCTCTGTCCTCTGCCTTCTGTGTTGGGAAAATCCAAGAGGACGTGATCTCTGGTACTGCAGTTTTCAAAAGAGCCAAAACCTCAGATGTTTCAAAGCCCAGAAGACTGAACTTCAGGAACGTAATCTATGACTCCTTGGATCAAGAAAAGGTTACAGAACCATCTGAAAAGTTTATTCTTGATCAAGGAAAAGCTGAGATCTCATTTCTTGATTCTGTCAAATGTCTTGATCCGAAAGAAATTTTTCACTTTAACTCTTTCAAGGGCTAGAAGTCTGTTACTTCTGTGGCTGAGTCCTCTGGTGTTAAAACACAGAGCGAGCTCAACCCTGAAGCCCCAGTCTTCTCCCCAATCTCTGAATCAATTAGAACATCTTTTGAAGAGGATCTTAAGAGATTTATTGAGGAAAATGTTGCATCTGATGCTTTAAAACCAAGACAAAGGAAGTTCAAGTCCACCAGAGCAAATACTGATTTACCCAAAGAGCCTCACACCTCCACCAGAGCCACCAGAGACTTTCTAGGCTCTGACAGTGTAGGTTCCCAGATTCACGTTGTATCATATTAATGGTAGTGAAATAGACAGCGGAGGCATATTAAATAAAGCCATTAAAATGAGTGATTGTGTAAACGATAAATGAACTATGAGAATCAAATATTGAACAGTAAAATGATAACAGGATCAGATATAAAAGCTGCTCATATATTGATAATGAATCACACCAAGAACATGTTCAAGTGTGTTCGGAAATCTTATAGGACAACAATATCGTACGAAGGTAGTGCTCGGGATTGTTGCAGTGTGTGCTTAAACAATTGTGGAAAAACTACTCTTCCCAAAGCTTACAATTGTTTGTTCCACTACCTCTCTATATATAGCCCTGAAAAAGTGAAGGCAGTGTACTATCGTACCCTAGAATGACACGTGGAAAGTGTGTCTCCTATTTTTAGGGCATACGTGGAAAGTATGGACACTTGTCTAACACTTGGGATTTCCTACGAGACTTAGGCTGACAGAGGTCTTCACTTCACCAGAGCTCTGTTGAGAGAGCTCTGTTGGTCTTCTTTTAAATACTTTGTTCTGTTGGAATTCTTCGACAGAGCTCTGTTGAGCTCTGTTGGATCCGAGAGAGCTCTGTTGAGCTCTGTTGGTCTTCTTGATGAACTCCTTCCAAGTCTTCTGTCTGATCTCTGTTGGTCTTCTGTCTTGAACTATTTTCAATACTTTTACATAACAGATACTTGGAACTAACAATCTCCCCCTAAGTATTGAAAATAAAAATTTACAATTGACAAGAGATTAAACAAAAGAACAAAGAACTTTTACCTCTGTCGAAGCCTTGCACTAATCTTTTGGAATATTACAAAAAGATTAAAAGATCAGTACATTTAAGCATAATTATCTCCCCTAAGAATTCTGTCGAATCTTCTGATTAGAGTACGGAAGTCTAGCATCAGATCAATCTGGTCGATGAAGAGTTTCTGCTGTTCTTCTGGACACTTGTTTCTTGGGAGATCTTGGATTATGTTCTTGAGGTATACTAGCGACTCACTTGAGTACTTGTGGGCTTCAGCTGCTCTGATGGCCTTCTTTATGCCCTTCTGTCGGCAGACAAAGACTGGAGGATCTTCTACTATGGTTCCAGTTCTGTGATGGCCATAACCCTCAAGGTTTTCATTTGGTGGTGCAATTGCTAGTTTCTCTACTTCAAACTCTATGCCTAGCTGATAATCAATCTGTATTCTGAGATTGATGTGCTCTTGTATAGCAAATCTGACTTCTGGTAGTGCAGTTCTGGCCGGTGTGTATCTTTCTGAGAAGTTCAAGCAATATGCGTGGAGTAAGATCAGGTCATATGGGTTCAGAAGGACGAGATCATTGTCATTGAAGATTTCATTTCTGCCTTCTGTTGATTCCACAGTATACTCATGGTATGTGACCCTGTCGTGTTGAAACTTCTTGTGCTTGATGTCCAAAATTCTGTGGATACCGAAGTTTATATTGATGGCTCTGTTCTGATTTGACTTGGTTTGGATGAACTTTAGCCTTGCATCAGAAATGGTGTTTATTCTGATTGGGTTGAGGTATGGGTTAATGGGTACGACATTTACAGGGATGATATCTCTGTCAGCATATAGAAATGCAAATACCGTTTCTAAGGCAGGTTTTTCGGTGTGAGAGGTAGAGGTTTCTGGGTTCTGTTCTGTTACCGTTGGGTTTGGGTCATCATGGGTTTCTGCCATAAGAATGTCGATGTGAGCAGATTTCTGAGTAGCTTGAGGTTGGGCTTGACTTATTTGTTCTTCAGCAGAGGATGGGTCTGTCCTCTCTGGTTCTTTTGTTGGAGAAGTAGGAGGGGTATCTAGGCAGATGATCTTTGGTGGTTCTTGTGTTGACTCTTCTGTTGGTTTGATGACTCTGTTTTTGAACATGTAGTCAAATGCCACTTCAGTCATATCTGTCATGATTTCCTCTGTTATCCCCTTTTCTCCTTCTGTAGTCTCTTCCTCAGCTGCTTCTGTGATTTTCCCTTTACCCTTGGCTTCTCTTTCTTTTTCAACCTCTTTCTCCTTCTCTGCCTCTTTCTTCTTCTCTCTCTCTTTCTCCTTCTCCTTCTCCTTTTCCTTCTCCTTTTCCTTCTCCCCCTTTTGTTGTTCTGAGGACTCACCCAGTTGATCGTCTGATTGACCTTCTTGAGCATCCTCAAAATCATCATCATCGCCAGAGGATTCAATTCGAGCTTTTGGTGAGGACTGAACAACAAACTTCAGACCAGCTTTGTGTCTTTTGCTTGATGGTTCATCTGTGGGTGCTTCTTCTGCAGGTCTTTTTGATGTAGAGGTGGCCTGTAAAATAATATCAGTAAATGTTGAGGCTGCCTTTGTCATCATATCTTCTACCTCTGTTGCAACACTTCTGATCTCTTCTACTTGAGCCTTGAAGTTGACCTTGTGAGTATCAAGAGACGCTTTCACATGTTGTTCTGTTGCCATAGCTTTCATTACAAATTTTGATGAGATCGTCATCATTCGGCTAAGAATTGATTTTCTGAAGTCTCCCATTGTCCAACTGTCATGGGTAGGTCATTTGGGTTAGGGCTGGAGATGTTCAGTGGAGTAGCAGATGAGGTGGTTGCTTCTTTTATGGATTCCTTAACAGAGTTGGTAATTATCTTTGTCAAGGTTCTGATATTAGATTCTGAAAGAATAACCGTGGGGATGGGAAGGGTTATGTTCATCTGCGCTATGTGGTTCTCTGTTATGAGTCGCTTTAGGTCTGCAAGATTTGTCGAAGTCTTTTGAACTTCCTCTGATCTGACTGATCTTAGGTCGGCTATTTCTGTTCTCAGCTTTCCAATCTCTTCTCCTCTGACCCGTTCAGACTCTGTTCTGAGTGTTTCAGCTTCGGCATATTTTTGAGTTAATTCAGCATGCTGGTTTGAGATGTTCAGCAGTTCTTCCCTAAGAGAAGCATTTTCCTTGCGGATCAGCTCCTCCTTTTGTTCATTGATAAGTTTCTACTCGTTCAAAGAGTTGTTGATACTGTCACAGAAGCTTTCGAACTCTGCTCTTGTGACAGTGTCAACGGGGGTCTCCTTAGTTCCAACAAATGGATCCAATTCTGCCTCGAGTTCAGAGGCGCCTCCGTCAAGAGTTGTGTTAATGTTGGCTCTTGGAGAACTTCCACCCGATCCTTGATGTTCCCTTTGAGGGGAAACAGCTACAGGTGTTCTGACCAAAGTTTCCTCTTCCAGCTCAGGTTCTGAAGAAGGAAATCTGGTGTGATGGGAAGCATTTGGATCAAGCAATGTCTTCCCTTGTTCTACTATGGTCTTCCATTGTCCCTGAGTCGGACAGATACTACGTTAGATTACAAAGATCTCTGGTCTATTTTGTGTGGACTCTAAATGAGCCACAGAGGCATCATCGTGTGGAGGTGACCTATTGATGTTCTGGGGCGAATGAACATCACTATCAAAGATAGTTTCCCCGGCTTCGTGCGTACCTGAGGCATGAAGAGGTGCCTCTGATGGTATAGGCTGGTTGGGGTTCGAGGTGTGCACCTCTGTTTCAATAATCCTTTGGTCTTGATCACCAGGATTAGATTGTGTGGAAGCACTGGGATTTTGGTTAAGGTTACCCTCAGATGTGCTCTGTTGAGCATCTTTTTCTACTCTCGCAATATCCTCGGCTCCTATGGCTGTAGAACTCTCTGGATTCTCTCTGATGTTCCTCTCTTGCTCACCACTATCAGAGGAGATAGTTTCTACCTCTGGTGTTTCTTGTACTTCCTCATGGACAGCCTCTCTAGGAGATGCTCTGTCCTCTACTTCCTCTCTTCTAGAGGAAGACCCCACTTCGGGTACTATTGCCTCTGGTCCGATAACTTCCTCACCTATTTCCTCACTCAAGCTCTCAAAAGAAGGCTCAGATCCTAAGTATGTTGGGGTTCTCACCTCAGGTTCCTGAGGTTGAGCAGCACTCTGATAGTTCTGGATAGAAATATGGTCAGGGACGATAAGGGCAAGCATTGTACCTGGAATTCTCCTTATGAAAGGGTATTCGCCTGATGTAGTGGGGAGGAATTTGGACATCGTCCAGACGGGTGTTGAGCGACCCTGATGAGTTAGTTCCAGTCTGTCGAAGTCTCTTCTGATCACCAGACTGATAAAGCGTGGAAACTTGATCATCTTCAAGAATTTGTGGGATCCAACGACTCCTCCTTTTGCGATGGAAGAGGTTTTTGTGTTGACAGCTGAAAGAAGATCGTTGTAGAGAATGCTGGCGTAGTCAAAGTTTCGATTGAAGAATAATCCATACATGATTTGTAGGATTTCTGTTGTGGCTTGGTCTTGACTACCAGATTTGCTGGTAAGGGTTCTGTTTAAGGTGGAGAACATGAAATTCCACATAGTGGGTAGATTCTGTCGCTTGAAATCCTATTCAGATCCTTGTTGTAACCCAGAAATTTCATGAAAGCAAGAAGAACAGCTGTTTTTGGTGGTTTCTCATAGGCGTCTATTCCTAGCTGTCTCTTGGTTTTCATTCTGAAGATTCTTCTTAAGGTGCTAGCTCTTATGCGGATTGTTCCCGCTCCTCCATTACTTGCGTTGACGTTCCCAACTATCCCGCCTTGTTCTTCGATGTATTGGCATGTAGTCCACCATTGTTGGACATAGATTGCAGGAAGATGGTCGTCGAACTCTGTTAGGGCTCTAAAGATGTCAGAGTTTCTGAAGAACTCAATAAAGACATGATACAGGGGTAAATAGAGTCCCGGAGTGGGATCAAATCTGTAGTTGTTGTCAGCAAACTCATATGGAAGAACAACGATATCATCAGTGGGTTCTATTCGGCTAGAGTCAGCAGAGTTCTGGGGTTCCGCCATTGTTGAAGGTTTGGGTTTTCTTGAAGAACACTGAGGATTTAAATAAAAGAGGGAAAGGTGAAAGGTTTAGGAAGTTTTAGAAAAGAAATGGGTCAAGGTTTTGGATATTTATAGTCAGAGCTTGTGGCTGGGTAATCGCCGTAGATACTGTAGGCACTCGAGTGTCAGAAGGTGGAGTGGCCTGAATTGTGTATCGTGGGGACAGCTAGTGGTTTAGCTTTCAATTAGAGATTGCCACGTGGATTTGTTCTGACCACTTTTGTGCAAGTAAACCGTCACGGTTAGAGATGTGTGGGTAACAAGTGGTTGACGCTTAGAAATAACCCGCACCTCTGATGACGTTACTTCTGATGACGTGTTCTGATGACGTGGCAGAACAAACTAACAGAGCTCTGATGGAGCTTTGTTAAGTTGCCTCTGTTGAGTGAACTCTTCATTTCTTATCAAGTAACCCAAGATGTTGTACCTTTACTTTAAAAACATTTAAAAATTTTGTTCTGATGTGAAAAGAAAAGAACAAACAAAACTTAGACAGACAACAGAGCTCTGGTGAGAAACATCAGAGGCTCTGGTGAGAAGTCAGAGTTCTGGCAGTTTCTTAACATTATCATAAAGATTTTCATCAGAACAGGTTTTCCTCCTTTCTTCAAAAAGATTTGTCAATGAAGATCAAAAAGTAGAGTCAATTTGGATTTGGACGATTGAGTACTGACTTGCTCCCCCTAAAACCATGCATTATTTTTCTTTTAAGCTCCCCCTAGAAAATTGAGCTCTTTTTTTTATATATATACACAGAATGTTCACTGAGTGTTGAAAAAAATATGCTTAACAAAGTTCTGGTGAACAACAGAAGCTCTGTTGAACTATCCTACCCAACTATTTGACAGAGCTCTGGTAGGATCATCAGAGGCTCTGTTGAATTTGAACAGCGTTAGGAGGACAGGTTCAGCATACCCAGTTTGCTGATTAAGAAGTTAAATCTCCTTTCATCAAGGGCTTTTGTAAACAAGTCAGCAAGCTGGAAGTCTGTTGAAACAAAGTACATTTCAATAGTCCCTTTTTCAACATGATCCTTTATGAAGTGGTACCTTATGTCGATGTGCTTAGTCTTCGAGTGCTGAACTGGATTGGCTATTAAGGCAATGGCACTCTTGGAGTCACACATAATTGGAATTTTACCATACTCCAGACCATAATCTTTGAGTTGTGTTTTCATCCATATCACTTGAGAGCAACAACTAGCAGCAGCAACGTATTCTGCTTCTGCTGTAGAGGTTGAAACACAGTTCTGTTTCTTGGATGTCCAACTCACCAACTTTTCTCCAAGCAGTTGGCAGCTACCAGAAGTACTCTTTCTGTCATTCTTGCATCCTCCATAGTCTGAATCTGTATATGCTACAAGCTCGAAACCAGAGTTAAGAGGATACAGAGACCCAAAAATTGAGTCCCTTTCTGATATTTAAAGATACGTTTGACAACTGTTAAATGAGTTTCTGTAGGATTTGCTTGAAATCTGGCACAGAGACAGGTTGCAAACATTATATCAGGTCTGCTGGCAGTTAAGTACAGAAGTGACCCTATCATGCCTCTGTAGTGCTTGACATCTGTTGGTTCACCCTTAAGATCTAAGTCAAGTTTAACTCCAGTGGCAATAGGAGTTTTCATTGGTTTTGAATCATTAAGCTTATACTTTTTCAACATATCAGAGATGTATTTAGACTGACTTATGAAAGTCCCTCTGTCTGATTGTTTAACGTGTAAACCAAGGAAGAAAGAAAGTTCTCCCATCATGCTCATTTTGAATTCGCTTTTCATTAAACTTTCAAACTTATCACAGTACTCCTGCCTTGTAGACCCAAAGATAATATCATCAACATATATTTGTACCAGAAGTATATCATTCTTATACCTCCTAAAGAATAGAGTTTTATCGACGGTACCTTTCTCGAAGTGATTGATCAACAGAAATTTGGACAGAGTTTCATACCAGGCTCTGGGAGCTTGCTTAAGGCCGTACAAAGCTTTGTCTAACTTGTAAACGTGGTCTGGAAACTATGAACATTCAAAACCAGGTGGTTGCTGGACATAAACTTCTTCTTGCAGTTTGCCATTCAGAAAGGCAGACTTGACATCCATTTGGTAGACCTTGAAACCCTTATGAGCAGCATAGGCTAGGAAGATTCTGATAGCTTCTAGCCTAGCCACAGGGCAAAGGTTTCGTCATAGTCAATTCCTTCTTCCTGTCTGTATCCCTTTGCAACTAGACGGGCTTTGTTTCTGATGATAATCCCATCTTCATCCTTTTTGTTTCTAAACACCCACTTGGTTCCAATGGCCGTTTTGCCTTTTGGGAGTGGAACCAAGGACCAGACTTTATTTCTTTCGAATTCCAGAAGCTCTTCTTGCTTAGCTTTGATCCAATTTGGGTCCTCTAGGGCTTCAGAAATCTTCTTCGGCTCAATCATGCTTAAAAAATTTACAAAGAAGGCTTCATTGATTGTGGCCGATCTTGTCTTCACACCATCTTCAGCAGCACCAATAATCAGATGACGAGGGTGATCCTTTGTCCATCGTGTCATGGGAGCATGGACAACAGGCCGGGTTTGTGCTTCTGATGGGAAAAGACGAACTTCAACGTCAGAGCTCTGTAGGTTGGGACCAGGGCTCTGTGGCACACAGCTCTAAAGAGTGGTCTCATTGCTCTGAGAGTCATTAACAGGGCTCTGTGAAGGTGAGCTTTCAAACAAGGAGTCTTTGCCAATATTAGTTAGCAAAGGTGATGATGGCTCTTGTTCAGGTTCTCTCTCGCTCTGATGTGGTTCCTCATTTCTCTGAATTACTCCTGTAGACAGAGAAGTAGATGGTGAAATATTAGAGGGACCAGTGAGAGATGTACCGGTCAGATTCTGTTCTGTTGAGTTCTGAGCTTGATCTCCTCTGTTGATGATATCAGATGAGTCATCATCATTGAAGAAATCGTTGAACATGAGATTGATATCTTCTTCCCTTGTCTTTGAAGAACTTGTCTCCTTCTGCTCTGTATGTGTCCCCTCTGTTGATTTTCGATCAGAGAATCTTGAAGTACTTTCATCAAAGGACACATTCACACTTTCTTGAATAACCCGACATCTGGAGTTGTAGACTCTGTAGGCTTTAGAGGTTAAGGAATAACCAATAAAGATTCCTTCGTCTGCTTTCTTATCAAACTTTCCCAGTTGATCTCTGTCATTCAATATGTAGCAATTGCAACCGAAAACATGAAAGAATTTCACGTTTGGTCTTCTATTGTTGATGAGTTCATAAGGAGTCTTCTTAAATCTTTTCACTATTACAACTCTGTTTTGGGTAAAACAGGCTGTTGAGACTGCTTCTGCCCAGAATTTCATTGGAAGGACAGAGCCAGCCAACATGGTTCTGGCGGCTTCTATCAGAGTTCTGTTCTTTCTCTCCACAACTCCATTTTGTTGTGGAGTTCTTTCTGCTGAGAAGTTTTAGGAAATACATTCCTCTGTTAGGTAGGCATCAATTTTGGCATTCTTGAATTCTGTCCCATTATCACTTCTCAACTTCTGTACCTTCAGATCTAACAGAACCTGTATCCTTTTCAACAAACTTATCAGAATCTCTGGGACATCAGATTTTACTCTGATGAACTCAATCCAGGTATATCGAGAATATTCATCAATTAAAACAAGAATATACTTCTTGCCCGACAGACTTTGCACAGAGATTGGACCACAGAGATCCACATGAAGCATATGCAAAGGTCTGGGACAACTATGATCACTCTTTGTTCTGTGTGAAGATCTTTTCATCTTACCTAGCTCACAAGCAGAACAGAGATGGTCTTTGTCAAACTTCAGAGAAGGAAGTCCTTTTACTAACTTTAGTTTAACGAGCTTATCAAGATTTTGAAAGTTCAAATGGGCAAATCTTTTATGCCAGAGCCAGGCATCTTCCTTTTTTAAAGACACTAAACAGAGTTTCTCTGTTGTAGAGTTTTGGTTTGGTTTAAAATTCATCTTATAAAGATTGCCTTTTCTGTCGGCTCTTAAAAGTTCTTGACCAGACTCTGAAAGTAGCAAGGAACAATATTTCTTCCTGAAATTGACGTCGAACCCGTGATCACAGAGTTGACTTATACTGAGAAGATTATGATTTAATCCTTCAACATAAGCAACTTCAGAGACTGAAACATCACCATTTACTAAACTACCATAACCCTTAATCTGTCCGCCATTGTCTCCTCCAAAGGTTACTGCACTTCCCATCTTGTTTTTAAAAGAAGTTAACAGCTCCTTATTCCCCGTCATGTGCCTGGAGCATCCAGAATCCAAATACCAGATCTGCACATGAGGTTTCTGCAAGACAGATTAATTCCTTTTAGGTACCCACTGCATAATGGGTCCTTTCTTGTTAGGCTTTGGTGGATTAACAGACTTTCCTTGGGATTTTTCATTCTGAGATGGTGTGCCAGAGGTTTTCCTCTGTGTATTCTGAACAGTCTTAAGATTTTTCTTTTGAACCGACTTATTCAGAACACAGTGGGGGCCATTCAGATGATTTTGCAATTTTAGTAACAGTTAAATACAATTGCAGTTTATGGAGCATGACTGTTGCACATTGTTTTTATTCAAAAACTGTTTGAATGGTGCTTGATTTTGAAAGGTTTTAGGACCAGATGTCTTTGCATACAATCTGTCCTGATTTTGTTTCTTTGAAACAGAATCTGTTGACATGAAGTTCTTTGGATTTGACTCTTTTGACCAGACATAATTTCCTCTTTGATTTACACCAGAATTTGGAATAGATCTGTTGTTTGCTATCCATTTTCCCTTCTGTTCTGGTGTGAACTTTAATGGTTTTAAAGCAAGAGGAACATTTTGGTTTACAAAAACACTTTTGTTTTTCTCTCTCTTCTCCTGTTGGTCCCGAAGGCATATACAAGTTTGTAGAAGGGGGGGGGGGGGGGGGGTTGAATACAAACACACAGATTTTACTTTTCTAAATTATTTATTGATAAATCATTAACAATTTACAGCTTGTTGCGGAAACAAGATTAAGGATAAACCTAAATCTAAACAAGTTGGAACACTAAGGTTTCTTGCACTAAGAGAGATAAGGAATTACTAATAATAACCTATCTTGAGATAAGAGATTGAACTTGTCCAGAGTTAGCAAGTTACTTCAAATGAAGTGGGTTCATCTCTTTATATACTGCATGCATTTAATGCAAGTCAGTATACACTTTACACGTGTCATCAGCTGGTTGGTTGTATGTCATTGACCTTGGTTGACAACCTTAGTAGCCGCATGGATGAACAGTGTAGTATCAGAATGGTTGTACGATTTCAGACAGTCGGAGGTTCTTTTCTGACATTTCGTACGGAGTCGTGCAAGGGAGGTTAAGATAAAAGTACTTTGTACGGAGGACTTCATGATCAACTTTCGTTGATTCAGCGATTATCATTTACTATCCAGCAAATGATAAAGTTCAGCGATAGCTGAAGTCTTGTACTTGATACTTCACGTTGAGTGGACAAATCTGAGTCTTCGCTGATCCGCATCAGTTCATTAGGAGACTTGTCGCTGGTTCTTGAGCTTGATCTTCGACTTTAGCGTAGAACCTTTGTTGACGTGAAACTTGTCTTCAGGGATCATAAGTAAACAACTAACTTATCAGCGATCATCATAATGACTGAACAGACTCACTATTTATGGTGAACAGTTTCGCTGAATGTTTAATTTAAAGAGCGAGAGTTCCTATCAGCGGTACTGTAAGATCTTAGTACTTATCAGCGATAGTGAAACTCTGATACATATTGTTTACTTACAATTTTCACTAAGTATTCAAGAGAGGGTCATTATCAAATCACTGAGGGCTTGGATCAACAATCTCCCCCTATTTGATTATGACATAGCAACAAAGAAAATTGCTATTTAATGAAAACATAAGGATAAAAAGAACTCATAAAATATTTGTCCCTTTTACTATTTTCTGGGATCTTTTCAGTACTGATGGAGTAAAGTACATTCGCTGAAATCTTTCTTTAAAACTTTGAATCAGGTTACAAAGAGAAATGGAAAGATTACAAGTACGAGCGAAATAAATTACAAGTACAGAAGAATAACTGATACAATAGAGAAAAGGGCGATCATATCAGCTTATAAAGGTTCTTCCTTGATGAGAAGTTCATCAAGGGTCTTTGATGTGGGGATCATCCAGTCAGGGACATCTTCTCCTTGATTCTTTTTCTTCAGAGCTGCTTCAAAAATCAAGGGCTTCAGGTGTCTAGCTTTGATGTTGCGTCTGACTTCACACCAGTATACGAGATCTCTGAGTTGTTCGATGGGAGCGATGTCTAGCTCAGAGATACGTTGAAAGTGATGATTTCCATAGTAGTCTAAAAAGAATATACCATAGGGATCACTTACAACTGTGCCAGGAATGAATGTTTCTCCAGGTGGTAGAGAGGTGTCAAGCATTGAGAGATCGGCATCAGGGCCAACAATTTCAGCACGAGAGAAACCAATGCCCGTTTCATTCCGAATATGAGGACCTGAACCAGAGGCTTTCTTTTTCTTATCAGGGACTTTTCTTGGTTGAGGAAGAGTAGGAGGAATATCCACAGCAGATGAAAGCAGGTCGATCTGTTTGTTTAAGATCTTCTCGACATGGCTTTTGAACTTTGAGCGCGATCCCTGAATGGCTAATTTTGTTTCTAACCATTTAGAGAGACCAAACTTTTCTAAGGTAGTAGCATAGAAAGTTTGCTTGGTTTCGTCATCTCTGTAGACGTCCACTTCAACAACAGGAACTTCAGCGTACAATCTTCCTCTGATGTTTGCCTTGACGATTTTGGATGGTCTAGATCGATAGGTCAGCATTTGTTTAGCCCATTCCAAAGTCGTATCAGAGACCTTAGTCTTTTCTCTAACGATCTCTTGAGCATTATCCCATAGCTGACGTTGAACATCAATGGGAACTCTTTTCAGCTTGGGGTCTTTTATTGATCGTTGAGTAAGTTTGATGGCGTATTCTCTGTCTTTTTCTTCAGCTTCCTTTCTTTCAGCGAGTAGGCGTTCAGCTCTGAGGTGTTCCTGGTATTCAGCTTTAGAAATTCTGAACTTTGGAGGAACTGAAGGAAGTTGATCACGCCTCAGAATGATTCGCTGATCCTCGAAGCGCTTTATTATTTCCTCTCTTCTTTTAGGATCCTCTTCACTTAGCTTTTGAGGAGCTAAGGAAGGTCTGCGATTGTGCGTGAGTAGCTGTTCTTCTGGTTCATCAGTCTCAGAGATTAAATCTAAGACTGGGATTATTTCTTCAGCAGCAGCTGGTATTATTGGTGAAGTCGCAGTTGTGGAGCCTTCAGCGATATCCTCAAACAGGGGAGAGGACTAGCTGAAACACAGCGATCTTACGAGTAAGAACTTGGGTAGAATGTGATAGAGAGAATTGGTTCAAGTGTATAGGCTTGGGTAGTAGAACTGATAGGTATGATAGAGGAGGGATGGAGTGAGAGATGTTTAGCATACCTGACAAACTGGCTTTTCAAGCAAGATCATCAGATTGTCATCTTCAGCGACGCTTTTTTCTTTGCCTTTCTCAGCTCCAGAGGCTGAGGGCTTTGTCTTTGTCCGCTCCCCTGAAGGTTCATTTATCGAGATTCCCTTAAGAGCTTTGATCTTCGGAGCAGGTTTGACGATAAAGAAGTCATCGTCATCTTCGTCATCATCATCATCATTCTTTGGAGAAGAAGATGCTTCGGATTCAGTTTTCTCAGCTTCTTCTTCGAGCTTCTCGGTTTCCTCAGGGTTTTCATCTCCCTGAGGTCCAGCGGTGGTTTCTTCAGTATTCGTCTTCTCTCCCCTGATAGATTCATCATGGGAAAGGTCTTCAGCGCTCTTGGCGAGGTCTTCAGCGCTCTTCTCCCCCTCTTTTTCATGATGACTGGGGGAGGAATGGCTAGATTCAGCAGCGTTGGTAGGTTCTCTGTCTTCTTGGCCAGAGAGACCTACACAAACTTCAATCTTTGCTAATCTGTCTTCAAGGCCAGAAATAGCAGGATTGATCTTCCCGAGCTCAATGCGATCTGCCGCTGTAAAATGTTCAGAATCAGGGACAGGGGCAGGAGCAGGAGTATTCGCCTTGTGCAGCAGCTGTTCGATCATAGTCTTCATCGAACCAACGTCAGTCTTTACAGAGCTTAAGTCAGTCGTCAGAGTGTTGACATTTGTCTTCACAGCAGACATATCTCCCTCTAGTGTTCCAACCGATGTCTTCAGCGTTGTTACCTCGCTGGACATGGATGAAACTGAATTTTTGAGAGAGGTGTAGTCTGTGTAGATATCAGCGAGCACCTTGGCGAAGTCGCTGAGAGTTTTATCAACCTGCTTCAAGTCATCTGTGGAAGCCTTCTTCTCTACCACCGTTGTCAGCTTGTTCAGATTCTCTCCAGCGTTTGTTACAGCTGTAGAGTTATTGGAGAGAGTAGTGGTGAGACATGTCAGCTTTGTCTCCACGGACTTCAGAGAGGCGTTGATATCTCCCAAATTAGGACCTGTAACATATAAAAACTTGTGAACAGAGGAAAGCTCAGAAGTTTGGGGTTTAGTCACAGTGTTTATGGGTTGTTGTTTACCTGCAGGAGGATTGGTGAATTCATCGAAATCACGGGTTCCTGAGTAAAGTTCCATGTCATCTTCAAAAGTGCCCATGGATTTTTCTGCAGGTCCTGTCTTCATCATTCCTGGAGAATCAGCTTTAGGTTCCGAGGAAATGATGGCAGCGCCAGTTAGATCTGGAGTAGAGACCAAATGAGTGGAGGGAGGAGCGAAGGATAAGAATGGGGGTTGGGTTATGAGTTCAGCGTGGGATTCGCTGACAATCACTTCATCAGTCTTTTGAGAGACTGAAGGAGGTTGGGTAGGTTCCAAGTTTGTAACCTCAGCGTTTAGAGACGCTGATGTTGGGATAAAAGGGATGGCTTGTTCAGGTGTGGCAGAGCGTACCAGTGAACGTTCCTTCAGCTCTGTAGAAAGAGCTGAGGAGTCTTCAGCATGAGATTGCTGGGGTTGCTCCTTTGTTTTCTTGATCCTTTTAGAATCAAGTGGGGTAGATGAATGTTTCCTTTTCTTAGGAGAGGATTTTGTGGACATGGTATCAGCGATGGGTATTGTCGCTGAAGGAGCCACATAAGTACAAGAAGAAGGGTTGAGAAGAGTTAAGAGGGTAGAAAGACGTACCTCATTTTCAACAGGTTTGAAGTCGAGTACCTTAGGGCCAATCTGAGAGAGTTTCAGATCGCCCTCTTGCGGGAAGCTGTCCTTCAGGCCATATTGAAAGATAGCGCTGATGAATCGGGGGTAGGGAACCCATGCAGGCCTGTCAGCGGTAGAGTCTACTCTTTGCAGCAGGTCATCATAGATGAGAGATGCCCAGTCAATGTGTAGACCTTTCAGCAGAGCGTATCCCATAGCTTGCTGAGGTTGAGCGGCTTGATCAGAAGAGACGGTCTTGGCAGTCATGCAGCTGATAAGGTGAGCGAAGATGAAGTTCATCTCGCTGGGCATTTTCGATTTCTTCAGCAGTGTTAGCTTCTTCTCAGGCTTCTTGTCTCTGCCCATTTCCCATACATAGCCCATTGCATCAAAAAATGCAATAAGAGCTTCTTTGTCAGCGAGCTTCTTATGGTCAGGGAAAGGAACAAAAGGTTTTTCCTTTGTAGCGATGGGAAAGTTCAGAGCTTTGCGAATGATGGCAGGTGTGATCTTTATCGTGCCATATTCAGTATCGCAGAGGATACAATCAACTGTTTTGGAGGGATCTTTGGCGGATGGTAGCTGAGAGTGTCTGGCAGAGTACCAGAACTGAGATAGTAGCAGCTGACTTGCAGGGGGTGAAATGGTCAGGGCTGTTGAAATGCAGCAATTCTTCAGGAAATTCACAGCATCTGTCAGATGTGTGACTTGCTTTCGAGGAGGAAACTCGAGAAGCGCATAAAGGTTGTTTATCTTAGTCCAGTCTAGTTGATCCAGAGTGAACTTAACCTGAGGAGCCTTGATGATTTCCATTTCCTCAGAGTCAGTAGAGATGTTCTCAGCGGTAGTAGGAATGTTAGACGTTGCCATTTCCTGTATTATCAGTTCAACCAAAGATTAACAAATAAGAATAATCTTAATATGGAAAGATTTTCCATTAAGATGGTTCGAATTTTGTCCATTTCATTCAGACAAAATGTCTTAATGAAGATTAGGGTTTTTCTTGATTTTTGAAACGAAATGTAAAACCCATTTTCTTGTTTTCCAGGTTTCTATGAAGAAATAGATTCTGGAAACGAATGAAGAGCAAGTTTAAGATTTTGCATTTAAACTTGAAGAACAACCATGAAATGGTTGTGTTCATAAAACCAAGAAAGAAAATGATTTCATTTTACGAAGTTCTTTTGTTTGATCTTGTTAAAACAAAGGAAGATCGGAAACAAGTTATACGCATTCGGTAATAAATAAGAACATATTAACCTTGATGTTTGATGAAGAAGATGATGAACAGTTCTTGAAGTTTTTGAAATCACAAATGCAACAGTGAATTCTTTCTTGCGGAGGAAGATTGATCGCGTAAAAGAAAAATATAAACAAGGAATTTGTTTATATAGAGATTTTAGAAAGAGAAAATCTTGAGCGGGAAAAGATTTTCATCATGACACGGACACGTGTTTGCATTTGATTGGAAGTTTGAACGAGACGTGCAAACGTGTGTCAGGAAGAGAAAACGTGCCAGGGTTTTATCCGTTGTAATGACGTCACAACTGTCCTTTCATATTCTTGGTTGTCTCTGATGTTTTAAAAAACTCAGGGATACTTTTGAAAACATGAAGCACTGAATAGAAATATCAGTGAAGGTTTTAAGAAATTTCAAAACATCGCTGTTAAGGAAGAGATATTCAACGATGCATTCTGTTTTGAAATCTTGCATTTTCATGCGTTTGTCAGAGAGAGTAAACATACCTTGATATCAGTGAATCAAGTTTATTCAGAGAGAAGATGATAGAATGGGTTATACAAGTTGATTTTATCCTATCGCTGATCAATGTGAACCGCTGAAGATTTTATCCTTCAAAGTTCAGCATTCCAAGCTCGCTGATGAGAAAGTTGAATCTTGTCTCATCAAGAGGTTTGGTAAATAAGTCAGCTAACTGATAATCAGTTAGGATAAAATGAAGTTCTATATCACCATTCATCACATGATCTCTGATAAAATGATATCTGATTTCTATATGTTTGGTCTTTGAATGTAGTACTGGATTGTTTGCTATAGCGATGGCACTTGTGCTGTCGCAATAGATTGGAATTTTGGAGAGCTGAAGATCATAGTCTAGTAGCTGATTTCTCATCCACAAGACTTGAGAACAACAGCTTCCAGCAGCTACATATTCAGCTTCAGCTGTGGAAGTGGACACTGAATTTTGCTTTTTACTTGTCCAACTTACCAACTTTCCACCCAGGAGCTGACATCCTCCTGTGGTGCTTTTCCTATCCATTTTGCAACCTGCAAAATCACTATCTGAATAGGCGGTTAGATCGAATCCTGAATCTTTGGGATACCAAAGACCTAGATTCGCTGTACCCTTAAGATATCGAAAGATTCGCTTTACAGCTTTCATATGAGATATCTTAGGTTCAGCTTGATATCGTGCACACAAGCATGTTGTAAACATAATATCGGGTCGGCTAGCTGTTAGATACAATAGAGAGCCGATCATCCCACGGTACAGCGTGACATTGACAGTAACACCCTTAGTGTCTTTATCAAGTGTCAGCGGTGGTGCCATAGGGGTTTTCATAGCTGAACTTTCAGTTAAGTCGAATTTCTTCAGCATATCTTTAACATATTTTCCCTGATTAATGAAAGTTCCTTTCTCAGTTTGCTTAATCTGAAGACCAAGGAAATATGTTAGTTCACCCATCATGCTCATTTTATACTCATCTTTCATTCTATCAGCGAAACGAGTACAAAGGTCAGGGTTAGTAGAACCAAATATAATGTCATCAACATATATTTGAACTAGAATGATATGACCTTTCACTTTTCTAAAAAATAGAGTTTTGTCAATCTTACCTCGCTCAAATTTTTCAATATGGAGATAAGTAGAAAGAGTGTCATACCATGCACGAGGAGCTTGCTTCAAACCATAAAGTGCCTTATCCAGTTTATAAACATAACCTGGACGCTTAGAATCTGAGAATCCTGGAGGTTGTTCCACATACACTTCTTCATTCAGCTTTCCATTTAGAAACGCTGACTTAACATCCATCTGATGTATTTTGAAGTTTTTGTGTACAACATATGCTAAGAATAGACGAATAGATTCAAGTGTTGCTACTGGAGCAAATGTTTCGTCATAATCTATACCTTCCTCTTGTCTGTATCCCTGAGCAACAAGTCGAGCTTTGTTGCGGGTTACAGTACCATGTTCGTCCAACTTATTTCGATAGACCCATTTAGTGCCTATTACTGTTTTATCAGTTGGTCTCTGAACAAGTTTCCAAACTTTGTTTCTTTCGAATTCAGTCAGCTCTTCTTGCATGGCGCTGACCCAGTTTGGATCTTTGAGGGCATCATCTACTTTCTTTGGTTCAGTTAGTGAAATAAAATTTACAAATAAACAAATATTACCTGCACTTCGTCGAGTCTGAATCCCAGCATTTGGATCACCAAGAATTTGATCAATTGGATGATTTATAGTCCATCGCTGAGCCGGAGCGTGAGACGCTGACTCAACTTGAACTGGAGGAGCTGAAGATGAAGCTTCAGCGACGTCAGGAGTATCATCCAAGAGAGGAATGGATGCAGTTGTCATTATATTCACTGATTGCTGAGAAGTAGATGGAATGTCTAAGACATTTGGTTCAGCGTTAGGTATAGTGTTTATAGGAACAGCTGAGACCCAAGAAGTTTCAGCTTCACTGTTCTGCATATTTGGAATGATAGGACTATCATCTTCTACTGGATGAGCATTAGTGGGAATAACTTCTGAATCACCAAGATGAGAAAACATCCATTGATTTAGTTCTTCAGTATCAGCGGACGGTTTAGAGTTCGCTGAACGGGATTCGTCAAACGTGACGTGAATAGTTTCTTCTACAGTTTGTCTTCTACGATTGAAGACTCTGAAGGCTTTGGAAACTGAGGAGTATCCAAGAAAGATTCCATCATCAGCCTTAGGATCAAACTTTCCAAGAGCATCTCTGTTGTTCAGTATAAAACACTGACATCCAAAGATATGAAGAAAGCTGATTGAAGGCTTTCTCCCATGAAAAAGTTCATAGGCTGTCTTTTTGAATCTTTTGACTATCAGCGACCTGTTTTGCGTAAAACAAGCAGTGTTGACAGCTTCTGCCCAAAACTGAGTAGGCAGGTGAGAATCGCTGAGCATTGAACGTGCAACTTCAATAATTGTTCTATTTCTTCTTTCAGCGACTCCATTTTGTTGCGGTGTTCTCACTGAAGAAAAGTTGTGAGAAATACCCTTACTCTCAAGGAAGGAATCAAGAGAACTGTTTTTGAATTCATTCCCATGATCACTCCTTATTGAGCGAACGGTCAGATTGTTCAGGGTTTCCATCTTCCGAACAAAATTGATGAGTTCTTCAGGGGTGTCACTCTTAGAACGGAGAAACACTACCCAAGTGAAGCGAGAGAATTCATCAACTATGACCAGCGTATATTTCTTTCCAGCGATGGATTGTTTGTTAACAGGGCCAAACAAATCCATATGGAGTAGTTGTAGAGGAGATGACACTGAAGAAACTTGCTTTGACTTAAAGCTTGCTTTGGTCTGCTTCCCTTTTTCACACGCTGAACATAACGACTCTTTGGCGTATGAATGCTGAGGTAGACCAGTGACTAACTCTTTTGAAGAAAGAGTGTTCAGTGTCTTGAAATTTAGATGAGATAGCCTCTTATGCCATAGCTAGTTGACATCAGATGAGGCCTTTGAGAAGAAACAAGAGTTCTCAGTGGTTGTTGAGTCCATGTTTATTACATAAAATTTTTCCAAACGATAACCGCTGAGAGCTATCTTCTCCTTTTTGTCAGAGACAAAACAGGATTCCTTGGTAAAGATTACTTTGTTATCCATGTCACACAGCTGACTGATGCTTAGAAGATTATGATTAAGCCCTTCAACATATGCGACTCTTCTAAAGGAGGTTGTACCATTTGAAAGTACACCATACCCTCGGGTATGTCCTTTTCAATTTCCACCGAAAGTCACAGAGGGACCCTTCTCTTCCTTGTATTCAGCGAGCAAGCTTTTCTTTCCAGTCATGTGTCTAGAGCATCCTCTATCGAGATACCAGATACCCTTCTTAACCTGAATAGCAGATGTTGAAGTGGAGGGAATGTCTGAACTTTCTTCCTCTTCTTCAATCTTAGCCATACGACATAGATTTGCTTCATCATCTTCAGAGTCAGATGATGATGCTTCTTCATCAGAAGCAGCCCAATCATAGTCAGCCATCAGGCCTTTATTCTTCTTCTTAAAGCTTTTCAGCTTTGCATATTTTTCTTTCAGCTTTGAATATTTGTCATCTTTATATCTCGGAACAAAGGGTTTCTTTGTAAAAGCTGAGGGTCTAGAAACTTTCTTTGACCTGCACTCGTTAGCGAAATGTCCTGTCTTTTCGCAGTTAAAACAAGTAGCAGTAGCCTTATCAACAAAAGCTGATGATCTAGGCTTGTCAGTTATGGAAAGAGGTTTGTTCTTTCTAAACATTTTCTTTTTGGCAAATCTCCTGAACTTCTTAGTTAGGAGAGCCAAAGATTCATCATTATCTGAAAAATCAGAATCTGATGACCTTTCAGAGTTACTTTCTAACTCAGTGATAGTGACCGAGGGTCGCTGAGTAGAAGGTTATTCTGAGATTAAAGCAACAGGGGTGCTTTTGGAATCTCTTACAAGATTCTTCTTAAGATGGCTCGATTGCTCATGTTTCAGCAACGTGCCATATAAGGTTGAAAGGGTCATTGATTTTAGACCCTTTGATAGCTTGAGACACATAGCATAATTGTCCCAGCTTTCAGGTAAACATTCTAGAAACTTTGTCAGTACTTTAAAGTTAGAATATTCCTTACCAACAGTTTTCAGATCTATAATTAAACAATTAAAACGTTGGTGAACTTCAGAGAGAGATTCATTCTTACAAGAAATGAAGCTTTCGTATTGTCTTACCAGGTTGATCTTTCTTGAATCCTGGATTTCAGACGTTCCTTCATACTGAACACATATTGTGTCCCACATGGCCTTTGATGTTTTCAGATTCATGACGGAATGGTAGATTTCCTTAGGTACCAGCCTTTCTGGAATAGCATGTCTATTCTCAGCGGCTGGAACAGCAGCAACAATTCTTATAGGGATGAATGGACCATTTTCTAGATAGTAAGGCATAGTAGGGTCTACACCTTCTAAGAAGAGTGTCATCCTATTTTTCCATAAGTTGAAGTTATCTTTGGAAAATCTAGGGGGTTTAGCAAGAGAACCATTGTCTATATAATTTGTGTTTGTGTTGGTGGCCATTTTCAGATAATAGCAAGGAAGAGAAATATCTTAGATTAGATCTTGTTTATGAGGTTAAACAAATCCGCTCTGATACCACTTGTTGGTCCCGAAGGCCTATACAAGTTTGTAGAAGGGGGGGGGGGGGGGGGGGGTTGAATACAAACACACATATTTTACTTTTTTAAATTGTTTATTGATAAATCATTAACAATTTACAGCTTGTTGCAGAAACAAGATTAAGGATAAACCTAAATCTAAACAAGTTGGAACACTAAGGTTTCTTGCACTAAGAGAGATAAGGAAATTACTAATAATAACCTATCTTGAGATAAGAGATTGAACTTGTCCAGAGTTAGCAAGTTACTACAAATGAAGTGGGTTCATCTCTTTATATACTGCATGCATTTAATGCAAGTCAGTATACACTTTACACGTGTCATCAGCTGGTTGGTTGTATGTCATTGACCTTGGTTGACAACCTTAGTAGCCGCATGGATGAACAGTGTAGTATCAGAATGGTTGTACGATTTCAGACAGTCGGAGGTTCTTTTCTGACATTTCGTACGGAGTCGTGCAAGGGAGGTTAAGACAAAAGTACTTTGTACGGAGGACTTCATGATCAGCTTTCGTTGATTCGGCGATTATCATTTACTATTCAGCAAATGATAAAGTTCAGCGATAGCTGAAGTCTTGTACTTGATACTTCACGTTGAGTGGACAAATCTGAGTCTTCGCTGATCCGTATCAGTTCATTAGGAGACTTATCGCTGGTTCTTGAGCTTGATCTTCGACTTTAGCGTAGAACCTTTGTTGACGTGAAACTTGTCTTCAAGGATCATGTTTAATTTAAAGAGCGAGAGTTCCTATCAGCGGTACTGTAAGATCTTAGTACTTATCAGCGATAGTGAAACTCTGATACATACTGTTTACTTACAATTTTCACTAAGTATTCAAGAGAGGGTCATTATCAAATCACTGAGGGTTTGGATCAACATCTCCACTTCTACTGCATTAGAAGCAAGAATCTTAAAACCTTTGTTGTTAAACTCAGTTACCGGTATAAACCTTGATTGTTTCTTGAAGAAAGAAACATCATCTTTTAGATCCGTAGATTTTATCGGTGTCTGCTTTAACTTGTGTAAGATTTTCTTTTGACCACAAAAGATCTGTTCATCTACCTCGGAGTCAGAGTCACAGTCAGAGGCTAGAAAGTCTCTGGTGGCTCTGTTGGAGGTATTAGGCTTGATTGGTATAACATAGATGTTTGGCTTAACAGTTCTGAACCTTCTCAACTTGGGTTTTAAGGAATCTAAAACAGCATTTTCTTCGATAAATTTCAACAAATCCTCCTCGAAAGATGTTCTTGTAGATTCAAAGGTAGGAGAGGAGGTCGGGACTTCTGGATTTAGCTTGCTCTGTGTTATTTCAACAGAGGGCTCTGTCACAGAAGTAATAGACTTCTGTCCTAAGAATGAGTTGAAGTTAAAAATCTCTTTTGTATCCATGTTCTTGACAAAGTTAGGAAGTATGATTTTAGCTCTTCCTTGATCAAGAATAAACTCTGAGGATGGTTTTAAAACCTTCTTATGATCAGAGGAGTCATAGCTGACGTTCCTAAAGTCAATATTTCTTTGTTTTGAGAAAGCATCTGAAGTTTTGGTTCTTTTGAAAACAGCATTACCAGATATCACGTCCTCTTGGATTTTCCCAACACAAAAGGCAGAGGACAGAGATGTCTTCTTCCTTTCGTCATAGGGAGCAAGGTCAGAGAAACCAAGACCTTGCGTGTCCATCTGTGAATTTATCTTGAGGTGCACATCTTGTGCGTCCTGGTATTTTTTAATCTGAATTTCTTTTCTCTGTAGAGATTGATGCAGAATTTCCCTTTCTCTTTGAAAATAATCAGTTAGAGCAACAGAGTTAAGTCTCTCTGTTTCAGACTTTTTCAAATTTTCAGACTTCTGTTTCAAAACGTTTTCATATTCGTTAATTCTGTCAGAAAACAGGCTCTCTTTCTTCTTTTGCAAGATTTCTAGCTCAGATTTTTCTTTGAAGATTTCTTCCTTTTCTTGTTCTAAGAGAGTTTTCTCTCTCTTGTAAAAGGACAGATCCTTCTGAGCTAGGTTTCTAAGTTCATTTTCTTCAGAAAGTTTTTGTTTCAGAAGTTGAAATTCCTCATTCAGCATAGAAACATGCATTTCTAACTCTGAGTCAGATTTAGATTCAGATGAACATACCTTGGCACTGGGTCTGGTGGTCTCCAGCGCTCTGTCGTCAGACTCTGTCATGGTAAGAGCAAATGCATGATCTAGATCTTCTTCTTCTGTTGTTCCCTTCGTTATTTCTGGTTCTCCAGTCATCCAGTCAACAATTCTTCTAAACTTTCATCATCCACAACAACTCCACAGAAGTTGGCTTGTTCTGGTTCATCATCAGAGGATGAATCAGAAACCCAGTTCTCCATTTCAGCCACGTAGCTTCTTTTTCTGTAGTTGTACTTGTATCTGTTCTTGTAGTAGTCCTGGTCTTTTACCAGTTTGCCTCTACAATTAACAGAGAAGTGCCCAGGTTTGCCACATCTGAAGCAACGTCCATCATTCTGATTGATGGGTTGAGCAGCATCGGCCTTCTGTTGTGCTGGTGGATTTTCTCTTCTGTTTTGTGGAGGTTGTCTTTGTTCTGTGGTAACTCTGTTGTTACTTTGTTCCGGTGCAGCGTATTCTCTTCTGTCTTCTTTTCTCTCATGTCTACCTCTTCTGTCAAACTTATTGCCAAATCTCTTGTTAAATTGCTGAGTTATTAGAGCAAGAGATTGAGCAAAAGCTTGAATGTCATCATCCTCTGATGAGCTTTCCTCTGTATCACTTTCTGCAACTAAACTTTTCTTTCCTTTCTTTATAACTGACTTATCTTTCTTTTTCTCTCTGTTTGAACTCTCTCTGTTTGACTTTTCTGATGTGGTTTTCTTAGAATCAGAAACTAAAGCGATTGGGCCTGCAATGGTGGATTTTCCTTTTTGCTTGACAACATCCTTCTCTTGTGCGGCCAAAGTGCCATACACATCTGTTAGAGACCATGCATCTAAGTCCTGGTTAGCTTGTAAAGACATGGATAGATTTAACCACTCATCATTCAAACTTTTCAAAAAACAGAACATTGTTATCTTCCTTCGACCTAACAACTCCACATTTTTTGCATTTGTTGATCAACACATTAAATCTGTTGTAGGTTTGTTGTAAGGTTTCCTTAGGAAGTGCTTTGAAATCGTTGTATTCATTTATACATTGGGTCCTTCTGTTCTTTTGGGTCTTGATACCACCCTCAAGTTGATTAAGAAGTTGATCCCAGATTTCCTTAGCAGTAACACATGAATCTAGTTCTTGAAATATTTCGTTTGGAATGGCCATTATCAGTAGTCTAACTGCTTTAAGATCATTTTCCGTTTTTAGATTTTCATCATCAGTAAAACCTGTGGTTTTAATCTCATAATGAGCTGGAATCTCAGCAGTAGTTCCTGTTGTGGGTACACGAGGAACAAAAACCATGGGTTGGAATGGTCCATCCGTGACAGATCGCATTAAGTCTTTATCCATGCCATCGAAAAAGTTAACCATCCTGATCTTCCACTGAGCATATTCATCTCTCAGAAGAGTAGGAGGTTTTGTTAAAGAACCAGCAGTATAGATAGCATTTATACCGTTGTTCGCCATTTTGAGAAAAACAGAGTACAGTTGTTGCAAAAAGAGTTTCAACAAGAAGATGAGTTTAAACAGTAACCAATGGAACAGTAACTTTTGAGAGAAACGTTTAAACTACACTAGAAATCTTTAAACACAGATATATGAGATATGAAAGCTTGTTTAGACTAGGAAGCAGTAGAAACAGAGTATATAATGAAGCTTTTACAAACACAATCAACAACAGTGAGTCAACCTTGGTAGATTGGATCGTTTGGTTTAAGAAAACCAAAGAAGCTCTGATACCAATTGTAGGTTCCCAGATTCACGTTGTATCATATTAATGGTAGTGAAATAGACAGCGGAAGCATATTAAATAAAGCCATTAAAATGAGTGATTGTGTAAACGATAAATGAACTATGAGAATCAAATATTGAACAGTAAAATGATAACAGGATCAAATATAAAAGCTGCTCATATATTGATAATGAATCACACCAAGAACATGTTCAAGTGTGTTCGGAAATCTCATAGGACAACAATATCGTACGGAGGTAGTGCTCGGGATTACTGCAGTGTGTGCTTAAACAATTGTGGAAAAACTACTCTTCCCAAAGCTTACATTTGTTTGTTCCACTACCTCTCTATATATAGCCCTGAAAAAGTGAAGGCAGTGTACTATCGTACCCTAGAATGACACGTGGAAAGTGTGTCTCCTATTTTTAGGGCATACGTGGAAAGTATGGACACTTGTCTAACACATGGGATTTCCTACGAGACTTAGGCTGACAGAGGTCTTCACTTCACCAGAGCTCTGTTGAAAGAGCTCTGTTGGTCTTCTTTTAAATACTTTGTTCTGTTGGAAGTCTTCGACAGAGCTCTGTTGAGCTCTGTTGGATCCGACAGAGCTCTGTTGAGCTCTGTTGGTCTTCTTGATGAACTCATTCCAAGTCTTCTGTCTGATCTCTGTTGGTCTTCTGTCTTGAACTATTTTCAATACTTTTACATAACAGATACTTAGGGCTAACAGACAGTGACTCTGATTCTGAGGTAGATGAGCAGATTTTCTGTGCTCAAGAGACTGTTTTGCACAAACCCAAGCAGGTATCTGTTGAATATGGAGTTTTGAAAAACGTTTCATTCTTTAAGAACCAATCCAGATTTATACCAGTTCCTGATTTTAAAAACAAGGGTATCAGGATTCTTTCTTCTGATGAAGAAAAGAGAAGAGAAAAAGCTAAGAGTATTCCAGTGAACAACACATCTGTTCCATTTGCTTATAAACCAATCAGATTTACTCCAGAGCAAAAGGGAAAATGGATAGTCAATGACAAACTTGTTCCCAACTCTGCTGTAAACCAAAGAAGAAACTCTTTTTGGCCCAGTGAATCTATTCCAAGGAAAAATGGCAATTTCAAGAAGCCAAACCAGGACAGAATGTATGCAAAGACATCTGGTCCTAAAGTTTTTCAGAATCAAGTGCCATATAATCAACAGTTTTTGAAAAGAAATATCAATGTGCACCCATCTTCATGTTCTATTAATTGCAATTGCATACAACTGTTGTTAAAGTTACAGAATCACTTGAATGGTCCCCACTGTGTTCTGAATCAGTCATTTCAAAAGAAAAATCCTAAGACTGTTCAAAATATACAGAGAAAACCCTCTGGCACACTGATAGGGTTATTTTTATAACCCTATTTATAGTCTTTTATTATAATTTTGAGCTAGTTTGTATTCCCCATTTAGTCTTTTTTTAGCTAAGTTTAGTGGTAAAATTAATAAATAAATGCTTTGAACCCTTAAATGTCAAAGTGGCTTGTTTTATATAATTTTAGTCTATTTTACTCATTTAATATATCTTAATTGTAGGATGATGGAAAAATGCCGTTTTTGAAGTCGTTATATATATGGAAGTGCGTTGGATTTGCGGACGTAGGGATGAAAGCGTACGACTTCACATTTTTGAACACGGCATCGTTTCTGCATCTTTTGGGCCGAAAAACGCAGATCTCATATGCATTACTTGGGCTGAAATTTTGGAAAGCATAATGAGCTTTTGGCTAAAGAGAACTATGTACCTCATCTTGTTTGTTTTGGGCTGATTTTGGACTAGTTTTAATGGACCAAATCCATTGACATTATGGGCCCCAAAGCCTTTTATTACTAGTATATATATGTATGTCTAGATGGATGAAAGAAAGACATCAGTTGGCATCCTTTAGATACCATCCATCAATCTCATTTTCTCTCTTGTATTATTGGTTAGTAGTAGAAAGAGAGAGCCTAAACTCTTTTTTTTTGTTTCCCTTATATTGGCTTCGGCCATGGCAGTTAGTGAACCAAAATCCATAATCTCATTTAGGGTTGGTTCACATCTCACACCCAAGTGATTCCGTTGTAACGCTCGGGTTTGATTTCTCGTATTATTTAAATGTGTTTTTATTAATTCTGTGTTCTCTCTAATTTTACGGTTACCTCTTTATGCACTTTCGTTATCATCATCTTACGGTTTTTAAGTTAAGTTTATCATTTTATTAGTTTACTTTCACAATCGTCAATTTAGTTTATGTTTCTCACAGTTTCATCTTATAATTCTCGATAGTATAATTTTCGGTATTTGTTAATTTTGAACACCTACTCTTATTCCTTTTATATATTCCAAAATTACTACCATAAATCGGAAGTCCGAATTAATCTCTTCGGATCCCCAACCAGCTTGGTTCACGATTTGTAGTAACGAAGAATTTACAAAAGTTGCAAGTGTTACGTGTTTTTATTGTCAAAGATATTTTCTCGTCTTATTAGTTTAATTTTAGATCTTAAATAGACATTAGAATTTCTAAGTTTAGTTTTGTGTTTGTCACATTTAAAACAAGATTTTCCACCGCTTTAGTTTATAATTAATTTTCTTAAAACGTAATTTCTAATTTTTAAGTTTAGTATAATGAATTGTCCATCTCCATTATTTGCTTTCATAATCGTTGTTGTAGTTCTTAGTGCACTTAAAGCGATAATGGGCTAATTGCCTTAGCTTGGGGTATAAAGTGAAGTTGGGACCGAGACCGATAATAAAATAAAAAGGTGTATCGTATGACATGATTGTCCGAAGTTATTTAAATCAAAGTTATATTTTATGGTGGATCACAATTGACCAATTGACACCCGGTACGTTGTATCATGAAATAGTGGACTTTGAGATAACCAAGGAATGTCGTCTCATCTTTTTATATAATTATTTATTTCATCCCAACGGAACTTTATACCCTGTGCTTCTCTTTATAATTAACCTTTGTCATTAGTTGTTAGCCAAACACCCAACAAAAAGATTACCTTCGCATTCACCATCTGAGACTTGTTTTTATTAATTGGACTTATAAAAGAAGAATTTTTCCAAGCTTCCCTGTGGGATTGATACTCGGTACTTTGTACCATTATTACTTGTTAAAAGCGATAATAGACTAAGATGTATACTTGCGTCATGGTTTATTTGTGATATTTTCAGGTACACACCTAGCCCACAACAAGTTTTTGGCGCCGTTGCCGGGGAAGCAAGCCAGAAGTTTTTCTTTTTAGTAAAATTTATAAAAACAAGTTTTTCTACCATATTTTTAGAAAAGAAAAAAAAATATTATAGTGTATGCCAAGGTTACCTCACGGCAAACTTTTCGAATTTGATCCTGACATCGAAAGAACGTTCAAACAAAGAAGAAGAATTCAAAGAGCTAACACAGTCTTAAATTCTCCCGAAATGTCTGAACATTATTCTTCTGCGTCAGATGAAGAGGAGGAAAATCCCTTTGTCAATAATCATGGGCATCCTAATAATAATGGAGAAATACCAGAAAACCGACCAGTTAATAATATTGATGATGAGGAACAAAATATTTTTCGGTTGGCTAATTCTAAAGATGGCGGTATTATGTCATACGCTGTTCCTGTTTTAACTCAGTTACATTCAGGGATTTTAAAACCAACTTTACAAGCCCGCCACTTTGAATTAAAACCAATTATGTTTCATATGTTACAAACCAACGGCCAGTACGCTGGTTTGGCATCTGAGGATCCTCATTCTCACTTGCGGTCCTTCATGGAAATTACAGATTCATTTAAGCTTCCAGGTGTAGAAGACGATGCACTGAAATTAAAACTTTTTCCATACTCATTAAGAGACAGTGCACGGTCTTGGTACAACTCAATGAAGCCTGATTCTATAGTTACATGGGCCCAGATGGCTGAGAAGTTTTTAAAAAAATATTTTCCACCCACAAGGAATGCTAAGTCCCGAAACGCAATCTGTACTTTTAAACAAATGGACGACGAAGCAGTTCCTGATGCATGGGATAGGTACAAGGAGCTTTTGAGAAAATGCCCTCATCATGGCATTCCGTATTGCATTCAGTTAGAGACATTTTACAGTGGTTTAAATCTCACTGCAAAACAGATGCTCGACGCTACTGCAAACGGAGCTTTCACATCTTGTACCTATAATGAAGGATACGACATCCTAGAGAGGATTTCTAACAACAATGGTCAGTGGGCTGATCCACGTGCTGTACCACCAAGAAGGACAACAGGAGCACAAGATCCCGATGCTTATGCATTGATATCTACACAGTTGAGTGACATGGCATCTTTAATTAAAAATCTTAATGCTGTGTCAGTAAATCCTGTGGCACCACCTCCTGCTGTCCAATCTATTCAGTGCACATATTGTAGTGAGGGTCACAATTTTGAACATTGTCCAGAAAATACTGAGCGTATTAATTACGTTGGTCATAATAATTACAACAACAACAACAACAACAAAGGAGGACCTTTTTCTCAAACATACAATCCTGAGTGGAGAAACCATCCAAACTTTTCATGGCACAATGCAGCTTTAAATCCACCACCACCAAAATTTCAGGGTCAAAACCAGCAGTTTCAGAACAGACCTCAAAATAATCAGCACGCAAATTCTCAAAACAACCAACATGTTTTTCAAAAGTCAAACCAGCAAGCTGAGTCATCTACTTCTTTGGAAGCAATGATGAAAGGATTTATGTCCCAAACTCAGGCTTCCATTAAGAATCTGGAGACCCAAATGGGTCAAATGGCTTTAGAAATGAGGAAACGCCCTCCCGGTTCTTTGCCAAGCGATACAGAAGTACCCCCAAGAGCCGGAAAAGAACATGTAAAAGCTGTAACTTTGAGAAGTGGTAAAGATTTACTGGACAACACACCAAAAGGTCTGAAAAACCCAGAAAAAGCAGAGCCAGAAAAGAAAAGCACAGTTTTAGAATCTACTCAGTCCAGTGGAACTATTGGGGCAAATAACACTGTTGGGCCCAATGATTCCACTGTAATCCCAATTTTTCCACTGTTGATCCCAGAAAAAACCAAGAAGGATCAGACAGTCAAAGACAAGCCTGTTGGGGATGTGTCACAAGCTGGTGACAGTCCCAAGGTCCCGAGTGATAAGAAAACAGACAACACCCCACAAATCCCAACACCTATTCTTCAACAGACTACATCTCTTCCTAAGGTTCCTCTCTATATTCCTTATCCCCAGAGGATGAGGAATGAGAGAGAAACTTTACAGTTTAAAAAGTTTTTAGATGTTTTTAAACAACTGCATATCAACATACCATTGGTTGAAGCCATTGAACAAATGCCAAGTTATGCAAAGTTTTTAAAAGACATTTTAAGCAAAAAGAAAAAATTGAATGAATATGAGACTGTAGCTTTGACTGAAGGGTGTAGTGCCATGTTGTCTAACAAACTTCCTCAAAAGATGAAAGACCCTGGTAGTTTTACTATCCCATGTTCCATAGGAGGAAAAGAGGTAGGACAAGCCCTGTGTGACTTAGGTGCCAGTGTAAATCTTATGCCTTTATCTGTTTTTAACACTTTAGGCATAGGTGAAGCTAGACCCACAACTGTTTCACTCTTGTTAGCAGATAAGTCTATAGCTTGGCCTAAAGGGAAGATTGAAGATGTCCTTGTCCAAGTTGACAAATTTATTTTTCCTGCAGACTTTATCATTTTAGATTTTGAAGCTGACAAGGATATCCCTATCATCTTAGGAAGACCTTTCCTAGCCACAGGAAGAACTCTAATAGATGTCCAGAAAGGTGAACTCACCATGAGAGTTCAAGACCAACAGGTAACATTTAATGTTTTGGACTCCCTGAAATATCCTGAGGAGAAAGAGGAATGTTCTGCCTTAAGTTTGATTGAATCTTGGTGTCAAGACAAAAGTCTTGGGGAAATATTAGGAATTGGAGACTCAGATAGTGATGAAGATATAGCAGAGTTTGAGGAATTAGAAGATGTTCAGGTAACCTCTGTTGTTGAAGTTTTGGAAAATAAGGATAGGAAAACACTTGTCCCTTCCTTAGAATGTGCTCCAGATTTAGAGTTGAAACAACTTCCCTCCCACCTGAAATATGCCTTTTTAGGAGAACCAGGGAAGTTGCCTGTCATCATTTCATCTGCCTTAGAGTCTGAACAAGAGGAAAGATTGGTTAGCATGTTAAAACAACACACCAAGGCCATAGGATGGACCGTTGCTGATTTGAAGGGCATAAGCCCTACCCTTTGTCAACATAAAATCATTTTGGAAAATAAAGACTTTTCATCAGTTGAGCCTCAAAGAAGACTAAATCCAATGATGAAAGAGGTTGTCAAAAAGGAAATTCTGAAATGGCTTGATGCTGGCATAATATATCCTATTGCCAGTAGTACATGTGTTAGCCCTGTGCAGTGTGTACCCAAGAAAGGAGGAGTTACCGTGGTAACCAATGATAAGAATGAGCTTATACCTACTAGAATAGTATCAGGTTGGAGGATATGTATGGACTATAGGAAGCTTAACAAAGCTACCCAAAAAGACCATTTTCCATTACCCTTTATTGACCAAATGCTAGACAGATTAGCAGGAAAAGAGTTTTACTGTTTCCTAGATGGTTACTCTGGGTACAATCAAATTGACATTGCACCAGAAGATCAAGAGAAAACCACTTTCACTTGCCCGTATGGTACTTTTGCTTTTAGAAGAATGCCTTTTGGATTGTGTAATGCACCTGCCACTTTCCAAAGATGTATGATGTCCATTTTTTCAGATATGCTTGAACAATCCATGGAAATTTTCATGGATGATTTTTCAGTTTACGGGACATCATACGATCTCTGTTTACAAAACCTTGAAAAAAGTCTTAAAAGATGTGAAGAAACAGATTTGGTTTTGAACTGGGAAAAATGCCACTTCATGGTTAAAGAGGGCATTGTGTTAGGGCATCTCATTTCCAACAGAGGTATTGAGGTTGATAAAGCAAAATTGGAAGTAATTTCAAAATTGCCAGAACCAACCACTGTGAAAGGGATCAGAAGTTTTCTGGGACATGCAGGTTTTTACAGGAGGTTTATAAAAGACTTTTCCAAAATATCTAAACCTCTTTGTTCACTATTACAACATGACCATGCTTTCAATTTTGATGAAAATTGTAAAAAGGCTTTTAAAATCCTGAAGGAAGCATTGGTCACTGCACCTGTAATAGTAACACCTGATTGGTCCATACCTTTTGAAATAATGACTGATGCAAGTGACTGGGCAGTAGGAGCTGTTTTAGGACAGAAAAAGAATAAAGTTTTCCATTCCATTTATTATGCCAGCAAAACCCTTAATGATGCCCAAATCAACTACACCACCACTGAAAAAGAATTATTAGCTGTGGTATTTGCTTTTGAAAAATTCAGATCTTATTTGATGGGTGCCAAGGTTATTGTGCATACTGATCATGCAGCCATCAAATATCTCATTTCCAAAAAAGATGCAAAACCTAGGCTAAAAAGGTGGGTCTTGTTGTTACAAGAATTTGATTTGGAAATCATTGACAGGAAGGGTATCAATAATCAAGTGGCTGACCACTTGTCAAGATTAGAAAAACAAGAAAATATTGCACACGTTGGTGACATCTGTGAAGTTTTCCCAGATGAAAGGATTCTAGCTGTACAACACACTGAAACACCCTGGTTTGCAGATCTGGTGAATTATTTGGCATGTGGTATTATCCCAAAGGAATTGAACAAGCACCAAAGAAAGAAACTCATTTTTGATTCAAAGAAATTCCTTTGGGATGATCCTTTTCTATTCAAGATTTGTGCAGACCAGGTGATCAGAAGATGCATCCCCAAGGAAGAAGTAGCATCCGTGCTATATCATTGCCATACAGGACCTTGTGGAGGGCATTTTGGAGGAAGTAGAACAGCTGCAAAAGTATTGCAATCAGGTTTGTACTGGCCTACCTTAAACACTGATGCTCATATTTTTGCAAAAACATGTAATGAGTGCCAAAGAAGTGGAAATATATCACAAAGGAATGAGATGCCTTTAAATGGAATTTTAGAAATTGAATTATTTGATGTTTGGGGCATTGACTTTATGGGACCATTTCCACTTTCTAACAACTGTGCTTATATTTTGGTAGCCGTGGATTATGTGTCTAAATGGGTGGAAGCTATGGCTTGCCACTCTAATGATGCAAAAACAGTTATTAAATTTCTGCAAAAGCACATCTTCACTAGATTTGGTACACCGCGTGCCTTAATCTGCAAAAGCACATCTTCATAAACAACTTATTGGCGGAAGTTTTGGACAAATACAACATTCAGCATCGGGTGGCCACTGCATATCACCCGCAAACCAATGGTTTGGATGAGTTGTCCAATAGGGAGATAAAAGGAATTTTAGCCAAGGTAGTCAAGCCACACCGAAAGGATTGGGCATCCAAACTGGATGATGCCTTGTGGGCCTATCGGACGGCTTATAAAACCCCTATTGGTATGTCCCCATATAAGTTGGTTTTTGGCAAAGCATGTCATCTCCCAGTAGAGTTAGAACACAAGGCCTATTGGGCCATCAAGGAACTTAACATGAGTCTGGATGAAGCCGGAAAGAAAAGAACTCTACAACTGTGTGAATTGGAAGAACATAGGAATCTGTCATATGAAAATGCTAAGCTTTACAAAGAAAATACAAAAAAATGGCATGATAAAAAGATTCTTCCAAAAGAGTTCTCTGCAGGACAACAAGTTCTGCTTTTCAATTCCAGACTCAGGTTATTTCCTGGGAAGCTAAACTCCAGATGGACAGGACCATTTCAGATTGCAAAGGTATACCCTTATGGTGTACTCGATTTAATTGACCCCGAGAAAGGAACTACTTTTAAAGTAAACGGTCAGAGGATAAAACCATTTCTTGAACCATCTGCAATCACACAGCAACCCGTTGAGGTTGTCCATCTGTCGGAAAGCGTGCGGTGAAAACCCTTGGAATTTATTTCCAAGAAAAAGGTAAATAATTTAAAAAAAAATATATATATATAATAATAATAATAATAATAATAATAATAATAATAATAATAAATAAATAATAATAGTAAAAAAAAAATATATATATATATATATATACGTATGTACAATAATAAATATAGATAAAATATATATGTGTATATATATCTATATTTTTAAATTACTACTTACTTGAGTTTGAAAATAAAAAAAAAATCAAAAAAAAAAGAAAAGAAAGAAAGCATGTTAATAATAATAAAAATATATATAAAAAACAATTATGTCTTGAAAAGCGAGCTGCTCATTAATGGTCTCCTTTTTGTTTTGTTGAAACACTGCTCATTAAATGCTTCTGACATTTCTGTATTGAAACAGTCAAACAGAGAAACCCTATAAAAAATAATAATAATACTAAGCAGGTATATTTTTGTTAGATCTGAAGTTTTGTCAATAAACCAAGTGTTGAAGATCTGATAAGAAGGTTCAGAAGTTCTGAGAAGAAGAGTCAGAAGTTCTGAGAAGAAGAGTCAGAGATCTGAGAAAGAGAAGTCAGAAGTTCTGAGAAGCGTGATCAGAAGAATGTTCAGAAGTTCTGAACTACCTGTTCAGAACTTATGACGAGTTTCGTTATTTAGTAATGTGTAAACTAATTAGGACACGTGTTATGTTCTTATTAGTCTTTCTTATTTGTACTGTAGCTTTAAGATGTTTGTTGCAGTATAAATAGAGTGGTTAGCACTACGTTGCTAACTGATTGATTTTCCCATATTACTTGTATTCTTTCCTTGTAATCTTTGAGGTGATCTCTCTCTTAGATCTGTAATTCTGTGCATCATTGAATACAATTGGGCTTGATCATACAATTTCTCAATTACTTCTTTCTATATTGATTGTAAGAATAGATCCTGCACTTTCAATTTTAATTTTTGGGTTTATCTCCTTCTATCATTCTCTTCTCAGTCTCTCTCACGACCCTCTATCTCTCGAAGAACAAACCAGCATAAAACATGATCACCGCCGAATACCACATCACCATCATCACCACCGCCGGCCGCCATTTCACTAACGACCATCTCTGTTTCTCATTTTCTGTATCTGCAAGTACCAAGACGACTTCCACCGCCTTCACCCCCTTCGTTTTCTCCAGTATAAAACCCACCAAAAAAAAACCACCATGAACCATCACTTTTCACTAAGAGAAAACCCTCATCGGAATCCACACTGATGGCCGATCCGACACCCCCTGCCCACTCAATCTTCGCCGGAGCTTCGTCGTCGACAAACCCACACCCACGACACCCCTCTCTTCTTACCCTAGCGCAAATCGCAGAAGCCATGGAATCACCACCACAGCCGCCTGTTAGAGCATTGTTGTATTCAAGATTTACTGTAAAGTCAATGTACTGTATGAGTCTATACAGTATTGTGAATGCCTTTAAACCTTGTATGTCATGGGTATAAATAGGCTTGTCTAGACCATTTGTTAGTAACACTTCAAAAGCCTTAGTAATCTTTTAGAAACCTTTTGTAATCCTTTGAGCTCAATACATGGATGACATATTTGCTCTCTAGATTCTCTCTCACTACATTCATATCTTATTGCTAGAGATTTGGGATTTCTCAATTGGTATCAGAGCTAAACAGAAGATTCAAGCAGATCGAAGACCAAATTGAAGAATTTTTACACTAAAGCTGAAGAATTCGGATTGGGTGTTCATCACTATTCATCACTGTTCATCAAGAATTCTAACCCTTCTTCATTTACTATTCATCCAGATTTCATCTTTTCTTTAATTTTTGATCTTTTGGATTGATTCTTGACATCATTGCACTCGGATTTGATTCCTGAACATCTTTAATTCTTGGATCAACACCAAAATCTGCACAGAATTTGCAGATCTGATCATTTTATATCATTTTTGTTCGAAAACCTTTTCTACTATTTTTGGATCAAAATTCGATTAAATTGGTCGAATTAGGATTTGTGATTAACTAAGAAAGTGTGTGGAATCAAATTTCGAACAAATCTGTGCAAATTTCATAACAATTGATCAAGAATTGAAAAAGTTATGGCTGATTTAGTGATTTTCGTGTTCGAAGTGCAGAATTCGGATCATTCTTGGTGAATTCGGATCATTCTTGGTGAATTCGGATCATTCTTGGTGAATTCGGATCATTCAAAGAAGAATTCGGAGTGTTCTTGGAAATACAAGTGTAGAATTCGACTCAAGAAGGATTCGAATTGATTGAATTCGAACCCAGCTAGATTCGAATTGAGGAGAATTCGAACCGTGTTAGATTCGAATTGAGGAGAATTCGAACTGTGTTAGATTCGAATTGAGTTGATTAAATTTTCCAAGTGTTGAATTCGAACCCTTAAGCATCCGAATTCATAGAATTCGAACCCTTAAGCATCCGAATTCATTGAATTCGAACCCTTAAGCATCCGAATTCATTGAATTCGAACCCTTAAGCATCCGAATTCTTGTGAATTTAAAAAAAAAAAAAAAAAAATTGAGAAAATTTTTTATCCCGAAATTTTTTCTATAGTGTATTTCATACATTGTAAGAGCTTTTAAAAAAAAAATTTATATAAATTTTTTTGTAAAGTGTATTTTCATACACTTTCTGAACGATCAATTTATAGCAATATTCAAGATGGTTTTACAACAAGTTATTGTTAAAAGCAGTGGTGAAGATTTGAAGCAAACTCTGAAAAAGGAGATTCCTCCAATTGCAAAAGTTTTTGTTAAACCAAATGTAAAGTTGCAACAAGTCATTATAACAGAAACATCTGTTAATTCACATGTATCTGTTAAACCAAATAATGAAGTGTTGCAACAAGTCATAATAACAAAAACACCTCCAAAGCCACTTGAAAAAGCTAAGGCAAATAATGGAATTTTGCAACAAGTTATTTTATCAGAAACATCTCCTATATCAGAAACTCCTGTTAAAGATAATGCTTCAAATTCTTCAACTCCTATTTTAAATAAAGCATTGGAAGAAGAAAATGTTGATCTGAAAAGACAAATTTTAGACATTTCTTCTTCAAATGCTAAACTTACTAAAAGAATAACTGATCTTGAAGTTTATATTGCAGATCTTGAAGCAAAGAAAGACAACTCAAGTCTGCACGATCAAATCGAGAATCTTCAAGAGAAAGTAACAACTCTTCAAAAAGAAAATGCCGATTTGAAGAGTAGAGAAGAAAAGAGAGTGAAGTGGAACTTAAAGTTACATGCTCAATTAAAAGAAGTTAAAGATACAGGGAAAATTTTGGACAGTGAAAATGCCGATCTAAAGAGAAAACTGTCTAATTTTTCTTTTGAAGAAAAGAAAGTTTTTGAAGAAAAGAAAGAGACTGAGCTGAAATGTATAAAACTTTCAAAACAAGTTTCAGACTTTGAGAAAGTTTTATTTTTAGAAAAAGACAAGCTCGAAAAAGAAAGAGCTAGATTTGAAACTGAACGAAAATTTTTTGAGATTAAAAGTTCTGAACTTTCCGTGAAAATCTCTGAATTAGAAAATCTTTTGGAAAAGGAAAGAAAAGATTTCACGGAAAAGCAAAATCTCTTTGAAAAGGAAAGTAAAACTCTTAAAAAGAAAAATATGGAAATTTTCAAAGAGATTACTGATAAAAGAAAGTTTTTGGAAAAAGATTTTGAATCGGAACGTGAATATTTTGAAGATGTGATTCTTAATCTTACCAAAAGATTATCTGGTTTATCAGCTGATATTATGAAGGATCAGTTGATCAAATCTGATCTCCAAAAGAAATTTGATCTAATTTCTAAAGAGAAAAATGTTTTAATAAACAAAGTCAAAGAACTTGAAGACGTCATTTTTAAATTTGATGTCTCAAAGCAGACCAGTCATAATTCTATCTTTCAGACTCCATTTGTTGATTCAAATGATTCTGAATGTTCTTTTAAAACTGCTTCAAGTTCAAGTTTTAAAAACATTCCTTCTAAACAACTTAATAGATCAACAGATTTCTCAAAAGGTCAGATTCGTTCGTCTAATCTTTTCTATAATCCTCTGTTTGATAAATCGGATGATATTGTTAAAGTGCCTAAAATTAATACTTCCAAATCTGAAGAAGTTCCAGTCTTCAAGAGGGTGAAGATGGAATGGAGAATCAAAGGCACAACAATTCCAAAGAAAGATGTGCCAAAATCATCTGTATTCACATCAAATGCCAAGAAGAACAATGCGCCAAAAGGTAAATCTTCTGCTAAACTTAATCATATTCATTCTGTAAATCATCTGATTAGGTTGGCACATAAGAAAATCTGTTGTTCTTACTGTGGATCAAATGATTTTGTGCATAAAGATTATACTTCTTATTGGTATGGTTCTTACAGTATTCCTTGTAAGAAATCTACACCTAACCCACTAGGACCCAAGTGCCATTGGGTACCAAAATCTGCTTAAACTGTTTTGCAGGTTCTTCATGTGTTGTACTGAATTGTAGATACATACCACACACATGACTGAAAACAGAAGAGAAGCGGCGTATTTTTTGAAAAATATTTGTACCATTAAGGGGGAGACAAATATTAATGGCTTTTGAACATATCAGTTCAAAACCCGTGCTTCAACGACTATGGCTTCTAAACATCTCAGTTTAGAATCCGTGCTTCAACGACAATGGTTTCTAAACACATCAGTTTAGAACCCGGATTTCAACGTCATTGGCTTTTGGACATATCAGTTCAAAACCCGTTCTTCAAAGACTATGGCTTTTGAACATATCAGTTCAAAACCCATGCTTCAACGACAATGGCTTTTGAACATATCAGTTCAAAACCCGTGCTTCAACGACTTTGGCTTTTGAACATATCAGTTCAAAACCCGTGCTTCAACGACAATGGCTTCTGGACAAATCAGTTCAGGACCCGTACTTCAACGACTAAGACTTCTAAACAAATCAGTTTAGAACTCACACTTCTCAGGTGATATCCTTAACTGTTACATCTTTCTGTTTCAAGGAACGTGGTAAAAGGTAACATTGGATTATATTTTGTGTCTACCACTTTGAAAACTTGAATCTTTACAAATTTAATTCAATGAGATAAAATTTTCAATTTTCATTCAATGAATTAAATGTGTGCTAAAAGATGATTTTACAAGTATTTTTGTTTTATCCGAGTTATATTTGTTTCAACTTTCACTTCTGAAATTAATCGAAAGGTCAGCAAAACATGAATGAAATTATGCTGAATGCTCAAAGTTATGTGAATTCGGACTTATATAGAATATAATGTTCAAAAAGCCTATATGTCAGAATGATGGATGGAAATGAAAATATGGGAGAAGCACTATATTTTAGAACCAAGTGATTGAGATAAAATTGTTGCACTATCATTTAGTTTGAAAGTTTGTGCCTGTGGCCTTTCTGGTTTGGGAGAGTAAGTCCTAAGGGGTGCTCGACACCTAGTCCCTAAGATCAACTGGTCTGGGATCGGCTGACCCAAATCCTGCAATAGAACCAGATAGAAAGCCATGTTTTACTGGTACAAATGGGTTTAAGATATATCGACGTGGCCTTTCTGGTTTGGGAAATTAAGTTCTAAGGGGTGCTTGACACCTAGCACCTAAGGCCAACTGGTCTGGGATCTGCTGACCCAAATCCTGCTATAGAACCAGATAGAAAGCCATGTTTAACGGTGTATCTTATTCTTACTAAACTTTTTGATCAAAAGATGCCAATGAGCACAAAATCAAAAGATGCCAATGTGCACAAATCAAAAGATGCCAATGAGCACAAAAGAAAAGATGCCAATGAGCACACATCTCTTGAAACTTGGGAAAATACAAAGTCGCGATAAACCCGTAAATTTGTGAAAATTCTGATTTTGGACAAATAGTGTGAGTAGAGCAAAATATTCTTATATGTTTTAGAATTGCATATGCTTGAAGCTAATCATATTTCCCATGCTAGCACACCAAATAGATTTAATAAAGGGGTTGAAACTGAACATTTTTTAACTTGATATACAATGATGACTTGTTCTTGAATCCAAACACATGCATTTGATTTCATTTGTTTGAAATATTGTTAAATTTCATTAAGTTGAATTTCTTTTGTAAAGCATTCAAATGATCAAATGTTAGTAGTTATAAAATGAAGTTCAATGAATTTTATTTTCCTTGTGTAAATTTTTTAAAATTTGTATATTGTGCGTTATTGAAATATATGCATACTTTCAGGGGGAGAAAACAAATTGCTCCAGAATTCTTATTTTGAGGGGGAAACAGGTTATTCTGTAAGGAGGAGATTGTTAGCAATACTCAAAGACACGATTGAAATTGAAAATGGTTTTCGTTGATTATGATGCTCACCATCATCGAAAAAGGGGGAGAAAAGTTTAATTTCAATTTCATGTCAAAGAATTTTCAAATCAAAGATATTTCAAGTCAAAGATTCGTGAACAAAGACTGAAGATTGGGGAGAAGGATCATGTGAAGTCCAAATATTGCTGAATTTGGTTATCTTAGTTCTGAGTGGTTATCGGAATGCGCTTACACCTAAAAGTTCAACAATGTGGATGGTTTCACATCTTTCTGATCCAAACTCTAATCGTTTCTGATTTATCTTGTTCCGAATTGATGGTTCTATATAAAGATATGAAATCCATGTTCAAGACTTGAAGACAATCTGTTGAAGATTGTATTGAAGAAGGTTGATAAAGTGTCTGTTGAAGATAAAGCTGCTTGAAGATAGTTTGATAAAGTGTCTGTTGAAGAAGATTGACTTTACAAAGAGCTGAAGACTGCTGTCAAATTTTTTAAATCTTGAATCCAAAGGGGGAGATTGTTAGAGCATTGTTGTATTCAAGATTTACTGTAAAGTCAATGTACTGTATGAGTCTATACAGTATTGTGAATGCCTTTAAACCTTGTATGTCATGGGTATAAATAGGCTTGTCTAGACCATTTGTTAGTAACACTTCAAAAGCCTTAGTAATCTTTTAGAAACCTTTTGTAATCCTTTGAGCTCAATACATGGATGACATATTTGCTCTCTAGATTCTCTCTCACTACATTCATATCTTATTGCTAGAGATTTGGGATTTCTCACCGCCGGCGATACAATTTAGAGCACAAACCAATTTTTTCGGACCACCCTCTGCGCAATCGGTGTCGCATCTCAACCAAAACCCGAATCTGAACCTCTCACTAGGAGAATCTTCCTCTTTTTCGTCGTACCAACCAAGAGATCAAACATATGTCGCGACCTACCAGTACCTGCAGCGATTTGGGCAACAGTGGACAATTCCACAACCTTCGGTGTACCCTCCCGAGTTTACTAGACCCTTTTCTTCACCGAATGCATCGCAAGTTCAACCACCGTCAACACCTTCGTGTGCGGTGGTCCTGAATTCGTTCGGGCAGCCCATTCTAGAAAGAAACTCAGCTTTCAGGTCATACCTCAGTCCCTTGGAGCAAAACCCACCATTGGTCTCGACATCTGTTCGGGTGGCTCATTGTCAAAACCCACCCCCTTATAATAATCCAGGGTTTGATCCTAACATGTCTAGGTTTGCTCCAAACCCGAACCCACAGCCGGCAAAAAGACTCCGTATTGAAGAACCGATCATTGAAGATATTCAGGAGAGCACTCGAAACAACGAAAATCCAGCTCAGAAGTCCGCTAATCAGGCACCAAAAGGGAAGGAAAAAGTGGGTAACTTCTCACAAACTCATTTATCTCGTTCGGAATTATTTAGTTGTCATGAAGCATGTGCACGATTTAAAACTTTTAAACGTAAAATTGGACAAGCAACTAAAGGATTTCATCATCTGGTTTTGTTAAAATACCCTCAGTTTGTACACCAAATCGAAAAGCTAGGATGGAAATCTTTGTGTGAAGTCCCGAGACCATTTAATGTTGACTGGGTACGGGACTTCTACACCGAATTGTCAGTAACGAATGGAATTAAAATAAAAGTACGACAAACCACGATTTGTTTCTCGGCTGAAATAATAAATGAATTGTTGGGATTGGAATACACTTCAGACGAGTCTGAATTCATAAGACTCACAGACAATGCTACGAAAGCTGACCTCAAGGCTATTCTAAAAAGAATAGCACATACCGGGTCAGAGTGGTCTTTTAAAGGACAAACTAGACTTTTGAGTACGCATTGTCTATTGCCTGAAGCAAACGTGTGGTTCTTCTTTTTGAGGCACACTTTGTATCCCACATCCCACGAAACAACTATCTGCATGGTACGTGTGTTCATTCTATATTGTATAATGGAAGGGCACAATTTTAATGTGGGTCGACTAATCTCCAACAATATCTTTGGTGGAGCTGAAAGGTCCAACGCACGAATGCCACATTCATCCATTATACATTCTTTAATGGAACGAGCAAACGCACCCATTTTAACCAGTGACCGTTTTTCCACGGACAAAATGGTCATGGATAAAATGAATGTTGAGAGACTTTTGAGAAACAACACATACTTCCATCCCAAGCGAGAAAACGATGTGATAATTTCTTTGGAAACTAACTTTCGTTCTCTCCAAATAGACCTCACTTCAAAACTAAGAAATCAAAGGTTGTTTATTAAAAAACAGATAACTGGACTAAGTGAGGACTTGAGTGGGAAATTGGATTTTATCATCGCTTATCTGAGGCAAACACATGATGAAAATGTGAGATGGCTGAGATATGAAAAGTCTAGAGATGACATGATTCGATCAATTTGGTCAAAAGAACACCCGGATTTGGTGAGGCAATTACCACCTTTTCCCCAAGATCTCCTGTGGATGACAACGGAGCCGCATCCTACTTCCCATAAGTAGGACAGGTTTAATCTTCCAACCCCTTTTATTGCTTTCAAATAATTGTTTTAATTTCATGCATGTTGTAGTATAGTTAAATCGGGGAATGTTTTTGTGATATCTGAAAAGTTGTTATTTCACCCCTGAAATCATGCTCACACATCACAATTTGTTGATGCACGATCACTTACATGTTGCAATTGCTTGAGTAAGATTGCTATTCTTGATACTTTACATTGATCATCACCAGAACTAGCTGTTGATTCTTTGATAACATTAGAATCATGCAACACCAAACACACCACCACCTTGTTCCATGAATGTGCTCACAATGTTCAATGAGGACATTGAACCATCCGAATTTGCGGTTGTTAGGATGATATGGTAAAACACGTCATATTCATATTCATACCCATATCATCCAATACACACACCTCTTGGCGAAAAACGCGACAAAATTTAAAAAAAAAATGTTGCACGAAAGGAAAATAGACATACACAAAAGAGCAAAGCTCAATTCAAAAAAAAATTTCGTGCAACAAAAGTATCAAAGAGATACCAAAAGAGACCAATGTGTCCGACTTCAATTCCTCAAAGAGAAGATGGCGGTAAAATTGCGCCATAAACAAAAACCCATTACATTGTTGGAAAAAGGCCATGCATACAAAGATTGAAAAAGCCGCATGAATGAACATTTCTTGGTTGCACACATTTGATTCTAGTTAAACAAGAATTATGTGGCTAGCTTATGGTTGATTGTTCAGATGTTTTAGTGGAAGGAATTGCATTTTTACGAATGGTTATTTGTTAGTATGTGAGAATATAGTTGAGACAATTTGTGCGTGTGGAATTGATAAATGGATTGGGATGAGACTTTTGGAATAAGCAAAGTTTTTTTTTTTTTTTTAGCTCAAAATTTTTGGTAATAAAGTTGCTTGAGGGCAAGCAACAGTTCGAATTTGCGGTTGTGATAGGGTTATTTTTATAACCCTATTTATAGTCTTTTATTATAATTTTGAGCTAGTTTGTATTCCCCATTTAGTCTTTTTTTAGCTAAGTTTAGTGGTAAAAATAATAAATAAATGCTTTGAACCCTTAAATGTCAAAGTGGCTTGTTTTATATAATTTTAGTCTATTTTACTCATTTAATATATCTTAATTGTAGGATGATGGAAAAATGCCGTTTTTGAAGTCGTTATATATATATATGGAAGTGCGTTGGATTTGCGGACGTAGGGATGAAAGCGTACGACTTCACATTTTTGAACACGACATCGTTTCTGCATCTTTTGGGCCGAAAAACGCAGATCTCATATGCATTACTTGGGCTGAAATTTTGGAAAGCATAATGAGCTTTTGGCTAAAGAGAACTATGGACCTCATCTTGTTTGTTTTGGGCTGATTTTGGACTAGTTTTAATGGACCAAATCCATTGACATTATGGGCCCCAAAGCCTTTTATTACTAGTATATATATGTATGTCTAGATGGATGAAAGAAAGACATCAGTTCGCATCCTTTAGATACCATCCATCAATCTCATTTTCTCTCTTGTATTATTGGTTAGTAGTAGAAAGAGAGAGCCTAAACTCTTTTTTTTTTGTTTCCCTTATATTGGCTTCGGCCATGGCAGTTAGTGAACCAAAATCCATAATCTCATTTAGGGTTGGTTCACATCTCACACCCAAGTGATTCCGTTGTAACGCTCGGGTTTGATTTCTCGTATTATTTAAATGTGTTTTTATTAATCCTGTGTTCTCGCTAATTTTACGGTTACCTCTTTATGCACTTTCGTTATCATCATCTTACGGTTTTTAAGTTAAGTTTATCATTTTATTAGTTTACTTTCACAATCGTCAATTTAGTTTATGTTTCTCACAGTTTCATCTTATAATTCTCGATAGTATAATTTTCGGTATTTGTTAATTTTGAACACCTACTCTTATTCCTTTTATATATTCCAAAATTACTACCATAAATCGGAAGTCCGAATTAATCTCTTCGGATCCCCAACCAGCTTGGTTCACGATTTGTAGTAACGAAGAATTTACATAAGTTGCAAGTGTTACGTGTTTTTATTGTCAAAGATATTTTCTCGTCTTATTAGTTTAATTTTAGATCTTAAATAGACATTAGAATTTCTAAGTTTAGTTTTGTGTTTGTCACATTTAAAACAAGATTTTCCACCGCTTTAGTTTATAATTAATTTTCTTAAAACGTTTCTAATTTTTAAGTTTAGTATAATGAATTGTCCATCTCCATTATTTGCTTTCATAATCGTTGTTGTAGTTCTTAGTGCACTTAAAGCGATAATGGGCTAATTTCCTTAGCTTGGGGTATAAAGTGAAGTTGGGACCGAGACCGATAATAAAATAAAAAGGTGTATCGTATGACATGATTGTCCGAAGTTATTTAAATCGAAGTTATATTTTATGGTGGATCACAATTGACCAATTGACACCCGGTACGTTGTATCATGAAATAGTGGACTTTGAGATAACCAAGGAATGTCGTCTCATCTTTTTATATAATTATTTATTTCATCCCAACGGACCTTTATACCCTGTGCTTCTCTTTATAATTAACTTTTGTCATTAGTTGTTAGCCAAACACCCAACAAAAAGATTACCTTCGCATTCACCATCTGAGACTTGTTTTTATTAATTGGACTTATAAAAGAAGAATTTTTCCAAGCTTCCATGTGGGATCGATACTCGGTACTTTGTACCATTATTACTTGTTAAAAGTGATAATAGACTAAGATGTATACTTGCGTCATGGTTTATTTGTGATATTTTCAGGTACACACCTAGCCCACAACACACACCATCACAAAATGGAAAGCCAGCAGGTAAGTCTAACACCCCCAAGCCTAACAAGAAAGGACCAATTATGCAATGGGTACCTAAAAAGAACTAATCTGTCTTGCAGAAGCCTCATGTGCAGATCTGGTACCTGGATTCAGGATGTTCCAGGCACATGACAGGCAATAAGAAGCTGCTGACTTCATTCAAGAACAAAATGGGAAGTGCAGTGACATTTGGAGGAGATCAACAGGGACAGATTAGAGGCTACAATATTCTAAATAATGGTGGTGTTTCAGTTTCGAAGGTTGCTTATGTTGAAGGATTAAATCATAATCTGCTTAGCATAAGTCAACTATGTGATCATGGGTTCGATGTCAACTTTAAAAAGAAATATTGTTCTTTGTTGCTTTCCGAGTCTGGTCAAGAACTTTTAAGAGCAGACAGAAAAGGCAATCTGTACAAAATGAATTTTAATCCAAACCAAAGTACTACAACAGAAAAACTCTGTTTAGTCTCTTTGAAAAAGGAAGATGCCTGGCTCTAGCATAAAAGATTTGCTCATTTGAATTTCTCAAATCTTGACAAACTCGTGAAACTCAACTTAGTGAAAGGTCTGTCTTCACTTAAATTTGACAAAGACCATCTTTGTTCTGCGTGTGAACTGGGTAAAATGAAAAGATCTTCACACAGAACAAAGAGTGATCACAGTTGCCCCAGACCTTTGCATATGCTTCATGTGGATCTTTGTGGTCCAATCTCTGTGCAAAGTCTGTCAGGTAAAAAGTATATTCTTGTGCTTATTGATGAATATTCTAGATATACTTGGGTTGAGTTCATCAGAGTAAAATCTGATGTCCCAGAAATTCTGATAAGTTTGTTGAAGAGAATACAGGTTCTGTTAGGTCTTAAAGTTCAAAAGTTGAGAAGTGATAATGGGACAGAATTTAAGAATGCCAGAATTGATGCCTACCTATCAGAGGAAGGAATCTCCCAGAATTTCTTAGCTGCCAGAACTCCCCAACAGAATGGTGTTGTGGAGAGAAAGAACAGAACTCAGGTAGAAGCCGCCAGAACTATGTTGGCATGTTCTATTCTCCCTGTGAACTTCTGGGCAGAGGCAGTTTCAACAGCATGTTTTACCCAGAATAGAGCTGTAATAGTGAAAAGATTCAAGAAGTCTGCTTATGAACTCATCAGCAACCGAAGGCCGAATGTGAAATTCTTTCATGTTTTTGGCTGCAAATGCTACATCTTGAATGACAGAGATCAACTGGGCAAGTTCGAGAAGAAAGCTGACGAAGGAATATTTATTGGTTATTCCTTAACCTCTAAAGCCTACAGAGTCTACAATACCAGAACCAGGGTCATTCAAGAAAGCATAAACGTGTCCTTTGATGAAAATACATCAAGTTCCTCTGATTGCAGATCACCAGAGGGGACACAGTCTAAAGAGAAGAAGACATCAATCTCTTATTCAACGATTTCTTCGATGATGATGATCCCTCTGTCGATATCACCAGAGGCAATCAAGCTCAAAGTTCTGCTGAACAAAATCTGACAGGTTCATCTCTTATTGGTCCCTCCAATTCTTCACCATCTACTTGTCTGTCTACAGGTGTAATTCAGAGAAATGAGGAACCACAATCAGACGTAAGAGAACCTGAACAAGAGCCATCATCACCCCTTATGACTCATATTGGAAGAAGCTCTCTGTTCGAAAGCTCACCATCTCAGAGCCCTGTTGGTACATCACAGAGCAATGAGGCCACTCTTCAGAGTTGTGTGCCCCAAAGCCCGGGTCCCAATCCTCAGAGCTCTGATACTGATATACGTCTTTTCCCATCAGAAGCACAGACTCCACCTGTTGTCCATGCTCCAATGACCAGATGGACAAAAGATCACCCCATCATCTAATTATAGGTGTTGCTGAAGATGGTGTAAAGACAAGGTCTGCAACAATCAATGAGGCTTTCTTTGTGAATTTTCTAAGTATGATTGAGCCGAAGAAGATTTCTGAAGCCCTTGAAGACCCAAACTGGATTGAAGCCATGCAAGAGGAGCTTCTGGAGTTTGAAAGAAATAAAGTTTTGTCCTTGGTTCCACTTCCTGAAAACAAAGCTGCTATTGGAACCAAGTGGGTGTTCAGAAATAGGAAAGATGAAGACGGCATTATCATCAGAAACTAAGCTCGGCTGGTTGCTGCGGAATATTGTCAAGAAGAGGGCATTGATTATGACGAAACCTTTGCACCTGTAGATAGGCTAGAAGCCATCAGAATCTTCTTAGCCTATGCTGCCCATATAGGTTTCAAGGTCTATCAAATGGACGTAAAATCTGCCCTCTTGAATGGGAGACTGCAAGAGGAAGTCTATGTTCAGCAACCACCATGTTTTGAAAGTTCAGAGTTTCCAGACCACGTATACAAGCTAGACAAAGCTCTGTATGGCCTTAAACAAGCTCCCAGAGCCTGGTATGAAACTCTGTCAAACTTTCTGTTGACTAATCACTTCGAGAAAGGTATTGTCGATACAACTCTATTCATTAGGAGGTATAAGAATGATATTCGTTTGGTCCAAATATATGTTGATGACATTATTTTTGGGTCTACAAGGCAGGAATACTGTGATAGGTTTGAGGATTTGATGAAAAGTGAATTCAAAATGAGCATGATGGGAGAACTTTCTTTCTTCCTTTGTTTACAACTTAAAAAATCCATCAGAGGGACTTTCATAAGTCAATCTAAATACATCTCTGATATTTTGAAAAAGTATAAGCTCAATAATTCAAATCCAATGTAAACTCCTATTGCCACTGGAGTTAAACTTGATCATGATCCCCATGGTCAATCTGTGGATATCAAGAACTACAAAGGCATGATAGTGTCACTTCTGTATTTGACTGCAAGCAGACCTGATATAATGTTTGCAACATGTCTTTGTGCTAGATTTCAAGCAAATCCTAAAGAATCCCATTTGTCTGCTGTCAAGCGTATTTTTAAATATCTCAAAGGGACTCAATTTTTGGGTCTCTGGTATCTTCTTAATTCTGGTTTCGAGCTTATTGCATACACAGATTCAGATTATGGAGGATGCAAGAATGCCAGAAAGAGTACTTCTGGTAGCTGCCAATTGCTTGGAGACAAACTGGTGAGTTGGACATCCAAGAAACAGAACTGCGTATCAACCTCTACAGCAGAAGCATAATATGTTGCTGCTTCTAGTTGTTGCTCTCAAGTGATCTGGATGAAAACACAACTCAAAGACTATGGCATGGAGTACAACAAAGTTCCAATTCTGTGTGACTCCAAGAGTGCAATAGCAATCACAGCCAATCCAGTCCAGCACTCAAAGACAAAGCATATCGACATAAGGTACCATTTTATAAAGGATCATGTTGAAAAAGGGACGATTGAAATGTACTTTGTTTTAACTGACTTCCAACTTGCTGATTTGTTTACAAAAGCCCTTGATGAAAGGAGATTTAACTTCTTAATCAACAAGATGGGCATGCTGAACATGTCCTCCTAACTATGTTTAAAAATCAACAGAGCCTCTGATGTTCATACCAGAGCTCTATCAAAATAGTTAGGTAGGATAGTTCACCAGAGCCTCTGACGATCATCTCAGAGCTCTATCAGCATACCTTTTCAATATTTTCCTCTGTAAATTTCTTTTCTGTATATACTTTTGTTTCCTTTTTAAATATTGTTGCCAGAAAAGGGAAAAGCTGAAAAGAAAAATCTGTCATTTAAGCTCATCATTCAAGGGGGAGCTTAAAAGGAATTTAAGCATGGTTTAAGGGGGAGCATGTCAAAACAATTTCAAACCTAAATGACTTTGCTCGTTGAACACAGGAAAAATCTTTTTAAGGAAGGGAAAACCTGTTCTGATGAAATCTTTTCTGATAATGTCAAGAATTTACCAGAACTCTGACATTTCACCAGAGCCTCTAATGATTCTCACCAAAACTCTGTGAAATCTCTGAGGTTGTTCTGCTTTCATTCTTTGACTAATTTTCACATCAGATTCAGGATTTTTAAATGTTTTTGGCTAAAAGGTGAAACATCTTGGGTTACTTGAAAAGAATGAAAAAGGTCACTCAACAGAGGCAAAATTGTGCTGAGTTCCACCAAAGCTCTGCCAGTTTTCTACCACGTCATCAGAAGTACTGTCATCAGAGGTGCGGGTTATTTTTAACCGTCAACTGCAGGTCACCCACACATCTCTAACCGTGACGGTTTGATAGCGCAAAAGTTGTCAGACCCAAATCCTACGTGGCACTCTCTGAATGAAAGACCAACCGTTAGCTGTTTCCACGTTCTACTGTAGAGGCCACTCCACCATCTGACACTCGAGTACCTATAGTACCTACAACGTTAATCCAGCCACACGTTTCGAGTATAAATACCCATTCCAACCGAACCATTTCATTTCTTACGCTTACTGAACATTCAAACCTTCAACCTTTCCCTCCTTTGTTCAAAAACCCTTTGAGTTCTTCAAAACCCTAAAACCTGCAACAATGGCAGAACAAGCTCATTCCGCAGAATCTAGCCGAATAGGGCCTGTAGATCAGATTGTAATCCTACCCTACAACTTTGTCGATAACAACTATCGATTTGATGCTAACCCAGCCAACTACTTACCCACTTACCATATTTTTGTAGAGTTTTTCAGAAACTCTGAAATTTTCCAAGCCCTTACACGATATGAAGATGACCTTCCAGAGCTATATGTCCAACAATGGTGGAGTACATGTCAGTTTATCCCAGAACAAAAAGGGATCAACGGAAACGTTGATTCGGGAAGACAGGGAGGAGTTGGAACGATTCGCATCCGCTATAAAACCCTTAGGAGAATCTTTCGAATGCAAACCCCTAGACAGTTAGGAATTCATGCGTACGAAAACCCCCCAAAAATCCATGTTCTTCTTGACTTTATGCGCTTCTTGGGCTACAATGCCACCCTAAACAAGATAGGAGAGTTCAGACAAGGAAACCTACCCCTAGTGTGGAATTTCATGTTTTCCACACTGAACAGAACCCTAACCTATAAATCTGGTAGCCAAGACCAGGCCAGTACTGAAATTCTCCAAATTGTGTATGGCCTGTACTTCAAAAGAAATTTTGACTATGCCAAAATCCTTTACAAAGACCTTCTTTCTGCAGTAAACACCAAAACCTCAACCATAGCAAGAGGAGGAAACTGGTAAAACAAGAAAAATCACTAGTTTTTAAACTTATTTTAAAACTAGAAAACCCTAGTTCACCATTTCCTTCCCAAAATGGAAATTGTAAAACCCTTGTTTTGGAAACTTTTTCCATTTTAAGTTTTTGTCTCATCCTCTTCTACATCTTTTGTTATTATAAACAGAAATGGCTTCCAACACTGATGTTGCTGCAACCACTACTCCATCTGCTCCCCTCTTTGAAAGGGCTGCCAACATGAAGCTCTCAATGAGCCAGATCACATTCCAATCCAATAACCCTTACGCTCTCTTGGAATTCCCCAAGAAGAAGATGGTCATACATCTTGATGATGCAGTAAACTTCATCAAGACCTGCCCTCTCTCAACAGCCATGACCATTAAGCCCCCAGCCCACAAAAGTCTCCTACAACAATTGTGGTACACAACTCACCGTACCACTGCCACATCCACCAAAAACCCTAACCGCAAGTACAACGTTATCGCCTTTGAAACTGAACTTGGCAAAGCCCAAATCACCCATGGAGTGATACGCTCAGCCCCGAACCTTTTTAGTGGTAAAGCTCATCCATTCGTCCCGTTCCGTGATCCCAACTCTCCACAAGGAAAGGCGGAAATCATCCATTTCCTCGACTGCATGAGGTACATATGGAATCCTGATCGTGAAGGTATCCCTGAGAAGAAGCTCACTATGATCCTCAAGAACAAGATGCCCTCTGAGCTGAATTTCATTTTTGCTCATATCATAAGTTGTATGACTGCCAAGACGGGCCTTACGGATCAGGCCTCTAAACCTCAGACTGTCATGGCCTACGCCTTGCTGAAGGGTCTCCACGTCGATTGGGCCAAAATGATCTTCGACGACCTGATGGAGAGAGTGGAGCTGCCTAAAAGATCCGCAGTAGTTTCTTATCCCTGCTTTCTGAGCGCCATTTTTGCTCATGGCCTGAAAGAAGAATACCCCAAGGTTGGCGATCTGAAACTTTCTCAGGTTGGCCCGAAGGTGCTTAACTTCAAGCCTGTCTCCAACGAGGTACGTTTCTCGACTCTTCTTACTCTTCTCCGCTCTCCTTCTTCTTCTTCTTCTTCTTCTTCTTCTTCTTCTGCAGCTACCTCCACGACAGCGGTAAACCCAACCGCTGATACCAAGGCTGCAACCACCACCTCTTTCAAAAAGAGGAAACAATCCACTACCCCCCTTGGCATCCATAAGACCAAGAAGATTTCAAAGGAGCAACCCAAGCCTTCCCAGGATGAAGACTCCACGTCCGTCCCTCTGCAGACAACGATGGATAATTCTGTGGTACACTCCGCCACATCTGCTGAACCCACCCATTCAATACCTGTTTCAGTGCCTCAGTTCACTGAAACTTTCATGGATCAGGACCCTCCACTCTTAGACCTCAAAGTACTGGAGAGATTTTCCTCAGCGGATCTAACGCTGAATCTTCTACCACCACCCTCTTCACAACCTTTGCTTCCCCCTCACATTCTTTGGTCTCTTCACAATTCACCTTCCCTACTGCATCAACTACAAACGTCATCCATCTAGATGACAATGCCGCTGCTGACTTCCAGTGGATGATTCAGCAAAACCAAGGACCTGCAGGTGCTTCTAGACCTTCCTCGCTGGAGATTGACATGGCCTATTACTCAGGTTATCCAGATATCCACAACTTCTCCGACCCACCTACAGGTATCCTAAACACTTCTCTCTCTGGACCCCCAACTTCTGAGCTTTCCTTTGTTCATAAGTTCTTTTATGTTACATGTCCTAACTTGGGCACGATCAGCAACTCCCTCAAGGAGATCGCTGAAAAAGTGGAAAAACTCTCCACCACGATCACCGACAATTACTCAGCGGTTACAAACGCGGGGGAGACGCTGAAGAAAATAGCCGACGCTGTCAAAGACAAAGCTGAAAATGCTGACGTCACCAAGCTTGATGGTGGTCTGAACACTGTAAAGCAAGCCATCATCAACAACACTTCCACCATCTCCACTCTCAACACCACAAACACCGACCTCTCCTCCAACTTCTCAAACCTGTCCAGCGAAGTCACATCGCTGAAGACAGAGATCTTTAATCTTAAGGGGGAGATGACATCCCTGAAAAGTGAGGTGAGCAGTCTCACTTAGAAAGTCGATACCTCTAACGACTTGCTCTACCGTATCCTGCAGCGCCTAGATGCTCACACGGTCCCCTTATCCCATTTCTCTCAAGCAGATAGAGAGAAGATGGAGTTGGCCGTGGACTTCATTGTGAAGACAAACCCTGCTATGTCTGGCATAGAAGACAAACTAGCAGCGGTTGAAAACCGTTCAGGTCTCCCTGGCCACGAAGACAAGGGTCCTGAACAGGTATTTGCTGCTACCGCCGACGCTGCTACCTCCTCCATCCAACATGAGGAAGAGGGGGAGAAGGAAGACAAAGACCTTCCCCATGTTTTTGAGGGGGAGGAAAATGATGAAGAACCTCATGGAGATAAGAACCCTGAGGGAACCGAAAGAAGTCGCTCTCATTCTGAGGGGGAGCATTTCGAAGAACAGGCAAACTCTCCGGTGCTTGTTGAAACCTCAGAGACTGATGAGGACGCTGACGCTAAAGATGAAGAAGACCTAGATCTGAAATATGACGAACCTTCATCATCACAAAAAGATGATGATGATGATGATGACGATGAAGTTTTCGTCTTCCAGCGAAAGCAAGCAACGATCCCTACTTAAAAGGGAGTCGTTATAAAAGAACAAGAAGAGGGGACTAAACCCAAATCTCCAACGAATGCGGTGAATCAAGGAAAACAAAAAGGCCTCGCTGTGGACAACCTGTCTATTTTACTCAAAAAGCCAGTTTGTCAGCTAGTCTCTCCCCTGCTTGAGGGTCCCCACACTTCACCAATAATCCCAAATGCAAGAGCTGAAGATCAGCAAATAATCCCGGTCCTAAACTTCGCTGAGACCGATGAAAATTTTGATGAAGAAGAAGAACTGCTCTCTCATCCCAACAGACCTTCATTGACTCTTAAAAAGTCAAGTGCAGATGAAAACTTAAAGAGAGCAGCGATGATCCATAAAATGGAAGATCAGCGCATTGTCCCTCCTCAACTGAAGTTCTTATCCAACAGGGAAATCGCCGAGTCTTTCAAGGCTGAAAAACTCCTGGCTGAACGAAAGAAGGCTGAACAAAAAGACAAAGAATTTGCCTTAGAACTCGTTCAACGTTCAGTCAAGGATCTAGATCTGAAAAGGTTCTCTGTGGTTGTCCAACGAAAGCTGATCAAGGACGCACATAAGAGAAGTCAAGAGAAAACAAAGGTCAGTGACTCTACACTGACCTGGTGTAAACAGAAGTGCCATTACAGAAGTCACGACTCAAGTAATAAATCTATTTCCCTAAAATGGGAGAATGGTAAGCGATGTTCCAGTAGTCGATGTCGAAATACTCAGAGAAAATGGATACAAGTCAACTCGATACATGTAAGACATTGACAAGCTTGGCTTCCCTAAATGGTTGGAGATGAGGGTAGCTATTCAATGATCACGCTCAACATATATAGAATCCAGATCCATGCAACAGTTTAGAAATCGAATATGATAAAGCAATAAGAAATATGATTTCAACTGGTCATCCCTTTCATTAACTTTCAGAGAGAATATTACAGTACGAATTAGAAAGCTAAGCGATGATTAGCTCGTTTTCCAAGCTAATCACACATTAAATACTATGGGCCCGTGGCTAGCAAGCCCACAGCCCGTTCACTAATAAGGCTCAAAATGAATTAATACAAAACAACCCTTGAACTTTAAATCAACATTAAAACCTGCCCTAACAATCTCCCCCTTTGATTTGAAGTTCGAGTTGGTGCTCTAGATCTCTCCAGTTGAAGACATATCTTTTGCGGAGTGCAAAGTGTACCTCGAACAATCTGATGGCGCGGCGATAGTCGATGCGATCTTCAATCATTTCCAAGGCATTCCGAGTAGTTACTTCATTCGGATTCGGAACATAGGAATACCTTGGATTTTCAGACTCGTGCTGAATAATCTTTCGAAGAGCATCTCTGACCTTTAGAAGCGTGTCGTCACAAAATCTGTCTACCTGACTGAAACGCATGAATTTCTTCTCCTTTTGCTCATTGAGGTAAACAATCCCGAATTCTGGTTCCAGAAGCATAGCGTTCTTGGGATACATTTTTAACTCAGGCGCTTTCAGATTCGGCTTGATTAGATTTACCTTTTTCGCCTTGTTCTCGATAGCCATTTGGAAGTCCGTTAGATACGACATCATGATGGTGCAGACCAGGTATCGACGAACAGCTTCGAGTGCCTTTGTAATTTCTAGCGTTCAGATGGTTCTTGTACGTAAGTCTTTCAGAATAACCAGAAAGTCGAGTGGTCGGAGGTTCTTGAAATCAGCTTCTGAAAATTTCCATTCGTTCCCATCTTCACGTCGAACAATGAAAACTGGGTAGACGATCCTCATAATACGTCTTGAATAGATACTGATTACCTCTGTGATTCGAAATTTGGTTATGACCTGGTTGACTGGAAGACACCGCTGCATTGTGCTGATATATCGGCGTTGAAATTCTGGGTCAAGGTTGTAGATACCCAAACAGAAGGTCAGCTCGATCGGGCGAAGCTTGTGTACGAATAGATTTTTCAAAGATTCCTCCAGATGAGGGATAAGTACCATGATCTTCTGCCAACGGATTTGTTGCTGTTGAGAAGCGGGAGGAAGATCAGAAGAGGAGCAGTTGTCGGAAGATTGGAAGTAGTAGACTCGGGTCTTGTTGATGATGTTCCGGCGGGTTGAGCATAGTGAACGGGGGTTGCTCCATATAAATTTTGGAGCAGGAACTGATCGTAGTCAATATTGTCGTCCTCATCAGTAGGGAAGACCAAATTTACCTGGAGATTTATGGCACTGACGGCTTTTTCGTACCATGCGTCTTCGGTCTCTGGGTTGGTCTCACACTCTGGATCTATCATGTCCAATATCGGTCTGTCTGACGAGTCAAAATTGACTAGTTCCTGTGTTGAACCCTCGGGCTTTTCAACCGTCGGGTCTTCTTCATCTGAAATCTCCATATCTATAACCATGTCTGCTAAAGGCAACTCGGCTTCAGGTGCTTCTGTTGTAGCTGCCGCAGTTAGGGGTTCCTGATGAACCACAGTTGTAGCTTCAGACTGGATCAGGGAGGCGGTCTCGGTTTGGCGTAGATGCTTCTCCCCCTCACGGTGATCAGGATCATCCTGGTCATCGTGCTTGCATTTGAGACCGCCGGCTTGACTCTTACAAGTGTCTTCTAGTGAACGGACCCTCTCAGACAGCGTGGTTAGCGCTTAGTTGTATTCGTTGAGGGTCGAGTCGATGGAGTCGAGGCGAGAGGTAATGGATGAAGATGGAGCAGTGACCTGGGATCGGAGAACTGAGATCAGGTCTGCTTCGGTAGAGGCGATTGTATCTGATTCCTAGAGCAGTTGGGCCAACAGCATCGTCTTCAGGGTGTCCACCGAATAGATAGGTTGCGGTTGAATCGGTGGAGGTACAGGGGCGGTTTCAGTTTCGACGAGGTGGCCTTTACCTTTGATAGCGCGCATAGCTTTGGCAAGTTCAGCGGCTACATGTTGCTCCATATCCTGGCGGACAGCCTTAAGGGTGCTGTCCAAGGACCCTGGCGACACAAAGTCTGGGTTACTACCTCCGGGACCAGTTAGGTTACCCGTTGAGACATATACCGCGAGGGTAGAGCCACCTACGTTCACAGTTGGCGTGATATTAGCTGTGGTAGGATTTCCGTCCGATCCTCGTGTTCCGGTAGACGGAGACACTACAAACGTTCCGGTCGGGTCACAAAGAGCCGCGACTTGGTGTTGTTCCGCATCAAGTGTCCTAGTCAAAGAATCTTCAATAACAAGTGGATCTAGACTCGATGGTGGACTGAAAGAAGTCGAGACCGGGGGTTGCTGGTCTCTTGTTTCAACACCAGTACTCTCCGAGTGAGAGACCGGTGGAAGTTGTGCTGAATCCCCGTGCAAGACTGAAACATCCGTCTTTTGAGAGATGGATAAGTGGCTGGGGGGGGGGGGGGGGGGTCGTGCAATTGATCCGCTGGGTGCACGGAGGCTTCTTCAATACCATGTCCTAACTCATGAGACATGATAGCAGATGTGGCTACCCGGATATCACTCGTTTAGGGTCGCTCATGAGCCTCTTTTTCTTTACGGCTCGTTCTTTCCTGGTTCAACTTTGAACGCAGTTCTCTCTGCCTCGCATGATCTAACTCATCTACTTGTTCTCCCTCAGATGTCCTAATAATAGGTCCGGTTCCAGTATGAGGAGGTGAGTCAAAAGAGATTCCACCAGAGTAATAATCTGGGTTGGGTCCGATACCGTGAGGAATGTGTTTCAGGCGTATAGAACGGTCGGTATCGGAGTCCATGGAGTCAGAAACCACGTCTTCAACATGGTGTGATGGGGAAGGGGGTTCAGTAACATATGGTTCGTTTGAGTGATGTAGTCTCGGTCTTGAGGATGGACCGGCTTGGGCTGAGCTGGAACCGGGTTGCTATTCCACTACACCACCTACTCTCGTTTCCCTTCCTCTCACAACTAACGTTCCCCGCCTGACAGCACCTGCTTGTCGGGCCCTTCCACCTCTTACTCTCGGACCCTCACGTCTCTCGGGTCTAAGTCCCTGGGCAGGTCCCTCCGGCTCTGGGTGGACCATGGGATTTCCTAACGCTTCCATGTATGCTACTACCCCTGGTGCAGTGGGATCGACATTGGCTAGTAGTGGTTCAGGGATGGGCATGGCTACCGCATCAGATGGATTGCGTATAACCATGAACTGTAAGTGGTGATGGGGATATACCGGATGGTTCAGGCGGCGAGGAATGACAGGATTCGCGTCCATGAGTTGACGTACCGCAAGCGAAAGGAAACGCGGATAAGGAAGAAACTTCTTCTGTTTGGACCCTCCGATGTTGTGAATAGCGGTGACGAGCTCCCTCCAGATGATCATTGCGAAGTCGATGTGGCGGTTATAGCACACATCATGAACTAGGCGAAGGAAGTCGCCGGTGCACTGATCAATGCCTCTCCATCGCGAGGAAAGACAGTGATTTAGGATTGTAAAGAGAGTGTACCATATCGGAGCCAGGTACTTGCGATTGAATGCGGACGGCCGGTTGAGGTCATGGTTGTAGCCAAGTGCGCGGATTTGAGCGCACAGTATGTGTAACAACCCAATTCCCATATACACAACAAATCACATAGTGTAACATAACATCGATATAACAAAAGAGACATCAAATTACAAGTACGGTCCCGTAGTCTTTTACAATTAGCAGAAGCCATTCTACTACAAACTTTGTACTAAATACATACATAACATTTAATATTGTAATACAACTGCTAAACATGCCAAAATCTTCGTCATATAATCCATCACAAAAGCCATCCATCGATTACTCTAATTACTTGCTCTTACGCGATCCACCACGTAGAATACATATTTTAAAACAAAAATGAGGGTTAGACCTAAGGGACACAAACGATCGGTTTGCACCGGAATCAAATAACACCTTAGCACGTGTAGAGTTTATTAAAAATGTACCTGTGACCACATCCGGAGTTTCCTCTGCTTCTTTCTCGGTCATTTGAAACGCGCGACCCCTGGTTACTAGCGGTTCCAGTCTTGGTATTACTGGTTTAACAATCGTTGGCCTGCCCGATGACCCACCTTGCTGTATCCTCCCCCGCGGGCAGTCCGACTGAAGGTGATCCGGAGAATTGCATAAGAAACATAACCGCGTTACCTTACAATCTTTAATGACGTGTCCGGTCTTCCCACACTTATAACACGCTCGTAAATCACCTTGACAATTTCCTTGGTGGACACGGTTGCACTTCTGACATGGTCTTTCCGCTGGTCGAAACGGCAGACGGTTATCATACCTCTGAAATCGGGACTTCTTCAGATCGTATTGTGGTCCTTCCCACTTTCTCTTCCCGATACTTTTATCGCCAACATCTCTTCTAATATCTCGTTCAACATTCTCCGCGGCATCAACTGCAGCTGAGAAGGTATCAGGTCCTTTTGCAGTCACTAGCCTTCTGACGTCTGAGTTCAGCCCAAAGATAAACCTTTCCATCTTCATCGTCTCCGTAGCAACACAGTATTCTCGAACAGATAAGTTTCCCTGTTGCAAGTTCATAAATTCCCCTTCCAGTTGTTTGACGGCTGCTTGGGGACAAAGTGCGTTCCTGTAGGCTATCACAAATTCTTCCCAAGAGAGGGTAGAATAAACATCAAATCCTTTAGAATGAATAAAAGATTCCCACCAATACAAAGCATCCCCTTTTAACATTGCTGCCCCGTACAATACCCTATCTTCATCTGCACACTTACTTGTCTTGAAAATAGCTTCTATTTCCTTCATCCATCTCATTGCTTTCACGGGATCCCTGTCTCCTGAGTAGGTCGGAGGTCTACAGCTCAAAAACATTTTGTAGTCGCACCTCCTTTGTACTGGTACAACAGTCGGTGTGATTAGCATTTCATCTTCCGGTCCGGGATCCGGTATTCCAGTTTCATTATGACGGTTTCGATCAAACATTGTTTGTATGCTAGCCTGCAATCTTCCCATTTCTGCCATTAGATCATCCCTGGTAACCAACTCTGTACCATGTGGCTGGACTCTGCCTCCGGCTCGACCTCCAGCTCTACCCCCGGTTCTACCCCCGACTCTGCCCCCAGTTCTGCCTCCCCTGTCCCCCGTTCCTATTGGCGGATGCGTACTATTCGAATTTCTTCCTCCTCCTCGACTCGAACTCCGTGTACAGCTTGCCATTCTATAGATTTAAAAAAAGTTAATATACATATAAGCACATACCCCATATAACAAGGTATTCCAGTTCAAACATGTACCTGTAAGATCACAATTACACTGGCTAGGTGTAATATGAAATTAACTTACATGATGTTCCTTCTACCTTTTATACTTCATCATCCCAAGGTTCTATAATGATAGGGACATCCTACTTCACATGCAGTTTAAGTCTAGGTACAGATACAAATACCTAAATCCCTTAAACTAAGGCTCTGATACCATTTGTAACAACCCAATTCCCATATACACAACAAATCACATAGTGTAACATAACATCGATATAACAAAAGAGACATCAAATTACAAGTACGGTCCCGTAGTCTCTTACAATTAGTAGAAGCCATTCTACTACAAACTTTGTACTAAATACATACATAACATTTAATATTGTAATACAACTGCTAAACATTCCAAAATCTTCGTCATATAATCCATCACAAAAGCCATCCATCGATTACTCTAATTACTTGCTCTTACGCGATCCACCAGCTGGAATACATATTTTAAAACAAAAATGAGGGTTAGACCTAAGGGTCTAAGTGAGAAAAATCCCTGTTAGTTTGAAATCATTTATATAAACTTTATTTATATAAATCACACAACACTATCAAATATATCAATTTGAACTCACACAACGTATACCTTCCCTTCTCATTCCTCCTGGCCATATTAGTTGGTTGCAAGCCAACTAATAAATTTACAACGCTGTACAACATCTACAGCCAAACAACGCTATACAGATTCTATAGCCAAACACACCGTTCCTAAGCCCGGCCAACGTATTATAACACATTATAATACTCATGTAAATATAATACCTCAATATATTATAATTCACATATATCGCATATATAAACACATAATCACCAATTATCACATTCCGAAACCATACGTATATGTATTCCAGTTAAAAACGTTTTTAAAGTAAAACTCACCTGTTTTGATTATTACACACGCTCGCAAGCTCCTTTCAAAAGATTATATCTTTCACTTCTACTCCACAGTATCTGAAACAATTTAAGATACATACACCGCTTTACTAGCCGATTACGTAAAGCCTAACAAGTTCCTATCCTCAACTGTCCCATTACACACTGTACTTAACCCACCACCGGGACTACACAGGGTACCGGGACTACACAGTACCGGGACTACACAGTACCGGGAGTTCGATCACCGGAAGTTGTTAATACCGGGAGTTCACGCTACCGGGAGTTAGTATTTCCGGGAGTTCACTATACCGGGACTTTATGGTACCGAGAGTCGACAAGATCGGGAGTCCACCGGGACTTCACCGGGACTCCAAGAACACAGTCGGTTCCAAAATTTTCAGATTCGATTGAGACTATCGCTAAACAATGAAATCGAGGTTTCTAAACCGATAGACCTCTTCTATTATCGATTACAAACACATAATGAAAAAGGGTTTACCTCAAAATCGATTCCAACTCAATCGATTGATGTATCAATCGTAACTTTCTTCTTCTGCTCCTTTTCGCCTCCACACACACGAACACTTTTCTATATTTGGAAACTGAGGGTTATCTGATACCTAAAAGGTATTTATATAACAATTTATACTTTTGGCTTAAATTATTCGATAAGTACCAAAAACACCCTTGAACTTATAACTTGTCTCATACTTACCCTAAACATCAAATCTTAAGGTTAAATAATTTAACTGATAGGGAATTTATCTAACTGACTTACCCGGGGTATTACAGTGTGTCATCATTTACGGCAGAATCGTACCGTTCGTGATTGTTGGCGGTGGCCAACGGAAGAGATAGAAGTCGGCGGAATGAGTCCGGTGTGAGCATGAAAGGTTGGTTATCGATCTGAGCGGTGATCGACTGCGAGTTACCGGCTGTGACGACTCGGGCAGTGAGCCATACCTGCAGAACATACAGGACTGGGACATCGGCTGTGCTGGTAAGTGTCTCACGGAGAGGGTGAGTCATGAGAATGTCTAGGAGCACCCGATGAAGTGGTTGAGGTTTGAACAGTGTCGGGTCCAGGTGGTGATTGTTGGCCTCCAGTTCAGTGCCATGGTCTGGGTCAACCAAGGCAGCATCTGCTTCGTCGTCAATAATATCCTCCTCTTGAGGTATTTGCTATTGAGGAGGCGGTTGTGGGTCTCCTTGTTGTTCGGGATGAGGTTGTTGTTGATCCGCCACAGATAATCTGTAAAATAACAGCACAGTTAGTAATTGAGACGGATGAACAACTGTTGGCGCGTACCTTTGCTGTGAGTGGCTCAATCTGAGACAGATTAAGGACTGGCAGTTACAACACAGGTACTGAAATGGCAACAGGGGTGTCCGGACAAAAATGGGAATGCCAAGTTTTCCGAACAAAATAGTATCCGGACCACACATGTGTCCGGATGTTAGAGGTAACCGGATGAAGATGAGAGTTTCCGAATAAAGTAGGGACTCCGGACAAGGGAGTCCGGGTGTCAGAGGTTACCGGGTACACTATTTTCTGGAGAACATTAGAGTCCGGACACCAATCTACCCGGTAGTTGAACTTACCGGAAACCCTAAGGTTTCTGGACACCTAGGTCTCCGGGTTATGGTAGTTTCCGGGTGGATCAGCATGTTGTTGGAGGTGTCCGGACACGACGAATGTGTCCGGACGAAAACCAAATCGTTCATATTGGCAACCAGGGGTTCCCAAGCACTTGTACAGGTTGTTGAGAGTCAAATATCGGCGCATGAGAGCATTTACAACTCTCAAATCGCACTCAGTGGTCCGAAATAGACGAGAAACCCTTAAGAGGTTTCGGCACTGTTGGATCGACCAAATCAGGGGTCGTTTTGCGGTGTGAGGTGTGCAGTAAGAGTCGAAATATGATTGAGAGAGAGAGACTAGTAACATACCCGAAGATTAGAACGAAAACACTGGTGAATCGTGAAAGGGGGGAGAGTCCGAGTGAGAGAGGGAGAGAAAGTAGGGTTTAGGGTTTTTGCTCGATTTTCCAGATAAGTTGCACGAGTGAATCCGGATACGTATATATATATCCGGGTGGAGTCCAGGTACGTGGCCGACCCGGATATCTACCCGGTCCGGATTATGTCCGAATACCATAGGTGTCCGGATGCGAGAGTTGTCCGGATACTAGAGGATTCCGGATAACTCTGAACAGTCCTGTTCCGTGAAGATTTTCAGGAATTTGAACTGGAAGAGAAATTTCTCTCGCTCCCCCTCAAACTGAGCATGGGGATTTATCGATCCCCCTCGGATAGTGCAGTGGAGTGTAGTGGAGGAGTCCGACACAAAAAAAAAAACTTTTAGACTTTTTAAAGAAAAAACTTGTGCCGCTCCCCCTCCGATGATGACTATAACACACACGCAGGAGTGCCCACACACAATTTTTTTTTTTTATATTTAAGAAAAAACTGTGTGTGACGCTCCCCCTCAAAGTATAAGGAATCTTACCTGATACCGCACGGTGCTCCCCTTGAACACTCATATGGTGAAAGCACAGAGATAATAAAGTGAAAAACAGACGACAGTATGAAATAAGAGAAACGCACGAAGAAAGAGAGAAAATAACCGAAATCTACCTAATAAATACAGAAACTAAAATCTAACTGTGTAACCGAGACAAGTAGAATACTAGTGCGAGGAAGTGTATACTCATGAGGAGTAGACAGTTACGCGTAGATGTATGGAACTTGAAACGGGCACACATTCGGATTAAGTCTTCAGATTTAGCATACCTATCCTAAACACAAGAAATTTGAAACGTTTTTCGTCCAAGGCTTTGGTAAACAGGTCTGCTAACTGATGCTCAGTATTTACGAAGTAGAGTTCGACTGTACCTCTTTCGACGTGATCCTTGAGAAAATGATACCGAACGTCGATGTGCTTCGTCTTGGTGTGTTGGACCGGGTTGCTTGATATGGCAATTGCGCTCTTCGAGTCACAGTAGATCGGGACTTTGACATTCGTAAAGTCGTAGTCTTTGAGTTGTGTCCTCATCCAGATTACTTGGGAACAGCAACTTGCGGCGGCTACATACTCCGCCTCAGCAGTTGATGTTGAAACACATTGTTGTTTCTTCGACGCCCAACTTACCAGGCTATCTCCCAAGAACTGAATGTGCCCCGAGGTGCTCTTGCAGTCCAACATGCATCCCGCGTGATCCGCATCAGAGTAAGAGGATAGGCCAAAACCTGTCTCTTTCGGGTACCAAAGGCCAAGATCAGCAGTACCACGTAAATAACGAAAAAATCGTTTAACAGCATTGTAATGAGACTCTTTAGGGTTTGACTGATAACGGGCGCAGAGAAATATCGAAAACATGATGTCCGGTCTACTGGCAGTTAGGTACATTAAAGAACCGATCATTCCCCGATACAATTTGGCGTTGACAGCCTTTCCGTTAGGATCGGCGTCAAGCTTTGTATTGGTTGCCATGGGAGTTTTCATTGGTGAGGACTGGTCCAATTGGAATTTCCGAAGAATATCCCGAATGTATTTGGACTAGTTTATGAAAATTCATGTCGACAGTTGTTTAACTTGAAGACCAAGGAAAAAGTTCATCTCACAAAGCATACTCATTTTATAAAATTTCCCCATAAGAATGGCAAAGTTCTTTGCATATAAAGGACTAGTAGAACTGAAAATGATGTCATCGACATATACCTGGACTAGAATTATGTGGCCCTTTTCGTTCTTGATAAACAGTGTGGAATCAATGGTACCTCGAGTGAAGTCGGCTTCTAACAAGAACTTTGACAGTGTGTTGTACCATGCTCGCGGAGCTTGCTTTAAGCTGTATAGTGCCTTGTCTAAGATGTAGACATGATCAGGCTTCGAATCATCCACAAATCCGTTGGGTTGCGACACGTAAACTTCTTCTTGGAGGTCGCCGTAAAGAAAGGCTGTCTTCACATCCATTTGGAAGACTGTGAAGTTCTTGTGCGCGGCATAAGCGAGAAACATACGGATTGCCTCGATGCTTGCTACCGGAGCATAGGTCTCATCATAGTCGATCCCCTCTTGTTGTCAGTACCCTTTGGCCACAAGACGTGCCTTGTTGCGAACAACGATACCATCTTCGTCCTTTTTATTTTTGAAGTCTATTTGGTGCCGATTACCGTCTTGTGCTTAGGACGTGGAACCAGTCGCCATACCTTTAGAGCCTCGAATTGATTTAGCTCTTCTTGCATGGCGATGATCCAGTCTGGATCTTCAAGCGCTTCGTGTACGTTCGTCGGCTCAATCTTGCTCAAGAAGCCGGAAAATAGACAGAAATTGGCGGAAGCGCCTCGTGTATGAACAGGAGTCAAGGGATCACCGATGATCTGATGTAGGGGATGGGCCTTCGTCCATTTGGTGGAGTGCGGAAGCGGCTGCTGGGTAGAGTGAGATGTGTCTGGATCCACGTACGAACCTGATGGAAGATCTTGAACTTGTTCAAGAGTAGCAGTCGTGTTTCTTGGAGGAAGTGGGGGAGGATTCGTCGATGGTTGAACAACATCTGGCTCCGAGGAGTTCAGAGGTTGAGCATCGGTTGTAGTAGATGACGAATTAGTAGGAGCGATCTCCGAGAGTATGGGTTCCTCCGGGGAGTTACAGTACCAGGTGCATGCGTATCTGATGATGACGGTTGAGATGTGTCTATAGATGTTGACGGCGTACTCGTAGAATGAGGCGGACCGGATAGAGCGGCAGAATCCTCATTGCGAGCAGCTTCAAGTGGCGGTTGCGCTGAGACAGGAGCAGAAGAGTTAAGTATGTCATCATAGAAATATTGAAACAGTAAATCTAAATCAGAAGAGTCAGCATTCGATGAAGATGCATGATTCGGATTTACTGTGACTTGTGCAGATCCCGAACTCGAAGGTCCAGAAGCTAGCACTCCAGTTAAACCGGGTTCTGAACTGAGTAGTTCAGAAGCCAAATCTGCGGCTTCGTCGAATGTCACGTTTATGCTTTCAACAACGGTTTTGGTCCGTTTGTTGTAAGCGCGATACGCCTTAGCCTGCATGGAGTATCCAATAAAAACTCCTTCGTCCGCCTTAGGGCTGAATTTCCCGAGATTATCCTTGTCGTTCAGCACATAGAAAGTGCATCCAAATGCGTGAAAGTAGCCGATGGTTGGAACGTGATTATTCATGATCTCGTAGGGCGTCTTGTTGAACCGCTTGAGAAGAATGGAGCGGTTTTGCGTGTAGCACGCCGTAGACACCACTTCAGCCCAGAGATATAGCGGTAGATTTGCTTGGGAAAGCATTGTGCGGGCAGCTTCAACGAGAGTACGGTTCCGTCTTTTCACCACTCCGTTTTGCTGAGGAGTGTGTGCGGCAGAGATGGTGTGTGTGATGCCCACTGACTTCAGATAGTCATCCACCTTTTGATTCTTGAACCCCATCCCGTTGTCAGTTCTGATGGGCTGAACGTGTTGATGCTTGTTCTTCTGGACAGTCTTCAGGTGATCAATAATGAGCTCCGAGGTTTCGTCCTTCGAGCGTAAGAACATCACCCAAGTGTAGCGTGAGTAGTCGTCCATCATCACAAGCACGTATTTGCGCTTATTGATGCTCGGAACACGCATTGGACCACAAAAATCCATATGAATGAGTTCGAGGGTCCGGGACGTGCTTGCAGTTGCCTTCGGCGGATGTGTTGCGTGCTTCATCTTTCCCTTTTCGCATGCCCCACAGAGACGATCCTTCACGAACGAAAGTTGGGGCACGCCTCTGACGTGTTTGCCTAGCACCAGTTGATTGATACTTCTGAAGTTGAGGTGCGAGAGACGTCTATGCCATAGCCAAACTTGATCAGAGTCGGCTTTTGACAAGAGGCAGACAGGTTTGTCGGATTTGAGTGCTGCGAGGTCAATGGTGTAAAGGTTGGTCTTTCGAGTCCCAACAGTAGCTCTTCTCCGTCGTTGTTGAGGATTCTACACCTTGTGGCTTTAAAGTTGACCTCGAGATCCTTGTCGCAGAATTGACCGATGCTGAAGAGATTGTGTCCTAATCCTGCGATGTGCGATACCTTCTTGATTGTTATCTTGTCTTGTACGATGTCGTCGTAGCCCACGATTGGCGACTTCTCGTTATTCCCAAATCTCACGTGTCTGTCGTATTCTTCTTTGTAGTTCGCGAGGAGCTCCCTCCTTCCGGTCATGTGCTTGGAGCATCCAGAATCCAAGTACCACACATGACCGTGCTGTAAAACAACATTAATGTTGTTTAGGTACCCAAATTTGTTTGGGTCCTGGAGGGTTAGGTTTCGCACCGTTTGGGGAAGCTTGCTTTGTTCCAGCTTTCCCTTTAGGTGTAAGATTTACACTGTTAGAGGGAACTGGTTTTGGCACTTGTTTCCTCTTAGGTGCAGAGTGTACACCTTTTGGAGGAACAGGTTTTGTAGCAGCTTTCCACCTGGGTGCCGGTTTAACCCTAGCAGGAGCAACTCGTGTAGGAATGGAGTGAGTCTCCCGCTGTGGTTTAACCTTTTGATTGGTACCCCTTTTGAAATGGTGTTGTTGCATATTATTATGGGGTTTGCACTTATGAAATAGGTTACCAACAAAGTAAGGCGCATACCAATCATTATTGTGAATATCATCAAACTCATTCCAACCACAATTAGAACAACATAAACAATCATGCGATAACTGAATCAATTGATTAAGAGAGTTAACTTTAACGGGAAAAGAAACATCAGAATGGTTCCAATGATTCCAAGCATAATTGTCTTTGTCTATTCTAGAATTGAAAACAAGTGGGGAAGACTTTGACGCATCCTTCTCGACAGATTCCCTCTTTAGCCACTTTGGTGTTTCTTTATTAGTGCGGCCATTTTTATCTGAAACAGCAGGGATAGTATGATCAGTGACTTTTGAGGAAACATGGGTCTTAGTGGTCGGTCGTTCGGTCTTTTGCTTCAGCTGTGACTGTTTTTGAGAATTGGAAACATTTTTAAGAATCTTGATCACAGCCGGAGTCTTGGGTTTAGAACAGTCGCCCTTTAGAAAATTGACCGGATGATTAACCACTGGAGACAAAAAATCAGGTTGACTTGGAGAAATAGTGGTGTTGGCAATCAATGGTCCGGTCGCTTGCCTTGGCTGTGATTGCCTTTTGGGAACAGGTTTCGAGGTAAGTTTTGACTGTGAAATCTTGATCACAGCTGGGGCTTTTGTTTGAGAGCAACTATCTTTTAAAGAATTAACCGGATGATTCACCACGGGGGATAGAAAATCAGTGTGACTTGGAAGAGGTTTGTCGAAGGGAAACAAATCAAACTCTTCTTCACTGTTACCTTCGGAGTTCATGTACTCTGAAAAATATATTTTGGGAATATCCGGAATGGGATCAGGTGCGGAAGACGAGGAACACTTTGTGCTTTCGGTTGTGTTCTTTGGGGAATTCGGTGCGGAAGCGTATGAAAAATCAGAATTTAAATTCCTGTTAACACACTCATCTTGAGAAACTTCATTTTCTTGTAAAGAGATATTTCCGATAAAGGCTTTACAAGAGGATGTGTCAGATAAGTTAGAGGAAAGTTCAGGTGAAAATTGATTCGCAGTTTGGAGCAAGTCAAGCTGCACTTGGAGTTGACTATTTATCATATGCTCTTTCATCGTTTCTCTTGTCGCTTCAGACAATTTTGATGAGAGCGTATTGATTTCACACTGAAAATTTTCCTTTTCCTCACTTGACACACCGTCGGATTTCTCAGAATTGAGTTTCTCAATCTCAGAGATGAGCACTTTCTTTTCATTTTGATAAATAGACCTTTCTTTCTCAAATGACTCCTCCAACTCAACAATCTTTGCTTCCATGATGAGAAGGGGAACATAGAGTTTAAACTCATCCGTCTCAGTTTTGGTTGCAGGTGCTAGATCCTCATCCTTTTTGGAGGAATCCTTGGGTGTAGCTACCTTATAGGGGTCGAAGTAGTCATTGGAAAGATACTTTTTGTCCTTTTGATACGAGTAGTTTAAAGGTTCATAACAAAATGGAAGTTGAATTCCTCGTTTTTGTGTGCATTTATGTTCCTCGGTTTCCTCCTCCTTTTCTGGTTCAAGAGGACCAGTCCTGTGAATTGCGTATTCTGGGTACTTTTTATCTAACCCATAGCACGCAAAATCATATAGGGTTGGAACTTGATATCTTCCCTTTTGTAAGTAGTGTGGGTTATCATATCCGATTCCCCACTCTTTGTTGAAGTACGTGAACTCTTTGGGTTTGTTCAAAAAAATGGTTTGATCAGTTTGACCCCTTTTGTGGAGTTTGGTTTCGAGGTCAAGAATTTTAGTAACAAACTCTTTATGCTGAATTTGAAGAGAAGAACATTGATAAACAATTTCTTCTTTCTCATTCATGCACTGATCAAACTGACGCTGAAGATCAGATAATTTGGCTCTTAAGTCTTTAGGTGCTAATGACAAAATTTTGCATCTATCAGTTAAATTAGCACAATCAGACTTATATTTCTCTGTTTTTCTCTTTTGAACATCAAGCTTTTCATTTAGTGACCTAATTTCAAGCTTTTGTTGTTTAGAGGTGGCCTGGGAGGAATTTGCCTGATCAGTAAATGCATGCATTTTATTTAAGAATTCGAGTTGGCAAGAATCACATACCTGACTTGTAGGAGCCGTTTCTTCTTCGACGGAGGAGTGATATCCCATGAAGGCATCAGCAGCATCAAAATTACCTTCATCATCAGATCTTTCCAACCAGTAGTCGTTTTCAGCAAACATAGCTTCTCCAGCCTCCTTCTGACGAGACAATGCAAGCTTGGCCTCGTAGTAGTGAGAGTTCTTTACTGTTTGCTGGCGACAATCCTTCGCAAAATGACCAAGTCTCCCGCAGTTGTAACACTTTACGGGTTCATCTCTCTTCTTCCCTTCTTCTTTCTCTGTCTTTCCCTTTTTCTCAGCCTTGTCGTGCTCACTGACCTTCTTCTTTCCTTCATATCGATCTTTGTAGTCATGGCGCTTGTTGGAGGAGGTGGAGTAGCGCTGACTATTGGATGAGGACTTCTTGTAGTACCTTTGTTGTTCGAAGGATTTGGTAAGCAATGCTATGGCCTTTTTGAATTCGGCAACCTTTTCATCATCAGAATCGTCGTCTTGCTTATCTTCAGCTTCTGACTCAGAAGAACTTTGCTTTGGAGCACGTCTGGAGTGACTTCCCGATGATTTTCCTTGCTTTGAGGAAATGAGAGCAATAGGATCAGCAGATGGCTTTGGTTCAGTCTTTTTCTCGCCTAGGAGCTCATTCACTTCATCTTCGTCTTGAAGAAGTGTCTCATACAGTTCGTTGATGCTGATATTCTCAATCAAATTGTTGTGCTTGACATGAGAAGCAAACACCTTCCATTCAGGTAGCAGATTGTTGAGAAACTTGAGCTCATTTTCCGTATTAGAACGAACAATCTTGTTCTTGTTTACTTCATTGAGAAGTAGGCAAAACCGTTCATAGGTCTGGGTGAGGGATTCACCGTTGCGCTGCTTGAACCCATCGAACTTCGTTATCGCGCTATTTATCTTCACCTGATTTCCTACAACGCTCCCACGCATCATTCTGGCTACTTGGTCCCACATGCCCTTAGCCGTCTCTTTGTAACTATCTATGGCAGTGTAGATGGAATTAGGAAGAGCTTGAATAAGATATCTCTTTGCATGCTTTTCACCTTCAATCATGCCTCTTTCAAATTCTGTCATTTCAGCCAGAGTCTTTTCCTCACGTCGAGCTAGTGCAGTTGCAGTTGCAGCTATTTCCTTCATCAGTTTCTCAATTGGGCCATTATCCAGGGCTCTCTTGATGTACTCATAGTTGTCCTTGGACTCTATGAAGATCATAAACCTATCTCGCCATTGGCTGTACTCGTTCGGATAGAGACACGGTGGCTTGGTGTCAGTGCCAATTGCGAGAGCATCACGAGAAGAAGACATCTTCGGTTGCAACGGAGTGATCGTCAGACGTGTAGATTGATTCAAAGTGTAAAATCTAACGCAAGGCACTAAGAGTGGAGTCCTAACGCAGGTTCTATGAGTGGTTTGACAATAACTTAGCTTACTGGACAGGAATCCAAATAAGTGATCTGATCTGGAAGTGTCCGGATCAGAATTGAAGAAAGCAGTTCAATTATGCAGAGTTGTCCGGATAAGCAAGGGAGTCCGGATAACTTGAGTTGTCCAGATAACCAAGGTTACCAGATGGTCTTATGTTACCGGATAGAGAACAATTCAAACAGAAGCTTACCGGATGCTGTGGATTTTGGACAATATTAAGTTTTCCGGGTACGATGGAGTTTCCGGATACTGTGCAGTTTCCGAAAAAAAATGGATTGCCGGATAAAATTGATTTCCAGATACTTTGAGTTATCCGGAACAATATTACCCGGATAGGTTTGAGATTATAAGATACTTACCCGGATGGATGACTTACCCGGAAGAAACTGGTTGTCCGGAAAAATTGGAAGAATCCGGATGGAACCACAAACGTCCGGACAAAATGAACTTGTCCAGAAACTGCGACTGGGTTTGTCCGGACACTACGGCTGTTTACTCAGTTCGATCGATTTCTCAACTAGGGTTACTCAAAATTGTTCCTGAAAGATTAGAAACAATACTAAACACAAACCTAACACTAACCCAATCGATTTCTAAGCAAAAAGAACACGTTATGATGGTAAAAATTCGATTTTTGTTGAAGAACACTACCAAAAACTTTGATCTTAAATTGCTAAATTGACCAATCAAACGAATGAATTAGGATGTGAAAATTTGCAGAAACACTTATAACGATAATGCTAACACAACCCAATAAGCAAAAAGAACCAATTTCGACTGAATCAAATATTCAAGAATTGAAGAATAGTCAGACGGGTAAAAGTCAAACTAACCAGAAATTGATAAATGAAGCTTTGATACCAATTGTAGAATCCAGATCCGTGCAACAGTTTAGAAATCGAATATGATAAAACAATAAGAAATATGATTTCAACTGGTCATCCCTTTCATTAACTTTCAGAGAGAATATTACACTACAAATTAGAAAGCTAAGAGATGATTAGCTCGTTTTTCCAAGCTAATCACACATTAAATACTATGGGCCCGTGGCTAGCAAGCCCACGGACCGTTCACTAATAAGGCTCAAAATGAATTAATACAAAACAACCCTTGAACTTTAAATCAACATTAAAACCTGCCCTAACAACATACAAGATCCACGTTGAAAAAGTCTCGACCAAGCTGCTCGATATGGTAGCTTCAGCTGTTGACATCCCACGATCTCCTCCAATCCAGTCCAATCGACCTACTGCTAAGAAGAAGAAATCCTCAACTTGAGGCCCTCCGATAAGGAATGAAACGGGGATCGACTTTTCTCGTGAAATAGTTCTTGGTCCTGATCCTGATCTCTCCGAACTCGATGTCTCTCTACCTCCCGCTGAAACATTCATCCCTGGTAAGGTTCTCAGTAATCCCTATGACATTTTCTTCTATGAGTGCACTAGTCGCCCATGCTTTCAACGAGTCTCTGAGCTACACAAAGCTCCCATCGAACAGCTCAGAGATTTACTTTACTGGTGTGACTACAACAAGGACATCCAAGCAATCTTTCTGAAGCCCCTGATTTTCAAAGAAGCAAAGAAAAAAAAGGATCAGGGAGTGAAAGTCCCTGATTGGATGATTCCTGGAACTGATACTCTTGACGAACTTCTCGCTAAGAAAGAACCTGAATAGCTGATAGGATCACCTTTTGTAATTCTTCTATCTTTATCAGCTTCTAACTTTTTGTACTTGTAATTATTATTCACTATACTTGTAAATTTTCCACTTCCCCTTGTAACCTTTACGAAGTTGATGAAAAATTTCAGTGAATGTACTTTACTCCATCAGTACTAGAAAAGATCCATGAAAATAGTAAATGGGACACGCATTTTACGAGTTCTTTTTATCCTTATGTTTTCTTAGTTAGCAATTTTCCTTTATTGCTATGTCATCATCAAATAGGGGGAGATTGTTGATCCAAACCCTCAATGATTTAATAATGACTCTGAGAAACACTTAGTGAAAATTGTAAGTAGACAATATGTATTAATGTTTTGTCATCAAAGAAAATATACTAAGTCTGTTTAGTATCGCTGATGAGAAACATACGTTTTAAATTTATACTTCAGTCAACACTGTACATCAGTGAGCCTAGAGCATGTTCAGTCTCACTGATGATCGCTGATAACTTTTGTTGTTTACTTATGATCCCTGAAGACAAGATTCACGTCAACTATGTTCTATGCGGAAGTCAAAGATCAAGCCAAAGAACCAGCGACTAAGTCTACTAGTGACCTGATACGGATATCAGTGAAGCCAAGACTTGTCCATCCCACGTGAAGTATCAAGTAGAAGACTTCAGCGAACGCTGAACTTTATCATTTGCTGATAAAGAATCATTCAGCGAACGCTGATCATGAAGCCTCCTCTACAAGCAACTTTTGTCTTATCCCCTTGCACGCCTCCGTACGATTTTGTTAGAACGGACATCCCTTTTGTCCTGAATCGTACAACCAACTCTGCTACTACACTGTTCATCATGCGGCCACTAGGTTGTCTACTGAAGTCAAATCATGCAACCAACCAGAGGCTGCCATGTGTAAAGGTATACTGACTTGCATTAAATGCATGCAGTATATAAAGGAAACCCTACTTCAATTTTGAAGAACTTGGCAATTTCCTTCATCGCTGAACTTCTGTGTGAAAGAAAACCTTGTTTAGTTTTCTTAATCTTCTTTCTGTCTATTTCTAGTGCAAGAACTCTTAGTGTTCTCATAGTTTGTTTAGATTATGTTTATTCTTTAATCTTGTTCCACAACAAACTGTAAATTGTTTGATACATATCAATAAACAATTTTGAAAGATAAAAATCTTGTGTTTGTATTCAACCCCCTTCTACTAACTTGTATAACCCCTTTGGGACCAACAAGTTAACAACCTCAGTCTCGCCATGAGTTTGTAGATGGTACGCACTACTGAAGTTTAGGGAAGTGTTCATGGAACGCCATAGACCATGCCAAAAATTGCTAAGGAATCGTGTATAACAATCAGATACGGTAAATGCAAGCAAGATATGAAATGTTGAAAGCTCCCCAAAGGGGATTCAAATAGCAACACCCGGTTACTATTCAGAACTACAACACTAACATGTTGGCATATGATACACAATCAAGCAACAGGGTTGGGTTCCGATGAGAAGTTGAGGTTAACGTGAGAAGCGTGAAAAGTGGTTACAACCATTGGATCAGAAATGAACACACATTAGGATGAGATGCACTGGATCAATTCCATTCTAAGCCATAATTCATGGGAGGGAATTTGATTAAGGGTTCAAATCCACTTCTCACGCTTCTCACGTTAACCTCAACTTCTCACACGATCCTTCGCCATCAAGCATATTCATCTATCCAATGAAACAGAAATTACGACGTGTACCTGCAACATTTTGACTTGGGTGGACAATGTTGTTGCCTCATTTTGAAGGGTCTGCACTTTCCTCTCCAACTCACCAGTGTACCGAATCTTCCTCTCTTTTGATCGTGCAACCGATTGTCTATTCGCAAGAATCCTACAAACAATAATCACACACTTTATCTAATTTTACTTTCACAAAAATAATTCACCAATATATATGATATTACACTTCACTATGTAAACACAAGAATACCATATAATACTTCAATTCATGAATAAAAAAATCAGCTATGCCTAATTAAAATAAAAAATTCTGAACGCCCAATTGAACAACATAAAAATTAAAAAAATATGAAAACCTTTTAGCTCTCTTGGGGTCGATTAAAGCTAGTTCAGCTAATTTATCAGGGTCAAGTGCTTTCTTTGAACAACATAAACATCGAATCCCCTTCATACGACGTCGCACCAGACCCAGCAATCGAATTGCTATGTCTATGACGATATCCACCACTAAACTTCCTCGATTCAGCGGCGGAGTTCAACCCTAATCCATCAAAGAAATCAACATCCACTGACAGACTCCTAACATGGCTAAAAGTCCCCAGCGGCTTACTCACCGTCGATTTAGCAGCGTTGACATCGGAGGACTCTCCCGATGAATCTCCTGTGGTGGTGGGGATAGGAGCGTCGGATGAGAGAGAAGGTAAGTCGATGTTGGCGAAGTTAAAGTCAGCAACAACATCATCGAGAAGTATGTCTTTGTCAGGAACCGAAAGAACGTCTCCGACTGCGCTCACCAGTGGTGGGCTCTACGATTAGGAGTTTTAGGCATCTGTTCGATGTCCATCCGGCCACCCCTGTAAAAAGAGGAGGCGGCGGCGATTGGCTTTCCGGCGAACTTTGGGTCCATAAAGTGAAAAGCACAAGTAGCCGGTCTTGGCAGCGGCCGGTGATTGGGAAGTATTAGACAAGGAGGGTAAAGAGGTGACGTGACACATTTTATATTAAAAACATTATGGCCGTTACAATCATTATTTGTAACGTAAAATAAAAGGAAAAAAAACTAAATAACTATGTATTACATATTTTATTTGGACAATATTTGATAAACTAGCTTATTTAATAGGTTTATTTCAAAAAGTGTCGTTTAATTTCATAAAAATAGTTTATAAGAGAGTTTATTGAAACGTTACATTTTTATGATAATTATTGTGGGTTTTTTGGACCACTTTACGCATACCGATTAATTTATGGATGACCACGAACTACATTATAGTAGTGTTTAAGGAGTTTTTTGGCACTTTTATCAACTAGTGTTATACGCGTCCGTTGGTCAAATACATGATATGACTTTAATCTAGAATCAAGTGTAAATCCTCAAGTGTCATTCTATTTTCTAATAATCTTTTTTTTTCAAACTCGTGTGATCAATGGATCCAATTTAATCGAGAAAACTCTCTGCATGTTGTGGCAAGATTCTCCTCCGGAAAGGATGTATCTTTTTATGTTGTCAACTAATGTAGAAGCAAAACCATCCATGCGATTTGTTCGTTTTAATGTCTCAATTAAAAATGACATGTTAATTAAATAGAAGAATGTAAAGGCGCATACTCAGTTGTATTATGGACCAATGCACACATAGACTTCTTATGATGTTTAAGAGTTGTCATTATTCAACTAGTAAGGGAGATGAATATAATGAGGACATACATAGTAACAATGAATGTTAATGTGAGAAGGTTAAGTAGGGATATCCACCCTTAGATTGCATATTGGGATAAGATGCAACAGATCAATCCTCATATGAAGTGTGATTCATGGATGAGTTTGAGATTAAAAGTGATCAAGGATCAATATCCCTTCTTATCTTCTCACCTTCTCTTCTTCTCAGACGATCATTCGTGTGTGTATATATATATATATATATATATATATATATACTAGTTGTGTTCCCGCGTGAAGCATCGGGATGCAGGACACTAAAGGAAATAGAATTTCCCATATGGCCAGAGTTATTTAGGCAATTGGAGTTAGTTGGAAGCCCAGGATATCCTGATTTAACAAATACAAAAAAAATGTTATAGAATCCATCTTTGCATAAAAGAGAATGGTTTAATAGAATAAGGCATAAAGGTATTTAAGTGGCTGGAGTTAATTCATGATAATATAAAGGCCAGAGTTAGAGTTAGAGTGAGAGTGATATCAATGGATCCAAATTAATTACGAAAACTCTCCGCATGTTGTGGCAAGATTATCTTCCGGGAAGGCTGAATCTTTTTATGTCGTCAACTGATGCAGAAGCAAAATCATCCATGCGATTTGTTGTTTTAAGGTCACAAATATAAAATGACATGTTAATGAAATAGAAGAAAGTAAAGGCGCATACTTGGTAGTATTATGGACCAATGCACGCATATAATTCTTATGATGTTTAAGAGTTGTTATTATTCAACTGGTAAGGGAGACGAAGATAATGAGGATATGTATCACACACACACACACATTTGTAGACATGTCCTCGAAAAATATGTAACAATTTTAATAGAAACATATTATATCGGTGGTGGTGGTGTGTGTGTATGTGTGTGTGTTGGGTAGGGAGGGTGGCAACAACTTGCACAACGTGGTTAAGCCTTTGTGTTATTGTAACTTGAAGTAGTCCCACTTTCTCTCAAAGTGTAATCTGCTCAACATAAGTCAACTTTTTGGGTAAAGTGTCTTTTCTTTGGAGATCTTGGTGCATAAATTCTCTTTCTTTTTGAAAATAGTTTTTAATGCAAGAATGTTCATCCTGTCACTTTCAGACTCCTTAAACTTCTTCTCTTTTTCTTGCAGTGCCTTCTCAAGTTCAACACATTTATCTTTTAAAGTCTTTTCTTTTGAGATTTTTAACTTCTCAATTTTATCTTTTTCATCTGAAATCTCTTTCTTTTCTTGTTCCAGAAGATTCTTTTCTCTTTTATAAAATGAGATACCTTTCTGATACTTAGAGATATTTTGTTCCTATTTCTTCAAATGCTATTCAAGTTTAAGTTTATCAACCTCTAGATAAGATAAATTTGAAGGATTAGAGTTAGAGTCTACCCGAGCTTCACCTTCAGAGTCTGACCTGCTAACCTCTGCCATGCCAAAAAATTGGGTTGTTTCCTCATCAGAGGCTTCATCAGAGATCCACTTCTCTTGCTCAACTAAGAGGCTCTTCTGAGAGTACTAGCCAAGGTTCTAAATGGCGTGGAGGCGATGCCAAGCCTCAAGCTTTAGGAGCCATGGCGAGGCCTTGTCGTTTATCAAGGCGTGACTTGTGGCGGAAAATCTCTATATCACATATAATATTATATATAAAAACTTATGTTTTGTAGTATTAATCGATAAGTCAATGACAATAAGCATGTTAAATTATGTTATATATTAAAAACTAGCAAATAAGACATTAAAAACGTAAGGAAAAATCAAATATCGCGTTATTAAAGACCGCACATTAGGCCATGGCGTACCACATGCATAACGTGGCGTGAGACACAAGCCTTGAGCCACGACGAGCCATGGCGGCTGTTGCGGCGAGCCTTTTAGAACAATGGTACTAGTCTTCCTTTTATTTGTAATAAGAGGCATCTGTGATGGGAAAACGACCTGACTTTCCACACCTGTAGCAATTGTCATTTTGAAAGTCTGGCTTTGATGCTTTCTCGACTGTAACACCCTCAAAATTGGAAAGAGCAACTAAATAAACTTCGATTTAATAGACATGTGAGGATAAAATCTTTATTACAAACCATCCTTGAAATCAGCTCGATATTATAACGTAATAACTTCAACATTTATCATAACCTAAGCAATACACTAAGACTACAAAGGTCGGATGTTACTCAACCCAAAAGAAAGTTGCTATTCCCCAAATGCGGAAGACTTCACTAGAACTATTCCCCAACCAGAACCTGTTGCACATGCCGACAATTAAAAAGATTAGGCTAACGCCTAGTGAGTTCAAGAGTTTTCATCATGATTAAAATAGTTTGTTAACAAATGAGTACAACACAAAATCATGATTTCCCAAAAGGGGGTTATAATTAAATATGAAAGCAACCCATTTTCCAACGCACCCAAAACCGTGCCGAAGGCTCCAAAATGAAATATTTCTCAACAATAAACTCAACTCCAAAAACTCGTTTAAGCATAGATAAATATTAAATTTCCAACTACAATAAATTAGGATAAACTTCTATTATTCGAAACACCCCAACAAGGAAGAGGTATAATACGCCGCCCATAAGAACATGTAAAATGGTCCACATAAATATAATACGTTCCCAAAAGCATGTGACCGACTCAACAACCCACGTAAAGCGTAAATATAAATAAAGTCCAAAAAACCCAAGTATGGGAGTAATCATTCAAGCAAACCTTAATATACGTGGAGGGGTTCCAATATTAAGGTCAACACTTGTAATTACTCGCACAAGGCTTGCGGTAATTAAACATGCATATCACAAGACTCAATATAATATTGACAACAACGGGGGAGACTCGTATCCATTGAGGGTGGAGGAAACACGTAAGTATACCACCCGTACAACGTTAATCATACAACACCTCACGACTAGACGTCCAAGGGTTCCTACGACTTCTCAACAAGTTTCACCTCAAGAGACGGTTGACCTTAGTGTCTATTCCCACGAATTCCACCATAAGGCCCGACACGCTTAGGACTACCTCCAAGGCATTACCTTCAAAGCAGCGAAGGTCCTAGTGCCTACCTCTAAGGTAGCACCTTCGGACTCAACCCTCCTAGTGCCTACTTGAAAAGTTTAAGGTCATCAACATGGGTCCCGGAGTCCAACCCCGCAATACTTATGCAACCTCATAAACAAGACCGACTCATATGATATACATCAAATGCAAATATAGTCAAACAATTACATGACCCACACAAGAATGTCCAACATCTCTACCACATGTAATCAGTTAGTAATTAAGACTCAAACGCAAATAATTTCTAACTTAGCACAGAGTAATTTACATTGGACCAATGTCTTCAAGACTCACTTGAGTCAAATACGAGCCAAAGCTCTACAAATACAGTTGGCCAACAATAAGGGCCACCAATATTGTAACACCCTGAAAACCGGAAATAGCAACTAAATAAAATTTTGATAAAATAACCACTTAAGGAATAAAATTCCTTCTACAAATCATTCATGGAATAACCTCAAGACAAAATGTAACGACTCTCACCATTAATAACTGATAATCATATTATGTGACCACATACGGTCGGGTGTTACTTAACACAATAACAAGTTGCTAATCCCAAATAAGTGCGGAAGACTTCACTAAACAAATCACTTATCGTGCACCCTACCAGCACTCATCACCTCACAGCGTAGCTAAAGCTATTCCCAGCCTTAAACCTGTTGCACATGCCGACAAATAAAAAGGGTTAGGCTAACGCCTACTGAGTTCAAGAGTTTTATCATGACCATATAATTCATAAAAACGAGAAGAGATGCAATTTAAGTCATGAGTTCAAAAGAATTTACTTTAGATGCAAATCACCCATTTTTCCAACACACACAAATCCCTTGCCATAAGCTTTAGTATAAAATGATTCTCAAAATGGACTCATCCCAAAACCAACATGAAAAGTGAAATAGCATTTGATTTCCAAAACGATTGAGTTCATAAATAAATCGCTATTATTCCAAACATCCCAAACATAGATGAAGCATAACCCATAACTCACATAACGTGGAAAACAATCCATATAAACATGATACGTCACCGAAAACATGGATTAAAACAAATACCCAAAGCAACACCTTTCGGTGACGGGGGACGCCCGTTTACATTGCACGTGACGGAACACAAAAGTGGATCACATACTATGTAACAAAACAAACACGTGGAATATTCTCGTAATACTGAGCTCAATCACTCCAGATCGATTGCCCGCGAGACTTGGGAGCCCCCAATTTCAACCACTCCAGGTCTATACATTGGGTCACTTCAAATCCACAAAACAAGCACATTATGATTACACCTTACTGCCCATGGGACGCTGCCCGACCATATAGGTCCACACCTTACTTACCATGGAACCCGATGCCTATCCCGTGCCAAGCACTTCTGGAATTACACCTTACTGCCCATGGGACGACGCACGACCATATAGGCCCACGTCTTACTTGCCATGGAACCCGATGCCTATTCCGTGCTACAATAAGGGAAACTAGCGTCTCATCATTGAACGTAAAACTCAAGCGCCTATGGATCCATAACTAATAAGGTCTAATAGTACACAACTCCATTTGAATGACACACGCACCCAAAACATGTACTCTACAAATATAATGCAATAATGCAACTGACGACTAAAGCTCCATATCCAAATGTTAAAATCCGGACAAATGTCCTCAAGACTCATTAAAGTCATAAACCGAGCAAAATGCTCAAAACCCATTAGACCCATAAATAACGGTCCTCAAAATATAAAAATGCATTTAAACATTGCTTAGGTAAACATATACCATAAAATCATCATTAACCCAAAATTCATCACGGGTTAGAACAAAGGATTTCCCCAAATAGACTCATACCCGTATATTCTCAAAATAACTTGTGACACTAAAATGTGCATTTTCCCAAATGGTTTATAAAATCAATTACCTTAATATAATTAAACCATTGAATAAATTCCATTTGAGCAATAAATCATTTAAGGACATACTTATGATTTCTACACATCAAAATATCCCAAAAATCCCAAACATGGGTGTTTTACAACTTTATAAAGGTAAACACTTCAAAAAGGGTTAAACTCATCAACTAACGCAGCAATTGATAATTTCATGTAAAACACACAAATACCTGGAAAATAACATTTTTGGCATGTACAAAGTTTTCACAAATCAACATGAACTCACCTTGCTAGATTTAGGCTAAATCTAGATTTTCCCCAAACGTAAGCTCCTTTGAAGAAGCTTGAATCTTCAAGCCAAATCTTCCAAAAACCGAGATTAAAACGTTTCCAACCATAAATACTCAGATCCAAACAAGTAGAACCATTCCCCAAGAATTTTACCTCAAAATCCCAACATATACTAAAACCCTAATTTCATAGGTAAAGAAGGAGAAGATCACCTCAATCAAACACAACCAAAATCACCCAATAATATCCCAAAATAGAGGAGAAGGTGAAAACAACAACAATCTAGCTTTTGGGTAGAGAGAGGGGTTACCTTCATCACTTGAATCCTCCAAGTAAAAGCTCCTAGTCTCCACAAAAGCTCCAAGCTTTCATATATTCAACAATGGTGTAAATGGGTTTGGTTTGAGTGGAGAAATCGGTTTAGAGAAGATGAGGAAGAGGAGGAAGGGTTTGGGGTTGTCTTGAGGGAGAAATCGATTTAGAGAGAGAGAGAGGGGATGAGTTAGGGTTGTGAAATAAAGTGGGGAAGAGAGAGGGGAAAGGCCTTAAAAGCAAACAATTATTTCATCAGACACATCGCGGACGTCTGGCTGGTGCATCCCGCGGACGTCCGGTCTCAACCTGGCCGAAACCCCAAATTTCCTTGTTGCTTTCGCGGAAGATCCCCGGACTTCCGCATCAATCCGGACGTCCAGCCACATCCCTATGCGGACGTTCGCAAGTCCAAAAATCCCGATTCTTAAATTCCAGGGGTGTTAAAAATTTGATGAAATGCATTTAAATATCATATAACGAACACATACCTCCAAGATACGATAAATCCTCAATCCCATCATATATTTAGTTAAGTTATTTTCCACATAAGTCACAATCGTATATGCATATATCCAAATGACTCACCACAAAAATCATGCATTTTTCTTCAACACTAAAGTGCGTATTTTCAAAGACCATAGTTTACACAATAAACATTCAAAACATTTTTTTTTGAGATATAAATATCAAATTACCCAAATTCCCAATGTGAGGGTTTTATAAGGTTTGTCAAGGTTAAATGCTTCAAATAGTCAAAACTCACCAAATGACTCAACAATAGGTAATTTTCATGTAAAACGCATAAATACTTGAAAATGGACATTTTTGGCATGCACAACGTTTTCACAAAGCAACTTAAACTCACCTTGCTAGATTTAGGCAAAATCTAGAATTTCCCCAAACATGAGCTCTTTGAATAAAGGTGGATCTTCAAGCCAAATCTTCCAAAACCTTGATCCACAAGTTTTCAACCGCAAATAATCATGCCTAAACACTTAGAATCGTTTCCACCAACATAAAACATCAAAATCCCCTATAATACCAAAACCCTAATTTTCTTAGATAGAGAAAAGAGAAGCTTACCTCAACCACTACTTGAATCCACCAACCAAATACCACTAGGGTTACCAAAATGAACTCCAAACTTTACTTCTTGATGGAGATGAGAGAGGGTTGGTGAAACCCTAGAAAACGAAGATGGCAACGAACCATATGCATCTTGCTAGGAAATCTTTATTAAGGCTCTTCAATGGTCACTTGATTGTGGGATGAACGTTCCAACCAACAACTAGCTTTTAAGTGAAAGGGGAGAGGGTTTTGAGAGAGGAAAATCGCCTCCAATGCTTCAAAAATCGGGACATAGAAGGGTTTTGAGAGAATACGATCACAAGGAGCCAAAACATCACTTTTATATGCGCAGGTACCTGCAGGAGACTATTCCCTGTGGCAATGTCGCGGGCAATGTCGTCGTGACTACCCACCCCTCGGTACAATCATCCGATTGTACCTCTGCGATAGTAACACTATCACAGTCGCAGGGCACTCTCGCCCCAGATGTACCGCACCTCGAAAATCCTCATTTTCACCTAAAACTCCATAGTCACTGAGAAGGGTCCTATGTGGGTCTTTCCACACTCGAACTCTACTTCGCAAAATGTCAAACGAGTTTGATGCTACTTTTTTTCCCCTGAAAAGACGGGGGTTACATCAACTCCTCTAAACTCGTCCTTCTTCACATACTTTGGGACTTGTCTTTGTTCGGATGTCCTCTATTCATAAAATCTTGGTTCATGTAGTCTTTGCTCATGTGCTTTGGGCTCATGCATTTCTTCCCTCTGTGAATACCTTGGCTCATATGTCTCTAGTGGCCTATACTGTCTTTCATAAACAGGAGAAAATCTTTGATATTTGTCTCCTCTGTCATCTCTGTTCCTTTAGACTGTTGGCCTCTTGGAGTAACCTCTAGAGAATTCTTTGGTTAGAATAGCAAAAGATGTTGCAATACAACTCAAATTGTCTTCCTCATCAAATTCACACTCCTCTGTAACGACCCGGTTTCCCAAACATACAACAAATAACATATATTGCATAACTTCGTTACATTCATAACGAAAGATACATAATAATTCACGTACGGTCCCATAGTCTCAAAACTATACAATACAAAACATAAGAATTTCCTAATCTTCGTCAGCTATCAACCGCATCCTACACTTTATCCTTCCCTTTTGCTATTAAAAGTTCCTCGACCTGGAATACATATTTTTGAAAACAAAATGAGGGTTAGACCAAACGGTCTAGTGAGATAATCCCTGTCAGTTTTGGTAATCCTTTTTGTAAAGCACATATATACAACAAGTATTTAAATACCAAGCAAGACCCGTGCATTGTGCACAACTCATCCTTCACCTGGCCATATTAGTTGTTTGCGAGCCAACTAATCAATTTACTTCGTTGTACTAAAATTACAGCCAAGACCGCTGTCCCTCCGTACAGCCAAAACTCCACCGGTCCTAAGCCCGGTCAACGTGCTCTCGTGTAGTGTAATGCTCATATAAATAAATATACATCATATTTTCATTTATAAACACGTCATCACATTCCTACCACATATTCATCTCATATATATATATATATATATATATATATATATATATATATATATATATATATATATATATATATTCCAGTTTGAAAATGTTTTAAAGTAAAAAATCACTTGATTGCTTTAATAAAAACCCTTTCAAGCTTTTCTCCGAGCTATCCGATCTTTTACCCAAAATTCTCAGAATCTGAAACGGATTAAATACAAACACTTCTCTACCAATCGAATACATAAGACTTACTAGTAGGCTACAAACTCTAGATAAATCTATCTAACTCTTATCCTCAAAAGTGACCAAACAACCAATTTTTCCGGATACCAAGAACTATCCGGACAACATGAACTTTCTGGACAACAAGACCAATCCGGACAACCCAATTTCCCGGATAGCATAAACAATCCGGACATCATCCAGACACCAAAGTAATACGGATGCCATTCGGTATCTAATTCATCCAGAAACTTAATGAAAAGAGAAACTTACCGGTTACTTGATTCGTCCGGACACTAGCATGAAGACTACCGGATACTACCAAAGAATCTACCGGACACCACTAAGAGAAATTACTGGACACATTCAAACTGTGTCCGGAAACCTCTGTCGGTTTACCTATTTTCTACCCAGAATCGACAGAATTTTATACCAGATATGAATTCGGTGATTCTACTCCGATGGAAACTATCTACTAGCAATTACAAACATAAAATGCAAAGAAACATACCTCAATTTCACTTCCAACAATCCAATTTGAATCCTTAACCTTTCTTCTCTTCTTTTGCTTCCTTTGTCTCCAAAACACACACACACACACTGAGATTTTTGATATTTTCTGTTGTGAAATATCTGAAGTCTAAAAGGGTGTATATCAACCCAAATTTACATTTTGGGCTTAAAATATTCTGAAATGACCGGAAACACCCTTAAACTTCTAAATTAAATATAAAGTCTATTCCTTAACTTATAACTTATAAAACTAATCCAAACTTAACTTAAACCAAAATAATAAAATTTTAAATAGATCAATAACATACCCGGTTATTACAACATCTTCCCCTTAAAAGAATTCTGTCCCGGAATTCGGTTAGGCAAAAAGGTACGGATACTTAGTTTCCACTACTACATCGAATTCAATCAAAGCCATAGGAACTAACTGAATAGACACCCCACACCCATCTATATCTCTAACACAAATAAGCAACAAAAGAACAGAAATACCAATGATCATTTTTCACCGAAGTCAGATAACACTTTAGCACGTATAGAGTTTGTTAGAAATGTACCTGTAACCTCATCCGGAATTTCCTCTGCTTCTTGTGCTGTCATTTGGAAGGCTCGACCCTTTGCTTTCGGTACTTCAGGCCTTTGTATCCCTCCTGGCCTAACACCCGTTGGTCTCACCGTCATACTACCCTGCTGTGCTTTCCACTATGGACAATCGATCTGAATATGATCAGGGGAATTGCAAGAAAAACAAAATCGAGTTACATGACAATCTTTAGCGATGTGACCAGTCTTTCCACACTTGTAGCACATTCGGAAATCCACATAACAGTTTCCTTGATGAATACGGTTGCATTTTGGACATGGTCTGTCAGCTAGTCTGAAAGGTGAATGACTATCAAACCTCGGAGATTCGTACTCTTTCAAATCGTACGTCATTTCTTCCAACTTTCTTTTCCTAAAACTTCTATCACCCACATCCCTCCCTTTATCTCTTTCTACATTCTCGGCGGCATCTACAGCGACTAAGAAAGTATCAGTTCCCTTAGCAATCACTAAACCTCTAATTTCCGAATTTAACCCAAAGATAAACCTTTCCATTTTGAGTGCTTCAGTAGCCACATAGTATTCTGCAAAACGGGACTTCTCTAGAAAGCGCAGTGTAATCCCGAACTGATAGCTTACCCTGTTGCAAATTCATGAATTCTTCCTCCAATTGTCTTACGACAGCTTGAGGACAGAACTACCTTTTAAAAGTGCTAGCAAATTCTTCCCAGGAGAAAGTAGAATACACGTCCGATCCTCTTGAAGTAATAAGAGCTTCCCACCAGTACAGCGCATCGGCCTTCAACATCGCAGTTCCATATAACACTCTGTCTTCATCGGCACATTTGCTGGTCTTGAAGATAGCTTCTATTTCTTTTAGCCATCTCATAGCATTCACTGGATCTCTTTCCCCTGAGTAGGTTGGAGGTTTACAGCTTAAGAACATCTTGTAATCAGACTTCCTTGGCATCGGTATGACAATAGGTGTAATGGGTATCTCGTCTTCCAGACTAGGATTTGGTATTTCAGTTTTAGTATGACGTGTGCGGTCGAACATAACTTGTATATTTGCTTGCAGTCTTCCCATTTCAGCCGCCAAATCGTTCCTTGTAACAAATTCCGTACCTCGCGACTGAACTCTGCCTCTTGTTCTGCCCCTACCTCGTTCTCCCCCTGGTCCCGACTGTTGGATTAATTCTATTAGGATTTCCTTCTTCCTCTCTATTCGTACGTCGAGTACCACTTGCCATCCTGTTGACTTTAACAAGGTTAATATACACATAAGCACATACCCCAATATAATAAGGTTTTCCAGTTCAAACATGTACTTGTATGTTCACAATTACACTGGCCAAATATAATTTGAAATTACCTTACATGATGTTCCTTCTACCTTTTTTATATTTAACATCCCAAGGTTCTAATATATCAAGGACATCCTACTTCACATGCAGTTTAAGTCTAGGTATGGATCCGAATACCTATATCCCTTAAACTAGGGCTCTGATACCATCTGTAACGACCCAGTTCCCAAAACATACATCAAATAACATATTTCACATATCATAGCTTCATAACCAAAATATACATAATAATTCACGTACGGTCCCATAGTCTCAAAACTATACAATACAAAACATAAGCATTTCCTAATCTTCGTCAGCTATCAACCGCATCCTACACTTTATCCTTCCCTTTTGCTATTAAAAGTTCCTCGACCTGGAATACATATTTTTGAAAACAAAATGAGGGTTAGACAAAACGGTCTAGTGAGATAATCCCTGTCAGTTTTAGTAATCCCTTTTGTAAAGCACATATATACAACAAGTATTTAAATACCAAGCAAGACCCGTGCATTGTGTACAACTCATCCTTCACCTGACCATATTAGTTGGTTGCGAGCCAACTAATCAATTTACTCCGCTGTACTAAAATTATAGCCAACACCGTTGTCCTTCCGTACAGCCAAAACTCCACCGGTCCTAAGCCCGGTCAACGTGCTCTCGTGTAGTGTAATGCTCATATAAATATATATTCTAGTTTGAAAACGTTTTAAAGTAAAAACTCACCTGATTGCTTTAATAAAAACCCTTTCAAGCTTTTCTCCGAGCTATCCGATCTTTTACCCAAAATTCTCAGAATCTGAAATGGATTAAATACAAACACTTCTTTACCAATCGAATACATAAGACTTACTAGTAGGCTACAAACTCTAGATAAATATATCTAACTCTTATCCTCAAAAGTGACCAAACAGCCAATGTTTCCGGATACCAAGAACTATCCGGACAACATGAACTTTCCGGACAACAAGACCAATCCGGACAACCCAACTTCCCGGACAGCATAAACAATCCGGACATCATCCGGACACCAAAGTAATCCAGATGCCATCCGGTATCTAATTCATCCGGAAACTTAATTAAAAGAGGAACTTACCGGTTACTTGATTCGTCCGGACACTAGCATGAAGACTATCGGATACTACCAAAGAATCTACCAGACACCACTAAGAGAAATTACCAGACACATTCAAACTGTGTCCGGAAACCTCTGTCGGTTTACCTATTTTCTACCCAGAATCGACAGAATTTAATACCAGATATGAATTCGGTGATTCTACTCCGATGGAAACTATCTACTAGCAATTACAAACATAAAATGCAAAGAAACATACCTCAATTTCACTTCCAACAATCCAATTTGAATCCTTAACCTGTATTCTCTTCTTTTGCTTCCTTTGTCTACAAAACACACACACACACACACTGAGATTTCTAATATTTTCTGTTGTGAAATATCTGAAGTCTAAAAGGGTGTATATCAACCCAAATTTACATTTTGGGCTTAAACTATTCTAAAATGACCGGAAACACCCTTAAACTTCTAAATTAAATATAAAGTCTATCCTTTAACTTATAACTTATAAAACTAATCCAAACTTACCTTAAACCAAAATAATAAAATTTTAAATAGATCAATAACATACTTGGAGTAACCTCTAGAGAATTCTTTGGTTAGAATAGCAAAAGATGTTGCAATACAACTCAAGTTGTCTTCCTCATCAAATTCACACTCCTCCTTTTCACCATCACTTTTAGCACTTAGAGCCTTTTTCCCTTCTTCTTCTCATGACCTCTTGAGTTAACTCTTTGCCTTTGTTTCTAAACGGTTTGGTAAGAGCCTTTGTAGACTCAGTTACCAGTGTCAGAGGTCCACCAACCTATGGCTTTGGCTTCCCAATGTGTTGTTCTTGGGCTTCTAATGTACCAAATATGTCGTGTAATGACCAACTATCTAGATCCTAGTTTGATTGCAAGGACATTGACAACTGTATCCATTCTTCATTAAGGCTCTTGAGAAACGGGACATTATTATCCTCTCTTGTCCTGTGAATGCCAACTTTCCTGCATTTATCTATGAGAGTGTTGAACCAATCATAAATTTGTTGCAAAGTTTCCTGAGGACGAGCAACAAAGCTATAGTACTCATTCAGACATATAGATTTATGATTCTTTTGCATGTTAATGCCTCCCTCAAGCTATTTTTCAAGTTCTAATGATAACTCTTGTGTAGTTTCATAAGCATCCAATCATTAAAAGATATCGTTAGGGATAACCATGATTAGCAACCTTTTGGCCTTTCTACTGACTTAAATTTTCTCCCAATCTTCTGGTGACCAGGATTCAGGATCTATGGGTTTATATAAGCAGGAACTTCAATAGTATCTACTGTTGCAGGTACTCTTAGAACAGTAACCATTGGAACATAAGGGTCATTCAAGACTGATTTGTACAACTCTTTGTCAATACCCTCAAAGAAATTGATCATTCGAATGTTTCACTAAGGGTATTCATCACGAAGATGAGTAGTTGGCTTAGTTTGAGAACCAGTAGTGTAAATGGCATTTAGATTCGCCATTTTGACAGAAAAACAAGGTATGAACAACCAGATATGAATAACAGGATTTTTAGAAGAAAATGAACACTAGACCTTACTCAACCTTGAAGAAGTGATCTCTAGAGAATAAACACACACTGAATTGCTTTCCAAACAAAATACAGATCTCTAATTTCACAGAAATATGAAGTGATTATAAACTGTGAGAAAACAAGGACTGTTTAAATGTAATACTCGATAGAAAGCTAATTTCTACCTAAATGAGAAATCGACAACACAAAGTTGATTTAATTGATTTAGATAAATCATTCATACTCTGATAGCAATTGTTGTCCCACATTTAAGTCATTGTAATATAATTAAGCATAAAACAGAGTAATATGTTGGAAGTTTAAATTAACTTGATTAAAAGGTAGAAGGGAAGAAATCTAGAATGGATTGAGAAAGAAAACAGTATAAATCATAAGAGTCATCGTGGTCATATGTATTAATCTTGAATCTGAAGAGTACAATGAAGAACACACCAAGAACATGCACAGGTGTGTGTAAATCTCTCAGACTCACTTTCTCTCTCTAAACAGTGTGTGTTTGTTACCATGAAGTGTGTGTAAAGATGTCAGTCGTACTACTAACAAACGTAATCTTCCTATTTATAGAAGAATGACGAGAAAGTCAATCTTCTAGCCACTAAGGTTATACCACACGTAAAGGTGTAATAACCGTTCCTCGCTGACGTGGCAGTCTTCCATAGGTCGATGCGTAGTGGTTGGCCAGTCCAGAGGTTCTAGACTCCGATAATCATCTTTAGATTTGGCACCTCTGAGAACAAAACATTATACAGAGGCTCTGGATCAACTTCTCCCTTAGCGTAGAAGTCCTCTTAGCTTAAGGACTTGTCTTCTTTTAAAGTACATGATAAATTTTAGGGCTAACAGAATTTATAGTTATAAACAAACAGTGACATCTGAGAATACGTCATCGTTAACCAAATGATAAAGCTTGGTGATTCAACCAATCAACAAAATTGTGATCTATATCAATGTCCATGTTGTGTCACTTGTCCTTGATGTCCAAATTGGACACGGGGCATGGTTGTGTCATTCTCGTTGTATTCAATCTATAGATTCTCGATTCCCATATATACAGATAGAACAAAAATTGATATCACATTCGAACTATGTGAGCATGCACACATTATCTTAATACCATTTAATCAAGGGGTCCAAATCCATCATCTCCGTCATATAGGAGGGGAAAATCTTATCTTAACACATACTAGTTCTACCATGCAATCCATGACATACCCATCTACGAATCCTATCATCCAATTACGAGATGATTAGATCATTGTCAAAATAAGCCACTCACATACAATAAACAATATGTTTTCAAGTCAAATGACTAAATGTACAATGACCATATTAGAAACACTTATGACACTCATATAATACAAGATCCCTATCATGTATCTATTGTGGATTTCCATGTCTTTATATGAATCCCTACATATGTTAGTTACTATTGTATTTACTTCAACAAATACTCAAAGTGATACTTGACCAGAGACATTTTATAGTATATTATTCTAAGGTTATTATTAAGTCTTATTAAAAATGAATGATATAATGTAAACATAATAATTAGACAATGACTTATTTAAATATGTGATGAAAAAATATGTCCAAACATCAAACCATCATATGATTGGCTTTTAGGCATACACTACAACATATGGTTTCCAAACATGGCCGAATTCGAAATTAATTTTTAATTCTTTAATACTCATAACTTGTATATCACATGTGTTGAGATTGAAGACCAATTTTGTTTTTGTATCGTTTCTCGTTCAATAATATTCTAAAAATGATGAGACCGACGCTTTATGGAATGGAGGTTGTGAAAAGTCCAAGCGCCTAACAAGCTAATCCCATCTATCTCCCACTCATAACACCATTAGAAATCATCACAGAAAATAGAGTGTGAATTTACAACCATTGCAACACTCAACGTTGAGATTTCTAAGTCCGTCACTAACACTGTATAGTATCAAAATGTTCAAGTGTTGTGCCGAATTCATTTCCCTTGGGATCATTTGAGGATTTCTCTAATTGTTAATTTGAAGAATTTATTAAAAGACATAATGCAATAACAAAGATAATAACCATGCAAGTTGGTATTTGATTTATTCCTCATGTCCATAACATGTTTGAAAAACGTTTTTAAAACATGATACATTAATTAGATATTACCGGCCGTTTTATGAAAGCAATACGTTTAAACTTTGAGTAACTAGTGTCATACCCGTCCGTTGGTCGGGTATATGACATGAGTTTAATCTAAATTCAGTTACTTGAATGGTCATACTTGAGATATCTTTGAGCACACAAAAAGTAAATTCTAACTTCCAAAGACAAAACCAAATTTGGAACCAATCTAAAACTCTATGACCGATAAAAAGTATCAATCTGGACCAAAATCTGGTATAGTTGTACATGATAAAACAATAAGACAATAACATAGATCCATCCAAACCAGCAACAAATTGACAATAACTAAGATGGAAAACAGTAACCAATATTAGTTAAATTAATACATTGTAAACTAATTCATTCTTTTAACGTCTTTGTTCTTTTATTTTTTCGTCTTGAAATAGTTTTCACATTTTTCATGTCCTTAGGTTTTTCAATGTGATCAAATTAACCGTTGTTTAAATATAAAACATTTGGTGCTCCTTCAAAAACATTTTGGTTTTTGCTGGCTTTGACCGAATCGGTTTTGGGTTAACCAAGTACCGGTCACGGATTCAAATTTTAAGATCAAAACGGGCTTTTGTTTATAATGGTTCTTGGATTGGGACCGGCTTTGGTCCTTACTGTTCCAAAATCAGTTCACCAGTCATTTATGGATCTATAGGCCAAGTTGAAAGAATCATTATTATTATTATAAAACATCTCCTGTCCCTTAAACAAATGAGTAGAGCCAATTCCATTCAAACAAAAGAATGATTTAAGATTTCCCAGGAAAATAATATATTAAATATAATCCATTTCTTCATGTTCTCTTAGTTGGACTAAAAAATCAATAGAAGTTTAATGGAGTTAAAATCAAACTAATCCTGCAAAAATACTACTATTTTGTGTATAGATTACATCTTTTTTTAATATATAAATAAGGGCTTCAGTAGTTCAGTATGGTATTAATTCGAAAATTGGTTAAAGATTACCATTCCAGCAATAATTCTCAGATTTCTCATCTTCTTCGTCGTCCATGGCGTCTCTCCCATTTGGGAGGGGGCCATAAGGAGAACCCGATTGAGAATCGCTACAATTGGAGGATCCAACATACTGATCTTGTGGCGACATCCGTAAACCGCCATTTGTGTTTGAAGGTGGAAGTCTTCGTGTAAGAAAAAAAAGAGAATTTTAACAATCCCGAAAATGGTGATTTGGGGAAAAACAAGGAAAACTAACTCACTTGAAAATGGCTCTTCACTCCATTGTTCTCGAGACCATCTACTTGCATAAGCTCTCGAATCTGCTTAGGGGTGGCTGCTGCCAAAAGGGTTTGTATGAATCTTGATTTTAAATAATGATAATTCAAGAATTCAAGAAATGGAATTTCTAACATTATTTTGCATAGACTTCAAGAACTAATAGTTCTAATATACCAAAAATGTTGATCAGAAAGCATAACATAATTGAGTCTCAAAACAACCAGATTCTAAAGATAATTACCAAGATTCGCCAGATTCTTTACTACAAACTAACTTAATTTCTATCCAATCCAGTTGATCTTTTTAGAATAAAAAAAACATCAAGATTTTTCAAGGTCTAACCTTGTGAGCCTCCAAGTTGTTGCAAGGCATTGACAAATCATCTATGCAACTCGTAGACCATCATCTTCTTTGTTTCTTAGATGTCTGCATCTGTGGCGGCAGAGGGGCGGTGTCGCTATGTTTAATTGGACACAAGGTGTCAATCTACTTTCACCATTGATTTCAGTAAGCAAACCATTTTCCCTCATTGGATTCTTGATTTTAGGAAAGAAAAATATTTTCCCATGATCTTCTTCCTCATCTTTCTGCAACCAAATTATAAATTAATATATTATTCAATCAACTCTAAACATACCACTTTGTTTTCTTGTTTTTTTACCTTTTTAATCGTTGTATTTGCTTTCTGAACAATGTTCTCATTGGTGTTCCAAAGCTGTGTGGAGCTCAACCAATTCTTTTTAGCACCACTATTCTTTTTTACAATGATTTCGACTTTTGCATCATCATCACCATCACAATTGTTCTTGAGTGGTATTAATTCTTCAAGTACAGGCTCATCATTTGATGATTTCTTTAACACCATTGAACCTTTTCTCCTTGTTGTTCCAAAGCTCTGGCAACGGATATTTTCCGCTTGGATTGTATTCATTAAGCTCTTTCAGAGTAGTCACAACAACATTATAAATACCCTCATCGCACTCTTCCTTAAGCCTTACGATGTGTTCATCTTCTTCATTTAGGGTCTCCTGCAGAACCACATTCCACATAAACCTCACTATATAATAAGTGAAACTACAGATTAGACACAAAATGAGCTTATCTTTCTAGCAGTATTACAATCTTTTTGACATTTCTATTTTCTCCATTCTCTATTCATTTCTCTTCACATCAGGTAAGCAGGACTCATGGATATCGAGTCTTAGGGGCCATTTACCAAAATGAAAATGATGACCACCATAATGAATAGGACTTACCAACTGTGGGAAAGAGGATCTTAGCGGTAAGAGGTAAAAAAAGGCTAATAAAACAGCCCCTAACTCAGAAGCTTCTGATTCTGTTTACCTTCTGGTCCATGTTTGATCTTATCCATAATCAATTATGATTAAACCACTCAACTACCCTGTAACCGTCGATATCTTATATAAATGAATAAAATTTGAATTTGGGTGTATATATTGATACATTTTATCGCCTCCAAAATGCGAGTGGCCATTAAAGTATCCCAACATTCAATTCATGACACTCAAATCAATAATGGGTCGAAGAATTAATGTATTTGAAACGCAAACGCATACACAACTTAATTGATTTACCCGGTCTGTTTTGATCAAGGAACCCTCACTGTCTAACACTCAAATACCTACTCGAACTAAAAGGTTTATCAAGCACAACTTAAACTCTCACAAGCATATCATTTTTGGTCATTTTCAATCAAGTCACATAAATGATCAAGTTAGGACAAGAAGGAAAATAACAATTTGACAGAGAGGATGTTAATAGTTCATCTTTATGTTATAGATAAAATGATTAAAATTAGATGAAGAAATGACATGATTAACCGACCAAAGCACTATAGGCAATTTATTAGTAAAGCAGTACAAGAATATTGCAGAGTTGGAGGCTAAACCCCAGTTGAAAAGGGTATATCAGTAACTAAGATATGCACCAATGTATCCACGTAGCAAGAGAGAGGGTATGTACAATCAGCAAAATACATACCTTGCTATTCCCATTAATGGTGGTGATCTTAAAGGGATTCCAGCTTGGATCCCCCAGCCATTTCTCCCACAAAGATGCCAACTTGATTGCATTTCCTGCTTCTTTAACCGAACCATGTTTCTTCGCAACAGCAAGGAAAGGTTTTTCATCAAGTACATGCTCATCATTTGATGTTTTATTTAACACCAATGAAACCTCTTTCAATGCAACAATTGCTTAAATAAATCACATATATAACAAGCTCATTTAGACAAATTATCAGACAGTTAGAGCCCATTTTGAAATCACAATCTTGTAGTCCAAGTTATCAAACAGCAGAGTGCAAAAGAAAAATTAGAAACAATTAGAGCCCATTTTTCTACATCATATTGATATCCGAGGGTCCATTAAAGGTGTGTATTGGGTTCTATAAACGGTCCATTAAAGGCCGAAATGGTTCATTAAATCCCAAAAGGATACATTCAAGCCGAAGATCCACTAAAGCCTAATACGGTCCATCCAAGCCCAAAATGATACATTTAAGGCCAAAACCGTCCATTCAAACCCAAAATGGTCTAATAAAGCCCAATACGGTCCATTAAAGCCCAACATGGTCCATTAAAGCACAAAAGGATACATTGAAGCCCAAAACGATCCACTAAAGCACTAAAGCCTATTAAGAACCATTATAGCCCAACAAGACCTATCTTTACTTATTACGTGTTTGTATCAAGGTATTTATTACATATACATATACATGTGGTGTGTACTTGACTCAATAAGACTATTAAGAACCATTATAGCATATTAAGAACCACTACATACTATTAAGAACCCCTATAGCCCAGCAAGATCTTTTATACTTATCAAAGCCCAATAACACCAGTGGTAACTTATTACGTGTTTGTACGTAGGTTTGTACTACATATTTGCATTCGGTGTGTATTTGTAACACCTTGAATTTTCCATTATGTAATATTTGGATGTAAAGGGGTTGAAAGAGAAATTAGTCAAAGTTTTGGGCAAATTGTAAACTTGAACTTAAGGGTGAAATTGGTCATTAGTGGATAGTTGATTGATATTTAAGGTGTGAGTCGGCAAGAGAATTGAGAAATATCTCATTTTGTTCCTGAAGTCGGTTTCAAAGAAGCAGAGAAAGAAAAGTTTGAGGAATCCTAAATTGATTCGGTAAGAGTTGAATTATAGTTTGGAATTCAATCTCTTAGAAATCAATAAGTAGTTTAAACTGATTTGATTTTGATATTGGTTAGTTAGTGTGGAAGCTTGAAGGTGAAATCGATTCGTATTGCAGGCTGTATTCGAGTTCTTAACCCAGGTGAGTTCATCTCTTTGATAAATTTTAGGTGATACCATCTAATTCATGTACGATTTGAGTTTAGAAATGGTATTGGTAAACTTTGGTTACTGGTTTAGGAAGATATCTAGTCTGGTTCGTAGAATTGTACTAAAAATTTATGCGCAGATCGACGTCTCGGTATTAAAGTCCCGGTGTCGAGTCCCTGATTTGGTTCCGGATCCGGTACGCGAATGGGATCCGGTATCATCTGGGATCCGGTTTCATTTAGGTTCCGGTCTCATTTGGGATCCAGTCTCATTTAGGTCCCAGTTCCGGACAGTTCCGGATCGGTACCAGATTCGGGTAAGTTCCGGATTGGTACCGGATTCTGGATGAGGATCCGGATGAATAGTGTTTTCCGGTATGAATAGTGTTTTCCGGTATGAATGATGTTTTCCAGTATGAATGGTGTTTTCCGGTATAATAGTGTTTTCCAGGATAAATAGTAACCAGATTTCTCGATATTCTGGATATTATCAGATATTGTCCGGACAACTTCTTAAACTTGTTTAAGTATTTATTTGGTTAGAGAAAATGATATATAAGTCTATGTGAGTATTTATATAAGTAAGTGTTATGGATCCATAGACACTAGTATTATGTAATCACGTGGAATAGGCGTGCTGCTAATCGTAATTCCCGTGAATTTGATAAACGTGGATGTTGAACCCACTTTAAGACTCAACAATGATAAATCAACCACAAACAGTTAAACATAGTAAAATCAGTATAAGTGCGGAAGCGATTTTGCAAACTGTTTGAGTTATTCTAGATGGTAGATTACACACAGAACGGATGAATAAAGCTGTAAATAATAAGATTGTATCTCAACAATTCATCTCTATTTGATTCTTCAAGGTTACACCAAGAACACCGTAAAGTATGTGTTTTGCAGAAAATAAGCTCTAACTAGTGTGTGTGTAATGCGCAATTGTTACCTTAAAAGGTATGGTAGAATCCTTCTATTTATACTAGAAGACAGGGGATAAACAGTAGATGACAAGTATAAGGGTACAAGAGACAAGGTCGTGGGACAGATCCTAGTACACGTTGATGTAGTGCGCCGCATTCTGCAAAGACTGTGACCCTTTAGAGGTTGACACGTGGAAATCAGAAGGGCACGCCTTGTACTATTGATCTTCAGGATCTTCGTACAGCAGGGACATGTGAGTGGCACACTTTCACTTGTCTTTGTCTTTAAGAACTTTGTCTTCTAAGTCTTCATACCACAGAGGCTCTGTCAAGGGTGTCAGAGGCTCTGTGACCTTGTCCTCTGATGGTCTTCTGGTTGATGACAAGTGAAGGCTCTGATGCTCTTGGTGTCTGGCAGAAGCTTCTGTCAGTGTGTTCTCAGCCTATTTTTCAATACTTCTAATAACAGAAGTTGGAGCTAACAATCTCCCCCTACGTATTGAAAAATGAAAAATTGAAAGTTGCATGTATCCTTAGGCTAAGAAGAACAGGAGGTGAAACATTTGACCTCTGTAAGAAAGTAAGTTTTCATTCACTGTTATGCCAGAGGCATTTACATTGATTTAAAATAAGTTACAGAATATGAAAAGTAAACAAAAGCATTTTAGTGTTGCAGAGGCTAGATTCTGGCGTTTAGGAAATCATTAATGGACTTGGTGAGTCCTCCAAATTTAAGCTCTCGGTACATGGAGGCGCAGAGGTCTCTGAAGTGTATGACAGAGTCAATAACCCAAATCAGCCTATTTGCGAAGTTCAAGTTCATGAATTCCGTTCCTTTGTGGTTCATGAGATTGGTCCTAAACTCGAGAAGCGTCTTTGTTGCATATTTCTGGCAATCAATTTCTAAGAATAGCTTCATTTTTCCTTGACGGTCAAGGAATACATATCCATACTTTGGGTTGCTGATGATGGTGTTTGGTTTAATGTCGGCAGATGAGGGGAAATGATCATCTGGGGGTAGAAGATTAACTTTTCTCACTCCTAGGTCGAGTGCCACTTGAAAGTCGATCATGCTGTAGAGTAGGAGTTTTTCCCTCATCGCCTTCTTGATTTCTTCGTATGCGCTTCTGTGTTCAAGTCTCTCATTGTAGTTCTTTCTGGCCCAACTGAGGAGTTCAGATAGATCATAGGGGCTTAGGTTTCTCAAATCTGCATCGGAGAACTTTGTCTCAGATCTATCTGCCCTCTTGACGTGGTAGAGGTTGTACCAGAATTTTTGGTATTTGGTGTGTGAGAGCTTGCAACTTAAGACCTGTGTGATTTTGGAGTCAGAGAAGACATCTTTGACAGGTTTGGCTTTGTCTTTGAAAAAGTCTTCTCTTATTTGTTGAACGATGTCACGGTTTAGAGTGGGAGGTGGCAGAGGATCATTGATGGTTCCACTGTAAAGATACTTATATACCACCTCTTCCATTTGTCGTTGAGCACAGGGGTGGAGGCATGGGTTTCCGCAGAGCTTCCAAGTCTTTGATCACTTTGGCCACTCTGTCATCAGTTTGTTTGGTTTTGGGATCTATCATGGGTTTTGTTGATAGAGGAATTCCATAGGCCCAATCTTCTTCTTTTGGTTTAGGGGTTATGAACGTGTCGAAAGGGCTTTTCATTAGCTTCTCTGCGACTTGAGGCCTTTGCTTCTTGGGCTTTGGGTCCTCTGTAGCTATGGACTTTCCCTTGTCCTTTGCCTTAGGCTGAGTTGCTTCTGTTGATTTGGTTTTGGGTATTGCTGCCTCTGTTGGTTGGGTTGAGGGTTCTTCTGTTGTTTTGGTTGTAGGTTTTGTTGTGGGTGCTTCTGCAGGTTTGATTGGTTGTTGGGTTGGTGGCTCTTATGTTGGATCTTCTGTTAAGGTTACTTCTAGAAACTTGGTTCTTATGATATTGAGGATTGCACCAGTTGTTGTGTGTTGTTTCTTAGAAGATCTGAACTGACCTCTCTGTAGTTGTTTCATCTGAAGTTGGTTGATAATCTCCTCAGTTATGGGTTTGGGTTTACTCATGTATTTTCGTGTATTTTGAGCTAAGGTTTTTGTTCGGGGTTTTGATTTGGGTTGATCTTCTTTGGGTGAGAGGGATGGTAGTTTGGATTCTTCTGTGGTTGCTTTTGGTGTTTGGGAGGGTAATTCTTCTTTTGATGTAGATGAAAGTATCTGGATTTGCTCTGCTGTTGGCTTAGGTGTGGGTGAGGGCAAGTCTTTTGCTTGTGGATTTGTTTCCACAGAGGTGGGTATTGCCTCTGTGGTCCTCTCTTCTACTCTTCTCCCCCTCAGGATGATCTGATGGCCCATCAGAATCGCTATCAGAATCATCCTGCCTTCCCTCAGACCGACCTTCTGCTTGGAACGACGTTGGTGGTTTCTTTGGCTGGTTTGCCCCTGCTGCAATCATTTTTGCACAGAGGTTGTCGCATATTCCAAGCAGGTATGCAACCTCTGCCTCACACATGAATCGCAGCTTACCCACGCTATTCTGGAACTCTTTAACGTATGTGGCGTTTGCAGAGGTGAAGGATTTGATGAATTCTACCATCTCGTTGAGGACGCCTTGGCCTAGATCTGTGAGTTGGGCCCTTGTCATGTAGTTTGAAGGTTTCATGTCCTGCATTTGCTCTGAGTTCTGTTCTTAAACCTTTTCTAGGGCCCGTCGAAGATCTTCTATGGTTATGCCAGGGGACGCAGGGGATTGGGTAGACAGAGCTTTGGCCACTTTGCGTGCCTTATTCATTTTCTTGGATAGTTTGGTGATGGAGGCTTTGATTGCAGAGGTGGAAGTGGTTTCTGGTGCAGATGTCTCTGGAGCTTTCTTTAGAAGGGCGTTTATATTCTTCACCTCTTTTGATAGATGTTCAACTTTGGTGGGAAGATCGTCGAATGCCTTCTGCGATGATTCGGCAAAAGATTTGATAGAGCTTTGCAACTATGTCAAAGAGGTGGTCACATAGGTGAAAAAGGTTTGGAATTTATCCTTTGCAACATATGAGCCGGGGGTAACCTATATGTGAACACATCCATCCCTAGAGTGAGTCTCCATTCCTGAGACGCCTTCTTTCGTTCCTGTTTTTGCGTTGAGAACGGAAGGACTTCCTTCTGATCCTCGAGCAGAGGTTTTTAAGGCCTCAGAAAATAGAGAAGTTCTGTCAAAAAGCCTTTTCTGATCCACTTCAGAGGTGGGGACAGAGGTTTCTTTGAGTTTGCTAGGGGACTTGTCTAGAGTCCCTTCACTGTCGTGCACTCTACGCTCCTCTGAAGAGCGGTTTGTTTCTATTTGTGTGTGTGTGCCAGAGGAAACGAATTCCTCTGTTGGGATTTCAGATCTGATCTGGGATGAATGATCAGGAATAAGAAGAGTGTCCTTTGGAGAGGACACCTTCTGTGGGGATTCCCCAGTTTGTGCGGGAGCAGAGGAGGAAAAAGGTTCCTCTTCCCGATTTGATGGGGATGGGATCGAGCTGTGCTGCTCTTGTTCAATAACTCTATCGGCCACTAGACTGGTAGAGTTAGCAATATGGGTTGCACTGGGAGGGGGAGATGGATGCGTGCCTCTTCTTTCTTCGGCATCTTTTAAGCTTTGTTCCTCTGTTAGGCATCCTATGACTACAGGAGTTTCTATCGTAGAGTCTACCTCTACCCAGGTGTCCTCTGCCTCCATCATTTCCTCTGTGTGTTCCAGTTCTGGGTCGTAGGTGGGAGGATAGGCAAACTAGTCGGAGTTCATTGGGCCCTCTGGTGTTTCTGTCTGGTTTTCGATAGGAGTTCTGTCATTTGCTTCCAGGTCAGAATCAACGTCGCTACTGTGTAAGTCATTTGGGCCGCGTCTGTGATGAACTCCGGGATGGCTTCTTCGTTCCATCCAGAGGTGTCTAGGGTGTTGGCAATGTCTGCGCGCTCAAGGAATGCAACAAAGTCATTTGGCTCTGCGTTTTGGATAGGAGTAGGGGATCGCAGAGGTTGTTCGGTGATTGCTTCTGTTGCTTCCACTTCCTCTGCGATGCTATGCAGAGGTAATTTAGGCTTCTGGGTTCTCTTATTTTTCTTTGGCTTGGGAGCACCTTCCTTAGAGGTTTTGGATTTCCTCTTTTTCTTTTTCTCCTTATGAGGAGTGGGTGCAGAGGAGGCTATCACAGTTGCCTCTTTGGGTGGTTTTTGGAATTGTTCAGCGCTGGCAGAGGTCCCTTCTTTTGCTGCCTTTGCCTTTAGAGCCTTCTTTGGTTTTGGCAGTAGCTCTGTGGTTCTTGGTGGGGTGGTAGAAGTCTCTGTCCCGGACCTAGCTCGTGTACGCCTTACCCTCTCCATCTTCTGTCTGTGCTTCTCCATAGCCACAACCCAATCTTCCTCACTCAGTCTCTCAACTACCTCAGATCCTATGGGGGCTCCAAGACGCGGGGGGGGGGGGGGGGGGGGGGGGGGGGGGGGGGGGGGGTCACATGGCTCGGTTGGGGAGTCCTGTGCGCATGTATGTACTCTCTCTTAAGGTCTAAATCTGTAGCATATGTCAGCATCTTCTTTGATAGAGGTCTGCAGAACCTGTATCCCTCAGCATGTTTAGTTGGGACGTTCTTTACCATAGGATAGGTCTTCACCACGTCACCTTCCATTGGCCATTTTTCGGCAATCAGCAGGGGTTCTAGCAGAACTCTGATTGTTCTCTGAAACTGTATAGCTGGGAACTGAGCCTTGTCACCCTTTGCCCTCTGGGTAGACTGTCTGTGTTCGATTGTTGCTACCAGTTCCTACATCATCAGAGCAACATAATCCAGGGGTAAATCATAGTATATCCCATACATGATTGAGAGAAATTGGTGCGAGCTCTGGTCTGGGCTCCCCACTTTGCCAGTGAGGCATCTGTTGAGTATGGAGAAGAGGGTATTTCACAGAAGAGGAAACCTATTCTTTCTAAAGTCATTTCGCTTGGCAAGGGGAGTGTTATATCCTAACATTTCTGCGAAGGCACAACGGTCAGCGTCAGAGGGTTCTTCCACATACCTCTTGATTCTCAGCAGACCTCTGGTGGGGAGTTTAAATTCTATGGTGAGCATGGTTCTGTTGAAGCCGATGTTAAGGTTCTGTGAGTTATCAGGTTTGGTGAGATAGCCATTTATTTGTTTGGTTTCAGAATCATAATAACAGCTCTGCCAGAACTGGTTCAGGTATCTGGCGGCTATCTTTTTTGGCGTTCATGGTTAAAAGGGGTTTTAAGGGGTGGTTTTCCAAGATATTCATTAAAATAGCTTGTTCTTCCCCAAATGCAGATCTAGAAATTACCAGGTAGTGGTTATTAGGCTTTAAAGGTAGGGAGTTTTCAAACATACTGTTTTCCAGGAAGTTTTGCAGGTGGGAGGTCGGAGCAAACTCGACAGATTCACCATTGTTGTCCCGTTCAGGGTCATTTCTAGACACTGAAGGGTGCTGGGAGTGCTCAGAATGAGCAAGGGAGTTCACCGAAGTGTTTATGGTTGCCATTGATGATGATCTTCAATGAAATTAGGAGAAAACAGAGAGTTGCAGGTTCTTGCTTAAGTTTCGCCGGAGAAATCAGAGAAGGAGAGTCGTAAAAGATGAAGAAGAAGGGTAAAAGGGGATTTTATAGGGGGGGTTCAATTCGGATAGAATTTGAGCAGTAAAAGTGAATTCAATAGTTTGGGGTCCACACTTGAGTAAACAGCTGTGATCAACGCTTCATTGCCATCGTTTGACTGACACGTCCAATAGAAACGTGCCACATCAGAAGTGGTGGTACACGATGAGACGTCGTGCGAAACCCATTAATGCCTAGCGCGTGGGAGTCTCTATACCTGAATGGCTGTCACTTTGGTAAATAACCCGCACCTCGGAACTCTTTAAAACGCACAAGTACCACAATCGACAGAAGCACTGTGGTGGAATGAGCGCTGTGATTTGAAACCTTCTTTCAATATCTCTGTACTTGCACCTTTACCAAAAACATTTGCAAAATACAATTGAAGTGATTGATAGAGTGTCCGTAAGAGATTTTCAGCTACAGAGGCTCTGACTCAAAGAGGCTCTGTCGAGCATAGCAGAGGCTCTACTGAAAATTTCTAATTCCGGAAAGCTCATAAAACTTTTTGATCATTCGAAGTTTTGATTGTTTTAAACTGTGTTTCTAGGACATATTTTGAAAATGGTGTCCTAGACAAATGTTTTGGAAAGATGAATTGCGCGAGGAAGTTACTCTTGGATTCTTCTTTGTTCGGCATGGTCTGCGACTTCTGTTGGTTTGTTCGACCAAGTATCCTCTTTGGCTCCCCCTTGAATGACTAACCTATGTAGGTCATTACAAGGTCTCCTTCTGCTCCCCCTTGACCTATGCTTGGATCATATATTGATAAGTAGAGTACACAACATAGGTCAAACTCATCAGAGGATCTGTGAAAATAGACAGAAGCTTTGAGCTATTCTACAAAAGCTCTGTTAGGTATTGAACATTTAAAGGTCAAGAATTTACATACTTAAAGATTGAAATATATACATATATACAGAAGGATTTATTCTCACTTACAGAGGGATAAGCTCATGTTTAGCATACCTAGGTTACCCACCAAGAATAAGAATCTTTTCTCATCAAGTGCCTTGGTGAATAGGTCCGCAAGCTGATATTCCGTGGACATAACGTACATCTATGTGGTGCCTTGTTCAACATGATGCTTTAAGAAGTGGTACCGGATATCTATGTACTTTGTGTTTAAGTGATGCACAGGGTTGGCAGAGATCGCTATGGCACTTTTGGAGTCACAGAGGATTGGTATCTTTTGGATGTCTAGACCATAGTCTTTTAGCTGAGTTCTCATCCATAGAACTTGTGAACAACAGCTGGCAGCAGCAACGTATTCTGCTTCTGCCGTGGATGTTGACACACAATTCTGCTTCTTAGAAGTCCAACTCACTAATTTACCACCTAGGAATTGGCAACTGCTAGAGGTACTTTTCCTTTGTAGCTTGCATCCTCCGTAATCTGAATCTGTATAAGCCATAAGATCAAAGCCAAAGATCTTTGGATACCAGAGACCAAGATTCTTGGTTCCTTTGAGGTATCTAAAGATTCCCTTGACATCAAATAGATAGGATTCTTTAGGGTTAGCTTGATACCTTGCACATAGACATGTGGCATACATTATATCTGCCCTACTAGCAGTTAAGTATAAGAGAGACCCAATCATGCCTCTGTAGAGCTTGCACTCGACAGAGTTTCCTTCTAGATCTTAATATAATTTGGACCCCGTGGCTATGCGGGTCTTCATAGCAGAGGCATCAGCAAGTTTTAATTTAGAAAGCATGTCAGAGACATATTTTGATTGATTTATGAAGATTCCCTCTGATGTCTGTTTGACTTGGAGTCCTAGGAAGAAGTTTAATTCTCCCATCATACTCATCTCAAACTCGCTCTGCTTGAGTTTTTCAAAATCAGTGCAATATTCTGCATTAGTAGAGCCAAAAATGATGTCGTCCACAATTATTTGGACAAGTAGAATCTCTTCACCTTTTCTCTTATAGAACAAAGTTGTATCGGTAGTACCTCTTTCGAATTCATTATCAAGGAGAAAGGTTGAAAGTCGCTCATACCAAGCTCTTGGGGCCTATTTGAGTCCGTACAGAGCTTTGTCTAGATAGTAGACATGGTTTGGGTATTTATAACTTTCGAACCCTGGTGGTTGTTGGACATATACTTCTTCTTGAATCTGTCCGTTTAGAAAGGCAGACTTGACGTCCATCTGAAATACCTTAAAACCTCTGTGGCCTGCGAAGGCTAAGAAGATTCTTATAGCTTCGAGCCGTGCGACAGGGGCAAAGGTCTCATCGTAGTCAATCCCTTCTGCTTGACAGTATCCCTTAGCCACCAGTCTTGCCTTGTTTCTGATGACCACTCCATCCTCATCCTTCTTATTTCTGAAGACCCATTTTGTCCCTATAGCCGTTTTCCCTCTTCGCAGAGGAACTAAGGTCCACACTTTGTTTCTCTCAAATTGGAGAAGCTCTTCTTGTATTGCTTCCACCCAATTTGGATCTTCTAGGGCTTCAGAAACTCTTTTTGGTTCGATCACACTGATAAAGTTTGTAAAGAAACAAAAATTAGCAGTGGCTGATCTTGTCTTAACATTTTCAGAAGGACTGCCAATGATTTGACTTTGAGGATGACTCTTTGTCCACTTGGTCATTCTTGGGAGATGGACATTTGCATCATTGAGTTGAACTTCTGTTGTTGCACACGATAGTTCTGGTGCAACTTTTGTTGTAGATGGTACTTCTGTGCTTGTACAGGGAGTTTCTGCTTGAGGTGGTATTTCAATAAGTGTTGGTACTGAATCCTCTGAGGATGTTGAGACAGAATCCTCATTCTCCTCTGGTGTTAATTCCTCTGTTGTTACTGGAGTTGTTGTTTCCAGTGCATTTGTTGTGGAGTTCTTGTTCACATTATCCTCTGCTTGCTCCCCCTTGAAACTTGCATCTATACAATTAATGGAAGAAGGTGAAGAACTTGAGGGACCAGTTAGAAATATACCTGAATTTGTATGGTCAGCAGAGGATGTCTCTCCAGATGCTCTGGGAGCTCCAGCAGAGGGATCAACATCGTCATTGAACATTTCTTCAAATAACAGATTAAGCTCTGCTTCTCTTGATTTGGAAATGCAGAGGTTTCTTTGTTCAACCCGAGTTCTGAACTGATTTGCTCAGAAGTCTTTTGGAAAGAGTCGTCAAAAGAAACATTAATGCTTTCCACGATTGATCGGGTCCGCAGAACGTAGACTCTGTAGGCCTTAGAAGTGGCAGAGTACCCAATAAATTTTCCTTCATCTGCCTTTACATCAAACTTCCCTCGAGTCTCTCTGTCGTTCAGGACAAAGCATTTGCATCCAAATACATGAAAGAACTTGATATTTGGCTTCCTCTGGTTGATCAAATGATATGGTGTCTTGATGTGTCTTTTCACCACTGTTGATCGATTTTGGGTAAAGCATGCAGTTGAAACAGCTTCTGCCCAGAAAGATAAGGGCAATCCTGATGCTGTAAGCATGGTTCTTGCAGCCTCCACAAGCGTGCAATTTTTGCGTTCGACCATACCATTTTGTTATGGGGTGCGTGCGGCAGAGAAGTTTTGAGAGATGCCTTCTTCTGTAAGGTAAGCTTCAATGACATAATTTTTGAATTCTGCCCCATTGTCGCTTCTTAGCTTCTGTATCCTGCACTCATAAAGCACCTGGATTCTTTTCATTAGATTTATCAAGATGTTTGGGACATCTGAATTCTTTCGCACAAATTCTACCATGTATATCTTGAGAATTCATCGACCAACACTAGCATATATTTCTTTCCACATAGGCCATGTGTAGCAATTGGACCATAGAGGTCGACATGAAGCATGTACAGAGGCCTAGTGCAAGACACATCAGTCTTGCCTTTATGGGAAGCTCTTTTGAGTTTTTCCATTTCATAGGCAGAACACAAATGATCCTTATTTAAATTTGACATTAGGTAAACCTTTCACCAGATCAAGCTTGACAAGTTTATCCAGAGTGTGGAAATTAAGATGGCAGAACCTGTTGTGCCACAACCATGCTTCTTCGTTCTTGCATGAGACAAGACAGAGTTTGTCATATTTGTTCTTGGCCTTGAAGTTCATGAGGTACATATCACCTATTCTTTCGGCTCGCAGAAGTTCAACTTTTGTGTCTTCCCCTAGCAGAGAGCAATAGGTTCTTTTGAACTTTACATCAAAACCTGTGTCGCAAAGTTGGCTAACACTTAGAAGATTGTGCTTGAGGCCATCCACATATGCAACTTTGCACACAGTTATGTCTTCTTTCTTGATGACTCCATAGCCTCTGATGTACCCCTTCTTGTTATCTACAAAGGTTACTGATCCTCCTCCAAGTTTGTCTTTATATGAGGATAGTAGACCTCTGTCGCCAGTAATGTGCCTCGAGCACCCGGAGTCTAGGTACTCGATCAGCACATACTGCTTCTGCAACATGATCAGAGAGATTTAGGTACCCATTTCCAAATGGATCCAGTTTTGTTACGGGGCTTTAAGGTTGCATTGGCATCCTTAAGTTTGGTTTTAACTTCTTTCGAAGAACCATCTTGTTTTTATTCTTACCCTTGAATTTTGCATTCTTTTCTTTGGGTTTAGAGAGTAAATAGTGAGGACCGGAGAAGTGTTGATTCAGTTGATACATAAGCTCAAAGCAATGACAGTAATCGATATGAGAAGAATTTTGCTTAAACTTTTCATTAAAAACGTTGAACATCGGTACAGAGGCTTTATGTTTACAATCTCTCCTAGCATTAGACTTTCTATTACAAAAAGACCTATCTAGGCTAGATTGAGTTTTTGAAAAATCTCTCTTTGGAGTAGCCTTCTGTTGTACCCATCCTCTGTGGTGAACCTCTGCCGATTTCACTGTCACAGAAGAAAAAGACTTGTTATTTTCAACCCATTTTCCTTTTTGTTGCCAAGTTAGCTTTTCTTGAAATGTCCTAAAAGGTTTTGAAACTTTTGAACTTTGAGAGGACTTTTCTTTTTGTTCTTTAATTTTCTCAAGTTCAAGAGAAGTTTTTGCTTGCATACACATATCCAGAAAATCTGGGCAGATAGGAAGACTTGTGAATTTCTCCTTTGGAGGAATAGTTCTGTTAAGAATGCCAGAGGGAAGATTAAATCCCACTGATTCACAAGGAACTATCTCTGACTCGTCAGATTCAGTCTCAGATTCGTCAAAGGATGAGTCATCCTCATATACAGAGGTTGGACTATAAGAATCTCTGTCGTCAGAGGTTGGACTTTCTGTGCATGTGTCATACACACTTTCTTCCTTGCTTTTGGAAATTTCTTCTAAAACTTTGGAAGTGTTCACCGAGATTTCATCACAGATATCTTGTTTGACAGAGAGAGTATCAAGAGTTTCATAAAAGTTGTTTTTCCTGATTTCCCTTAACTCTTTTTTAGAAATATGTAGCAATTTTTCTTCTGTAGAAGCAGGCATAAATTTCAGGTGCCTCTGCAGATAGCTCCTTTTCAGAATCTATAGTGCATACAAAATCAACCTGAGTCTGAGTTTCTGGGTCACCAAACTTGAAGATTCCTATCTGATCCTGAGTTTTCAGACATTTCTTTGGTTTGGAGTCTCTTTTGACAGAGTCTGATGGTGATAAATCTGTGTTTTGATATCACACATTGATCATCTTCATAGGTTTCCTCTTGTGAGGTTCCCAGAGGTTTTTTGCCTTTTGCTTATAGAGAGTAGATTTGGAAATCCTGGTTTACGAGTGTCTCCAACACAGAATAGAGAAGACAGGGACTTGTCTCTTTTGATTCCTATATAAGGATCCACATCGCAGAAGCCAATTCCCTTTCTTCTTATTTGTGTATTTATTTGTTCATACACCTTCTGTGCATCTTGATACCTTTTGATTAAAAGATCTCCGTCGAGTAGATCTTGGTAAATAACTTCTCTTTCTTTTTGAAAAAAGTTTTTAAGAGCAAGTATGTTAAGCCTGTCACTCTCATTATTCATAAGCTCTTTTGTTTTGGCTTTCAAGGCAAAGTCAAGATTTGAAATTTTCTCTTTTAAAGGCTTTAGCTCTTTATGCCAATTAGCTTCAAGATCTTCCTTTTCTAAAGATATTTTTGCCTTTTCCTGAGTGAGAAGTGTGGCTTCTCTCTCATAGAAGGCAAGCTTTTCTGAACGTCAGCACAAGTCTTTTCAAGTTCAAGATAATCTTCTGTTAGTTTAAGTAGATTAGCTCCAGTTTCATTAGAAGATGATTTAGAAGTGGATACCTCACTATCAGAGTCTGAAGTGCTGACTTCTGTCATCCCACAGAACATGGCATTCTTTTTCTCTTCCTCGTCAAGGGATTCATCTGACACCCAGTTTTCTTGCTCAACCATGAGTGATTTTTGGGCATAGTACTTTTCCTTCTTTTTGTAAAAGGCAGAATCTCTCTGGGCCTGTTGGGCTTGCTTCTGTAGTCGGCCACATAATGTCCTGGTTTGCCACAGTTGAAGCATCCTGTGTTCTGTGGTGCATTGCTAGCTCTGTCACCCTGTCTCTGTTTGTGATCACAACTTCCCTTCTGTTCATAAGCTCTGTCATATGACCTCTGTTGGTCATTGGAATCCTTTCTTCCCTGGTTCCTATGCTCATACCTGTGGTTCTGATACTTGCCAACACGATCATCTCTCCCATCTCTCTCATACCCAGTCTTCTTCCTGTAACCTCTGTTTCCAAACTCTTTCGTCGGCAAAGCTAAAGATTTAGCTATCGAGACCATTGTTGCCTCTTCCTCATCCATCAGCTCCTCTTCCCCACTATCCACCACCAGAACCTTTATCTTCTTATCCTTCTTCTCTTCCAGAGCCTTCTCCTTCTTGGGCTTTTCTTTCACCTCTATAGCCTTGCCTACAAGTGCCAGAGGTATACCCATCTGGGTTTTAGTCTGGGCTATCTGAGTTTCTTGTGCAGCCAAGGTGCCATAGAGGTCCGACAGCGTCCAAGTGTCCAAATTCTAATTTGTTTGCAGGGACATGGACAGCTGGAGCCACTCGTCGTTTAGGATTTTGAGGAACATGACATTATTCTCCTCAGAGGTTCTGTGGATTCCGAACTTCTTGCATTTGTTTATCAAGGAGTTGAACATGTCATAAGTGTTCTGCAGAGTTTCTGACGGCAGAGCTTTGAAGGAATAGTATTCGTTTATACACAGAGCCCTTCTATTCTTCTGAGTTTTGGCTCCACCTTCGAGCAATTTTTCCATCTCTCTCCACAGATCACAAGTAGTTTCATAGGCATCTAAGGACTGAACGAGGTCGTTGGGTATGGTCATTATCAGACGTCGTTTGGTCTTCTTTGCCCATTCGTATTTTTCCCAGACTTATGGGACCACTTATCGATGACCTTTGGTTTATCATATTTACCAACCTCTGGTGTGGTTTTGTGTAGCAGGTACTCTGTGTACTGTAACCATAGGAACATATGGTGGATTGTAGAGATAAGTGATAAGTTCCTTGTCAACACCTTCGAAAAAGTAAATCATACGGATTTTCCACTGAGGATACTCATCTCTGAGCAGAGTTGGGGGCTTGGTCAAGGAACCAGCAGTAAAGAAATTAGCTGCGTTCGCCATTTTTGAGTGATTTTTCGAGAAACAGAAAACTTAGTATGAAGAAAAAGTCTTCAATCGATGGGATTGACTTCAGGTATGAGTTTTGATCTTCAAATACTTGAACAAAGCACTGAATGGAATGATTTTACCAAGGAAATAGTGCCTATTAGTTTGTTAGAATCGAACAGGTCGAAAATAACAAAAAAATAGGGGTTGTTTTGAAACAGATGAGTGAGAGGTCAAAATGTGACAACTGTCAAATTCACATCTCAGGTTAGAACTGCTTTGGATACCTCATTTTTATGACATAGTGTACACAGTGCAATTTTAGCAGTAAACACGGTACGATAGGAAAAATTGAGAAATTTTGCCTAAGAAATCCTTGAATTAGGAAATTATCCATAAATCTCATAAAATGCCAACTTAATATATATTTATACTACAAGTATTTATGTAGTTGTTAATTTTTATATATTTCAAGTTTATTATATATATAAATACTTTATTTTATACATGTATACCTTGTATTTTAACTTTAAAAGAGAATACTTGTATTTTGATTTTATTTTAAACCATGAAGTGACTAAAATACATTTGTCACACCACCACCACCCCCCCCCCCCCCCTCAAAGAGGCCGGCCACCCTCTCTCTCCCTCCATATGTATGCAACACTCTTCATCATTTCACCTCACTCTCTCATTTCAATCTCTCACTAAGAGAAAGTTGTCACCTCCTTCTCTCTCCATCTTCAAATCTTCATCCTCATCTTCATATCATCTTCAAGTGTTCATCATAAACTCCAGCCCCTAAACTCTTCTTCTTCAAGAGTCCAAGGCAATCAAAGGTAAAAATAAGTGTGTTGGGTAAAATCCACACACATTCTTTCAAGACTTTTTCATCTTCTTGCATTTTAAAGTATGATCTTCATCTTTTCTACACTTTCTTCATATCTTTTAAAATCATCTTTTATAGGTCTTAATGTTTGTAGATTTACCATCATAACATCTTTTGTTAGTAAAAGATGGTGAATCCAAAATCAAACCAATGTTAAGACCAAAGATGAACATTTTAAACACATGCATGTAGTGTTCTTGGGAAATCCATCATTTTTGTTCAAGAGTCTCATGAATGGATCTTTGAAAACCATTAAAAACGTACTTAAACAAACATGCATGAGCTCAAAATACTGAATTTTTAGTTGCATGTTGATGTTCTTGGCAAGAACATCAACAATCTTCAAAATGGGTCTTTATAAAAGTTTTCCAAGTTTGAGTTGATGGATAAATTGCATGCATTTTTAATGGATCACAAATATGTTTTGGAACTGAAAATAAGTGTATGGGTGAGAGTCAAATCGGATTTTGCATGCAAAATAATAAGAATTTTGGTTTAAAAGTCAATTGGAGAGCACATGCACAAGGTGTTGTTTGGACAGCTTGCTGTCAGATTTCACACCCCACTTCAAAGAGTCATATCTCACTCATTTTAACTCCAAATGGAGTGATTCTTTTTCTGGAAATCATTTTATGTTGTTAAGATTCAAACCCAAGTGGTTTCATTCAAAAACCCAAAGATTTCATTTATCAAACAGTCCTCACAAAATCCGTGTACAAACAGCAAAGTCTTCTGTCGGGTTTTACGTCGTGTATTATTTCATATACTTATACTCTTTCAAAAATTATGAATCTGATGCCAAAAGTTTTCTAACTCATTGAACCAACTGGACATACAATTTCATGATCAAATTATACCTGGAAGTTACTCAAAGTTGGACACAAAGTGACATCAAATTCTGGACATTAAAGGACAAATTATTATTTATTATTAAGGACTATTTCTAATCCCATTTCATCATTTCATGATGAAATAGTGGAGTATATAAGTATATCTTATATTTATGCAGTTTATTTATGCATTTTATTTATGTCTTTTATTTATGCATTTTATTTATTCTTTATCCCTTTTCATCTTTTATGATGAAATTGTGGAATGTTCATATATATAATATATTTATATATATTTATGCATTTTATTCTTGATCCCATTTCATCATTTTATGATGAAATAGTGGAGTATAAATCTAAATTATATCTATATATTTATACATTTAAATATTTGTCATTTCGTTTACGACCTCTAATTTTATCGTCGTTACGATAAAATTTCTGTTTATACATATATATGTACTATATATGTTTATGTTCTTTAAAACCCTTTTCGTTACTTATTGGGACGAAATTGTGGAAACTTTAATCTAAGAAGAACAATGTATACGTTTATTACGTTATAATATTAAAACACAACAAGGCATTTTATGATGATTTGGATAGTTAGTACCGAACCTTCGAGATTGAGAACTCACTAGTGACCTTACGTTCATAGGTTTGAAGTAGGATCATCTCGGAGTACTTGTGGGAGATTCCCGGATTCTATCGCGTATCATGTGAGTATTCACAGCTCCTTTTTCAATGTTTTACATATTTTGGGGTGAAAAGCATGTGGTTACTACAACTATTTTACACACCGATTATTTCGTTTTCTTGAAAATACGAAGCTTGCTTATTTATGCTCTATGGTATCTATGTTGTTGCAAATGTTGTAAGTTTGAGTTTCTTTTTCTATCATTCAAAAGTCCCCGTTTACGTATACGTTACTCGTTAACTCATGGATTGAGCCGTTGGTAAATATGGATAACGTTATTTGGTTTGACACCCCACTCACAAGTAGCGCTTGTTTGAGTACATAATTATTGTTGTATTGGTGTATTGTTGGTGATAGAACATGCGCGTATGTGGAATGATTCCACCACTATAGTAGGGGCAAAGTATGTCGGTATAGGTCGGGTAACGGGCTCAATAACTTAGCATTTTACATATGATTACTTGAGCAAGTGGTTTTTATAACCGAATTATTTTATCCCATTTGTGGATTTAAACTATTTTGCGATGGCAAACAATGTTATACTCATTAAACCTGTGAACTCACTAGCTATTCATTAGTTGACACTCTCATTTACATGCTTTTCAGGAGAACGTTCTTAAGATTGGAATTTAGGAAGGCTACACGTGATGAAGCTTTCTTTACTATCTTTAAATTTTATGCTCATTTCCCTTTCGTAAAGACAATTGTAAAAGACAAGGTTTAACCTTTGAATGTATTTTGATGGTTGTTGTAATCTTGTAACTTTTGCTATGAAACTTGAGCTGTACATTCCGTGTTTCCGCTTTAGCGGGGTGTTACAGATTTGGTATCAGAGCTAAAGGTTATAGAGAATACCGGTTTTCCTTTGGAAAACTGCAATTATAACCAAAAACGGGAATGAACATTTAAATTACTAAACATGTTGCTAGTATAACTGGTTCGGGTATTGCATAATCGGTCTTTAATTAAACAAAGCCTGATCACCTATGTTTAATTAAAGAAAGAGTGATGCGAGACCGGAAATGGATATACTAGGAATATGTGTGTTTTCACACTTGATGCTTCACGTTGTATGCCTAGTAGGAACGTAGTTATTGCCTATAGTATGCAATAGTATAGTACGCTTAGCCTTTATATTGCGCGATAGTAATGTTATACACTCTTACTTCAGTATCACTATGTCAACATCCTCATCACACTCTTACTTTAGCAGTACTATGTCGTCGTCATCATCATCAAGCTCACAACCTTCCTACACGCCATCAAGTGAGCGTACGTCTGACGTGGAACGAGACCCGTATGATGGGCCAAGGATGCCTCCGACTGTGGCTCCTCCACAACCCATCCCGGTAGTAATGCCACCTAGGGGTCCACGTACGAGGCAAACCGCTAGGAAGAGCGTGCCCATACCTAGACGAGTGTCTTTTAGGTCTGATCAGCGAGACACACTGGAACCCTCACGGGTGATCGAGGGAGTGCCGAGTAACCGAGCGCCTGTCATGACCTGGACCGAAGAGCAATACCTTAGGGCCGTGGCAATGGACTTTCACGGATGTCAAGTGAGGGTCAGTCACCAGAGTCAAGTCATAACCGAGCTAGTGGAATTAAGTCACCTTTTGACCAATCGGTCGTCCGACGCCCTAAATGGAGCGAAAATAGCTCGGAGGATAGCTTTACGAGCCGAGATAATGAGCATAGTAGTAGTGATGATGTTGACGCTATTGGTGTTGTGGGTTTCGATTGAAGTGTATCGGGGTGGATATTGACGTGGACGGTGGAAAAATTTAGAAAATGGAACTTTTTAATTTCTAGTTGTTTCAATCTTAAATTTCAGTTTGTAATTCTATACTGATGTGCGTTGCACATCGGAAATTTTGTATCAAACGGCTATTATTAATGACTTCAATGAAAAGGCATTTTTGTGTTTTAATTATATATGTGGAACATGCAATAGTTATTTATTTATTCTCCAACACTTCGAAGTTTCAAATGTATTCTTTACAAAAATATCCGACTTTAATTACTAAAATTTTTAATCAACTCGATTTTTGCAATTGTGTTTTAGAAAAATGCCACCAAGAAGATCCACACGTCACACGGGAGGAAATCCTGATGATCAAAACCCCGATATCGCCCAACTCATAGCTCAACGTATCCAAGAGGCGATACCTAACATCATAGCCCAAGTTACCGGGGGTATTAATGAGAATCAAAGGAATGTTAATGTAGGAGGAGGAACTCCTAATAACACTCAAGACAATAGAGGATGTAGCTACAAAACGTTCATGACTTGCAAACCCAAGGAGTTTCATGGAACGGAAGGTGCTATAGGATTACTCTCATGGTTTGATAGTATGGAGTCAGTACTTCATATCTGTAAGTGTTCGGAGGATCGCATGGTAGAGTATGCGGCCTATCAGTTGCAAAAGCGAGCTCTAACTTGGTGGAACATTCAAGTACAAACCCGTGGAAGGGAAGATGCGTACAAACTAACCTGGACTGAGTTCAAGGAATTGCTCATGGAGGAATACTGTCCCAAGAGCGAAGTTCAGAAATTGGAAGCTGAACTTTGGGAACTTACCATGGTTGGTTTGGGGATAGATCGCTACACCGCTCGTTTTCACGAACTTGCGAAACTAGTACCTCACATGGTTACCCCGGAGAGCAAACGGATCGACCGATATTTGTACGGATTAACCCCGGAGATCCGAGGGATGGTTAAGTCATCAAGTCCGACCACGATCCAAGCCGCCGTAGCCTTAGCAACTAGTTTGACCCATGATGCGGTCAGAGCAGGAACTCTAACTCAGAAAGGAGTCGGTATTAAGAGAAGGTCGGAGAATCAGTCGGGAAAAGCAATTGGAAGTAGTTCAAGTGGGAACAAGAAAGTAGTGGGAAATTTTGGGATGAATGCTAAGGAAGTAGGACGTTACAGTAGGCCCCACCCAAAGTGTAACCAATGTGGTTCGCATCACGAGGGAGCCTGTCTTATCTGTAGCATCTGTAAGCAAAAAGGTCATTTAGCCCGATTTTGTAAGACGGTGAAGAATGTGAAAGAGGAAGGAAGGGAATGCTATGAGTGCGGAAGTCCAGATCACTTCCGAAACGTGTGCCCAAGGTGGAAAAGGGGACCAAACAATAACAACGTTGGGTGTCAAACAAGACAAGCTAATCAGGGAAACCAAGGAGGACAAGCTCGAGGACGGGCATTTGTTTTAGGAGCAGAAGAAGCACGTCGAGACCCCAATGTAGTGACAGGTACGTTTCTTCTAAACGATTATTATGCATCCGTATTATTCGACACTGGTGCCGATAAGAGCTTTGTTTCTTTAGAATTTAGGCCTTTGATCAATCTAGAATCTAAGAAAATGCCGAATGCTTATATTGTTGAGGTTGCTAATGGATTTGAATTAGAAGCTAAGGATGTAATCTTAGGATGTACCTTGAACTTAGCTGATAAACTGTTTAGTGTTGATCTTATTCCAATTGAATTGGGGAGTTTCGATGTAGTAATAGGCATGGATTGGTTATCTAAGCACCGAGCAGAGGTTAGTTGTTTTGAAAAGACGGTTAGGTTACCATTACAAGGCGGAGAAACCCTAGTTGTCCAAGGAGATAGAGCTGGAAGGAGTCTGAAGATAGTATCATGTATGAAGGTCCATAAGTATTTGAGGAAGAAGTATGTTGCGTTCTTGGCACAAGTAATTGAGAAGAAGTCTGAGGAGAGGCGAGTCCAGGATATTCCTGTGGTGAAGGATCACCCAGAAGTATTTCCAGACGATTTGCCTGGACTTCCACCGTTTAGACAAGTCGAATTTCAGATTGATCTTGTACCCGGAGCGGCGCCTGTAGCCAAGGCCCCGTATCGCTTAGCACCTGCAGAAATGCAGGAGTTGTCGAATCAACTTCAAGAACTTTTGGATAAAGGATTCATTCGACCAAGTTCATCACCCTGGGGAGCCCCGATTCTCTTCCTCAAGAAGAAGGATGGATCATTTCGAATGTGTATCGATTATAGGGAGCTAAATAAGTTGACAATCAAGAACCGATACCCCCTCCCTCGAATAGACGATTTGTTCGACCAGTTGCAAGGTGAAACTTACTTCTCTAAGATTGATCTTCGATCGGGATATCATCAGTTGAGAGTCCGAGAGGAAGATATTCCTAAAACAGCTTTTAGAACTCGCTATGGACACTACGAGTTTTTAGTTATGCCATTTGGATTGACGAACGCGCCAGCTGTGTTTATGGATCTAATTAATAGAGTATGTAGGCCATACATTGATAAGTTTGTGATTGTGTTCATAGATGATATACTAATCTATTCTCAGAGTAAGAAGGATCACGAGCAGCATCTAAAAGTGATTTTAGAACTTCTCAAGGAGTAGAAGCTATATGCCAAATTCTCTAAGTGCGAATTTTAGATTCGGGAGGTAGATTTCTTAGGTCACGTAATCGGGGAGAAAGGGATTCACGTGGACCCGGCTAAAGTAGAAGCCATTAAGAAATGGGAAGCCCCTAGGACTCCAACGGAAATTCGCCAATTTCTAGGCTTGGCGGGATACTATCGACGTTTCATCGAGAATTTTTCTAAGATCGCTAAACCCCTTACCTCGTTAACCCAAAAGGAGAAGGAATTTGTAGTGTATTGTGACACATCACATCAAGGATTAGGTTGCGTATTGATGCAAAATGATAAGGTGATAGCATATGCCTCGAGACAATTAAAAGTTCACGAAAAGAACTATACCACACACGATTTGGAACTCGGAGCTTTGGTATTTGCTCTGAAGATATGGAGACATTATCTATATGGTACCAAGTGTACTATTTTCACCGATTATAAAAGTCTTCAACACATCTTTGATCAAAAGATGCTGAACATGAGGCAAAGAAGATGGGTAGAACTTCTCAGCGGTTACGATTGTGAGATACGTTACCACCCAGGTAAGGCCAATGTGGTAGCCGATGCCTTGAGTAGGAAATAAAGGGTAAAACCTTCACGAGTCCGAGCGTTAGGAGCACTGGTTCAAACAAGTTTGAAAACCCGGATTTTTGAAGCTCAGATTGAAGCATTGAAACCTGAAAATCTGAAGGGAGAGACTCTTCATGGTTTAGAGTCTAGTTTTGAAACTAAGATTGATGGAATATGTTACTTTAAGGGCAGAGTGTGGATCCCAAAGGCTGACAACCTACGGGAAATGATTTTTAAGGAGGCTCATAAATCAAAGTATTCAATTCACCCAGGAGCGGAAAAGATGTACAAGGATTTAAGGGAATACTATTGGTGGCCAGGAATGAAGAAGGATATTGCCATATATGTAGGAAAATGCATAACGTGTGCAAAGGTCAAGGCTGTATATCAAAAGCCATCGGGACTGTTGCAACAACCGGAAATTCCCCAGTGGAAATGGGAGCAAATCACTATGGACTTTATAACCAAACTCCCGAGAACTGCCAAAGGGCATGACACGATTTGGGTTATAGTAGATCGATTTACGAAGTCTGCATATTTCTTACCTATTCGGGAAGATTATAAGATGGAAAAGCTTGCCCAAATCTACATCAAGGAGGTCGTTACGCGGCATGGAGTTCCAGTTTCCATTATATCGGATAGAGATAGTCGCTTTACATCCCGATTTTGGCAATCACTCCAAAAAGCGTTGGGTACTCAGTTGAACTTAAGCATGGCTTATCATCCTCAAACGGATGGTCAGAGTGAGCGGACCATTCAGACTTTGGAGGACATGCTTCGGGCATGTGTATTAGACTTTGGAGGAAGTTGGGATAACCACTTGCCGTTAGTCGAATTCTCATACAACAATAGCTATCACACTAGTATTCAGTGTGCGCCATATGAAGCTCTGTATGGTCGCAAGTGTCGATCACCTCTTTGTTGGTTGGAAATTGGAGATAGACAACTATCTAGTCCGGACATTGTCCAAGAAACAACCGACAAGATCGCAATCATCAGGGATAGGCTTAAAGCAGCTCAAGATCGTCAAAAGAGCTATCCGGACATTCGAAGAAAGCCTCTAGAATTTCAAATTGGTGATAGAGTCTTTTTAAAAGTATCTATACTATATTATAAAGCATCAAGGAACCTAACCCTTAAAAACAACTTTTAAAGCTATTGGTGCCATCATTTAAAGCATGGTTACTTAAATTTGAGAGAGAGAGAGAGAGAGAGAGAGAGAGAGCGCGCGCGTGTAATCTTTTATTACCGGTTCAAAATATTTATCTTTCCAAGAAATGCACTCACGCCTCTTCCTTCTCCAAGACAATGAGTATTCAACCTCCCAAGAACTCATCCACAGTTTACCATATCAGTTTGAATTCAAATTTTAAAAGAGCTTTTCACACCCTAATCCATAATCCTCAAATTCTCCTTGGATGCTCTCTTCACCGTCTCGCTCTCCTCCCTCCGGTGTTGTTCCTCATTTTTTGTCCCAAATCCGGTAATAGTTATCTCAGGTATGTTTCACGATTTCATATCGATTTCACAATGATTTGGGTTCACAATTTCAAGTTCTTTGCACACATTTTTATTTCACGGTTTACCCTCGTCGATTTCAAGTCTTGTTTGTGTTCATCGATTTCAATTTTCGATTTCACGGTTTGTGTTCATCGATTTCAAGTTCAGTTTGGTGTTGGTTTATGTAAATGGTGTGTCTCTGACTCTCGACCAGTTCCATCTAAATGGGTTTTTTCATTCCAATGGTTAGTTTTTATTTTCGTTTCTTATGGTAGTGCATTTCCTTCTCAGGTTTCCTGCTTTTATGGGTATTTTCAGATCACCATTCATATGCGATGTGTATATTATGTTTTGATTTAACATGTGCATATTATGTGTTCGATGAAATGCGTCAATGAAAACCATCCCTTGTTGAATAACTAAGGAACCCTCTTGGTTTCAATTTTTTTGGGGGGTTTCTCAATCGATATCGGCTTCCTTCACAATCATGAAGAATGTATCAAATCACAGAAGACTTCAATGGTTTTGCATCACTTCTTAAAAACCGTTGGGTCAGATGAAGGTAACATATTCGATCTTTTTTATTTAATTGTTATCTTTTACTCCTTTGATTGTAAATAACTTAACCATTTCTTTTATTCAACCATAGATGTTTCTTGTCAATCTATGTCTGCATGCAATACTTCACCAAGAAAATCAATGGTAAGCTTGCTGATATGGTTTCCAAAATCACATATTTCCTTAGTAATTTGTGTATTCAGAGTGAATGACTTATTTTTATGTATAAACCCAGGATGAAGATCCCATCATGCTCTTTGGGATGGAGGAGAGTCCCATTCCGACAATAGAAGATCGACCTCGTCAATACAGTGGACAAAGTTCCCCAATTTTTGGAAGCCCAGATTCTCCAAGATGGCCATGCATGAACGATTGGGACGACATTCCTAACTTCATCTTACGACCAAAGTACCGTTTTTTGGGTATCTTGTGCCGTTTCTTATGTTTTTTTTTGTGTTCTAGCTTACTTGGAGGTTTATTTGGAAGATCATTTTTATACTGCTTAGTGTTCTAGGGTACCAAATGCTAAACCGCTATGCAGTGTTCTTTTTATGTTCCTGTATTATTATCCCAAATTATTTTCAAACACCATTCATTAAAGATGTCTTGGTTGTTTTTAACGAAAACAAAAAAATCTCTAGCTTCAAAATCTGTTAGTTAAGTTAGTTAGGCATTGTTTTTTGTTATTAGTTGAGCTATCAATAACATAAGATCTTATTTGGTTAGAGCCTCTTATTACAAATGATCCTTGAGTTGTTAGTTAGGCTAAATAAAATGGGGGACGTTTCTCTAAGATTTGTGCAACAAGAGAATACTCTTAAAGTAAATCTGATAATTATATCCTACAAATTGATAGACTGGTCAAATGTTCCCCTTGTTTTTATTTCATATGTTTTAAATATTATTTTGTGAAGTATTGGTTGAGTGAGGCACATTATAAATGTTTTTTCATCATCATGCATTCACCTCCTACCAACCATTTGGTTAGTTCATTACTTGACATGATAAGTAACCTTAAAGTATACTTGTTAATTGTTATATTCAGGCTAGGCGGGCCCTATGAGCTCTGAAAGGATTGGTCAGACTACAAGCTCTTGTTAGGGGACATGATGTGAGAAAGCAGGCTGCAATAACTCTTCGTTGTATGCAAGCATTAGTGAGGGTTCAGGCTCGTGTTAGAGCTAGGCGTGTTCGCTTAGCATTGGAAGGCCAATCCGAACAAGGCCAATCCGAACAAGACCAGCTTCAACATGAGGCTCGTGTTCGAGAAATAGAGGTAACCATGCAAATCTACAATCTCAATCAACCATATGTGCTTCTTTTAATGACATCACAAAAAACTTGGACATTTGAAAGAAATCTTGGATGATACAAACATAATGCATACATCCTTTTGTCCAAAATCTGATAAAAAAACTGTTGAATATTGCTTCTATGTGATTTTTGGCGGCATATAGTATTGACAATAGTTATCATACAATATAAAAGACGATTTCAATCAAATTAGCAAGATCCAAATGTGTTCTGGATTATGTACCACTGAATCTCATCTCATCTAAATAGATCTGTATTAGCTTCATGTTAAGAGTGAATTTTTTGAATATTGCAATGCCTTTGTTGTATAACTGGATATTGCATTCTCTATGAATAAGTCCAACGACACACAGCTATATTGTGCTAATATCTATGTTTTCTAACTTCTATTTCTTTTTTTGTTTTGTTTTTGCCTCTCATTCGTTCTTCTTTGACAGGAAGGATGGTGTGACAGTGTTGGTTCTGTTGAAGAAATTCAAGCAAAGTTGATAAAGAGGCAGGAGGCTGCTGCCAAACGTGAGAGAGCCATGGCATATGCTCTTGCTCACCAGGTAATGTTAAATATCGTATCATTTCATGATCATAAAATGAATACTTCAAATTTCCTATCCTCCATATTCAAATTGGCTTGTGAGATCTTTCACATCAAGGATTTTATTAAGGGTCTTAAGATGTTAAATTGTCCAACTTCAATTATTGGTAGATACATCAACCACATCAAATTATCTTTCACATTAAGGCTTTTATGAAGGGTCTTAAGATGTCAAAAATTGTCCAACTTCAGTAATAGATAAATATGCCAACTACATGTGTTGCACTCATTGTCTTAATACACACTATGCACGGCTGTTATTTTATAAGTACCTTTTAACGCACTCTATGAAAGGTCTTAAGAATCTTTTTAACATGAACTACGGAAAGCGAATTGTACTTTCAGCAGAGCAATACCTATGTATGTATGAACGCTCTTTGTACATATCTGGGCATGCATATGAAAATATAGGACTCAAAAAAGTACCCAAATTTTGTTAGAAAAACCGGAATAAATAATGGCAAAACGGTCCAATGAGCAATAAGAAAAGAAATTTCAATGAAGACTTAAATGTAAATGTTTATTGGAATAAGTTGATCACTATACACCCAAGGTTTTAAAAAGAAGAATCAGGCCTCCAGGCGTTTTTTTCCTTCCTTTTGTGATGAGAAGATAATTCAAGATAAATGGGATGAGAAGATATCGATTTCTTGCAGCCATATAGAAAAATAAACATATAAACATAAAACATCTATTTTACCAAATATTGGCTGCATCTAAAACTAGTCATTACCTAAAACTCTAAAAGGGTTGATTTGTTTTGGGCAAGAATGCATGCATTGCAAAATAGACATCTTCTGCTTGGTGGTGAACTTTATTTTTATTACAGGTATTAAATAATCAACAAGACTTGTATTTATTAGTTTATTGGGTTTGGGTAAGAGTTTCAACGTGTTTGGATGGGACATTTTATAAACTTTTTTACCCAAAGTTAATTTTTCAGCTGGAAGGCTCTAGCCTCTCCTAAATACTCATAACAAATCGGTTTTAGCTTTATATTTTGTGTATCAGGAATGAAACAGGAAGCTTGAGGGTCAAAGTATATATGTATTTTTAGAGTGCGTATGGGTTGTTTATTTTTGCTCTACCAGGTTCTTTCTTGCCAAAGTATATATGTATAGTTTTTATAGTTTTTATAGTTTTTATATCTTTCTTTCTTACTGTAGTTTTTGTCAAAACATGTAATTAAGCCGTATATCCCATATTTTAAGCTAGCTTTTGAGCATTTTTGCATTCATGCCGGTGGGAGAGCTTTTTTGGATGAAATTGAGAAGAATTTGCAGCCATCAGGAATGACACTTAATCGATTTGACAACACTTCAAGTAGTTCACCTTGGTACGGATTGGCTTATTCGGAAGCAAAAGGGAGGATCAAGAAAGGAGACAGAGCTTGGCAAATAGGGAGGATCAAGAAAGGAGATAGAGCTTGGCAAATAGCTTTTGGATCTGGATTTAAGTGCAACAGTGCTGTTTGGAAAGCTTTAAAGACTGTCAATCCAGCGAAAGTGAAGAGCCCTTGGATCGGTGAGATTGATCAGTCCCTGTAGATGTCTCAAAGTTATCTTCCATATAAGCTGAATTAAATCTTCATTTTTTTTCTTTTCAGTTTCTAAGTTATTATTCATGGGATTTTCTTGGTTTTGAATTAAGGGGCAATGATTTTTATTTCTTAATTGTACTGGGATTACATCTTCTTTATCAAGGGATGCTATATTTTTTCAAGAACATCTTAAGAGCTTGTGTTGTGATTCAGAACTTCGAACTTGATTCTGTTTGGGACTAATTTATGTATCAATGTTTTTATCGTTCGACTGTATGCAAACTTTATGGTTCCATTTGGTTTAAAGATCAAGAAAGCTGTTGGCCCTTTTTATGTTCTTTGTACAACAATCTAGCAATGGCTGCATATGTTTTCTAAGGTTTTGTCTTCATTTTTGACTTCCGGTTGGAAGAAGTGTTTGAAGGGATCTTGAAGAATGCTGCAAAACTTATACATACAAATGGCTGAAAATATCAGGGTTAGCCCGCTGGTCTGGATCCACACGGTTGTCAGAATTGGATTTAAGACATTTTCAAGTTGTCTATTAGACATTTTCAAATTGTAATGTTATTATATCATGAGCTTTAATTGATATGTTTTTTTTACAACATGAACATCCGTTTGTTTCTTGGTAATTTTGTTCAACCTACGTATGAAGGAAGAATTCTGAGTTAGTCAAATAATCACAATGGATCCCATGGATAGTTGATGATACAAAGTTACATTGGGTTTAAGAAGTATGGAGGATTTGAACTTGAGTAATGTTGTTTTACCCCTTTGCCATTTGAGTATCCTGATGCATTGCACGGGTACCCTACTAGGGTTTGGAATTCAGGTTTGGAAAAGATTTTAGGCATATAAGGAGGTCAAGTTTTGGAAGTCAAGTTTTGGATATCAAATCGTTTGATGTTTGGAATTCACTTTTGGAAATGGCAAGAGTAGTTATCCTTCCTTATTCGATAAGAGCATCACTATCATCATATTTATCAAGTAACATTCTTGGCTCTTTCCATGTTCAAAATCATTTACATTTGTGACTCCCGCCGCATTGCGCGGGTACACAACTAGTCCCCTTAGAAGGGAACAGTCCGTTTTGGGAAAAGAGGAAAGTTGAGTCCACGGTATGTTGGACCATTCAAGATCACGGAAAGAATTGGACCAGTAGCTTATAAGATGGAATTTCCAATGGAGTTAAGTGCTATCCACAACACGTTTGTTAGATCTAGAGTTTTGTCAAAAACACAACTGTTAAGATCTAATCTGAAGAATCAGAGTTCTGAGTAAGAAGACTCAGAAGTTCTGATCAGAGAATAATGAAAAGATTACAAGTATGGAAGTTGCTCAGAAGACTCAGAAGTTCTGAGTAGAAGACTCAGAAGTTCTGAGTGAGAAATCTCAAAAAGATTCTAAGTGTTGGATTCTGTCTAGAAGGTTCAGAGTTCTGAGTAGGAGACTCAGAACTTCTGACTATGAAGACAAATGTTCTGAAGCGCTTATTCAGAAGTATGTTCAGAAGTTCTGAACAACATGTTCAGAACTTATGACTTGGATATTCTGTTACATTCAGGACACGTGTAATTGTTCTATTAGTCTGTTTCTTATATGTACTGTAGCTTTAGCTATTCTCTACAGTATATATAGGAGTTAGCAACTGTAGCTAACTGAATCTTTGGCTAATCTTTAAAGAATCTTTGATATAATCTTTGGTGAATCCATTTAGAGAAATTCATTGTAATATCTTGTAATTCACAGATTGTTAATAAATCATATGACCAGTTGCTATTAATACGATCTTATTTGTTCATATTTGATTCTAAGAGTGTAACCTGGACTTTCAATTGGTATCAGAGCCAATCAACAAACAAATTCGTCCAAGAGTGTGTTTGATCGCGTTCTTGAAGTTTCTTGATCAATTCGACAATTGATTCCGCTGTTGCTAACAATTCTTGAATTCCTTACAATTCTTGAATTCATTTCTATCATTGATTCAAGAAATTTGAATTTGTCTTTCTGTTGAATCGATATCTTACAATCAAGTCATCCAAAGATTTTCTCTCTATGCTGATTAATTCTCAAAATTAAACAGAGATCACAGGTATGTTTTCGAAATTCTTGATTGGTTTCTTGATCAAGGTGATTATATCTGCTGCATGTTGATTAGTATTCAAATTTTTTGTTGAAAAGAAGATTTCATTAATTCATGTACTCTAACTGTTTGATGAAATGCATGTGACAGATTTGATTAATTCTTGCATGTTCTAGATTTGTGTTGATTCTCATTTTTGATCATAATTCATAGTTGATATTCGAATTTGTCATTTCATCATGCCTGAGATTATTGAAGTTTTTGTGAGACCTGCAATTTCTATAACCAGTTCAGACAATTTGCAAAAATTAAGTCCTGTAAAAGCAAAAGAAACAATTTCTGAACCAAAAACTGAGATTGTTCATTTTGAAAGCAAGATTGCTAATCTTCAAGCAAAACAAGACGAATATGCAAAAGTTATAAAGATTTTGCAAAAAGAGAAATCTGATTCTCTAAAGGATTTTGAAAAGGTTCAAGAAAACATAAAGTTGTTAGAAAAAGAGAATGTTGATTTGAAAGAGAAAGGCAATTTTAGCAGAAAGATGTTGACAGAGTCTGAAAATAGAATTAAATCATGTGAAATGAAAAATTGTCAACTCTTGAAACAGATCTATGATTTTGAACAAGTTCTTATACTTGAAAGAGTGAAATTTGAGAAAGAGAGAAGAGACTTTCAAATTGAGAGGAAAGGTTTTGAAACAAAGTCTGTTGAATTATCTTTGAAAATTTCTGATTTGGAGAAAATTCTTGCAAAAGAAAGAAAAGAATTTGAATGCAAGAAAAATGTTTTTCAAAAAGAAAAGAATGGTTTTGAGAAAAAGAAAACAGGAATGTTAAATGAGTTTTCTGTAAAAATCAATGAGTTGGAGAAAGAGTTAGAAGATGGAAGGAAAGAGACTGAAAAGAAGAAGGTAAATGGTTTTAAAGAAAAATGCTTAAAAGATGAGTTTGAGAAGGAAAAGAAAGTTTTTCATTTGGAGATAAGGAGACTTATTAAGAAATTATCTGATTTATCAACTAAAATCATGATAGAGAGGAAGTACAAATCTGATTTGCAGTCAAGGTTTGATTTGTATGTTAAAAAATGTAGGGAATTTGAAACGAAAGTTGTTGACAAATCAAATCATAGTTCAAAAGATCAGATTCGTTCTTCTAATCTGTTTTATGATTCTGCTATTGATAAATCTTATAATTGTTCTTTTAAAAAGATAAAAATGGAATGGAGAGTTAAAGGAACAACTTCCAAGAAAGAAGTGCCAATATCAAAGGTTCCTAATTCAAATGTCAAGAAGAACAATACATTTCAAAGAAAATCTTTTGTTAAACCTGATGTGATTTATTCTGTAAATCAATTAGTCAGAATTGCACAAAAGAAACTTTGTTGTTCATATTGTGGGACTAATGATTTTGTGAACAAAAATTTTATTCAGCACTGGTATGGTTCTTATAGAATATCTGCATATGCCACTGCACCTAACAGACCTGGACCCAAGTTCATATGGGTACCAAAGTCAACTTAATCTGTTTTGCAGGTTATTCATGTGTAGAGCTGAATGAATGATCCATACCGACACATGACTGAAAACAGATGTTGTGCTTAATTGAGAATATTGACTTTTGGATAATTCAGTCCAAAACTCGGTCTGAATGTAATTATGGATTTCTGATTCATATAGATCAATTTGTTGATTTTGAAGATTTTTTTTTTTTTGAAAAAGTTCTGTTTGCTATGAGGTTATCGAACTCATAGATGTGAGTGTTTTTCGTAGAAAACATTTCAAGAGAATGTGTTCAGAATCACATTTTAAGCAACCCTGCAAATTTTGGTTGAAAAATTCTGATTTTTGAGCAAGTTATGGTGATTTGAAGTTCAGAATGTTCAAAAATCACAAAATCCAAACATTTTTCTAAGGCATTTTCTCTGGATAGTTTTATCAGAATTCTGACTCTGTTACTCAGAAGTTCTGACTCTACTACTCAGAAGTTCTGACTCTACTACTCAGAATTCTGACTCAACTAATCAGAATTCTGACTCTGATACTTAGAATTTTGAACAAGTTACTCAGACTTCTGACTATACTACTCAGAATTCTGACTCAACTAATCAGAATTCTGACTCTGATACTTAGAATTTTGAACAAGTTACTCAGAATTCTGACTTTTCTACTCAGAATTCTGACTCAACTACTCAGAATTTGGATTTTTGATATCTAATGAGGAATCATCGAAGATGATTACCAAAATCTCTTGATTTTGCAGGATTATCTTGATTTGAGAGGGAATATTGTCTCAAAATTTGATCTGATTGTTTCAAGATGAAGTTCAAAACCCGTGCTTCAACGTTTTAGGCTTTTGAACATATCAGTTCAAAACCCGTACTTAAATGACAATGGCTTCTGAATAATTCAGTTCAGGACCCGTACTTCAGAGACTAAGACTTCTAAACAAATCAGTTTAGAACTCATACTTCTCAGGTGATATCCTTAACTGTCATATTTTTATGTTTCAAGGAACAAGTGGTGAAAGGTAACATTGCATTACGTTTATTTCTATTGCTTTGAATGTTTGAATCTTAACAAATTTAATTCAATGATATGAATTTTTTTTAATTTTCATTCAATGAATAAATGTGTGTCAAAGAGTGATTTTACAAGTATTTTGTATTATCTGAGCTATATTTGTTTCAACTTTCACTTTTGAATTAAATCGAAAGGTAAGAAAAACATGAATGAAATTATGCCGAATGCTCAATGTTATGAAATCTATACTTATATAGAATATAATGCTCAAAAAGCCTAAATGTCAGAATGATGGATGGAAACAAAAATATGGGGGAAGTACTACGTTTTAGTACCAAGTGATTGAGATGAAATATAAATATATATAAAATCATTTAGTTTGAAAGTTTGTACCTGTGGCCTTTCTGGTTTGGGAGAGTAAGTCCTAAGGGGTGCTCGACACCTAGTCCCTAAGATCAACTGGTCTGGGATCGGCTGACCCAAATCCTGCAATAGAACCAGATAGAAAGCCATGTTCTACTGGTACAAATGGGTTTAAGATATATCGATGTGGCCTTTCTGGTTTGGGAAATTAAGTTCCAAGGGGTGCTTGTCACCTAGCACCTAAGACCAACTGGTCTAGGATATGCTGACCCAAATCCTGCTATAAAACCAGATAGAAAGTCATGTTTAACGATGTATCTTATTTTTACTAAACTTTTTGATTAAAAGATGCCAATGTGCACAAAATTAAAAGATGTCAATGAGCACAAAATTAAAAGATGCCAATGAGCACACATCTCTTGAAACTTTGGGAAAATTCAAAGTCGCAATAAACTTGTAAATTTGTGAAAATCCTGCTTTTGGACAAATAGTGTAAGTAGAGCAAAGTATTCTTATATGTTTTAGAATTGCATATTCTTGAAGCTAATCATATTTCGCATGCTAAGCACACCAAATAGATTTAATAAAGAGATTGAAACTGAACATTTTTAACTCGATATGCAATGATGACTTGTATTTGAATCCAAACACATGCATTTGATTTCATTTGATTGAAAAATCTGATAAATTTCATTAAGTTGGATTTCTTTTGTAAAGTTTTCAAATGATCAAATGTTAGTAGTTATCAAGTGTAGTTCAGTAAATCTTATTCTCCTTGTATAAATGTTTTCATTAAAGCACTATATTTGAAATGAATAATTTTAATGAAATATATGCATACTTTCAGGGGGAGAAAACAAATTGCTCCATAATTCTTATTTTGAGGGGGAGCAAGGTTATTCATTAAGGAGGAGAAAAAGCATAGACTTCATTCGAAGAAAAAGCATCGCTAAAGTTTTGAAAAACTTTAGGGGGAGAAAAGCTAAAGATTTTGAAGATGATTTTGCTTTCCAAAACTTTAGGGGGAGAAAAGCTAAAGATAAGATTTGTCATTTCAAGGGGGAGCAAAGAAAAAGCAAATATGTAACAGAAATCAATTTGGAAATCGTTGCTGCTGCTGATTAAAGACTGACCAGAAGTTGTTAACTCAGATTATTCAGAATTCTGAGCAAAAGTTGTCAAAGCATTCAGAAGAGCTCCTTCTGAAGATTGTTCCTGCTCTAAGAATTTGATGATGAAAAGTACAAGTGTGTTTGACAAAAAGGGGGAGATTGTTAGATCTAGAGTTTTGTCAAAAACACAACTGTTAAGATCTAATCTGAAGAATCAGAGTTCTGAGTAAGAAGACTCAGAAGTTCTGATCAGAGAATAATGAAAAGATTACAAGTATGGAAGTTGCTCAGAAGACTCAGAAGTTCTGAGTAGAAGACTCAGAAGTTCTGAGTGAGAAATCTCAAAAAGATTCTAAGTGTTGGATTCTGACTAGAAGGTTCAGAGTTCTGAGTAGGAGACTCAGAACTTCTGACTATGAAGACAAATGTTCTGAAGCGCTTATTCAGAAGTATGTTCAGAAGTTCTGAACAACATGTTCAGAACTTATGACTTGGATATTCTGTTACATTCAGGACACGTGTAATTGTTCTATTAGTCTGTTTCTTATATGTACTGTAGCTTTAGCTATTCTCTACAGTATATATAGGAGTTAGCAACTGTAGCTAACTGAATCTTTGGCTAATCTTTAAAGAATCTTTGATATAAAAAAAAAAAAAAAAAAAAAAAAAAAATTGTTAGATCTAGAGTTTTGTCAAAAACACAACTGTTAAGATCTAATCTGAAGAATCAGAGTTCTGAGTAAGAAGACTCAGAAGTTCTGATCAGAGAATAATGAAAAGATTACAAGTATGGAAGTTGCTCAGAAGACTCAGAAGTTCTGAGTAGAAGACTCAGAAGTTCTGAGTGAGAAATCTCAAAAAGATTCTAAGTGTTGGATTCTGTCTAGAAGGTTCAGAGTTCTGAGTAGGAGACTCAGAACTTCTGACTATGAAGACAAATGTTCTGAAGCGCTTATTCAGAAGTATGTTCAGAAGTTCTGAACAACATGTTCAGAACTTATGACTTGGATATTCTGTTACATTCAGGACACGTGTAATTGTTCTATTAGTCTGTTTCTTATATGTACTGTAGCTTTAGCTATTCTCTACAGTATATATAGGAGTTAGCAACTGTAGCTAACTGAATCTTTGGCTAATCTTTAAAGAATCTTTGATATAATCTTTGGTGAATCCATTTAGAGAAATTCATTGTAATATCTTGTAATTCACAGATTGTTAATAAATCATATGACCAGTTGCTATTAATACGATCTTATTTGTTCATATTTGATTCTAAGAGTGTAACCTGGACTTTCAACGTTTCACGTGTCGAACCTAAAGAAGTGTTTAGCTGACGAAGCAGCAACTGTGCCCTTGGATGAAGTCCAAATCAACAATAAACTACACATCGTAGAGGAACCAATGGAAATACTTGATAGGGAAGTCAAGCGTCTTAAGAGAAGCAAAATCCCAATAGTAAAATCCATTGGAACACAAGGCGTGGGCCTGAATACACTTGGGAGCGGGAGGATTACATGTTACAAAAGTATCCTCACCTCTTCGCAAGCAAACCTGTTAACGCTAGTGACACTTGAATTTCGGGACGAAATTCTTCTAACCGGGGGAGACTGTGACAACTGTCAAATTCACATCTCAGGTTAGAACTGCTTTGGATACCTCATTTTTATGACATAGTGTACACAGTGCAATTTTAGCAGTAAACACGGTACGATAGGAAAAATTGAGAAATTTTGCCTAAGAAATCCTTGAATTAGGAAATTATCCATAAATCTCATAAAATGCCAACTTAATATATATTTATACTACAAGTATTTATGTAGTTGTTAATTTTTATATATTTCAAGTTTATTATATATATAAATACTTTATTTTATACATGTATACCTTGTATTTTAACTTTAAAAGAGAATACTTGTATTTTGATTTTATTTTAAACCATGAAGTGACTAAAATACATTTGTCACACCACCACCACCCCCCCCCCCCTCAAAGAGGCCGGCCACCCTCTCTCTCCCTCCATATGTATGCAACACTTTTCATCATTTCACCTCACTCTCTCATTTCAATCTCTCACTAAGAGAAAGTTGTCACCTCCTTCTCTCTCCATCTTCAAATCTTCATCCTCATCTTCATATCATCTTCAAGTGTTCATCATAAACTCCAGCCCCTAAACTCTTCTTCTTCAAGAGTCCAAGGCAATCAAAGGTAAAAATAAGTGTGTTGGGTAAAATCCACACACATTCTTTCAAGACTTTTTCATCTTCTTGCATTTTAAAGTATGATCTTCATATTTTCTACACTTTCTTCATATCTTTTAAAATCATCTTTTATAGGTCTTAATGTTTGTAGATTTACCATCATAACATCTTTTGTTAGTAAAATATGGTGAATCCAAAATCAAACCAATGTTAAGACCAAAGATGAACATTTTAAACACATGCATGTAGTGTTCTTGGGAAATCCATCATTTTTGTTCAAGAGTTTCATGAATGGATCTTTGAAAACCATTAAAAACGTACTTAAACAAACATGCATGAGCTCAAAATACTGAATTTTTAGTTGCATGTTGATGTTCTTGGCAAGAACATCAACAATCTTCAAAATGGGTCTTTATAAAAGTTTTCCAAGTTTGAGTTGATGGATAAATTGCATGCATTTTTAATGGATCACAAATATGTTTTGGAACTGAAAATAAGTGTATGGGTGAGAGTCAAATCGGATTTTGCATTTAAAAGAATAAGAATTTTGGTTTAAAAGTCAATTGGAGAGCACATGCACAAGGTGTTGTTTGGACAACTTGCTGTCAGATTTCACACCCCACTTCAAAGAGTCATATATCACTCATTTTAACTCCAAATGGAGTGATTCTTTTTTCTGGAAATCATTTTATGGTGTTAAGATTGAAACCCAAGTGGTTTCATTCAAAAACGCAAAGATTTCATTTATCAAACAGTCCTCACAAAATCCGTGTACAAACAGCAAAGTCTTCTGTCGGGTTTTACGTCGTGTATTATTTCATATACTTATACTCTTTCATAAATTATGAAACTGATGCCAAAAGTTTCCTAACTCATTGAACCAACTGAACATAAAATTTCATGATCAAATTATACCTGGAAGTTACCCAAAGTTGGACACAAAGTGACATCAAATTCTGGACAGTAAAGGACAAATTATTATTTATTATTAAGGACTATTTCTAATCCCATTTCATCATTTCATGATGAAGCATTCCCGACTACGCACAAAGCCACCACCAACTGTGGTGAACGTCGGTGGCAACACCGCCGGCAGCCAAGGCGGCAGCGGCGGTGGTGGTGGTTTGCGGTTGAAAACGACAAAGAAAGAAAACGAAAAGGGAATGAGACCTTACCTCGCGACGACACAGCAGCGACACACGACTCCGGCTCCCTCTCTCTCTCGTTCTCTCCCTCTCTCGCTGCACTTTAAAATTCACCGGCAAGAACCAGCGGCGACGGCGCCGGTGATCTCTGGTGGAACAGTAGCGACAGCAAGAAGGGGGGGGGGGGAATCGGCGGTGACAGCAGGTAGAGAAGCGAAGGAAGGGGATGGCGATTTAGGGTTTGCTCCGTTCTTTTCTTGCGTGCGGCACAAACCAGAAACGAGAATGGGTGGGGGTCGGTCTCTTAAGGACGATCCCATGCAATACTTTACCCATTTGACACTTTTAACCCCTGCACTTCCATGCCCTTTCAAAACAAATAGAATTTTAAGATAGATTAACATTTGGTCCTTGCCGCCTAACCCCGTTAACAAAACAACGTAAAGTGAAAAACTTAAACTAATAAAATAAATCGTACCGGGATACGGGCTTTACAGCCAAACATCATCCAGTTGAAAACCCAGAGCACGGTTAAACGCCATAATGCTACCAATACCAAGTCCTCCAAGTTTGAGGCTAGCCATGCATAACCTTTTTCCACTTGACCCAGGACATTTTCTTTTCCTCTGAGTCACCACCAATAAATAATCTATTTCGAATACATTCCAAGCCTTGATCTACCAATCTTGGGATTTTGTAGATAGACATGAAGTAAATAGGAAGACTCCCCAAAACGGACTTTAAAAGGGTAACCCGACCACCAACCGAAAGAGTTTTAACTTTCCAATTGGAAAGTGTGACCAAGAATTTATCGAACACCACCTTCCATCCCTCCATTTTGAACATATTACCCCCAACGTTTAACCCTAAATACGAAAATGGAGGCTTTGATCCACCACACCCAATACAAGAGGCCAAACACTCAATTTCTGGCGATGCCACCCCCACACCAAAAAGTTTACTTGTATAAAGATTAAATTTGAGAACCGAGATAAGGAAAAAACGTCTAAGAATACGAATAATATTCCTAGCATATGATAAAGACCATTCACCCAGGAAAATTGCGTCATCCGCATAGAAAAAGTGGGAAAGAGGGTACCGTTCTTTACCAATTGCAACACCCCGGAAGAGATTTTTTGCAACCGCATCTTGAATAATGACATGTAATCCTTCCATGGCTAAGATGAAAAGGAAAGGAGACAGAGGGTCTCCTTGCCTTAATCCTATATGAATACAAAATTCCTTAGTCAGGGAGTCATTAACGAGAACCGACCCCATCGAATCCTCAAGGCGTCCACAAATCCACCCACACCAAACTAAGCCAAATCCCATTTTCAATAGAAATAAATCCATGTTATCCCACCTTAAACAATCGTACGCTTTCTCAAAATCAACTTCAAGAATCAGGAGCTTAGACATAATTATTTATACCAATCCATGGCTTCATTCAAAATTAAAGGGCCATCAAGAATCTGGCGCCCTTTAATGAAGGCGGATTACTCGCTACTAACGATGTCCCCAATAACCAAACTAAGCCGATTAGCAAGAAGTTTACAAATTATTTTATATTGGCAACCTATAAGACTAATCCGCCTATAGTCTTTAACAAATTTAGCATCATGGACTTTCTCAATGAGAGCAATGAAAGAAGAGTTACAACCTTTCGAAAATCGATTGGACTCAAAGAAATCATCCACCAATTTCACCACGTCATTTTCAATGAGGGGCCAAAATTTCTTGAAAAAGTGGAAAGTGAAACCATCCGGTCCTGGGGATTTATCCGCTCCAAAATCCCAAAAGGCTTTTTTTAATTTCATTCCGCGAGAAAGGCTCCTCGAGAAAGGCTCCTCGAGAAAGGAAGCTTGATCTGAAGAAAAAATGTTTGGAAACTCCACCTCTAAATTTGGACGAACCCCTCCACAAGTATTGAATCGATCTTGAAAATGGGAATAAAACTCATCTTTGACCTTTGCTGGCTCCGTAACCCAATCGCCATCAATCATAACTCCACGAATGGCTAGTTGACGTCTTTTATTTTTAAGTATTCCATGAAAAAAACTTGGAATTTTCATCTCCTTCAACTCCCCAACGAATTTTAGCTTTTTCACCACATTCAAATTTTCTATCCTTTCCAAGTCACCCAAAGCCTTCATAAATTGGATACGAGATTCCATATCCATCCTAGAAGAATTACCCAAATCAATCCGAGCGTCAATATCCCTAATACTTGATTTTATGCTGATTTTCTCCTCTATATCCTTCTTTCTTTTATCATCACGCCATATACGTAGATTTTTCTTTAGTAACTGAAGCTTCTTTTTAAAAGCAATCATACCATTAGAATCACAGACACTATTGGTCGAATTTGGTCGAATTCGGACAAATCGAACCAAGAATGAAAAAGACGAAACGGAGTAGGCCCATAATCAAAGGATAGCTCCTTAAAAATAATAGGCCTATGGTCGGAATGCTGACGATCAAGCACCAAACCCGAAATGTTGGGAATTATATCAAAGAGGCCATCGGACAAAAGGAACCAGTCAAGCTTACTCATTTTGGAAGCCTATTTATTTTCCCACGTAAAGGAATACCCTCCAAGAGGGAGGTCATGGAGGTCGGCGTCACGAATGAAAGCATTGAATCTTTCTGCGGCGTTAGCATGAAAAGTAGAACCTAATCTTTTTGAAGAGACGTGAACCTCATTAAAATCACCCATCACAATGACCTCCCCATGCCATCTACTAATCATACCAAAAGCGTAGGCCATAAATTAATTTTAAGGTTCATCTCTTGAGGCGCGTACACGGAGATAACCAACACGGATAAGCCATTAGACACCCAAATTCCTTCTATAGCCACAAAATACTCTGAAGAAGAAACACGATACTTTTTAAATAAAGTGTTGTCCCAAATGCATAAAATGCCACCGGATCTACCCATAGCCGAACTAGAAGCAAACTCAAAAAAAGAATTACCCCAAAGGAATTTCACCACAAATAAACCAAGCCTTGTCAGTTTCGTCTCTTGAAGAGATAAGAAGTTTACCCCATGACAAACACATAAATATTTTCCCCATTTTTTCTTCTCCACACCCCCAACCCTTGAACATTCAGAGAAAGTACATTCATATGGAAACATTCCTACCTCCTGCATTCCTGATAATGGCCTTGAGATCAGTTTCACAACCTGTCACTAGGAATCCCAACGCCCGTCCAAGACCAATAGTGGCAGATAACTCCTCTAGCATAGAAAAGCCTTCCCGGATAAATTTTGAAGAAGTAAACGAACCCCCAGAATGATGAGAACTTTGGGATACGGAAGGTAAATTCAGATTTACACGACCTAATGAAGCGTTTTTCCCCCCTTGCCTCAACCGATCCTGAAGTCTTTGAGGCAAGATTTTCCGGCTCTACCGGGGCACCAATACCACCACATCCAAATGTCACAACTTTCTTGTAGTCAACCATGTCCCGCTGACCCGCATCAATACCTCCACCCTCATTAGGGGTAAAACTAGGTGGAAAGTGAGGGGTGCTATCCGGTGTCCCACCATCCTTGTTATGAACCTATAGGGTTTTCATGTCTTCCACGAGGAGCTTGTTCAAACTAAACGGGCCATCGCTTTCGTCCCCTAGATTCACAGAAGCATTCGTTAAATTGTCTTCATCAACATTATGAACATCAGTCGGAACTTCATCTTTAAGGAAAGAATCTGGCACTTCTTCCTCCTCGTTCTCCGAACCCTCATCGGACACCTTACCCCTCACAGCTTTTTTATCTGCCTCCGAGTCACTTTCCTCTTCGAAAAAATCCGGAGTCCATCCACAAGTCTCTTTCACTCGAATGTGGAAGACACACCCTCTCACGACCACTTTTACCGTTTCATAGATTAATGAAGGCCAAGGGGTTTGGATACAAAGGTGAGTACTGTAAAGATTGTTACCATCCGATTCATCCGAAAGGACAATTTGTCCCCACTTACTAGTTATTTTCGAGAAAGATTTAGAATTCCAAGATTTTAACAGAAGACCCTCCACATCAATCCAAGCTAGCCTATCCTCCACCTTGAAATTATTGGACCATTTTTCGAGAAATCAAAACCAATAATTAACCCCCGTGTGCGTAAAAAACATATCACGGGAACCAATATTATCGTAATCGAGAAGGACCCATAAACCCATTTATCATCTTTGCAAAGAGAAAGGACATTAGGGAGAGATTTAAGCTCGACAACACATCCAACAAGTGCTAAAGGGAAGTTATTTTCAACCAATCCATCCATGTCAAGTACAATGGCAATCGAATCGTCTTTAACTTCGTATGATGAATTTTTGGCAACTCCTTTAACAATGTCCGCATAAGTGCCACTTTTGCTACTTCAAACGGGTCGAGGGGGCACCTTAAACGAGTCCCGACCTCGGTTCCACCCCTCGGAAGGTTTACTGTTGCGATCAAAATGAGCTATATTTGCCATTATATGCAAATTCTCGAACCAAGTAATGCAAAGCTTGTTGATCACAACATTAATGTCATCGACCTTACGATACCGTACAAAAACAAATATTCTCCTGGATTTGGTCTTCCTCTTGGCAATAAACACATCGACCACCGTACCAAATTTTGAGCACAAGTTTTGTAACATCCTGAATTTTCAATAATATTATTTTAATGAGGATTGGGATCTATTGTATTTTATTTTAAAACTTGAAGTGTATTGAAGATATATATAAATGGGGTTAAAAGATAATTAAACAAAGTTTGATGTTAACTTTGAGAATTGGAACTAGAGGGTGTATTTGGTTCCTTTGGAAAAATTAAGGGTGCATTTGGTTATTGTTGAAAGGTGTATGGATAAGGGGATGACTGAATGAGATGATATCTCATTTCTTGTGGTTTGAGTCGGCAGAAAGAATTCAGAGAGAAAGAAAAGAGAGAAATGAGAAAAAGAAGAAAACAAGGGTTTTGTCTTCAATTGGTAAGAATTTTATCATAAATTCAGATATAGTTTGTTGTAGATGGATGATTGTAAACGAATCTGTTTGTTGAATAGGTTTTCAGAATCATTAACAACATATTTGAGCATCAGATTGTGCAAAAGTGGGTTATCTCCTTTAAAAGGTGAGTTCATTTGTTGTTTGCATAAATTAGTGTTTATATGTTAAATTAAATTTTGTCATAGCTGTATAAACTGTTTGTGGACTGTATGGAATGGTCTGGACTGAGCTGAATAGAACAGACATCGAATTAGATCGAATTTTAGGCTGCAGACCAAAGTTTCAGGATGAAAAGTCGTATCCGGAAACCCCTGTGAAGAATGTATCCGGACGTAGAAGAGTATCCGGTAAGTTTTAGTTTTATTGTAAGTTTCCGGATAAAAATAGTTACCGGATAGTATCCGGGTTGCTTTAGTTTTCCGGGTGTTGTCCGGATTAGATGATGGTCCGGAAAGTATATTGTCCGGATTATGAATGTATCCGGTGAGTTGTACTTATCCGGAAAGTTTAGTTGCCCGGATAGTCAAAGTTATCCGGAAACCCCTGTTGTCCGGACACTTTTGAGAAATTGAGAATGTTAGATTCTGATGTCTGGATGCATTTTCCGGATGTTTTGTCTGGTTAAGTTTTCTAAAAATTGGTTAAGTTTTTTGTCTGGAACCCCCGTGCTAAGTCGCCAAAGGGGGTGGGGGGGGGGCACTTGAGGATGAAAATACGATAGGTTATCTAGTATTCTCAGAGTTAAGAATATGATATGAGATGTGGTGTGATATGTTGTTATGCATATACGTTAGTAAAGTGTAATGGATCCATAGGCACTAATGGTTATGTGCACGTGGAATAGATGAAGATTAGTCATTATTCTGATGTGTGTAAGAAATCATGGGATAAACGTAATTCCTGATTTCTAATGAAAGAAAGAGATTGGCATGTGTATATTGTAATCTCTACTTCCTTTCTAAGAAATAGGCATGTGTATATTGTTATTTCTTAGATATGAACAAAAATAGGCATGTGTATATTGCGATTTCTGGAGAATGATATAAGTGGAAATGGGCATGTGTATATTGCGATTTCTGGAATATATATTTATATCACAAGTGGAAATGGGCATGTGAATATTGCGATTTCCGGATTAAGAGCACAATCTATGATCAGTGAAGATTCGTAGTATGGCTCTGAGACATGATATGATGATGGAATGTGTGTCAGTCATACTCATGGACTTAGGTAAAATTGTGTTAACGGAAAAGAGTTACACGTATGGTAAGAAAAGGGTAATCAGGTTGGTTATAACGTGTTTACATTGATTTTGCAAATATTATTGTGGAAACGAATGTTCTCACTAGGAGTTGGCCTAATCGTTTCAATATAATGTTTTCTTACCAGGTACCAGCTCGGGAAAGTAAAAAGGGATGTAGGACGAGCGTTTTGGAATAGTGGAAAAGTCAATTAACAGAAGGAGATTTTGAAGGATTGCTTAGATAACTTAGTTAATCTGATTATAGTGATAAAATTAGATTAATAGGTTATTTGAAGGATTCTGTACTTGTAAATGTACTCCTAGTGGTTAATTCACTTGCTATATATATATGAATGTTGAAGTTAGCCATGAATTTGGGGCGTTACAATATGGTATTTGAGCATTAGTTTAAGTGAACTAAGTATGCTGATGAGATACTTAAACTTTAAGCTGAGATGAATTAAGTTATGATATGTGAGATGGGTTGAAACAATAAGACGGGATAGTCTTAAGAGTTAACGGGAATACGTGAAATTAGTACTGTAACGATGGTAACAAGGATCTTCCTGTATGATATGTTCACAATTCCAATTAGCTACTGTTATTATGAATGTATTGTTATACAAGTATACTTGTTTTTAAATTGTTACAGTGACTAATGATCGGTATAGTACGTTTCGTATGTTCGTATGTGTATAACCATTTCTTATGGTTATCCTCTTGTGTATATCAGAACGATGGTGAATACGCCGCCATTGTCCCCTATTTCTGAGATGGATAGGACCGGGAGTGAGTGGACAGGAGAAAGGCGACCTGGAGCAGGCGAAATTCATGAGACTCCGCCAGGGTTTCTTTCCCTTGGAGGAACACCAAGTCAGGTACATAGAACGGGTACCAGTACTGCCAACCCAAGAACACCATAAGCAAGTATGGAAGCCCGAATGATGGAAAACATGACAAGAATGATGACGAACGCAATGGCTCAACAAACCGAAATGTTTATGAAAGCATTGAACGATCGAAGTTCCGAGTTGCAGCGAACAGGAACTGATACTGGAGTAATTAATCCACTTCATACTCCAGTAACAGAAACAGAAGGGAGAGTGGAAAAGAGTTTGCTCGTACAAGACGTTTCTAAGTTGTAAGCCGCCAGAGTTTAAAGGAACAGATAATCCAGTAACCTATATGAACTGGATTAGGGAAATGGAACAAGCTTTCAGAGCTTGTGAATGTGATGAAAAGTCAAAGGTTAGATGTACATCTCACATGTTAAAAGGTAATGCACTGACATGGTGGAACATAGTGACAACTTCAATATCGGCTTCAGTATTGACTGCTATGACTTGGGAGTCATTCAAGAAGAAGGTTTTGGAGGAGTACTATAATGAGAACGAGATGGATAGAATCGAAGAAGAGTTTCGGACTCTCAAGAAGGGTAACATGTCTGTAAGAAAGTATACTGAAACATTTATGGAGAAGTTGAATCTGGTAGGGCATGTGTCTCCTAATGAAAAAGAAAAGATTAAAGCCAACTTGAAGGGTTTGCCAGCGGACATGATGTCCCGGGTAAGAAACGCTAAAGCTTCAACACTGAGGGAAACTATTGAAGAAGCTAAGGTGATGGAAGGATTCTACGCCAAGGATAAAGAAGAAAAGACCCAAGTTGGGGAGAAACGAAAATGGGAGGGTTGATCAGAGTCTTCTCAGAGACCTAAGGCAGCTGGTAAAGGTGTTCGTTATGATTCACGTCGTGAACCAAATTGGTGTTCAAAGTGCAAGAGTAAACATTTTGGGCCGTGTCGGGTGACAGCGTTGGAATGTTTCAAGTGTAGGAAAGGTGGACATATTATGAGCAATTGTCCCGTACAAGGACTAACGTGTCATGAATGTAAACAACCGGGTCACTTCCGTCGGGATTGTCCAAAATTGAGAAAGGGCGGGGATCAAAGTATGAAACCAAATGTTCCAAAGTCAAAAGGTCGGGCCTTTCATATGACAGCTGACGAAGCTAAGGAATCAAAAGACGTTGTTTCGGGTACATTCCTTGTTAATTCTTGTCCATCGCACATTTTATTTGACTGTGGTGCAAATTTGTCATTTGTGTCCAAGTCGTTCTTTCACAAGTTAGCTATGCCTATTACTACTTTGGAAGATGCCTTAGTAGTTGAGATAGCTAACGGGGGTCAGGTCTTGGTTCGTGAAAGACTTGATGGTTGTTTCATTTCAATAGAAGAGACAAAATTTCCGATCGACTTGTTGTTGATGGAAATTGGAGGGTTCGATGTGATTGTGGGTATGGATTGGCTGACAGCCATTCAGGCAGAAATATTTTGTGCAAAGAAATTAATCAGGATTCCGATGGCTGATAGGGATGATATATTCATCTTTGGGGAAAAGCAGAAAGGGGAAGTTCCGTTAATTTCTGTTGCAAAGGCCCGTAAATGTTTAATAAAAGGATGTTCATCCTATCTAGCTTATGTTTTAGATGTAAAGTCAGAAAAGAAGCGAGTGGAAGATATCAAAGTGGTACGTGATTTTCTAGACGTATTTCCCGATGATCTTCCTGGTCTACCAGCTGAACGGCAGGTAGAATTTCGTATTGACCTTGTCCCTGGATCGGCACCAATTGCGCAAGCACCATATCGTCTAGCGCCGGCCGAAATGTAAGAGATGATGACTCAACTTCAAGAGTTGTTGGATAAAGGTTTCATTAGATCGAGTTCTTCGCCTTGGGGAGCTCCGGTTTTGTTTGTTAAGAAGAAAGATGGCACGATGAGGATGTGCGTTGATTATCGCGAGCTGAATAAGGCGACAATTAAGAACAAGTATCCGCTTCCAAAGATTGATGACCTGTTCGATCAACTCCAAGGTGCGGGATCTTTTTCTAAGATTGATTTAAGGTCTGGGTATCATCAGGTTTGGGTAAGAAATGAAGATATCCCTAAGACAGCTTTTAGAACAAGGTATGGGCATTATGAATTTCTTGTAATGCCATTTGGTTTGACAAATGCTCCAGCCGTGTTCATGGATCTGATGAACAGAGTATGTCGACCATTCCTAGATAAGTTTGTCATTGTATTCATCGATGATATACTTGTTTATTCAAAGACTGAAGCAGATCACGAACACCATTTACGCGAAGTTTTAGAAGTGTTGAGAAGTGAGAAATTGTACGCAAAGTTCTCGAAATGTGAATTCTGGTTAAAGGAGGTACAATTTCTAGGTCATGTGATCACTTTGGAAGGAGTTAAAGTAGACCCAACAAAGATAGAAGCTATGACAAACTGGGAGACACCAAAAAGTGCATCTGAAATAAGAAGTTTCTTAGGTCTCGCGGGTTATTACCGGAGATTTATTAAAGACTTTTCAAAGATTGCTTCTGCATTGACTGTTTTGACTCGGAAGAACGTGAAGTTTGTTTGGAGAAAAAAACAAGAATCAGCTTTCAGAACTTTACGCCAAAAATTATGTGAAGCTCCTATTCTTGCCTTACCAGAAGGAACAAAAGATTTGGTGGTCTATAGTGATGCTTCAAAGATGGGTCGGGGTTGTGTATTAATGCAACGTGGCAAAGTGATTGCTTATGCATCAAGGCAACTTAAAGAGCATGAAAATAATTATCCTACGCACGATTTGGAATTATCAGCAGTCGTATTTGCTTTGAAGCTGTGTAGGCATTATTTGTATGGAACGAAGTGTACTCTTTATACTGATCACAAAAGCTTGCAACATGTCTTTGATCAGAAAGAGTTGAACATGAGACAATGGCGCTGGTTAGAGTTACTTAAGGATTACGATTGTGAATTGCATTACCATCCTGGTAAAGCTAATGTCGTAGCTGATGCTTTAAGCAGAAAAGAGTATAGTGGATGTTTGAAATCGACTAACGCTAGAATCGATGTGACGTCAAGTTTGATGGAAAAGATAAAGGAGGCACAAGCAGAAGCCTTACGGGAAGAAAATCTGAGAGAAGAGGTGATGAATAAACAACATCTTCAACTGACTGAAGATAGCCGTGGAATTAAGTTGTTTCAAGGCCGTGTTTGGGTACAAAAGATTGGAGGGAATCGAGAGTTGATTCTCGAAGACGCCCATAGATCTATGTACATCGAAGTACTAAGATGTATAGGGACTTGAAGCTACACTATTGGTGGCCAACGATGAAAGTAGATGTGGCCCGAATAATAGAAAAGTGTACGACGTGTTTGTTAGTGAAAGCTGAACATCAAAAGCCTTACGGAAGTTTCCAATCTTTGGAAATTCCGGAATGGAAGTGGGAAAAGATCACCATGGATTTCGTGACAAAGTTACCAAAGACGCAAAAGGGTAACGACACTATATGGGTGATAGTAGACCGATTGACTAAGAGTGCTCATTTTCTAGCTATGAAAGAAGCGTCACCAATATAGAAATTGGCGAAGCTGTATATTGATGAAGTGGTGTCAAGACATGGTATACCGGTGTCTATAGTGTCGGATCGTGATAGTCGGTTTACCTCAAGATTTTGGCAATCACTACAAGAGGAATTGGGTACGAAAGTTAATTTGAGTACTGCTTATCATCCGCAAACTGACGGGCAAAGCGAAAGAACCATTCAAACTTTGGAAGACATGCTCAGGTCATGTGTATTGGATTTTGGAGGTAACTGGGATGCGCACCTACCTTTGGTAGAGTTCGCATATAACAATAGTTATCATTCCAGTATTTGAATAGCACCGTTTGAAGCTTTGTATGGCCGGAAATGTAGAACTCCGGTGTGTTGGTTAGAAGCCGGAGAAAAGCAGTTTGCTGGTCCGGAACTTGTACATCAAACGGCGGATAAAGTGAAAGAAATTCGGCAGCATATGAAAGCGGCTCAAGATAGACAGAAAAGTTATGCTGATCCAAAAAGAAGACCAAAAGAATTTCAAGTTGGGGAGCGCGTAATGCTTAAAGTATCCCCATGGAAAGGTGTGATGCGGTTTGGAAAACGTGGGAAGTTGAGTCCTCGTTTTCTAGGACCTTTCACTATAACCAAAAGCGTTGGTTTACAAGCATATCAGCTGGATCTTCCACCCGAATTGGAAGGAATCCACAATACCTTCCACGTTTGTTATCTTCGGAAATGTCTAGCCGAAGAGAAAGATGTGATTCCACTTACTGACGTAAGAGTGGATGAAAATAGTCGTTGTGTGGAAGAACCAGAGGCAATTTTGGAAAGATTGGTTAGAAAGCTACGTAATGGCAAGGAAGTAGCTATGTTGAAAGTACAGTAGAAACACCATCGAGGTGCTAATGTGACTTTAGAGTCGGAAGAGAATATGAAGGATAGGTATCCCCATCTGTTTACCTGATTCTGATTTCGAGGACGAAATCATTTTCAAGTTGGGGAGTATTGTAACATCCTGAATTTTCAATAATATTATTTTAATGAGGATTGGGATCTATTGTATTTTGGTTTAAACCTTGAAGTGTATTGAAGATATATATAAATGGGGTTAAAAGATAATTAAACAAAGTTTGATGTTAACTTTGAGAATTGGAACTAGAGGGTGTATTTGGTTCCTTTGGAAAAATTAAGGGTGCATTTGGTTATTGTTGAAAGTGTGTATGGATAAGGGGCTGACTGAATGAGATGATATCTCGTTTCTTGTGGTTTGAGTCGGCAGAAAGAATTCAGAGAGAAAGAAAAGAGAGAAAGGAGAAAAAGAAGAAAACAAGGGTTTTGTCTTCAATTGGTAAGAATTTTATCATAAATTCAGATATAGTTTGTTGTAGATGGATGATTGTAAACGAATCTGGTTGTTGAATAGGTTTTTAGAATCATTAACAACAGATTTGAGCATCAGATTGTGCAAAAGTGGGTTATCTCCTTTAAAAGGCGAGTTCATTTGTTGTTTGCATAAATCGGTGTTTATATGTTAAATTAAATCTTGTCATAGCTGTATAAACCATTTGTGGAATGTATGGAATGGTCTGGACTGACTTGAATAGAACAGACATCGAATTAGATCGAATTTTAGGCTGCAGACCAAAGTTTCTGGATGAAAAGTCGTATCCGGAAACCCCTGTGAAGAATGTATCCGGACGCAGAAGAGTATCCGGTAAGTTTTAGTTTTATTGTAAGTTTCCGGATAAAAATAGTTACCGGATAGTATCCGGGTTGCTTTAGTTTTCCGGGTGTTGTCCGGATTAGATGATGGTCCGGAAAGTATATTGTCCGGATTATGGATGTATCCGGTGAGTTGTACTTATCCGGAAAGTTTAGTTGCCCGGATAATCAAAGTTATCCGGAAACCCCTGTTGTCCGGACACTTTTGAGAAATTGAGAATGTTAGATTCTGATGTCTGGATGCATTTTCCGGATGTTTTGTCTGGTTAAGTTTTCTAAAAATTGGTTAAGTTTTTTGTCTGGAACCCCCGTGCTAAGTCGCCAAAGGGGGGGGGGGCATTTGAGGATGAAAATCCGATAGGTTATCTAGTATTCTCAGAGTTAAGAATATGATATGAGATGTGGCGTGATATGTTGTTATGCATATACGTTAGTAAAGTGTAATGGATCCATAGGCACTAATGGTTATGAACACGTGGAATAGATGAAGATTAGTCATTATTCTGATGTGTGTAAGAAATCATGGGATAAACGTAATTCCTGATTTCTAAAGAAAGAAAGAGATTGGCATGTGTATATTGTAATCTCTACTTCCTTTCTAAGAAATAGGCATGTGTATATTGTTATTTCTTAGATATGAAAAAAAAATGGGCATGTGTATATAGCGATTTCTGGAGAATGATATAAGTGGAAATGGGCATGTGTATATTGCGATTTCAGGAATATATATTTATATCACAAGTGGAAATGGGCATGTGTATATTGCGATTTCTGGATTAAGAGCACAATCTAGAATCAGTGAAGATTCGTAGTATGGCTCTGAGACATGATATGATGATGGAATGTGTGTCAGTCATATTCATGGACTTAGGTAAAATTGTGTTAACGGAAAAGAGTTACACGTATGGTAAGAAAAGGGTAATCAGGTTGGTTATAACGTGTTTACATTGATTTTGCAAATATTATTGTGGAAACGAATGTTCTCACTAGGCGTTGGCCTAATCGTTTCAATATAATGTTTTCTTACCAGGTACCAGCTCGGGAAAGTAAAAAGGGATGTGAGACGAGCGTTTGGAATAGCGGAAAAGTCAATTAACAGAAGGAGATTTTGAAGGATTGCTTAGATAACTTAGTTAATCTGATTATAGTGACATAATTAGATTAATAGGTTATTTGAAGGATTCTGTACTTGTAAATGTACCCCTAGAGGTTAATTCACTTGCTATATATATATGAATGTTGAAGGTAGCCCGGAATTTGGGGCGTTACAAGTTCCAAAGTTCTCGTGTGGTGAAATGCATGGGAAAGTTAGAAAAAAACACGGTATTGTTGTTTCCTTGGACCCTTTAAACCGTACTCCAACTTGATTCCCCAAGTGACGAGAAACAAGTTACATGTCCCTCTTTCGATTGCGTACCTCTTGCCAACGTCGAGCATCCATCATGGAATTCCCTAACCACACCTTCCGTAAAACTCACAGCAACTCCAAACTACCAAAGGAACGACCCTTTGGAGGTTGACTTACTAACCACTTGAGAAATAAACAATTGGTTAAAGAAAATATATAAAAAAAGAAATCTAGAAGCCAGACAAATGATGGAGACTTTTAAGGAGTACACACGTGCATTTTTAGAAACAAAGGCAAAAGAAAAAAAGAAAATGAGGCATTTGACTTACCTCCCAAGGAAGGAAATGAAAAAAAAATGACAAATGCCTAAAACCTGTTTCTCTGCACACCCTAGCGCTTAGGACAAAAAAGGGTACAACCCTATTCCAAAAATTAGCATGCACGACGCGGAGAGCCAAGGACCGCCAGAAAATATAGGGAAGAAAGGGATGGTCTGAGGAGAGCGGTGCTTGAACAAAAACCCACTGAAGCACGAACGGGGAGGAAGTAGAATAACTTGATGAAAGTGATGGTCTGAGGAGATCGACGAGGGGTGGTGGATGGAGGAGGGATTAGCAGTTTTGGGTTAAGGATGACGTGGCGATGAGAGTTGGCAAAAGACAGTGAGAAAGATGACGGAGGAAGGAGGCATAAAAGTTGATGGTAGCAGTGGTCTGAGGACCGACAGGTGTGGTTTATTGATGGGGGTGGAGAGAAGTATATCGACTGTTACCTGTGTTCCTTTGAGGTTCTTGACAAAACTCCGGTGGAAGTGAGCAAACACGACAACAAAAGCTTTACTCCTTATCCAAAAACCAGGTTAAAAATCCTCATGGTTGTCGTTTCTTTCATTGAAGAGTTGCTCTCTGTGTTGCAGATAAACCTTGAAATGGTTTGAATCCAACCAGCATCGACACCACCGTTCACGGCATTAGCAGCCGTTGTTGCGTACCGTTGCGAACCGGAAAGGATGGAGTGGCTGGTCTAGAGTGTCGCCGGAGGTTCCTACCCGTGATTAGTTCTTCGTGGACGCACACTAACCCTAGAACAACATCCGATGTGGTAACGAAAAACCAGAAGAACTGGTCAATGTCGCTGGAAGTTTTGGTCTATGTCGCCGACAAGGAAGCAACACAACTTGTGATTTAAGTACAATTTTTTTAAAAGTGGATGTTTGATTTCATAACTAACTTATAAACATAAACAAATACATGACAAACATCTCATTTTAAATATAAAATATAATTAGAATAATCACTGAATTCTAACAGAATACTTAATTATTATTTTTTAAAAACATTACACCTAAATTATAATTATATTAAAATAAAAGAGTAAACTCTAATTTTGATTCTTGAGGTTTAGTGAAAATTTTGAAAGTGAGACCTGAACTTTGATAAGTCCATAAAGCATCCTTGTGGTTTTCATTTTACTCTGAAAGTGGTCCCTATTTACTAACTCTATTAACACTATCCATTAGAGTCAAGGGTGTTTAGTCTTTTTCCTCTATTTTCTTATTTTCCTTTAAATATTTTCCGATATGCATCCCCTTCTATCTACATCTTCTTCCCCTCCCTCTACTACTTCTTGTTTACTGTTGATAAAAATCAAAGGATTACTCAAATAAATGGGTTTTTTGTTGTTGAAATTGTTTAAGATGATTGAAGACAGGAATCAGAGTGAAAGCTGAAGAAAAGAACACACACATGGCATAGGGAGAATGACCCGCTTCCTTGGCTGCTTGGACCTGCAACCGATTCATTTATGTGCCTATATTAGAATCAAAATTTATAGTAAAAAAAAACAAGAAAGTCCATGGGTGTCGGTCTATTGATGAAAAAATAAACAACATTCCGTGGATTTTAGATTTTGATGATATTCCATGCGTGTATGCCTTATGCAATCACAGTGAGTTAATGGTCAAAGAGGAGTTGGTAAAGTCCATAAGGAACCTCATTTCTTTAATCCAATAAATAATGCCTATGGTGGTGGAGTTGTGGCAAGAGGATGACAAATATAAGATGGTAGTATCGTCCCATTGATGGAATTCATGGCGGTAGGTTTATGCCGGCGGTGGAATTCCCATAGGTGCGATTCATGGTCATAACATGTATAAATAGTATATTTTTTAAAAAATTTAAAGGAAAATTAAGAAAATAGAGGAAAAAGACTAAAATACCCTTCACTCTAAAGGATATAATTAACAGATTTAGTGACTAGGGACCGTTTTCAGAGTAAAATGAGAACCACAAGGATGCTTTATATATAGACTTATCAAAGTTCGGGTCCCACTTTCAAACTTTCCACTAAGCCTCAACGACAAAAATTGGAGTTTACTCAAAATAAAATAAACAAATTTATAAAAGAAACATTATCGTTTTCTCAAAACCACATAAAACTGTACTGCAAAATAGACAAAGACGAAAAATAAAACGAAACAATAAAATTAAGATGTATCGCGCTGCATTACACTAGTACACTTTTAATACATACAATTTGGCATGCCCCTTGTTAGATTAAGGTGCCGTTTATTAATCATTTACATGATAGGTGTTATTCAGATTATTTACTTTACTGGATGAACATGATAAGTGTCGAGAATTTTACTCGGTAAGAGTGATGATAGGGATGGAGTCTTACTCGGTAAGTGAATGTGGCGACTCTCACTCCATAAACACTTAACGAGTAAATATCATACGATACCGTTTTGATAAACTACAATCTTACCCGGTAAAATAAATTAAAATATTAACTCCTTCCAAAAAGCGCTTACGGTTTACCGAGTAATCGTTTAGGTAAACAAACCCATAAGAGCATCTAGGGTAAAGGTTCTTGACACATTTTTCAAGAAGGTTCTTACAATAACCTCTACTATGCCCACATATACTTGTCGAGTAACATCTCCTTAATAAGAAACTAGTTCCTTGTATAAGAACCTAACTTTTTATGAAGAAGGAGGTGGAGGTGGTCGATGATGGTAATGGTGGCTAGTTGTGGTGGTGCTGACGACGGTAATGACAGTGACTATTAAAACACATATTATGTTGATCCAAACTCTCTCAGTGATTTGATGACGACCCTTTGAATACTTAGTGAAAATTGCATTTAACATCTGTATGTATTAGTGTTTCACCATCAGCAATAACATGCTGAGTTAGTTCAGTATCGATGATGGTTTCTAATGTAAGAGTGTTATTGTAATCCCTGAAGACAAGCCTCGCGACTAAAGAGTTCATCGCTAACATCGAAGACAAAGCTGATGAACAAGGACAAGTCTATTAATGATCTGAAGCCGCATTCAGTGAAACCAAGACAAGTCTACAACGTACAACAATTCAAGAACAAGGCTTCAGCGATAGCTGAGTTACATCAGGCCTCACTGATAAAGGAACCCATCAGCGATCGCAGATCATGAAGCTTGCTACTCAAGAATTGTTTGTCTTATTCTATTCCACAAAAGTACGAAGGCACAAAAGGAAGTTTGCTTTTGTCCATAATTGTACAACCACTCTGCCACCTACATTGTTCACCAAGCGACCAAGAACATGTTTTTGACAAAAGTCATAAGCATGCGTCCAATGAAGATCTGACACGTGTAAAGTGCTCCGGCCATGCATTAAATGCATGGGGTATAAATAAGAGCAACTCCCTTCATTTTAAGGGACCCCTGACTTCTTAGTGCAAGTAGAAAAACCTTCTATTTTTCTACTTATCCTTTCTTTCTAGTTCTAGTGCAAGAAACTTACTGTTTCTCAAGTGTGTTTACATTAGGTTTTTCTTAATCGTATTCCGCAACAAACTGTAAATTGAATTGTGAGTTATCACTAAACAATTTAGAAAAGTAAATTTTGGGTTTGTATTCAACCCCCCCCCCCCTCTACAAACTTTCACCCTTGTAGAACCCCTTCGGGACCAACAAGTGGTATCATAGCAGAATGTTTAATCTCATAAACAAGATCTTTCTTAAATCTCTCTTTCTTGCTATTCTTCAAATGACATTTAACTCAAACACAAACTATATAGACAATGATTCTTTTGCAAAACCTCCTCGAATTAGCAAAGATAACTTTAGTCTTTGGAAAAATCGAATGATGCTTTTTTTGAAGGTATAGACCCTACTATGCCTTACTATGTTGAAAATGGACCCTATATTCCATTTATCATAGTTGCTGCTGTTCTTGCTACTGCTACAATAGCTGCCATACCTGAAAGGCAAGTTTTAAAGTAACTCTCTAAATGGTCTATTGAAGACAAGAAAAAGGTGACCATTGATACAAAGGCTAGATCAGTCATTTATGTGGCTCTATCAACACTTAAAACTTTCAAAGCCATGTGGGACACAATCTGTGTTCAATATGAAGGTACAACTGAAGTACAAGAATCCCGAAAGATAAATCTGGTAAGACAATACGAAAGTTTCATTTGTGCTACGAATGAATCTTTGTCTGAGGTACACCAACGTTTTAATTGCTTATTGGTTGACCTAAGAACTGTTGGTAGGACCTATTCTAATTCTGAAACCCTGAAAAAATTCTTAGAATGTCTTCCTGAAAGTTGGGACAGTTATACCATGTGTCTTAAACTTTCAAAGGATCTAAAGGATATTTTCTTAAGCACTCTTTATGGCATTTTGCTCAATCATGTCAGCTTAAGAAGAATCTTGTAAAGGATTCAAAAGATTTCAAAAGCACACTTGTTGCTTTAGTCTCTTCAGAGATGATTCCTACTCATCGATCCTCTGTTAATATCACTGAGATGGAATCAGACTCTGATGACTTATCAGAAACTGAACTGTCAGAATTTGATGAGTCACTAACACTCTTGACAAACTCCTTCAGGAGATTTGCAAGAAATAGTAATTTCAGAATAAATAAACCTCTTGCTATACCAGACAAGCCAAAATCAACTCCTGTTGATAAGGCAACTACTACCTGTTATAACTGTGAGAAGAAAAGACATTTTGCCAGTGAATGCAGGTCAAAGAAAGTCTTCAAACCTTCTTCATCCTCTAAATTCAAAGATGACAAATACCTTTAGCTGAAAGAAAAATATGTGGAATTGAAAAACTTCAAGCAAAAAGGTAAAGGTCTAATCGCTGAAGAACACGATTGGGCTGATTCTGATGAAGAATCCGATTCTGATGAAGAAGATGTGACCAACCTTTGTCTGATGGCCCAAATACAAGCGGTAAAGGAACAAAACGCTGATATTTCTTCTACTGCTTCTACTTCTCAGGTATCTATCTTTTTTGACCCAGTTCTCTCTTAAGCCGATAGACGTCATGCTAACGACTCGCTGACTGCTGATTTATATAATGCCCTGAATGGCAAAACACAAGTTGAACAACAAAATCTAGATTTAACTGAACAACTTAAAAATGTCCTTTAAAGATCCAATAACTATCTAATATAGAAGAAAGTTTAAAGGATCAGGTTTGTGTAAATGAACTAATCAGCATCGAACACGAACAAGCTATCGTTGAGCTGAAGGATGAGAAAGCTACTGTTGAGGGTTGGTGCAGCTCCTTAGCAAAGATCACTGAGATAATCAGTGCTCAGATTCCTATTAATGACAGAAGTGGTCTTGGTTTTTGTTGGTTCCTGTTTTGCTTAACAATGATGATTCTATCTAATTAGTTCAAACAATATATAATGCGGAAGCGTTTTAACGAACTAATAGATATAATGAGGTAGAATAACACACAATATCAAATATATGAAGTGTAAATAACACAGATAAATAGCTCAATGATTCACTGTATTTGATATAATAAGAACACCAAGAACACCGAAAGGTTTGACAAGAAACTTCTCTAAAGGTGTGTGTGTTGTGCTAAGCTTAATAGAAGAGCTCACATGAACCATGTATTTATATTACTTCTAAAGGGGACAAGATCTAGATACTAAGGATGGTAGGTACTAAGACACTGCTTGGAACAGTTGCTGGAAGGTACAAAACACTATTCTGGAACTGTTGCAGATACAACGTTCATTAAATGCTCCGTATTCTGCTTTAGGCTGAAACCTATCAGAGTTTGACACGTGGAGTTGTCAGGTCACGCCTTTGTACGAGTGATCTTCAGAACCTTTGAATGGCAGATATTGTAAGAAGCATGTTTGTCCTTGTTTAGATCTTTTGCGTAGATCTTTTTTTTACCACAGAGGCTCTGTCAAGTATGATAGAAGCTCTGTGGTATTGTCCGCTTAGAAGAATCTTCTGTTGCTTCTTCACTTCGGTCTTCTTGGCTAATCTGGCAGAGCCTGTGTCGAAGACTTCTGTCTTCACGGTTACTCGGCTACTCGGCAGAGCCTCTATCGACGACTTCTATACTTAACCTATTTTTCAATACTTCTATTAACAGAAACATTGGAGCTAACAATCTCCCCCTAAGTATTGAAAAATAAAAAATTGAAAAGTGCAGAGTTTTAGGCTAAGTACATAACAAGAGGTGAAACAATATACCTCAAAAGATTTTACATTTCTTTCATACATAAAATATGCCAGAGGCACTTACACTTGATTACATTTATGAAAGGAAAGATTTGCAGAGGTTGGTAGAGGATATCATACTTTGGCGTCTTTGAAGTCGTTGAAACTTCTGTTGTCGAATCATAATTCCTTAAGTTCGTGATAGAAGCTGATGCAGAGGTTTCGGAAGTTGATTGTTGAATCGATGACTTCTATCAGTCTATCTGCAATACCCCGATCCATTTGTTATGTTCCTCTATGCTCCACGAGGCCTGCTTTGAACTCTGTCAAAGTACTTGTTGCATACTTCTGACAATCAATCTCTATGAATAGTCTTGACTTCCCAGCAGGATCTTGATAGACTAACCCGACTCTTGGAGATGTAATGATCGAGTTTGGTATGGCAGAGGATGGGCAGTCGTCTTCTGGTGGTCGGAGAGCGAGGTTTCTTACTCCGAGATCTCGTGCAAATTGGAAGTCGACAAGGCTGTATAGCAGAAGTTTCTCACGCATGGCTTTCCTTATCACCCTGTATGCCCTTCGATGTGCATCTGTTGTGAAGTTCTCTTTTGTCCAGAGGAGAAGGTCGGGTAGGTCGTAGCGATTTAGATTTCTCAGATCAGCATCTGAGAATTGATAAACGGTTATTTTCTCCCTTTTGACCTTATATATGTTATAGGAAACCTTAGGTGTAGTTCTGTTTTGAGAAACTTACAGTATATGACCTTGTCGATTTTTTCGATTGAGAAAACTTCGTGTTTTGGCTTAGGTTTTGTTCTTGTGAAGATGTTTTCAAGGTCAGCACGAAGTTCGGGATCTTGGACCATTGGTGGCATTGGATCTCTGGCAGTTCTGTTGTAGAGATACCCGTACACCACTTCTTCCATTTGAGGTGGAGGTGCACCAACTAGAGGCATCGGTCTGCGCATAACATCCATTTTCTTCTTAATTTCTGCCACTCGGTCCTCTGTGAGTTTTTTCTTTGGATCCAGAACCGGTATGTTTGACAGAGGGGTGGCACCTAAAGCCCAGTCTTCTTCTTCTGGTTTTGGTGTAACATAAGCATCGAAGGAGCTTTTCATGAGTTTCTCTGTTGGTTGATGCTTATGTTTCTTCTTCATGGGTTCCTCTGTCATTATCCCCTTGCCTTTGTCTTTTGCCTTCGGCTGAAGATCTTCTTGTAGAGATGGGGTTTCCTCTGTGGGATTTGTCTTTTGGATTTCTGAGGGTGCCTCTGTAGTTTTGGGGGTTGCCTCTATAGGTTTTGGCACTTGTGTTTTTTAGGACTTTGTTGGTGATGTGGGTTTTGTTGGTGAGGCTTCTGTGGTTTTGCTCAGATGTTTTCTTTTGTGAGCAATGGTCTTGGTTCTGGTTTTGGGTGTGGGAGATAGAGGTTTTATTGTTGCAGCTTCTGGTGTTTTTGGTGCTGGAGAGGGGAGTTCTTTTGGTGATTTTGGTTTTGGTGATTGGGATGGTTGATCTTCTTCGGAGGATGTTAGAATTTGGAATTCTTCACGGGTTGGGACATCTGCTCCGAATACAGAGGTTGTTTCCACAGAGGTGAGTGTTGCCTCTGTGGTCTTCTATTGTTGATCTTAGTTGGTTTCAGGTACTTGGGTTTGGATTGGGGTTTCTTGAGGAGTTTCCACAGAGGTGGTTGTAGCCTCTGTGGTTTGTTGTTGGTTTCCTCCTTGGGTTTGAGTTGTTGGGGGGACTTGGTTCAAGGGTTCTGCGGATACAGGTGGTTCTGGTAGACCTCTGCTTGCATCTTTCTCCCTTGGTTTTTCCCTTTGATTCTCCCCCTCAGGATGATCTGATGAATCATCCGAGTCATCATCAGACTCATCCTGACCCTTTTTTTTAGTACCTTCTGCTCTGCAAAGCCTCGGGTTTCTTAGGCGGTACTGCCCCTGCGGCTATCATCTTGGCGCATAGATCATCACAGAGGCCAAGAAGGGTCTGGACCTCTGCTTCTGTCTTGAAGCGCATTTTGACCACACTTGTCTTGAATTCTTTGACATAGTTTGCATTGGCAGCAGTGAAGGCTCGGATGAATTATGTCATCTGATCTAGTATTCCTTGCCCAAGCTCTGTCAGCTGAGCTCTGGTAATATAGTCAGAAGGCTTCATGGCCAGAGTTTGTTGCATAGTTTGCTCTTGAACTTCCTCTAATGCCTTCTTTAGGTCTTCAGGTGTAAGGCCCTTAGAGGTGGAGGCTTTGGCATTCATCGTTTCAAGGAAGAGTTTGATAGAGGTTTTGAATGCAGTGGTGGTGGCTTTCCCGAATTCAGTGGCACCAGATGCAGCAGAGGTATCAACAGTTGTTCTCATCTGGGCTAAGGCATTTTGCACCTCTGTGGACAGGTTGTCCATTTTGGTGTTCAGGTTTGTGAGTGCCCTGGATGTAGTATCTGCAAAAGATTTTTAATGTATTGTCTACATAGGTGACAAGGGTTTGGAACTCATCCCTTAATACATGTGGACTTGGTGTAACCTCTGGGGGAACACATTCGTCCCCATAGTTAGTCCATGTTCCTTGGACACCTTCTTTCACCCTTGTTTGTACATTGGGGGCGGAAGGATTTCCCTCTGATCCTCGAGCAGAGGTATCTTGTGCCTCAGACTCTTCAGAAGTTCTGGTAAAGACATTGTCTTGATCCACTCCAGAGGTGGGTACAAGATTATCCTTAGGTTAACTCGGAGACTTGTCTAGAGTCTCTCCGTCTTTGTGCATTCTAAGCTCCTCTGAAGAGCTGTTTGGACCTATAGTAGTGTGCGTGGCAGAGGAAACAAGTTCCTTTGTAAGTTTGGCGATTGTGGTCTGGGGCGATGGACCACGAACTAAGGGTAAGTCCTTTTGAGAGGACTCCCCAGGAATGGTTTCCCCGGATAAGATTGGCACAGAGGTAGAAAGAGTTACCTCTGCTCGGTTAGTTTGGGTTGGGGTCGCGCTGTGCTGCTCTTGTTCAATATTACCTTCTGCCTCTAGACTGGCGGTAATAGATATGTAGGGTGCACTGGGAGTTGGTTGTGGGAGTGTGCCTCTTCTATTCCAGGCATCAGTCCTAGTTTCTGCTTCTGTGGAGCATCCAACCACTTCTTCTCTATCTATAGTCTCAACCTCTATTGCTACCCTATGGCTCGGTGCTTCTACCCTGACTTCTGAGATTTTCCCTAGGTTATCATAGCATGAATGAGTCCCAATCAGTTGCATGATATGTGGATGATAAAGACCTTTTCTTATTTGGTCTGCTTCCTCTTCATCAGAATCTACCTCTGAGACATCTACCCTAGTACCTCTAGTTTCAACCATCTCCTCTATTGGATCTCCTAACATGGTGTCCATCTGATGGTCTTCTGCGGCTACCTCTTCCTCTGGGCTTGCCCGTTGCACATCAAATCCGGGTTGGGTGAAGGGGTTTTGTAGAACTTCTAGTGTGGCACCTTGAGTGCTCTTCGGGGTTTCATCATCGTCATCTAAGTCAGAAGAGATTCTGAAGTTTGGAGCTTCTGTTGACTGATGGGAGAGGGCTTCTGCGTTCCATCCAGAAGTGTCAAGAGTGTAGGAGATTTCGGGGTGCTCAAGGAAGGAGTTGAAGTCGCCCTGATGGTCTGCATAGTTGATAGGTGACAGTGATTGCAGAGGTTGGTCTTGGACTTCTTCTGCTATTTCAGCTTCCTCTGCTATAGTCTGCAGAGGAGTATTAGGCTTCTTTGATTTCTTCTTGCTCCTCCTTTTCTTAGGTTTGGGGGCACCCTCCTCAGAAGGCTTATGTTTTCTTTTGTTCTTTTCTTTTGGAGGAGGGGGAGGTGCAGAGGATCCAACCATTGTTTCGGGTGGTGGAGATTGTTGAGCTTTAGCAGCACTGGTAGAGGTTCCTTCTGTCGTTTTTCTCTTGTGTGCTTTCTTCTTCTTTTTCTTGGGAGTGGTGGCAGAGGTTCCGCTCTTGGTTGAAGGGGAGAGAATCGCTTCCCTCTGAGCTTGAAAGTTGGCATGTACAAGCTGATGTTTGGCCAAAGCTGCATCCCATTGCTCATCTGACATCCTATCTACAACCCTAGTTCCTAATTGGGCTCCTAGACGCGGGGGTGTCACAGGACTTGGTTCTGGAGTCCTATGATCGCGTATGTATTCTAACTTAAGGGTCTTGTCTGTAGCATATCCCAGAAGTTTCTTTGGCAGAGGTCTGCATAATGGGTATTCATCTTCGTGCTCGGTTGGGGTGTTTTTGTTCAGGGGATACATTCTGGCCGTTGGTCCCTCCATTGGCCATTTTTTGCAGACGGAGCAGAGGCTCTAGTAGTACACCCAGAATACGTTGCTATTGCAGAGGAGGTAGAGCATCTTTCGACCGTCCCTTTGCCTTTTGAGAGGAGATCCTTCTGTCAATGGTGTTGACCATTTCTTGCATCATGATGGTGGAGTAGTCCAGAAGTAGATCATAATATACCCCGTACGTTATGGTCAAGATTTGGTGAGAAGTTTGGTCTGGACTACCCACCTTCCCTGTTAGGCACCGATTTAGGATTGAGAAGAGCGTATTCCACTGAGGAGGAAGTCGATTTCTTCTGAAATCGTTTCTTTTTCTTAGGGCTGTGTTGTACCCCAACATTTCAACAAAACGACAGAGCTCTTCGTCTGTAGGTTCCTCTGCGTACTTCTTTATACCTAGTAGTCCTCTGGTTGGTAGGCTGAACTCTAGTGAGAACATGGTTCTATTGAATTTGAGTTCGAGGTGTTCGGATTTTTCCGGTTTGGAGATGTAGCCCTTGATTTGTCTATCTTTGGGGTCAAATCTGCTGCTTTGCCAGAATTGATTGAGATATCTGGCAGGGATTTTATTGACAGTTTTGGATAACTGGGGGTAAAGGTAATGGTTTTCCAAAATGTGAAGAAGGATGGCATGTGCTTCCCCAAAAGCGGTTTTTTAGGGAACAAGGTAGTAGTTGTTGGGTTTCAAAGGAAGAACACGTTCAAAGTGTTCATGAGCAATGAAGTTTAGAAGATGGGTGGTCGGAGCAAAATCTGCTTCATCGCTGGAGTGGTCTTGTTCTAGGTTTCTGGCGATTTCTTGGTTTTAGGAGTTCTCAGAATCAGATGGAGAGTTCACTGGAGCGTTGGAGGTGGAAGCCATTGGATTAATCTTGAAGAAAGAGAGTAGAAAATGGAAGTTGCAGGTTTTTGCAAGGTTCGCCGGAGAAGATGAAGAGAGTAAGTTCGTAAACGTTTAGAGGTAATGGTAAGTTGGGTTTTATACCGAAGAGAATGGTAGAATCTGAAAGGGTAAATATGTGAAAGTGAATAAAATTTGGGATCCGTAATTGAGTATATACGGCTGGTTCAACTTTCTAGGAAAACGTGTGCCACACACGTCCAATGGGAGAATGCCATGTCAGAAGTGTCAGAACACGATTAGACGTCGTGTGCGGCCCATTAATGCTTGGCGCGTGGGCATTTCTTCTTTGTGAGTTCTGTCACTCGCAGTAAATAACCCATACTGTTACAGAATTTCCATAAAAGGTCAAGTGTCAGAGTCAACATAGGCTCTGTGGTGGAGTGAGCTCTGTGATCTGAAACTTGTCTTTTTGTCTCCTCTGATGCTTGTACCTTTTCCAAAAACGTTTGAAAGATTATTGGAGAGGATCGATAGATTTTTAGTACAAAATTTTGATTCACGGAGGCTTTGAGGCTCTGTCGAGGCCAGCAGAGGCTCTGAGAGTGAAAATTTCTCATAACTAAAAATTTAGAGAACTTTTTGATCATCCAAGGTTTTTATTGTGTTAAACACTGTTTTTAGGACATATTTGGAAATTTGTGTCTTGGAAATGGGTTTTGTTCGAGACATACTCTTAGACTGTCTAGTTTGGACGACAGAGACTCTTTGGTGGAGTGAGCTCTTTGCCCATAAGACTTTCTTCCAGTATCCTTGTGTGTGCATTTGTACGTATAAATCCTTAAAGAAGACATTTAAGGTTGATCGACAGAGTTTCCTTATCAAATTTGCAGTTCTAGAGGATCCGGCTTACAGAGGCTCTATTGAGCTCAGCAGAAGCTCTATGACCTTAAATTTCCCTTAACGGAAGGCTCGAAAATCTTTTTGATCATTTCTTGTTTGGAATGTCTTAAACAGGGTTTATAGGACGTATTTTGAAATTTGTGTCCTAGAAAATTGTTTTCAAAAAGGATTTGTACGAGTTACTCACCTTTGGTTCTCCTTTATTTGGCAAAAATACATGACTTTTGTAGATATGGTTGATCATATCTCTTCTTTGGCTCCCCCTTGAATGATCAACCTCTGTACATCAGTTCAAGGTCTCCTTCTGCTCCCCCTTGACCTATGCTTGGATCAAATGAGATAAGTTGTGCACATAACATAGGTCAGGGTTATCAGAGGTTCCGTGGAGATTGTCATGCTCTAAGCAATCCCACAGAAGCTCTGTTGGTTACAGAACTTTTGATGATTAAGTATTTACATACAAAAGATTTTAAATATATACATATTTACAAGAGGATTAAATATTACTTACAGAGGGTTCAACTCATGTTTATCATTCCCAACTTACCCACCAAGAAAAGGAATCTTTTCTCATCTAGTGCCTTGGTAAATAAGTCTGCAAGCTGGTATTCAGTGGACACAAAGTGCATTTCGATTGTGCCATGTTCAACATGATGATTCAGAAAGTGATAACGTATATCGATATGCTTTGTTTTTTAGTGTTGTACAGGATTGGCAGAGATTGCTATGGCACTTTTGGAATCACAGAGGATGGGAATCTTGTATATGTTGTACCCATAGTCCATGAGTTGAGTTTTCATCCACAGAACTTGAGAGCAACAGCTAGCAGCAGCAACATATTCCGCTTCTGCTGTAGATGTAGACACATAGTTCTGCTTCTTAGAAGTCCAGCTGACTAGTTTACCTCACAGGAATTGACAACTCCCAGAGGTGCTCTTTCGATCAAGCTTGTATCCTCCATAATCTGAATCTGTGTTTGCCTTAAGACTAAAACCAGAGTTCTTCGGATACCAGAGTACAAGATTTTTGGTCCCTTTAAGGTATCTGAAGATCCTCTTTATAGAAATATAGTGGGATTCCTTTGGGTTAGCTTGATATCTTGCACAGAGGCATGTGGCATACATTATGTCAGGTCTACTTGCGGTTAAGTATAAAAGGGACCCAATCATACCTCTGTAGAGTTTGCACTCTACAGATGTGCCATTTGGATCTGAGAATAATTTATTTCCAGTGGCCATTGGGGTCTTCATTACAGGGGCATCCGAGAGACTGTATTTTGAAAGTATGTACGAGACATATTTAGCTTGATTTATAAAAATTCCCTCTGATGATTGTTTTATTTGGAGTCCGAGGAAGAAAGTAAATTCTCCCATCATACTCATTTCAAACTCACTCTGCATGAGTTTTTCGAAATCTTTGCACTGTTGTGCATTTGTAGACCCAAAAATAATGTCATCCTCATAAATCTGTACAAGCAGAATCTCATCACCTTTTCTTTTGTAAAACAAAGTAGTATATGTCGTACCTCTGTCGTAATCATTATTGAGAAGAAAAGTTGAAAGTCGTTCGTACCATGCTCTTGGAGGCTGTTTCAGTCCATACAGACCTTTGTCGAGATAATAGACATATCTTGGGTTCTTGGAGCTTTCAAACCCTGGTGGCTGTTGGACGTATACTTCTTCTTGGATTTCACCATTCAGAAAGGCAGATTTTACATCCATCTAAAAGACTTTGAAACCTCTGTGGGATGCGAAGGCTAAGAAGATCCTTATTGCTTCGAGTCGTGCGACAGGGGCAAAAGTTTCATCGTAATCAATGCATTCTTCTTGGCGATATCCATTGGCCACCAATCTTGCTTTGTTTCTAATGACCACCCCATCCTCTTCTTTCTTGTTTCTGAAGACCCATTTTGTCCCTATGGCTTGTTTCCCCTGTGGCAGAGGTACTAGGGTCCATACTTTGTTTCTCTCAAACTGTAGAAGCTCTCCTTGCATAGCATCTACCCAGTTTGGATCATCTAGGGCTTCAGAGATTCTTTTTGGCTCGATCACACTGATAAAATTTGTAAAGAAACAAAAATTAGCAGTGGTTGATCTTGTTTTGACCTTTTCAGAAGGGTCACCGATTATAAGGCTTGGAGGATGGCTTTTCGTACACTGTGTTGTTCTTGGAAGATGGTCATTTGAGTTATCAAGATTAACTTATGTGGTTGCATACTGCGGTTCTGGTGCAACCTCTGTTGTTGATGGTTCTTCTGTTCTTATGCTTGGTTCTTCAGCTTGTGGGAGGATTGGAATAAGAGTTGGAATTTGTTCCTCTGAGGAAGTAGAGACTGAGTCTTTGTTTTCCTCTGGTATTGATTCCTCTGTAGTCGCTGGAGTAGGTATTTCAGGAGCCTCTGTTGTTGAATCTTCGGTCGTTTCATCTTCTATTGGCTCCCCCTCAACACGTGCATCGGTATGATTCACAGAAGAGGATGAAGTATTTAATGGACCAGTTAGAGATATACCTGACACGGTTGCGAAAAGTAGCCTTGGACAAAAACTTGAAAGCTGAAAGATCACTTTTCGCAAAGGAAGCTTGCGAAAAGTTTGAAAATTCGGGTCAGTGGGTTGCGAAAAACTGTAAAATTCGGATCTTAAGGATGCGAAAAGCTATGTGAGATGTAGACTTGAACTCAGATCGATGAATCTTGCGAAAAGAAAGATGAATGTTGCGAAAAGTTTGGATCTTGCGAGATATTCCAAAAAAACGTCAAATAACCTCTGAAAATCCAAAACTTCTGAAATCAAACTTCACAGACCTCTTCGAAATCACTATCTGATCACATCTTCTTCACAAAATTCTGTCTGAAAACCTCTAATATTTGAATCTGAATGGATCGATCAGAACCTGATACGCACCAAACCAAAATCTTGAAAATCCCAAAATTGAAACCGAAAATCTTGAAATTTCTGAAATTAATTTGTGCAGATCAGTTAGAAACTCAATTTCGAACACTTCTTCCTCAAACTTCAACCTCTGAAACCCTCTTAATTCCAAAATCACACGAATGAACAGTAGCTTTTCACGAAACAAACAAAAAATCTGAAAAACTCTAAAAATGAACCACAAATCTTCTGAATTAGACTTTGATCCTTGAAAGAAAGATGTTCTGATCAGAAAAACGAATCCAACTGTCCAAAATGTAGAACAAATTGATCAAGAATCAACAAAATTTGATAAAATTTCAAGAAAACGAGATTTTCTTGAAAAATCAAGAAAATCAATCAAATCTTCTTGAAAAATCCTCAAATTCTACTGATTGATCAACAAAATTCTTCTCTGAATCTTGATCCTGCTCTGATACCAATTGTTAAACCCTAAAGATCAATCAAGATAGAGAAGATGAGAATTTGTCATCTCATTGATCAAGAACACTGTATACAAGATATGAGTTCAACACTTTCTCTCTCTAAGATATGAATGTGAATTCAGAGAATGTTTCGAAGAGTCTTTCAAACTAACCTACACAAAGGCTATTTATACAAAACACATTACATTGACTTTGACTTTGACCTTTCTATATTTAAACCTTGAAGACATATTGCACTAATAGAAAGATTTGTAGAGTTTGATAGAGGATATCAGACGTTGGCGTATTTGAAGTCGTTGAAGCTTCTGTTGTCGAATCCTAACTCTCTAAGCTCGTGATAGAATCTGATGCAGAGGTTTCTGAAGTTGATTACTTGGTTGATGACCTCTATCTGTCTATCTGCGAGAGCCTGATTCATTTGCTCTGTTCCTCTGTGCTCCACGAGACTTGCTCTGAACTCTGTCAAAGTACTTGATGTGTACTTCTGACAGTCCATCTCTATGAACAGTCTTGAGTTCCCAGCAGGATCTTGATAGACTAACCCAACTCTTGGAGTTGTAATAATCGAGTTCGATATGGCAGAGGATGGGCAGTCATTTTCTGGTGGGTGGAGATTATGGTTTCTTACTCCATGATCTCGTCCTAATTGGAAGTCGACAAGGCTGTATAGCAGAAGTTTCTCACGCATGGCTTTCCTTATCACCCTCTATGCCCTTCGATGTGCATCTGTTGTGAAGTTCTCTTTCGTCCAGTTGAGAAGGTCGGGTAGGTCGTAGGGACTTAGATTTCTCAGATCAGCATCTGAGAATTGGGTCACAGTTCTGTCCTCCCTTTTGACCTTATAGATGTTATAGGAAACCTTAGGTGTGGTTCTGGTTTGAGAAAACTTACAGTATATGACCTTGTTGATTTTGGACTCTGAGAAGACATGATGTTTTGGCTTTGGTGTTTTTCTTGTGAAGGTGTTCTCGAGGTCAGCATGGAATTGGGGATCTTGAATGGTTGTGAGCAGAATATCTCTGGCACTTCTGTTGTACAGATATCTGTACACCACTTCTTCCATTTGTTGTGGAGGTGCACCGGGTGGAGGCATAGGTCTGCGCATAGCATCCATTCGCTTCTTGATTTGGGCTACTCGATCCTCTGTGACTTTTGCCTTCGGATCTAGAACAGGTGTATTTGACAGAGGGGTAACACCGAAAGCCCAGTCTTCTTGTTCTGGCTTTGGTGTCACATATGCATCGAAAGAGCTCTTCATTAATTTTTCTGCTGCTTGATGCTTGGGCTTCTTCTTTTTGGGTTCCTCTGTCATTATCCCCTTGCCTTTGTCTTTTGACTTTGGCTGCAGATCTTCTTATAGAGATGGGGTTGCCTCTGTGGGATTTGTCTTTTGGATTTCTGAGGGTGCCTCTGTAGTTTTGGGGGTTGCCTCTGTAGGTTTTGGCACTTGTGTTTCTGAGGACTTGGTTGGTGATGTGGGTTTTATTGGTGAGGCTTCTGTGGTTTTGCTCAGATGTTTTCTTTTGTGAGCAATGGTTTTGGTTTTGGTTTTGGGTGTGGGAGATGGGGGTTTTGTTGTTGCAGCTTCTGGTGTTTTTGGTGTTGGAGAGGGAGTTCTTCTGGTGATTTTGGTTTTGGTGATTGGGATGGTTGATCTTTTTCGGAGGATGTTAGGATTTGGAATTCTTCACGGGTTGGGACATCTGCTCCGAATACAGAGGTTGTTTCCCCAGAGGTGGGTGTTGCCTTTGTGGTCTTCTGTTGTTGATCTTGGTTGGTTTTAGGTACTTGGGTTTGGATTGGGGTTTCTTGAGGGGTTTCCACAGAGGTGGTTGTAGCCTATGTGGTTTGTTGCTGGTTTCCTCCTTGGGTTTGAGTTGTTGGGGGGACTTGGTTCAGGGGTTCTGCGGATACAGGTGGTTCTGGTAGACCTATGCTTGCAGCTTTCTCCCTTGGTTTTTACCTTTGATTCTCCCCCTCAGGGTGATCTGATGAATCGTCAGAGTCATCATCAGAGTCATCCTGACCCTTTTCTTTAGTACCCTCTGCTCTGCACGAAGCTTCAGGTTTCTTAGGCGGTACTGCCTCTGCGGCTATCATCTTGGCACATAGATCGTCACAGAGGCCAAGAAGGGTCTGGACCTCTGCTTCTGTCTTGAAGCGCATTTTGCCCACACTTGTCTTGAATTCTTTGACACAGTTTGCGTTGGCAGCAGTGAAGGCTCCGATGAATTCTGTCATTTGATCAAGTATTCCTTGTCCAAGCTCTGTCAGCTGAGCTCTGGTCATATAGTCAGAAGGCTTCATGGCCAGAGTTTGTTGCATAGTTTGCTCTTGAACTTCCTCTAATGCCTTCTTTAGGTCTTCAGGGGTAAGGCCCTTAGAGGTGGAGGCTTTGGCATTCATCGTTTCAAGGAAGAGTTTGATAGAGGTTTTGAAGGCAGAGGTGGTGGCTTTCCCGAATTCAGTGGCAGCAGATGCAGCAGAGGTATCAGCAGTTGTTCTCATCTGCGCTAAGGCATTTTGCACCTCTGTGGACAAGTTGTCCATTTTGGTGTTCGTATCAGTAAAGGCCCGTGTAGTAACTTCTGCAAAAGAATCATAAGAGCTTTTCAACTCTTTCAATGTGGTGTCCACAGAGGTGACAAGGGTTTGGAACTCATCCCTTGATACATGTGGACTTGGTGTAACCTTTGGGGGAACACATTCGTCCCCAAAGTGAGTCCCTGTTCCTTGGACAGCTTCTTTCGCCCTTGTTTGTACGTTGGGGGCGGAAGGAATTCCCTCTGATCCTCGAGCAGAGGCATCTTGTGCCTCAGACTCTACAGAAGTTCTTGTAAAGACATTGTCTTGATCCACTCCAGAGGTGGGTACAAGATTATCCTTAGGTTGACTCGGAGACTTGTCTAGAGTCTCTCCGTCTTTGTGCACTCTAAGCTCCTCTGAAGAGCTGTTTGGACCTATAGTAGTGTGCGTGGCAGAGGAAACAAATTCCTCTGTAAGGTTGGCGATTGTGGTCTGGGGCGATGGACCACGAACTAAGGGTAGGTCCTTTTGAGAGGACTCCCCTAGAATGGTTTCCCCGGGAATGATTGGCACAGAGGACGAAGGAGTTTCCTCTGCCCGGTTGGTTTGGGTTGGGGTCGAGCCGTGCTGCTCTTGTTCAATATACCGTCTGCCACTAGATTGGCGGTAATAGAAATGTGGGTTGCACTGGGTGTTGGTTGTGGGAGTGTGCCTCTTTTATTCCAGGCATCAGTTCTAGATTCTGCTTCTGTGGAGCATCCAACCACTTCTTCTCCATCTATAGTCTCAACCTCTGTCGCTACCCTTTGGCTCGGTGCTTCTATCCTTACTTCTGTTGATGCTCCTGCACCAGTGCGTAAAGAGTCGTACATTGGATGTGAGCCAATTAATTGTCGTACTTGGGGGTGCAGAGGTCCTTCTTCTGCCTGATCATCTTCTTCATCAGAGTCCACCTCTGAGACTAAGACTGGTGGGGATTTGGTGGTAGCCTTAGCCAGATCCGTTGGGCTTGCTCTGAGCACATCAAAACCTCTTTGAAGAAAGGGGTTATGTAGTACATCTGATGTCTTAGCCTGATTGTTCTGAGGAGTTTGGTCATCCTCATCCAAGTCAGAAGAGATTCTGAAGTCAGGTTGTAACACCCCGCTTACCACGACACAATATTGTCCGCTTTGCCCCACTGGCTCACGGCTTTGTTCTTGGCGACCTGGCAAGGACTTCGCAAGGACTTCCCAGGAGGTCACCCATCCTGGTACTACTCCCACCCAAGCACGCTTAACCACAGAGTTCTCAAGGAACCCGCATGCTTGTGGCCCCAAAACGCGTTGTGTCTGGTAAGGCCAAGGTTTACTAATATACCCAGCATCTCTCCTGTCCACGGCCGATGTGGGATATGCCTAAGGTGTTACACACACCCCCCCTCAGGGACTCATCGTCCTCGATGAGGTTTGCCCCACCATCCCGAACGGCACAGGAGTGGCTCTGATACCATTTGTAACACCCCGCTTACCACGACACAATATTGTCCGCTTTGCCCCACTGGCTCACGGCTTTGTTCTTGGCGACCTGGCAAGGACTTCGCAAGGACTTCCCAGGAGGTCACCCATCCTGGTACTACTCCCACCCAAGCACGCTTAACCACAGAGTTCCCAAGGAACCCGCATGCTTGTGGCCCCAAAACGCGTTGTGTCTGGTAAGGCCAAGGTTTACTAATATACCCAACATCTCTCATGTCCACGGTCGATGTGGGATATGCCTAAGGTGTTACACAGGTTCTTCTGTTGACGGATTGGAGAGGGCTTCTGCGTTCCAGTCAGAAGTATCTAGTGTATCGGCGATATCGGGGTGCTCAAGGAAAGAATTGAAGTCACCCTGATCTTCTGCATAGTGGATAGATGAAGGAGAGAGCAGAGGTTGTTCGTTGGTTTCTTCGACCATTTCCGCATCCTCTGCAATGGTTCGCAGAGGAGTATGGGGCTTTTTGGATTTCTTCTTGCTCTTACTTTTCTTTGGTTTGGGGGCATCCTCCTCAGAAGACTTATGTTTTTGTTTCTTCTTTTCTTTTAGAGGAGGGGAGGAGCAGATGATCCAACCTCTGTTGCATGAGGAGGGGATAGTTGAGCAGCAGAGGTAGAGGTGCCCTCGGTAGTTTTCTTGTGGGTTTTTTTCTTTTTCTTCTTGGCAGAGGATTTTTTCTTTGTTGCAGGGGAGAGAATCGCTTCCCTCTGAGCTTGAAAGTTGGCCTGTACAAGCTAATGTTTGGCCAAAGCTACAGCCCATTGCTCATCTGACATCCTATCTACAACCCTAGTTCCTAATGGGGCACCTAGATGCGGGGGTATCACAGGACTCGGTTCTGGAGTCCTATGATCGCGTACGTAATCTATCTTTAGGGTTTCGTCAGTTGCATATTCCAGAAGCTTTGTTGGCAGAGGTCTGCAGAAATCGTAGTCATCTTCATGTTCTGTGGGGGAGTTCTTTGTCATGGCATACATTCTTGCACTTGGTCCCTCCATGGGCCATTTTTGTAGAAGGAGCAGAGGTTCTAGGAGTACACCCATAATTCTTTGATATTGCAGAGGAGGTAGAGTTTCGGGCTTTCGTCCTTTCGCATTTATGGAGGAGATTTTGCGGTCAATGGTGTTGACCATTTCCTGCATCATGAGGGTGGCGTAGTCCAGAGGTAGGTTGTAGTATAACCCATACATGATAGCCAAAATTTGGTGAGAGGTCTGATCTGGACTACCCACTTTCCCTGTTAGGCACCTGTTAAGAATATAGAAGAGAGTATTCCACAGAGGAGGTAATCGATTTCTTCTGAAGTCGTTTCTTTTCCTCAGTGTTGTGTTGTACCCCAACATTTCAACAAAACGGCAGAGCTCTTCGTCTGTAGGTTCCTCTGCGTACTTCTTTATACCTAGTAGTCCTCTGGTGGGTAGGCTGAACTCCAGTGAGAACATTGTTCTGTTGAATTTGAGTTCGAGGTGCTCGGATTTGTCTGGTTTGGAGATGTAACACTTGATTTGTCTATATGCGGGGTCAAATCTGCTGCTCATCCAGAATTGATTTAGGTATCTGGCAGGGATTTTATTGATAGTTTTGGATAACAGGAGGTAAAGGTAATGGTTTTCCATGATGTGAAGAAGGATGTGAAGCGGTTTTTAAGGGAACCAGGTAGTAGTTATTGGGTTTTAAGGGAAGAACACTTTCAAAGTGTTCATGTGCTATGAAGTTTAGAAGATGGGTTGTCGGAGCAAAATCTGCTTCATCGCCGGAGTGGTCTTGTTCTAGGTTTCTGGCGATTTCTTGGTTTTGGGAGTTCTCAGAATGAGATGGGGAGTTCACTGGAGCATTGGAGGTTGAAGCCATTGGATTAATCTTTAAGAAAGAGAGTGGAAATTTGAAGTTGATGGTTATTGCAAGGTTCGCCGGAGAAGATGAAGAGAGTAAGTTCGTAAACGTTTAGAGGTAGTGGTAAGTTGGGTTTTATACTGAAGAGAATGGTAGAATCTGAAGAGGTAAATAGGTGAAAGTGAATAATATTTAGGATCCGTAATTGAGTACATACGGCTGGTTCAACTTTCCAGGAGAACGTGTGCCACACATGTCCAATGGGAGAATGCCACGTCAGAAGTGTCAGAACACGATTAGACGTCGTGTACGGGCCATTAATGCTTGGCGCGTGGGCATTTCTTCTTTGTGAGTTCTGTCACTCGCAGTAAATAACCCATAATGTTATAGAATTTCCATAAAAGGGCAAGTGTCAGAGTCAATAGAGGCTATGTGGTGGAGTGAGCTCTGTGATCTGAAACTTGTCTTTTTGTCTCCTCTGATGCTTGTACCTTTACCAAAAATGTTTGAAAGATAATTGGAGAGGATCGATAGATCTTTAGTACAAAATTTTCATTCACAGAGGCTTTGAGGCTCTGTCGAGGCCAGTAGAGGCTCTGAGAGTGAAAATTTCTCATAACAAAAAATTTAGAGAACTTTTTGATCATCCAAGGTTTTCATTGTGTTAAACACTGTTTTTAGGACATATTTGGAAATTTGTGTCCTGGAAAACTGTTTTGGAAATGGATTTTGTTCGAGACATGCTCTTAGAGTGTCTAGTTTGGGCGACAGAGACTCTTTGGTGGAGTGAGCTCTTTGCCCATAAGACTTTCTTCCAGTATCCTTGTGTGTGCATTTGTACGTACAAATCCTTAAAGAAGACATTTAAGGTTGATCGACAGAGTTTCTGTATGAAATTTGTAGTTATAGAGGATCCGGCTTACAAAGGCTCTGTTGAGCTCAGCAGAAGCTCTAAGACCTTAAATTTCCCATAACGGAAGGCTCGAAAATCTTTTTGATCATTTCTTGTTTGGAATGTCTTAAACAGTGTTTATAGGACATATTTTGAAATTTGTGTCCTAGAAAATTGTTTTCAAAAAGGATTTGTGCGAGTTACTCACCTTTGGTTCTCCTTTGTTCGGTAAAAATACCTGGCTTCTGTAGATATGGTTGATCATATCTCTTCTTTGGCTCCCCCTTGAAAGATCAACTCCTGTAGATCAGTTCAAGGTCTCCTTCTACTCCCCTTGACCTATGCTTGGATCAAATGAGATAAGTTGTGCACAGAACATAGGTCTTGGTTATCAGAGGTTCTGTAGAGATTGTCATACTCTGAGCAATCCCACAGAAGCTCTGTTGGTTACAGAACTTTTGATGTTTAAGAATTTACATATAGAAGAGTTTAAATATATACATATTTACAAGAAGATCAAATCTTACTTACAGAGGGTTCAACTCATGTTAATCATTCCCAACTTACTCACCAAGAAAAGGAATCTTTTCTCATCTAGTGCCTTGGTGAATAAGTCTGCAAGCTGGTATTCAGTAGACACAAAGTGCATTTCGATTGTGCCATGTTCAACATGATGCTTCAGAAAGTGATAACGAATATCGATATGCTTTGTTTTTCAGTGTTGTACTGGATTGGCAGAGATTGCTATGGCACTTTTGGAATCACAGAGGATGGGAATCTTGTATATATTGTACCCATAGTCCTTGAGAGCAACAGCTAGCAGCAACAACATATTCCGCTTCTGCTGTAGATGTAGACACACAGTTCTGCTTGTTCGAAGTCCAACTGACGAGGTTACCTCCCAGGAATTGACAACTCCCAGAGGTGCTCTTTCGATCAAGCTTGCATCCTCCATAATCTGAATCTGTGTACGCCTTAAGACTAAAATCAGAGTTCTTCGGATACCAGAGTCCAAGATTTTTGTTCCCTTTAAGGTATCTGAAGATCCTCTTTACAGCAATATAGTGGGATTCCTTTGGGTTAGCTTGATATCTTGCACAGAGGCGTGTGGCATACATTATGTCAGGTCTACTTGCGGTTAAGTATAAAAGGGACCCAATCATACCTCTGTAGAGTTTGCACTCTACAGATGTGCCATTTGGATCTGAGAATAATTTATTTCAAGTGGCCATTGGGGTCTTCATTACAGAGGCATCAGAGAGACTGTATTTTGAAAGTATGTCAGATACATATTTAGCTTGATTTATAAAAAATCCCTCTGATGATTGTTTTACTTGGAGTCCGAGGAAGAAAGTTAATTCTCCCATCATACTCATTTCAAACTCACTCTGCATGAGTTTTTCGAAATATTTGCACTGTTGTGCATTTGTAGACCCAAAAATAATGTCATCCACATAAATCTGTACAAGCAGAATCTCATCACCTTTTCTTTTGTAAAACAGAGTAGTATCTGCCGTACCTCTGTCGTAATCATTATTGAGAAGAAAAGTTGAAAGACATTCGTACCATGCTCTTGGAGCCTGTTTCAGTCCATACAGAGCTTTGTCGAGATAATAGACATTATTTGGGTACTTGGAACTTTCAAACCCTGGTGGCTGTTGGACGTATACTTCTTCTTGGATTTCACCATTTAGAAAGGCAGATTTTACATCCATCTGAAAGACTTTGAAACCTCTGTGGGCAGCGAAGGCTTAGAAGATCCTTATTTCTTCGAGCCGTGCGACAGGGGCAAAAGTTTCATCGTAATCAATGCCTTCTTCTTGGCGATATCCCTTGGCCACCAATCTTGCTTTGTTTCTAATGACCACCCCATCCTCGTTCTTCTTGTTTCTAAAGACCCATTTTGTCCCTATGGCTTGTTTCCCTCGTGGCAGAGGTACTAGGGTCAATACCTTGTTTCTCTCAAACTGTAGAAGCTCTTCTTGCATAGCATCTACCCAGTTTGGATCATCTAGGGCTTCAAAGATTCTTTTTGGCTCGATCACACTGATAAAATTTATAAAGAAACAAAAATTAGCAGTGGCTGATCTTGTTTTGACCTTTTCAGAAGGGTCACCGATTATAAGGGTTGAAGGATGGCTTTTCGTCCGCTGTGTTGTTCTTGGAAGATGGTCATTTGAGTCATCTAGATTAACTTATGTGGTTGCACACTGCGGTTCTGGTGCAACCTCTGTTGTTGATGGTTCTTCTGTGCTTATGCTTGGTTCTTCAGCTTGTGGGAGGATTGGAATGAGAGTTGGAATTTGTTCCTCTGAGTAAGTAGAGACTGAGTCTTCGTTTTCCTCTGGTATTGATTCCTCTGTAGTCGTTGGAGTAGGTATTTCAGGAGCCTCTGTGGTTGAGTCCTTGGTTGTGTTATCTTCAGCTTCTGTTCGCTCCCCCTCAGCATGTGCATCTGTATGATTCACAGAAGAGGATGAAGTATTTAATGGACCAGTTAGAGAGATACCTGACTCAGTCTGGTTTGCAGAAGATGTTTCTTCAGAGGCTTTGACGGCTCCAGCAGAGGGATCAATATCATCATGGAACATCTCTTCAAATAGAAGATTTAAGTCTTCTTCTCTTGTCTTTGAGATGCCAGAGGATTCCTTCTTTAGACCGAGTTCTGAACTGATTTATTCAGAAGTCTTTTGAAAGAAATCGTCAAAATATACATTGATGCTTTCTACGATGGATCGAGACTTCAGAAGTTACACTCTGTAAGCTTTTGAGGTGGCAGAGTATTCTATGAACTTTCCTTCATCTGCGTTCACCTCAAACTTTCCTCTTGCTTCTCTATCATTTAAGACGAAGCACTTGCATCCAACTATATGAAAGAATTTGATGTTTGGTCGCCTTTTGTTGATCAAATGATACGGTGTCTTGATGTGCCTGTTTACAATGGTTGATCGATTTTGGGTGTAGCATGCGGCTGATACTGCTTCTGCCCAAAAAAGACATTGGTAATCCACATGCTGTCAGCATAGTTCTTGCAGCCTCCACAAGTGTGCGGTTCTTTCACTCAACCACGTCGTTCTGTTGTGGGGTACGTGCAGCAGAGAAGTTATGTGAAATGCCTTCTTTTGTAAGATAGGCTTCAATGACAGAGTTTTTGAATTCTGTGCCATTGTCGCTTCTTAGTTTCTGAATCATGCACTCATACAGAACTTGGATTCTTTTCATTAAATTTATCAGAACGTTTGGAACATCTCATTTCTTTCTGACAAATTCAACCCATGTAAATCTTGAATATTCATCGATCAGAACAAGTATATATTTCTTGCCACCTAGGCTCTGTGTTGCAATGGGACCGCAGAGGTCGACATGAAGCATGTACATAGGCCTAGTGCAAGATATATCAGTTTTGCCTTTATGGGAAGCTCTTTTGAGTTTTCCCATTTCGCAAGCAGAGCACAAATGATCTTTATTAAATTTAACATTTGGCAGACCTTTGACTAGATCGAGTTTAACAAGATTATCTAGAGTATGAAAGTTTAGATGGCAGAACCTGTTGTGCCATAACCAGACTTCTTCGCTTTTACAGGCTACAAGGCAGAGCTTGTCTTCCTTGTTCTTGGCACAGAAGTTCATGAGGTAGAGATCGCCTCTTCGTTCGGCTCGCAGAAGTTCGACCCCTGTGTCCTCACCTTGTAGGGAACAGAAGGTTCTTTTGAATATTACGTCGAAAGCCGTATCGCAAAGTTGGCTAACACTGAGAAGATTGTGCTTAAGGCCATCCACATATGCAACTTTGCATACGGTTATGTTTTCCTTCTTGATGATTCCGTAGCCTTTTATATACCCTTTTTTTCCTGTCACCAAAGGTCACAGATCCTCCATCGAATTTATCTTTATAGGAGGATAGTTGACCTCTGTCGCCAGTCATGTGCCTCGAGCATCCGGAGTCAAGATACCAGATTTGCACATACTTCTTCTGCAAGACAATCAGAGAGTTTTAGGTACCCATATCCAAATAGGTCCAGCTTTGTTAGGGGTCTTCAAGTTTGCCTTAGCATTCTTGGGTTTGGATTTAGCTTCTTTTGAAGAACCATTTTGTTTATTCTTACCCTTGAAGTTAGTGTTCTTTTTGGGTGTAGAGATGAAACAGTGTGGACTTGAGAAGTGTTGATTTAATCGATACATGAGATCAAATCAATCACAATAATGAATGTGTGAAGAGATTTGCTTGAACTTTTCATTGAAAACATTAAATGGGGGCACATAGGCATTACATTCTATCCTAACATTTGACTTCCTTTTACAAGAAGACCTATGTAGGCTAGATTGTTGTTTGCAAAATCCTTTGTTGAGAGCAGCCTTCTGTGGACCCCTTCTGTAGTGAACTTCTGCGGGTTTCACTGTCACAGAAGAAAAAGATTTGTTATTTTCAACCCATTTTCCCTTCTGTTGCCATGTTAGTTTTTCTTTAATAGGCTTTAAGGGTTTTGAAGTCTTTGAACTTGTTGGATTTTGAGAGGACGTTTTCTTTTGTTGTTTGAATTTTTCAAGCTCAAGAGACGTTTTGGCTTGTATACACATGTCCAAAAAATCTGGACAGATAGGAACTCTTGTGATTTTCTCCTTGGGATGAATAGTTCTGTTAAGAACTCCAGAGGGTAGTTTAAAATCCTCTGAGTCACAAGGTACTATCTTTGACTTAGAGTCAGTCTCAGATTCGTCAGAGGATGAATCGTGTTCATATACAGAGGTTGAGTCACTTAGTTCTCTTTCGACAGAGGCTAGATTTTCAGAGCATGTGCCATACTCGCTTTCTTCCTTTCTTTCAGGGATATCTTCTAAGTCAACAAAAGTTTTCATCGAGGTTTCCTCAGAGAGATTTTGGCCATTTTTGAAAGTATTGGGGCAATCATAAAAGTTGTTTTCACCGATTTCCAATAATTCCTTTTCAGAAATATGAGTCAGTTTTTCTTCTGTTGAAGCAGGCAAGAACTCAGGTGCTTCTGCCGATAGTTTCTTCTCAGAATCTATAGTGCAGACAAAGGCAACCTGTGATTGAGTCTCGGGTTTACCAAACTTAAAGATTCCTATCTGATCTTGTGTTTTCAGATATTTCTTTGGTTTGGACGCACTTTTGACAGAGGCTGCTGATGGTAGATCTGTGTTTTCAAACTACACATTCACCATCTTCAGAGGTTTTTGTAAGATCCCACATTGGTTGGGGAGGGGAACAAAGGTTGCCTTATAAGAGGAACTTGATACCTCCCCTATCAGACGCGTTTTAAAAACCATGAGTCCAGGTGTGCGGACAAAGCGGACAATATCTGGTACAGTTAGCCTGGGATGTTACAGATGGTATCAGAGCCGGGAACCGGACTGGTGTGCCAGCGAGGACGCTGGGCTCCCAAGGGGGGTGGATTGTAAAATCCCACATTGGTTGGGGAGGGGAACAAAGGTTACCTTATAAGAGGAACTTGATACCTCCCCTATCAGACGCGTTTTAAAACCGTGAGTCCAGGTGTGTGGACAAAGCGGACAATATCTGGTACGGTTGGCCTGGGTTGTTACAGATGGTATCAGAGCCGGGAACCGGACTGGTGTGCCAGCGAGGACGCGGGGCTCCTAAGGGGGGTGGATTGTAAGATCCCACATTGGTTGGGGAGGGGAACAAAGGTTGCCTTATAAGAGGAACTTGATACCTCCCCTGTCAGACGTGTTTTAAAACCGTGAGTCCAGGTGTGTGGACAAAGAGGACAATATCTGGTACGGTTGGCCTGGGTTGTTACAGATGGTATTAGAGCCGGGAACCGGACTGGTGTACCAGCGAGGACGTTGGGCTCCCAAGGGGGGTGGATTGTAAAATCCCACATTGGTTGGGGAGGGGAACAAAGGTTACCTTATAAGAGGAACTTGATACCTCCCCTATCAGACGCGTTTTAAAACCGTGAGTCCAGGTGTGTGGACAAAGCGGACAATATCTGGTACGGTTGGCCTGGGTTGTTACAGTTTTCTTCTGTGAGGTTCACCAGAGACTTTTCGCCTTTTGCTTACAGAGAGTAAATTTGGAAAACCGGGTTTTCTTGTAATTCCAATATGAAATAGAGAGGACAGAGACTTGTTTCTTTTGTTTCTAGTGTATTGATCTATATCACATAAGCCAATTCCCCGTCTCCCTATTTCTGTATTAATTTTCTCGTACACCTTCTGTGCATCTTGATATTTCTTTATTAACAGATCTCTTCGGAGTAAATCTTGACAGAAGACTTCTCTTTCCTTTTGAAAATAATGTTTAAGAGCTAGAATGTTCATTCTGTCGGTCTCAACGTCCATAAGTTCTTTAGATTTTGTTTTTAATGCAGAATTAAGTTCATAAATCTTTTCTTTCAAAGGATTTAGGTGTTTGTTCCAATTTGTTTCAATTTCTTCCTTTTCTTGAAAGATTTTAGCCTTTTCTTGAGTGAGAAGTCTAGCTTCTCTCTCAAAGAAGGTAAGCTTCTTTTGAATACTTTCGCAGGTCTTTTTAAGTTCTGTGTATTCAATGTTTAGTTTGAGAAAATCAGCTTCTGCTTGACTAGAGTTAGAGTCAGAAGTGGATACCTCACTATCGGAGTCGGATGAGCTGACCTCTGCCATTCCACAGAACAAGGCATTTTTGTCGCCTTCATCAGATGATTCGTCTAACAACCAGTTCTCTTGATTCACCATTAGCGACTTCTAAACATAAAACTCCGCTCTCTTTTTGTAGTAAGCAGAGTCCCTCTGTGGGCGGTTTGATTTGCTCCTGCAGTCAGCGGCATAATGACCTGACTTGCCACAGTTAAAACATCCTTGGTTCTGGGAACCGTTGCCAGCTCTGTCGTCCGACCTCTGTCGGTCACCACCTCTTTCAGTTCTACATTAATTGGCGTAGTGGCCTGGCTTACCACAGTTGTAACATACTTGGTTTTGTGGAGTGTTGCCAACTTTATCGTCTGACCTCTGTCGGTCACCACCTCTGTCAGTCAACCTCTGTTGGTCGCTACCTCTGTCGTTCCTTTCGTTTGACCCTTCTCTTCCTCGATCATCTCTTCCATAGCGTTCATTACCAGACTTCTTCTGGTAACCTCTGCTGAATTCCCTTGTCAAAAAGGGCTAACGATTTAGCAATAGAGGCCATTGATGTCTCTTCTTCTTCCACCACCTCCTCATCTTCACTATCAACGATCAAGATCTTCTTCTTCTTCTTTTCTTCCACAACTTTCTCCTTTTTCGGTTTCTCTTTATCTTCTGTAGCCTTACCAACCAGCGCAAGAGGTGCACTGATTTAAATTTTTGCTTGTGCAATCTGAGGCTCTTGAGCTGCCAACGTTCCATAGAGATCTGACAGAGTCCATGTGTCTAAGTCTTGATTTGTTTGCAGAGACATAGACAACTGGAGCCATTCATCATTGAGACTCTTAAGGAACATGACATTGTTTTCCTCAGAAGTTCTGTGGATTCCGAACTTCTTGCACTTGTTGATTAGAGAGTTGAACCGATCATATGTTGTCTGCAGAGGTTCTGTCGGAAGCGCTTTGAATGCGTAGTACTCATTGATGCATTGGGATCTGCGGTTCTTCTGAGTTTTGGCCCCACCCTCCAGTTGTTTTTCCAGTTCCTTCCACGTATCGTATGCAGATTCACACGCATCTAAGGATTGGAAAAGGTCATTGGGTATGGCCATTATTAGAAGTGTCTTAGTCTTCTGAGCAACTTCATATTTTGCCCAATAAGGATCTGACCACTTGTCCTTGGTCTTTGGTTTCGTGTGCTCAGGGATTTCAGGAGTGTCGTCTGTGGCAGGTACACGGGGTACTGTGATCATTGGTAACGAAAGGAGGATTGTTGATATAGTACATGAGTTCTTTGTCAGTACCCTCGAAGAAGTGAATCATTCGTATCTTCCATTGAGGGTACTCATCTCTGAGCAGTGTGGGTGGCTTGGTTAAAGAACCAGTGGTGAAGAAGTTGTTTGTGTTTGTCATTTTGAAAGGGTTTGAGAAATCAAGAAAAATAGGGTATGAACAGTAAACCTTCATAGAATGAAGTGGATGTTTCTAATCGTTTTTATAAGTTTTAAAACCTTTGAACAATGCACTAAAATGGAGATTTAACCGTAGTAACAGACTGTAAGTTTACCAAAGTCGAACAGGTCGAGAATGGCAGAAAAACATAGGCTGTTTAGAAATAAGTGAAGAACAGGTTAAAATTACTCCAGGTTTCTACCAAAAATCATTGTAATTGAGGATCTCTTGATATAGAAAATCAAGAACCGCTCTGATACCAATTGTTGGTTCCTGTTTTGCTTAACAATGAAGATTCTATCTAATTAGTTCAAACAATATATAATGCGGAAGCGTTTTAACGAACTAACAGATATAATGAGGTAGAATAACACACAATATCAAATATATGTAGTGTAAATAACACAGATAAATAGCTCAATGATTCACTGTATTTGATATAATAAGAACACCAAGAACACCGAAAGGTTTGATAAGAATCTTCTCTAAAGGTGTGTGTGTGTGTCGTGCAAAGCTTAATAGAAGAACTCAACATGAGTCTTCTATTTATACTACTTCTAAAGGGGACAAGATCTTAGATAATAAGAACCGAAGGTACTAGGACACAGTTGATGAACAATTGTTGGAATGTACTAATACACTATTCTGTTACTGTTGATACAACGTGCATTAAATGCTCCGTATTCTGCTTTAGGCTGAAACCTATCAGAGTTTGACACGTGGAGTTGTCAGGTCCCGCCTTGTCAGAATGATCTTCAGAACCTTCGAATGGCAGATATTGTAAGAAGCACGTTTGTCCTTGTTTAGATCTTTTGCGTAGATCTTCTTTTTACCATAGAGGCTCTGTCAAGTATGACAGAAGCTCTGTGGCCTTGTTCGCTTAGAAGAGTCTTCTGTTGCTTCTTCACTTTGGTCTTCTTGGCTAACCCGGCAGAGCCTCTGTCGAAGACTTCTGTCTTCTCGGTTACTCGGCTACTCGGCAGAGCCTCTGTCGACGAATTCTATACTTATCCTATTTTTCAATACTTCTATTAACAGAAAGATTGGAGCTAACAACTTTCAATACCATAATTGTGATTTACTCATATAAAAATCATTGGATCTAGTAAGGAACAAGCTACTTTTCATCCAGATCAGACCATAAAAGTCCGGGAAGAAGGACGACAAAATTTGACTTTCGGTACATTTCTAGCTAAAGTGCCATGCTAAAGTGACACTTAATCACTTTTGCTGAAAGCCCCCCCCCCCCCCCCCCCCCCCACAAGAACTTTCGGTACATTTCTAGTTAAAGTGTCATGCTAAAGTGACACTTGGTCACTTTCGCTAGAAGCCCCCGAACTCTCGGTACATTTCTAGCTAAACTGCCATGCTAACGTGACACTTGGTCACTTTTGCCGGTCACTTTAGCTGTCGGGCCCCAGTCCTTAGATTCAACTAAAAACGACCATTTCACCACTTTTCTGATTTGAGACCTTCTTGAATGCGATTTTCACATCTCCCTTAGGTAAGGTTTCACCCTCAATCATTTCTCTTCATTTACTACATCTATAAGATCCTTAAGTGGTCGTTTATTGCAAATCTAGGGCTAGCATTTGGTGAGAAGCTTCTCTAGAGTTCAAGCTCCAACTCTCTCAATCGTCCTCATCACTCTATGGTTTTATTTTTCTTTGAAAACTACCAAGGTGAGTTCATCTAACCCACTTTACTCTTATGTGCATTAAATGTTTAAGGTTTTCTTATGTGTTTACATTTATATACTTGGTGTTCTTTGGGTTTGTGGCAAATGACCTAAATTTCCATTTATGGATATTTTAGGGTTTGAACTTGATGAAGATGATGACAAAAGATGAAAGTATGATATTTATGGTTGTATTTGTGTATTCTTGAGTATGAATCACATTTCTTCTATTCTAGTGAACTTGAACAAAGTAGGTCAAAACTTGACATAATTGGTATTTTTAGAAGTGGATGATGGTTAATGATTTCCTATGTGCACATAACACTTTAAAACCATATTTGGTGAGTTCGGGAATTGTAGTTTAAATGGTATTTTGGGATGAGTCTAAGTTAATGGAAGTCCTCTTACTTGATATGGTGGTAATGAACTTTACCTTTTGGATGTTTGAGACTAAAGATCCTGTTTGGATTGACTTCACTTGACTAAAGATCCGGTTTGGATTGATGTCACAGGACTAAAGTTCCGGTTTGGATTGATGTCTCGATTGGCTAAAGATCCGATTTAGGTTGACGCCACCATGGACTAAAGACCCGGTTTGGTTTGATGTCCATATTGACTAGAGACCCGGTTTGGGTTGATGCCATTAATAAGGCTTACGTGAAGAAGTGCTTATTGGTAACGGATGGAAGTTATGCCTAAATAATATATTTTATTTGTTCTCACTAGGATTTAGCCTAACACATCTTCTTGTTATGTGTGTTTAGCAGGCCTTTCTAGTGGAGGGGCTTCTCGGGGTTGAGGGGTGCGTTGAGAAGAGGAATAACATTTTTGGTGCAAGAGAGTAGCGACGTATTTTGTTTTTAGCCAAGCACTTTTGGAAGTGAGATAGCGACACCCGTTTTTAATCTAATCAATCGTAGTTTAGATTAGTTGGTTGTTGACTTGTATCTCATTTGTTGACTTGTTGTAAACGTGACGCTTGTATCCTCTTTTGGGAATATTTGTCTATATTACCTTAATTTATTTCGCAAATTTCAGGCTTAAATTTACCCCAATTTTTAGGGTGTTACAAGTTGATATCAGAGCAATGGTTTAAGTGAACTAGGTATGAATAAGATGCCTAGACTTAAGCTAGATCGATTTAAGCGGTGAGTGGTGAGTTGGGTAGAACTCCTAAGATAAGGTGGTCTTAGAGTCAACGAAATTACACTAATTGAAAATTGTGATTGTGGTAACGAGGATCCTTATGTGTGACATGTTCATAATTTCAGTTAGCTACTGCTATTATGAATTTGTTGTTACGTGAGCATGCTTAGATTACTATTTATTTAATGATTGATGAATGTGATGGTACGTTTCCTTGTGCTGAATATTATAAGCCTATTTCTCACCCCATTCTCGAATGTCTGGCAGACAGCTAATGGTTAACACTCGTAGTAGGCCGGATGGGTACGAAGCTACGACATCTACGACCGACCAACCAAGAGTGACAACGACAGAGATGCGTCCGGCCGTTACTAATATGTTGGGTGGCGGGACTGAGCACATACCCTACATGACCTAGAAACGTCTGATCCCGTTATGGAAGAAGTAACGGGCGAGATAAGAATGATGGACAGGATGATGAAGGCCATGGCACAACAACAAGAGCAATTTCTAAAACTGCTGGAAGATCGAGATACGAACAATCGTAGGCACGAAACGGTTGCTGAAAATGTCATTGTGGCGGGATCCGGGGGTACCGGAAAACGAGATCCCTACTAATGGTTTGGGGACTAATGATACAAGGCAAGGGGAGAAGGTATGTTCCTTCAAAATCTTCCTTAGCTGCAGACCGCCTGAGTTCTAGGGCACATATGACCTTATTGTTTGCTTACACTGGATTCGGGAGATGGAACAAGCTTTCCGAACTAGCGAGTGTGGAGAGAACAAGAAGGAAAAGTTTGGCTCACAGATATTGAGAGGGGCGGCCCTCACTTGGTGGAATGTCTACTCCACTTCTCTAGAGGCTCCTGTATTGGCCAAACTGAGTTGGTCTACGTTCAAAAAGAAGGTGATGGAAAAGAGAAGATGGGAGGGGAGCTTCGTGCCCTCCAAGTAACCAAGATCATTCAATAACAATTACCGGGGAACCGATTCTAGATGAAAAGCTAGATGGTGTCCCAAGTGCCGAAGCAAGCATCTTTGGCTGTGCAGGCCAAGCGAGGCGACTTGCTTCAAATGTGGGAATTCGGGTCATGTCCGCAATGATTTCCCGGACAAGTGGATCATATGTTTCAAATGTAAAGAGTCGGGCCATGTGAGGAGCAAGTGCCCGAAAGCTTCGGGAAGAGCCTTTCAGATGACGAGTGATGAGGCAAAGGCTTCGACGGACGTAGTGTCGGGTTTTCTTCTAAACTCCATACCTACGCGTGTGTTGTTTGATTCGGGTGGAAATTTTTCGTTTGTGTCGATTTCCTTTTGCCAAAAGTTGTCTATGCCTACTAGTAGTCTAGAAGATGCTATAGTGGTAGCAATAGCGGACGACGGTCAAGTAGTGGTTCGCGACGTGTTGAGGGATTGTGTGTTAGAAATTGAAAGGGTGAAGTTTCCAATTGATTTGATGCCTATGGTTATTGGTGGCTTTGATGTTGTGGTCGGGATGGATTGGCTAGCGGCAAATCAAGCTGAGATTTTGTGTGCAAAGAAATTAATCTGCATCCCTACCTTGGGTGGCGATGTGGTGACCGTGTACGGTGAAAAGAGAAAGAGATAAGTAGTGATCATCTATATTCTCAAAGCGCATAAATGTCTAACCAAGGGGTGTGCATCCTATTTAGATTATGTGATAGATGCCAAGCTTGAAAAGAAGAAACTTGAGGACGTGAGGGTAGTACGCGAGTTTCCTGATGTATTTCCGGAAGACTTGCCCGGTTTACAGCCCGACCGTCAAGTGGAGTTCAAGATAGAGTTGGTTCCGGGGGCGGCTCCGATCGCTAGGGACCCATATCGTTTAGCTCCATCTGAAATGCAAGAGATGATGGCGCAACTACAAGAACTCTTGGATAATGGATTTGTGAGGCCGAGCTCGTCCCCTTAGGGAGCGTCGGTCTTGTTTGTGAAGATGAAAGATGGCACGATGAGGATGTGTATCGACTATTGAGAGTTGAACAAGGTGACCGTGAAGAACAAGTATTCACTCCCTAGAATAGACGATTTGTTTGAACAACTTCAAGGAGCGAGTTGTTTCTCAAAAATTGATCTACGTTCGGGTTATCATCAAGTCAAAGTGAAGGAAGAAGACGCTCCAAATACGGCATTTAGGACGTGTTATGGACATTATGAATTCTTGGTGATGCCTTTCGAATTGACTAACGCACCGGCGGTGTTCATGGACTTGATGAACCGGGTATGTCGATCGTTCCTCGATAAGTCAATCATTATGTTCATAGAGGGCATTTTGGTGTACTCTAAGGACGGGGAGGAACATGAACAACATCTTTGGGAAGTGTTGGAAGTTCTAAGGAGGGAGAAGTTGTATACAAAGTTCTCAAAGTGTGAATTTTGGTTAGAAGAAGTCCAATTCTTGGGTCACGTGGTCACCCGGGACGGAGTAAAAGTGGATCCTTCCAAGATCGAGGCAATGGTGAATTGGGAACCTCCCACGAGCCCATCGGAAATTAGAAGCTTCTTGGGTTTAGAGGGTTACTACCGGAGGATTATTTAAGACTTTTCTAAAATCGCTTCTTCATTGACGGCTTTAACTCGGAAGAATGTGAAGTTTGTTTGGTCCGAATCACAAGAGAAGGCATTTCGGACATTACAAAAGAAATTGTGCGAAGCTCCAATCTTATCCTTACCCGAAGGATCGGAAGATTTTGTGGTTTTTAGCGATGCATCGAAGATGGGTTTGGGTTGTGTTTTAATGCGAAGGGGAAAGATAATTGCGTACGCCTCAAGATCTCAAAGTGCATGAAAAGAATTACCCTACGCATGACTTGGAGTTGGCGGCGGTGGTGTTCGCATTAAAGTTGTGGCGACATTACCTCTACGGGATGAGGTGTATGTTGTACACGAATCATAAGAGCTTGAAATATGTCTTCGATCAAAATTAATTAAATAAGAGACAAAGAAGGTGGTTAGAACTACTCAAGGACTACGATTGTGAATTGCTCTATCATCTAGGTAAAGCAAATGTGGTTGTCGATGCCTTAAGCCGAAATGACTATAGTAGGAGTCTCCGAGCCAATCTTTCAAGGATCGAGATAGTGTCAAGTCTCATAGAACGGATTAGAACGGCGCAAACTGAAGCCTTGTTGAAGGAAAATCTCAAGGAAGAAGTGATGACGAAGCAAAGACTACTACTAACGGAGGATAGCCGCAGAGTAAATCTGTTTAGTGGACGTGTGTGGGTGCCTAATATTAGAGGCAATCGGGAATTACTCTTACAAGATGCCCACAAGTACAAATACTCGATTAATCCGGGGAGCACCAAGATGTATAGAGACTTAAAACTATACTATTGGTGGCCAGTTATGAAGTTGGACGTGGCACATTTTATGGAGAAGTGTGTGACTTGCTCGCAAGTAAAGGCCGAAAATCAAAGACCTTACAGTAGCTTACAATCTTTGGAGATACCCGAATGGAAGTGGGATTAAATCACGATGGATTTTGTGACCAAGTTGCCGAAGACCTTGAGGGGCGATGATACCATTTGGGTGATAGAGGATTGCTTAACTAAAAGTGCACATTTCCTAGCCATGCTGGAAACTTTACCGATGGACAAGTTGGCAAAGTTATACATTGATGAGGTGCTTTCTAGACATGGTATACCCGTGTTTATAGTCTCCGATCGTGATAGTCGGATTACCTCGAGGTTTTGGAAAGCTTTGCAAGAAGAATTGGGCACGAGGGTGAACTTGAGCACGTCATACCATCCCTAAACGGACGGACAAAGTGAGCGGACAATTCAAACGTTGGAAGATATGTTACGGTCGTGTGTGATCGATTTTGGTGGTAATTGGGATACTCACCTACCTTTGGTGGAGTTCGCCTGCAACAACAATTATCACTCTAGCTTAAAAGCGGTGCCATTTGAAGCATTGTATGGGAGAAAGTGTAAAACTCCCGTGTATTGGCTAGAGGCGGGAGATAAACAATTTGTCGGAACATAATATGTGCAAGAGACGGCCGATAAGATCAAGATCGTTATAGAACGCTTGAAAGTGGCACAAGACTGACATAAGAGCTATGCCGATAAGAAAAGACGACCAGTGGAGTTCCAAGTGGGAGATCGAGTGATGTTGAAGGTACCCCCTTGGAAAGATTTGATTCATTTTGGAAAGCGTGGGAAGTTGAGTCCCCGTTTCCTTGGACTATTCACTATAACCAAGCGGATTGGAGTTAAAGCTTATCAATTAGAGCTATCGCCGGAAATGAACGGACTACACAACACATTCCATATGTGTTATCTCCGTAAGTGTTTAGCAGAAGAGGAAAGTGTTATCCCACTATTGGAAATAAGAGTGGATGAGAAAAAACGGTGCGTGGAAGAACCCGACGAAATTTTGGAAAGAAAGTCAAAGAAGCTTAGGCACAAAGAAGTCACAATGGCCAAAGTACAATGGAAGCGCCATCGGGGTGCTAACGTGACATGGGAATCGGAGGAGCACATGAAGCGACGTTATCCTCACTTATTTGTGTAGCTATGATTTCTAGGACGAAATCGCTTCCAAGTTGGGGAGGATTGTAACACCCGGATTTTTGGGAAGTACTTTCAATACCATAATTGTGATTTACTCATATAAAAACCATTGGATCTAGTAAAGAACAAGCTACTTTTCATCCAGATCGGACCATAGCAGCTTAGGAAAGAGGACGACAAAATTTGACTTTAGGTACATTTCTAGCTAATGTGCCATGCTAAAGTGGTTCTTGGTCACTTTTGATGGAAGCCCCCCCCCCCCCCCCAGAACTTTCGGTACATTTCTAGCTAAAGTAACACTTGGTCACTTTCGCTGGACGCCCTCGTACTCTCGGTAGCTAAAGTGCCATGCTAAAGTGACACTTGGTCACTTTCGCCGTTCACTTTAGCCGTCGGGCCCCCAGTCTTTAAATTCAACTAAAAACGGCCATTTCACCACTTTTCTGATTTGAGACCTTCTTGAATGCGATTTTCATAGCTCCCTTAAGTAAGGTTTCACCCTCAATCATCTCTCTTCATTTACTACATCTATGAGATCCTTAGGTGGTCTTTTATTGCAATTCTAGGGCTAGCATTTGGTGAGAAGCTTCTCTAGAGTTCAAGCTCCAACTCTGTCAATCGTCCTCCTCACTCTAGGGTTTTAGTTTTCTTTGAAAACTACCAAGGTGAGTTCATCTAACCCACTTTACTCTTATGTGCATTAAATGTTTAAGGTTTTCTTATGTGTTTACTTTTATATACTTGGTGTTCTTTGGGTTTGTGGCAAATGACCTAAGTTTCCATCTATGGAAAGATTAGGGTTTGAACTTGATGAAGATGATGACAAAGGATGAAAGTATGATATTTGTGGTTGTATTTATGTATTTTTTTAGTATGAATCACATTTCTTTTATTCTAGTGAACTTGAACAAAGTTGGTCAAACTCTAGGGTTTTCACATAATTGGTATTTTGAGAAGGGAATGATGGTTAATGATTTTTTTATGTGCAAATAACACTTTAAAATGACATTTGGTGAGTTTGGGAATTGTAGTTTAAATGGTATTTTGGGATGAGTTCTAAGTTATTGGAAGTCTTCTTACTTGATATGGTGGTAATGAACTTTACCTTTTGGATGTTTGAGACTAAAGATCCGCTTTTGCGTGACGTCACCTGACTAAAGATCCGGTTTGGATTGATGTCACAAGACTAAAGCTGCGGTTTGGATTAACTTCACTTGACTAAAGATCAGGTTTGGATTGATGTCACATGACTATAGATCCGGTTTGGATTGATGTCACATGACTAAAGATCCGGTTTGGATTGATGTCTCGATTGGCTAAAGATCCGGTTTGGGATGGACTAAATACCCGGTTTGGTTTGATGTCCATATTGACTAGAGACCCAGTTTGGGTTGATGTCATTAATAAGGCTTATGTGAATAAGTGCTAATTGGTAATGGATGGAAGTTATGCTTAAATAATATATTTTATTTGTTCTCACTAGGCTTTAGCCTAGCCCTTCTTCTTGTTATGTTTGTTTAGCAAGCGTTTCTAGCGGTGGGGCTTCTCGGGGTTGAGGGAAGCGTTGAGAAGAGGAATAGCATTTTTGGTGCAAGAGAGTAGCGACGTATTTTGTTTTTAGCCGAGCACTTTTGGAAGTGAGATAGCGACACCCGTTTATAATCTAAGCAATCGTAGTTTAGATTAGTAGGTTGTTGACTTGTATCTCATTTGTTGGCTTGTTGTAAACGTCACGCTAGTATCCTTTAGGAAATATTTGTCTATATTAGCTTGATTTATTCCGCAAACTTCAGGCTTAAATTGACCCCAAGTTTTAGGATGTTACAGAGGAAGTCTTTGTTGAACAACCCCCACGGTTCTTTGACCCTAAGCATCCAGATTATGTTTATAAACTGGATATGGGCCTTTATGGATTAAAACAAGCATCTCGTCCATGGTATGATACTTTATCTTCTTTTCTTATCGCTGAAAATTTTGAACGTGGAAAGAATGATAACACTTTTTTTCCAGAAAGGTTAAAGGTCATATCATACTTGTTTAGATATATGTCGATGACATTATATTTTGTTCCACTAACCCATCTCTGTGTACTCGATTCGTTGAACGTATGAAGAAAGAATATAAGATGAGTATGATGGGTGAGCTAACTTACTTTCTTAGGGTTCAGATAAAGCAAAACAACAAAGGTACATTTATTCACCAAGGTAAGTACGTTAAAGATATGCTGAAAATTTTTGATCTTACTCAACGCTCAACAAGGAAAACTCTTATGGCACCTCCGCTGACACTCAACAAGGACCCAAATGGGAAAACTGTTCATGTCACTGCCTATAGAGGAATGATTGGTTCTTTTTTATATCTTACAGCAAGTCGACCCGATATCATGTATTCTACTTGTTTATGTGCACGATATCAATCAGAACCCAATGAATCACATCTGATCGCTGTAAGAATCTTTAGATATCTGAAGGGTACTCCCAAACTAGGTCTTTGGAATCCCAAGGACTCAGGGTTCAAACTCAGTGCCTATTCAGATAGTGACTTTGCAGGTTGCAAACTGGATAGAAAGAGCACCACTGGAGGCTGTCAGCCTCCTCGACAGAGAGCCCTTAGAACATGATGTATGTTTTTCTACTCTCCATCGCTTCCTCTCATCCTCAACTATTTCTTCTTCAGCAGCAATGCCTACGGTCCAACCCCCGTGGCTACCCAAGCTGCTACAACCACCTCCTCTAAGAGAAAACCATCCACTGCCCCTCTTGGCACCTCCAAAAAGGCAAGAAGCAAAATAAGGAGAAACCCTCAGTTACAACAACAACAACATCAGGGATCACCTCTTCACAGGCTTCCCTTGATTCCTTCGTGGTTCGCTCCACCACATCCGACACTACCACAACTGCCTCAACGAGTCCGCCAATCGATGATTATATGTTGGCATCTACCACAACAACCTCAGTGCCTCAAAGCACTGAAGGTGTAGTTCCAGGCATCGCAAGTGCCTCGCTGCCACCAATCATGACCATCTACACCACCATTGCTTCTCATCCCTCCATTTCTTTCGTCAACACATCCAGCGCATCATGATTTGTCCTCTCTGATACGTACGTGGATCTACTTCGCCATCCAGGGCCGGTCCTAAGATTCTGGATGCCCATGGCGAAAAACAAAAACATGCCCCTAATAAAAACATAAAAAATGAAAAAGTGATTTAAAGGAATTAGGAACCTAGTCAAATTAGGTGGCTTATCCTCATGCCGATTTTGATTAAAGTGTTGATTGAAAAGGTGATTGTATAAAAGAAAACAGAGAGCATGAGCATAAACAATCTGTGCAAAAACAAAACCTATGAATCATGCCATTGTGATTATTACTATTAATCTTCGTATCATGCACGATTCATGTTAACTCAACTTCTCACGCTTCTCATCTCAACTCAACCTTTCACCGGAACCCAACCCTTACTTATTAATATATTTGGGATTGGCTTGATTAGTATGCATTTTGAAAAGTTCTATGACAACAAGTCTAATAGAATGAGAAGAAAAATCATGGTCACTGTTTGTTTGAACATAAACCTGTTTAATAACTTCCTCAAAATACAAGCTTTCTTATTCTCTTCTTAATGATAAATGTACAAAATATAATTTTAAAGTACTCACAAAAGTGAAGAAACATGCAATAGTCAAGTGAAAAGGGGACACTATACAGTAAAGTTAACACCTGATCTACAAGGGTAAACAACTAAACCTAAACTAAACAAATAATCCTAATCTAAACCAAACATAAAACAAATAATTAAGTAAACATAATTTAATGATTCTTGAATCCAATTATTCAATAAAAAAGAAACCAAACAATCACATAAATAAAAAACATCAGAAATCATAATTAGAAACTAGATATTTACCACAACATAGGGCAGAGATGACTCAGACGAGACTCGCATTCGAGAGCCACAACCCACAGGGCAGAGAAGAGACGAGTCTAAACGAGAGTGAGGGCAAGAGTTAGCTCATAAGACAGAAACGTGAGATGAGAGCGAGATCAGTCGTCTTCTGTAATTTGTTCCCATGTTCGTTCTTGAAGCAGGCTGAAAGAGACGACGTTTTGATTCCCTTGGGCGGTAACCGTTCGGTGGCAATTTAAGTAAAGAGAAAAATTTTTGAAGGCCCAAATTGAACCTACCATACACTACTGGGCTTGAGAAGATGATGCCCTAGGGCTGTCTGCTGCCCTGGGCCATCGCCCCTCTGGCCTATAGCCAGGGCCGGGCCTGTCGCCATCTTATGGCTGAAAGCACAGGACCTGAAGGTCTCCCTCTCGGAGCCTCTCAGCAAACCATGTTCTCGACTCCTCTAGAGCAGGACATGCGAACATACTTTGGAGGAGATCCCTTGGAATCCCTCAATGAACCTTCAGGTCCTCCACCTTCCCTACCCCCCATTTCTTCGGTGACTAAGCCTGATCATTCTTATGCTCAACTTCTTTTGTTTTTACAGGTCCTTCTTTTGAGAACCTGAATAACTTTGTTCAGGATATCAGCAAGAACATCTCCGCTCTCTCCACCGACCTACAAAATAACACAACCGCCATCAATAATGCGGACTCAGGTCTGCAGCAACTCACCACCTCTCTTTCAAATAAAGCTGCTAATTCTCAGCTATCAGCTGTACAAGAGGTGGTGGAGCAAATAAAGACTGAAGTTGCCTCCAACTCCACTTCCATCAGCTTTCTCTCAACTTCTGTCATTGACCTCTCCTCAAAGGTCACTACACTCTAGCATAACTAAAGAATCCAACTCCTGCACCCTCTCCATCTTTTACGGATTCAGACTGTTAGTCTCTCGACATGGTTGCAGGCTATGTCATAGAGACCGTTGATGCTTTAGGGGAGTTGTTCAACAGGGTTGATGACCTGGAACAAGATGTTTCTTCAACTTCCACCGATGTTCCTTCCACCACTGCTACTGCTTCTCCAATAATGCATCCCTCCGCCAATGATGACAAAGAGGGGGAGAAGAACCATGAAGAGAAAACTGCTGATTCTCAGTCGTCAGATGTCGAGGAGGAGAAGTTCGATGAGGACCCTCCTCATGCTGAGGTGGAGGAAGCAAACAGGGAGATTGAAGCTCCAGTCGCTATAGTCGACATTCCCTCTGATTATGAAGACGAGGAAGAAGACATTGAGGAAATTGACATCGATAACGATGGCAAGGACCTTGATTCCAAGGGCGCTGATGATGATGACGACGATGATGATGAAACTGAACTTTGGTTAAATCCGAAAACCGTCAGCGGTCCTCTCAAAGTAATCGTCTTCAATGAAGCAGGAGGAGATCTGAAAAAGCACCAACTCAGAAGAACTCTCAGGGAAAGCAGAAGGGAGTTTCTATTCAGGGTAATGTAATTTAGTCTATGTTTTTGGACTATTTGTAAATGTAAACTACAGGGTTGAATTGGTAAATTGATGAAAGTTGATTTGGTATAATTATGGGAAGTCGGCTAAATTGAGATTTATCTCAATCCTGTTTTGGTTAAGTCGGTTCAGGCAGAAACCTTTCGATAGCAACTTTCATTCGGTAAGAAATTGATAAACTTCTTCAATTCAATCTCTTAAATGGTTTAAAAATCAGGTTAAATTGGTTTCGATTAGGTTATTAAATTGTTGGTGGAGAAGATTGAGGTTGACAGACCCTGTATTCGATTCCTACTTCCAGGTGAGTTCATCTTCTTCTAAATGATTTCATTTGAAATTTAATAAGATATTTTGTAGCAAACTATCTAAATGACTTGGTAAATATGTATTGAAATGAAATCGACCAAGAAATTGAACGTATATGAGTTTTTAGAGTAAAATTGATGTGCAGACCGAAGTCCCGATATCGAATTCCCGGTATTGAGTCTCGGCTTCAAAGTTCTGGTGTCTAATCCCGGATTTGATTTGGGATCCGGTTTCGATGGGATCCGGTTTTGATGAGATCTGGTTTCGAATGGGATCCGGTCTCATTTGGGTCCCGGTTCCGGATAGTTCTGGATAGGTACTTGATTCGGGAATGTTCCGGATTGTACCGGATTGGAACCGGATTTCTAGATGGTGTCAGGATAGAATACTAGATCTGTTTACTGGTTGGTTCCAGACTTTGAGTTCGGAATACTTTTTCGGATGAGTTTCCCGTATAGTTCCGGATAAGGGATTTTTCCGGATATAGTTTCCGGATGTGTTATCGGGTTGAGTTTTTCTAAAAACATTATAGGGGCGTTGCCCCTTGACCCCATCCGCTAACCGGGTAGCGGAACCCCGTGCTAAGTCGCCGAAGAGGGACAATTGAGAATACGGGTATGATAGATTATTTGGGATTCTTAGCTTTGGGAATATGATATGAAATTTTTTGTGCGTTTGAGTAAATATGCACGTATGCTAGTAAGTGTAATGGATCCATAGGCACTAGCATCGATAAGAAACGTGGAATAGGCATAAAGTAAATTGTAATTCCCGTTGACCTGAAATGAGGAATAGGCATAAAGTAATTGTAATTCCCATTTCGTATGGTGATGAGAAATGAGGAATAGGCATAAAGTAAATTGTAATTCCCATTTCGTATTGTGATAAGAAACGTGGAATAGGCATAAAGTAACTTGTAATTCCCGTTGATGTGAAATGAGGAATAGGCATAAAGTAAATTGTAATTCCCATTTCATAGTGTGATGTTAAATCTTGGACTAGAAGAGAGTTAATCGTAAATCCTGATTTCTATAGGAAGGTAAGAGATAGGCATAAAGTAAATTGTAATCTCTATTTCCACTACAAGAAATAGGCATAAAGTAAATTGTAATTTATTGGACATGAGCAATGATCTAGAATCTGTGATGATTCGTAGTAGGCTCTCGAACGTGATGATATGACTTACTGAGTGTTAGTCATATTCATGGAAACGGGTATGTTCCCGTCATCGTAAGATGTTTATATGTACGGTAAGAATGATGGCAAACCAGGTTTGTTTATACGCTTTGTTTACATTGGTTTCCAAAGCTTATAAAGTTTTAATTTGAAAATGGATGTTCTCACTAGGCGTAAGTCTAATCGTTTCAAATTAAATTTTCTTACCAGGTACGAGCTCGGGAAAGTAATGGGAAGAGGGACAAGTGATTTCTGGTATTCAACCTTTGGTGATAAGTGGAGAAGTTAGCATATACGAGGATGTTTTGGAGAATGGTCTAAACAACTAGTATAATCTGATCTTAATGTTCAGGATTAGATTAGTAGGTTGTTTTGATAAGCTATTTATATATATGTGAACCCTCATAGCCAATTCTCCATTTATGTATAAAAGTTTGGATGAAATTATGGATAACTTTGATAAATTTTAAGGTTTAAATTTATCCTGGTTTTTGGACGTTTCATACACACTTCTGATGGGGAGCAACCTTCTTCGGTATGTCTCTCCATCATCCCTTTCTCTTTCACCCGTGCCCACTTAAACCTATCATGTATACCTAATCCTTTTTTTTCTTTCTATCACCTAACTTCTTCTTCTTGACATCAGCCAGTTCTCTCCCCTGCTTGAGGGACAAGCTAAAGACAACACCTTACAAATATTCCTAGCGACTGCTGATGAATAAATAATCCCAATCTTCATCCCTGAGACTGATGAAGAAAAAGAAGAAGAAGAGGAAGAAGTGCTGACACATCCATCAAGACCCTCAAGACCAATTCAAAGGTTTTAGGAAGAACAAAAGAAAGGAATGTCAGCACTGATATCTCAGCTAGAAAGTCAATGCATCCAAATCCCTCCTCGACAAGGCGCTGAAAATGAAGATGAGCTTGGATTTCTAAGTCAAGCTAAACGTGAAGAATCCATCAGAGCGGAGAAATTATTTGCAGCCTACCAAAAACTCAGTCTCTGATAGGAAGCTTAAAAAGAACCCTGTCAGAGTCAAGCTCAACTGCTAAAAGAAGCCGAGTAGGAATCCCGAAAAAAAAAATGTCGTCAAAGATTCATAATTGGATTGGCACAGAGAGAAACTCGAACAGAGATACAGTCCAGAAAAGATTACAAGTATGACTATAACGGGGAAGACAAAGAAGAAGTTAGTGATGGTGTCCATACAAGTTCTTAGAGAAGATAACTCAGCTAAAATGATGTTCATGCCAAAGTTGGAGAACTTTGGGTTCTATGAATGGTTAGAGCTCAGAGATGCACTTATGAGATCAAAGTCCAAGTATAAAGCCCATATGGAAAAATTATTGAACTTACCTATAAACCGAATCTCAACAAGGGTTGAAATACCTCCTCTACCTCAGAACTCAAGACCAGCAAGAAAGAAGAAGCGAGCATCTACCTCTGAAGAAGAACCTGCATACAGAAACGAAACTGGAATAGAATTCTCAACATATGCATTACTTGGACCACCGCTTGACCTCTCAGCGCTCAACCTATCATTGCCACCTAGAGGACCTTCTACTCCTAGTCAAGTGATAGGATTCCCCTATGGAATCATCTATTATGATATGGATGGTATTCAAAGATTTCAGTGAGATCAGAAATCCATCTCTGCCCCCTTGCCCATCTGTTCCGTACCGGTGAGAAATGACAAGGTTTGGTGTTTTCCTCAAATCTCACATTCACAAGGAAGCAAACTTAGAAGACACAGAGAAGAAATGATACCTGACTACATGATCACAGAAGACTCTTATGACGAAGACCTAATCAAGGATGAACCACTCTAGCTGATAGATTCCCATTTTGTAATTCTTCATTTAATTTATCAATTTTAAACTTTCATTACTTGTATTGTTTTGCACTTGTACTTGTAAACTTTCAAATTCCCTTGTAACCCGATTACGAATTAATGAAAGTTTTTCAGTGAAGTACTTTACTCCATCAGTACTAGAAAATATTCCTCAAAACAGTAAACGAGACATGTTTGTTATGGTTCCTTGTTAGGACCATAAATGTCCTATAAAATAGAAAGTTATATAAAGACTTATAGAAGTTAATTCTTATTTTGTAAAAGTCTTAATAATGTTCAATGGGCTTTAGAGAGGTTATTGGGCTTGGGCCTTGGTAGTCATAGGCCTAGGTATTTAAAGTATCATTTTAGTTCACTGTTAGGAGAGTCGTTCATGAGACAAGAATCCTTCCATAAACTCTTATTGTAAACTCTTTGAACGACTAAACACTTTGAATGAAATACATGGATGACAGATTGAAATCATTGATTGTTGTTGCTATTGATTGTTGATTGTTATTGTTATTGATTGTTGACTTAGCGGGACCCCCGTGCTAAGTTGCCGAAGGGGGACATTTGGGTATACTTGATACAGTCTGACGATCATCTAAGTGCAATTTAAGATGTCTTCTCGAGATGCTCTTGCAACGGGCAACCACAACAATCCTCCATCCCTCGGAGAATCTTGTTAGGTTTGTCTACCAACTCATAACGCTTTAGTCGATCAGATTCAACTGCTTGTTCAAAAAGTAGAGTCCCGTAAGTCAACCACAAATGAACATTTGCTTGAAATAACCATCCTAATAGAGAAGTTAGATGTTCAAATAAAGGTCACAGAAAAGCTTAAGTCTTATAACGCCAATCTAAAAGAAAAGTGTGTGAACCTTTCAATAGCACCTAAAGACTTTCGGGCCAAAATATCTGATTTAAACGCAAAACTTGATCAGTGTGAGAATGAGAAAGCTGAGATTGTCTATCAATGCTCTTCTCTTCAAATAGACAACAAAGAGCTTCTTTCAAAAATAAAAGATCTTGAGCTTAAGTTTTATAAACGAGGACAAACTGATCAGACGATTCATCTGAACAAACCAAAGGATTTCAGGTACTATATCTCATAATGGGGAATTTGGTATGACAACCCACACTATTTGAAAAAGATCTTAACAATGGTGCCTACTTTATACGACTTTAACCTTCTAGGCATTGATAAGAGATTTCCCCAATATAAAATCAAATGGACAGAACCTCTCAATGAGAAGGAAGAGGAACGTGAGGAATATAAATGTAAGAATACAACTAAAATGCAATTACCGTTTGCATACGAAGTTCTTAACACGTCTTATGAAACAGAGAAATCCAAATACCTCTCAAATAACTACTTTGACGGCTACAAAGTTGCAAAGCCCAAAGATTCCTCGAAAAAGGATTCGGTCCCAACAACTGAAACTAAAACAGAGAATTACGAGTTTAAACGCTATGTTCCACCTCTTGTTCTAGAAATAAAAATAGTTCAGTTAGAGGAGTCATTTGAACAGGAAAGGATTAAATTTCAAAAGGAAAAACAAGAGCTTTTATCCAAACTTGAGAGTTTCAATTCCACAAAAACAGAATCTGTATCTGTTGAGGAAAGGGAAGCCCTTCAGGCAGAAATCAAACGACTCACATCCAAATTGTCTACCTTGGCAACAGAAGTGATGCACGAGCAAGTGAGTAAGGGTAAACTTCAAGAGAAGTTTGACCAACTTCCAAACGAGAAGTCACTCTGCCTGAACCTTCCTTAAACTCGTCAGATACATCTTCCTGTAAGGCTTTCATAGGCAAAATTTCATCGAGAAAAGGAAAAGAACCTCAAGTGACGTGTTTGCAAAAGATCTACATTCTGATTTCCAAAAAGCTTCCGCAACTGATTCTTCGCAAAACACAGTTCCAAAATGTTCCTGTTGGTCCCGAAAGGCTTAAACAAGTTTGTAGAAGGGGGGGGGGGTTGAATACAAACACACTATTTTACTTTTCTAAATTGTTTATTGATAAATCATTAACAATTTACAGCTTGTTGCGGAAACAAGATTAAGGATAAACCTAAATCTAAACAAGTTGGAACACTAAGGTTTTCTTGCACTAAGAAAGATAAGGAGATTACTAATAAAATCCTATCTTGAGAGATTTGAACTTGTCCAGAGTTAGCAAGTTACTTCAAATGAAGTGAGTTCATCTCTTTATATACTGCATGCATTTAATGCAATCCAGTATATACTTTACACGTGTCATTAGCGGATTGGTTGCATGTCATTGACCTTTGATGACAACCTTAGTAGCCGCATGAATGAACAGTGTAGTGTCAGAGTGGTTGTACGATTTCAGATTTTCGGAGGTTCTTTTCTGACATTTCGTACGGTGGCGTGCAAGGGAGGTTAAGACAAAAGTACTTTGTACGGAGGACTTCATGATCAGCTTTCGTTGATTCAGCGATTATCATTTACTATTCAGCAGATGATAAAGTTCAGCAATAGCTGAAGTCTTGTACTTGATACTTCACGTTGAGTGGACAAATCTGAGTCTTCGCTGATCCGCATCAGTTCATTAGGAGACTTGTCGCTGGTTCTTGAGCTTGATCTTCGACTTCAGCGTAGAACCTTTGTTGACGTGAATCTTGTCTTCAGAGATCATAAGTAAACAACTAACTTATCAGCGATCACCATACGGACTGAACAGACTCAGCGATATGGTGAACAGTGTTCGCTGAATGTTTAATCTAAAAGTGCGAGAGTTCCTATCAGCAGTACTGTAAGATCTTAGTACTTATCAGCGATAGTGAAACTCTGATACATATTGTTTACTTACAATTTTCACTAAGTATTTAAGATAGGGTCATTATCAAATCACTGAGGGTTTGGATCAACAGTTCCTCACATCCTTCACCTAATGATGTTCCATCTGAAAGTGAACTTGATTTTTCTGCATTTATGGAATCGAACATTTGTTCAGATGAGGAGTTTTCGAAGTTTGAATTCGATAAACCTCTTCCAAGCCATACAGATTTTCTCTCAAAAGCAGTTGATCGACCGGTCAATTTTCATAAGGGTGAATGTTCTACATCCGCACCTCAAACCCATTATGTGAACAATGTTTCTAAAAACAATTCTAAATCGGAAAGACGTTCACAGAGATGGAAAACGACCAGTCACTCTCAAAATAGACATTCTTACTACTCCAGTTCTTCCGACAGTGATTTTAATGATATTTCTGATTATAATGGTCGAAGAAAAAGGTTCAAACAAGTTTGGGTAGTGAAGAAGTCTAATGAAAGCACATCGAATACAAATTTATTTAAATCAGTTTCGCATGCTAGGACATACAATCATAATCATGATGTTTTCAATTATCATACTTCTGTTGAACAAAGTGTGATGTTTCCTTTAAGACTTTATTCAATTCAACATTTGCTTCAACTTTCTCATGATTTCTTGTCTATCTTCTTTCATCTTCTATGAGAGGCTTATATTTGGTCCAATCAAAAACGATTTTATCATTTATGTATCCGAAATTCAATATAAGTGGATACATACCCTATACATCTGTCTCGCTTCCACTCATTTACCGATGCAATTTCGAATACTTGAACGGTCGACTCCTTTTTTTTATTTTTTAATTAAAAAAAATATTTCATTGTTATAAAAAAAATTGAAATTATATATCGCTAGATTAGTTGTTATGTTCTATAATATTTAACAGTTATTTGAAATTCTACTAGTTGTGTACCCGCACAATGTGGCGGGATGTAAAGAGTAAGATAGTCCTTCAATTTGTGATGTGAAGTCCAATATGTGGATCTTATGACGTTTTCTAGCAATATTGCAAAGAAAGTATCATCATATATCATCTTTAACATATGCTAATCATGATAATAATCTGCAAGACAATGTAAAGATCATGAACTAAGAAATGCATCAAGTTTGGAGATCCCACTGCTTTGTCCATGATCACCAAGATTCTTTGGATGGAGCTTGAAGTAATAAACCACTACAAAAAAGAAAGTACACCTTGAAACAAATCAAATAATGCAAAATTATTTTATTGGCATTCCACTAAGTATTCAAGTAAATATATAATCAAATAATATGAAATAAAAGTTGCTGCAAATTCAATAACCATAACTAAAGAAGTTTAAAGAACAACTGCAGTAATAAAAATTACATGTAGTTGCAAGTCCTTCTTTCCAGTAAATCTAAGCTCACGTAGACTTTTATACGGTCATTTGAATAAGCATCCTCAAAGGACACATTACTGACTTGCACCTATAGACCTAAATGAGAAATAATGTTGTGATTATACCTATAGACCAACTGTGTCGACATTTTTTAGAGTGGAAAAAATCATCTTTAGACTAATGCACACTCAAAGAAGAATCATTCTACAAATTGGTTTCTCGCTTGGCGGAATAGATAAATATATCAAAAGACACATAATCTTACCCTCAACACAATGATAAAACCTTACCTGAGGCAGGAATTACAACGTATAGCATAGCAAAAAGGACTTATGCAGGCATAATTCACTTACCAGGTAAACGACCCCTAACATGATGAAAATGGCACATGTTCCCATTCAAAACTTTGCCATGATCTTTCAGTAACCATGTTTTAGTGCTATGACAAACATCAAACAGAGTCAAAGTTAGATCATGGTACAAACTCATTTGCAAAAGTAGATTAAAGCAACAATAATTCATAATATTGGAAAAAAACATTTCATGTTCTCCTGACTTCTTGAGGCTGCTACTAATATACTCTTGTATGAACTTTGAAAACCCAAGGTTAACCATACGATCTACTAGCCACCTGAAGTTTTAAACAAACAAACAAAAACCTCAAATGTAATCGTTAAAATTGCCACAAGCCATATTAACAATTTAGTCGATGAACAAAGCTATATTAACAAATTAGTGGATGAACATCCATTTTTAAACCAGATTGATTGGAAGTGGTATCTAGAGTGTACTGATATAAATTGTGTTAACAATTTACCGTGTAAAAGCTTATCGGGTGTTACTTACCTTAACGGAAAGCATGGCAAGAAACAAGAATCTTACCCGGTGAGGGAAGCGCTTACCACAAACCATTTTCGATTG